>CM076574.1:298610604-299210604 GCA_034641835.2 Pinus albicaulis
AGTAATTCCTTCTAATCAATTCTCCTAGAAATCTCACATCTTTAACTTAGTTTTCCTTTAGGGACCACCCCCCTTAGCTAACCTAGGAGATAGCTTAAATGGAGAGAGTTGGGAATAGGTGACAACCCCTTCTCTGAGTTCCTTGCCACCAACCACACCTGTGGGGTTGAAGGCTTTTCCCACTAACTGTAGGTAGGTGTAGGCGGCAAGCGATAACAGGTTGCACTTGGGTGAATACTGCTACAACACCACACACCACGTCTCCATAGGTATGTCTCCATTCCTAGCTTTGTATGGTTATGATGCGTTGTCTTTTGCTAACGTGATGTTTGGAGACAGCAAGGCCCCAAGGGCCAAGTATTGGATACAAGAGAGTAAGGATATTTTGTGGGCTCTCAAAGACAGCATACAGATGGCCCAAAACTAGCAAAAACTGTATGCAGAGTTGAGAGGTAGTTCGAGGTAGGCGACTTGGTCTTGTTGAGGCTTTAGTCGTATCGACAATCATCCCTTAAGCAGAAGGGGGCCGAGAAGCTCAAACCTCGCTTCTATGGGCCATACCGAGTCACTCAGAGGGTTGGGGAGATAGCATATGAGTTGGAGCTATCCCCAGGGAGTCGAGTGCACAACATCTTTCATGTATCTTGCTTGAAAAAGACACTGGGCCAGTAGGTGACGACAACTATAGAGCTACCTCCTATGGATGATGAGGGGCATCTAGTTCTGGAGCCAGAGGCCATTTTGGATACTCGGGAGAGGCACTTGAGGAACAAGGTCATCAAGGAGTTTTTGATTAGAAGGAGGAACTTGCCAGATGAGGATGTCACCTGGGAGGGGGAGGAGATACTTCAACATCCTTCATTGCAGTTGCTTGAGGACAATCAATGTTTTGGCAAGGAGGACTGTGATATTCCCACTTATCAATTTTGACCATTTTTGCTATAATGCACTGTTGCACTTAGGAAATGTGGGTTTAGAGGCCCCACATGTGATTTTGGCTAAGAGCACTCCCAAACATTAGAGCTGGGATGAAATATTGCAGTCTTAGTGGAGCGTGGGGCCACCTCATGGGAATTACGACCCACATGAGGAATACACTACCATTGGAGTGAAATTGGTGGGGTAAAGTCGAGCTGAGCCCATATGAGAATTTTGGAGGCACTTTGACAAAAAGAGCAAGAGACACTCTTTTGGTCATTCATTCATCATTTGCAAAACTGTCTTTTGACATAGCATGCTTGAGCTGAAGCGAAGTCTGCAAGTGTTGTTTAGCACACAAGTATTTCTAAGGGGAAATCTCAACCCTTGCCTCGGTGGACTTCGAGTGCCAGCTCAAGGAGGGAGTCCTATCCATATCCAGTTCGTACCAGCAGCAAGGAGTCTGATTTCAGGGAGAGTTTCAACTACAACAATGCAGGGATTGCGCAGTTCTTGGTGGAGGCACTCCGGGAGGTTGAGTAGTGAAGGGTGGTTGAGGCTAAAACTTGAAGAGGAGGCCAGGGAAGTATTTTAGTGGGGATTGCAGCTATTTTGGAGGCCATTTGCAGCAGGATTTACAGGTGGGTCGAATTACCCAGCAGCGGAGCCATTGAGGGAAATAGGGCCGAATTTCCGAGGTCAACCATTGGCCAAATCCTTCATGGGTTATTTTGGGTATTTGGTGGAGAGCCTGGAATTTTCTGAGCACTAAAGAGGCCCTAGCAGCAGTTCCACTCAGCCAACAGCGTATTTCTGGGCAGTTTCAGGCTTCAGCGCAGAGCCATCTATAACGCAGCAGCAGATCAGTGAGGGGTACCTTATCTTTCATTTGGGCTTTGCCTTGAGCAAGCCCGGGTGCACTCCTTCCAGCGACTTAGTGTACTCTCACATTTATCAGTAAAATGGCTCAGCAACACAGTTTTTGGTACAATTATATGGTCTAATTGTGTGTTTTCTGTTTCAGGGTTTTTATGTCTATGCATGCTTTGTTTGTTACTGTAAAATTTCGTTAGGGATATTACAGTTATTATTTTCCAAATTTCGAGTAAAGGAGTATGCATCTACTTGAGAAAATTTGTCATTCCTGTAAAATGAGGACTGGATTTTGCCAGGTTTGCCTACCGAAATTTTAAATAGGACTTCCCATTTAAGGCTATATGTATCTTTTCTGCATGCAAGGGTTAAGCTTTTGAAAAGTATAAAGAGATTGTTCAAAATCATCCATGTTTCGATACAGGGAGAGCTGGAAATATAACATTCCTAAGTGCTCATTGAGTAATGGTTTTACCTTCTTTCCATTAATTGAGAAACCAAACCATTTTATGCAAATAACCTCAATTAGCTGGCAGAATTTCTGTATACCACGTGTTTAGTGATTGTTATTCTGGAATTTTTATATACCATTTGTTTAGCGATTGTTATTCTTGACAATTTTTAAAAATATTTTCAACCTCTCACAGTCATTTGCATCTGCTATATTCTGCATCTGTAATGATACAGAGCTGCCTCTGTTTCCAAGGGTTGATGCACTGACTTCCTGAAGTGCAGATGAATGTTTCAAATGAAAATACATCGTTCTTCAAGGCAACTCGGTAAATATAGAACCGCTTGAAACATTTTGATGGATGACTGGATGTGGCCATGAAAGGAAGAGCATTATAATTTTAAGTAATTTGAATGCCCTAGATACAAAAGAAAAATTCCTACTGTCTTGTGGAATTTAATTTTGTACTGGAGACATTTATAAATGCAACTGCAGTCCATAGTTGCCTTATGAACCTCATTTCTTCTTTATACAAATATGTTCTTCAGGGAAATTGATGAAAATTCCTTGGTTTTAATACTCTTATGGTCAAGTCAAAGATTATTTACAATTTAATGTAGAAAAAATGAGTATACGAATCACTATCCTCAGTTTAAAGTTACACATTGGTAATCTGTAGGTAATTGGACCTCTTGGTGAGAAAGACCGAATTCCTGGCATTGATATTGCTTTGCGCGATGGTGAAAAATGGATGTTTGGAGGTCATGAAATGCATGTGCTGGAGACCCCTGGGCATACAAAAGGTGTGGTTTCATAGGCTCACCATCTTAACAGTTTGTTGTAATCAAATCATTTATGCAATTTTTTCTTAAACCCAATGCTTGTTAATTGGATAGCATTATATTTTAGTGTATTTTCCTAAGAAAAAGGACATTGGCACCATCTTTGAGATCAGTTTTACCTAATTCATGTTTTTCCCGATTTGTTGTGGAAATGCCACTGGAATGTTATAACATCCAGGGTATTTTTTTTCTGTAAAACTTTTAATAAAAAACAAGTAATTAAGTCCTATTACTACTCGGATTCTGCATTCTCTCTTAAAGGCATCTACTTCTTATTAGCATATTTAGTGGTATTGTTCTTGGTACTCATGCAACTATATCATTTCAAACAGCACTGGTGAAAAGTCTCATGTGTCATTAAAAGTATCTGATGATAATCTCGATTCTCTACAGATATTTTCTTGGATGGATATTAATTACTATTTTTATGGTTGGGCTGCAGACCAGAGATGAAAGAATAAACATAAATGCATTTCATTAAACAGATATACATATTAATGCAATGCTCTGATCATTGGATACATCTTCCAAGGTTTTTTAGATTCCTCGTGACTGTTCATATTCCACACCATAACCTTTACAGATTAGGTGTCTAACATTCCTCCCTAATCCGAAGGGTTGTATGTGAGTCCAAGCAAAGAGATTAGGACAGCTGCCAAGGGTTGAATGTGCTCTCTGAATCTAGTGTTTAAGATGACCACAAACCAAATGGGTAACAAAAGCCGAAGCCTTCTACTGAATGGTGGTTCAAGGCTAACCACCGACTCTAGAACTCGTCTCTAATGCTTTGCGGTTTTCAAAACATTTCCAAATTTGGCTAGAAGTTGATGTCTTCTGCTGATTGGAAGTGCTTACAAATGGCGATTTGAAGATGGCCGCAAGGTATTGGAACTTGGCTCTAAGAGTCAGTAGTTTCAGAACATTTCTTAATTTAGAAGGAAGTTGATGCCTTTTGCTAATTGGAAGTGATTGCAAATGTTGATTTGAAGATGACCGCAAACTAGTGTCTAATAAAAGCTGCAAGTCTTCTACTAAATGGTGGTTTCAAGAAGACCACAAATTGAACCATGCTCATGGCTTTGACTTTGGCTACAACTTTGGCTCTAGTTCTGATACAAGCTCGCTTGTACATGCTTGATTATTAATTTTGGGCAACTAGGTCCAAACTCCATGTTGCACTGCTCATATGACGATGGTCATATTTTTGTTGGATTCCTCTTTCAGAGAGGTGCAAGATTGATCTAAAGATCATCTTGATCGGATGAGCAGAACATTTATTTTGAATTTATTTTCCACAGGTGCAAGGTCGGCCAGATTTATCCCACATGCCTAAGAGATATGTCACACACCCTCATTGATGAATATAAATTGGAGAGACTTGGAGGTAATTTTTTCATCATCTCATCACACATTCTCTCATTGTGATCTGATTGGTTCGATATCCTTTGGAGGCCATTTTTCCCTCACACGTGGAGCGAAGCTACTGTTTTCTGCGCTGATCTTTTTAGGGCTTTCTATTTTCTGCGTTGATCTGTTTAGGGCTTTTCTGTTGCAGGGTTGACCAGCGTTGACCAGCGTTGACCGTGGTCAAACCTTGGAAGTTTGACCTCAATCTTCTGCAGAAATTTCGATTTTAGGAGGCCGTACAACAAGGCACTAAAATCGAGGAATTTCGGGATGTTTGACCAAAGCCTTAGTTTGCTGCGTTGACTTTTCTGAAGCTGGCTGCGTTGACTTTTCTGCGCTGTCCTTGGTTTGACTTGTGTTGACTTGTGATGAGCCGTCTTTGAGGGCTGTGGGTGTGACACATGAAAGTGCTGGCTAACCGAGAAAGACTTTGTTGGTTGAAGCATCCTGCTGACCGCCGTAACGCCACAATATCTCATATCTTTGCTGGACAAAAGGAATTGTAAATTTGATCTATATTTGGCTTGTCTTCTATTGATCTATTATTGTGTTCTATCAGCATTTTACTTTCAAGTTTATGTGATTGCTATTTTGTATTGGGCCTAAGAAAGGTTGAAGTAAATGTGCATCAAGCATAGAACACCATGGTTATCTAAATTTAACATGGTATCAGAGCCGAGGTGAAGACAAAGTCCAAGAGTCCAAGCTGGTGTTAGAAGCTATCTCCGAAGGAAGAAATCCTATCAGGGACAAATGACCTCCTCAAACTACAAGGGTTTCAAGGCTGATGATAAATTGACTGATAAGTCTGATTATCATGCATGGAAGATGTCCTTGGATTTTGCGTTAGAAGATCAAGATGTCATGGACTACAGGGAAATATTCAAGAGCCTCCATCAAATGCAGTTGTTGCTAGGAAGACAAAGTATAGAAAAGGGGAAATCAAAGAAAAGATGATTATCCGAGATTCTATTTATAAGCACTTGGTTGCTTACATTTATGAGCAGAAGACATCTAAGGAGATGTATGATAAGCTGGTGAGCATGTTCAGGGCTAGCAATGCTAATCAAATCCTCTTCTTCAAGAATCAATTGAAGAATATCAAGAAGGGTAAGGATGAATCTATTCAATCCTATTTTATGAGGCTCACTGAAATCAGGAATAACCTCCTAGCTATTGGGGAAGCAATATCTGATCGAGAGATGGTTCTTATTGCACTTGGAGGTCTCCCCCCTGATTGGCATGTATTCAATACCACTATTCTCAATAATAATGTGATTCTGATTTTGATGAAATATTGACGAGATGCACTCAAGAGGAAACAAGAATGATGGAGTATGCCTCTAATGGTAATGGAAGTGACCCTACTGCCTTTGCCGCTCATGCAAAGAAGAAGAACCATGGTGACCCGAGAAATCAAAACCATGGTAGAGCAGGGCCCAAAGGAAGAAAGGGAAGATGTTACACTTGTAACAAGACTGGTCACTATGCAAGAGAGTGCCCTAATAGAAGGGACTCTCCCAAGGATGATGACAAAAACAACTCGAGAAGGAATGGCAGGAACAACAAGTTCCAAGGAAAAAGGAAGGCTCCCTTTGATCATAATGGAAATGGGAAACCTTTCAAGAGGGCAAGAAATTCCAGGTACGATGAGTCTAATGTTGTTGATAATAAGAGAAATGATTTTATTCTTGTATCTGCCCTCTCTGTTGCATCTCCACCTGACTCCCTGGATGTCTGGTTAATTGATAGTGGTGCTTCAAGGCACCTCACTGGTTATAAAGAAACCCTTTCTGATTTGGTTGAGAAGGATACTAATCTGGAAATTATCCTTGGAGATAATGCCACCTATCCCGTGAAAGGGACAAAGACTGTGACCCTCCATTTATCTCAAGGTCAAGTCGTCCAATTACAAGATGTGTTGTATGTACCTAATTTGAAGAAGAACCTTGTGTCCATTTCGGCAATGGAAGACAAAGGGTTCAAGGTGGCATTCATTGATGGAAAGATACTTATCTGGAAGAAGAACTTCAAAGAAGCTCTTTCTATTGGTTTTAGAATTGATACACTCTACCAGGTTGGAGGAAGTCCATTGGGGGCTATGACATGTGATACAACTCTTAAAACGGAGTTATGGCACCAGATGTTTGCACACCTTCATTACAAAGCCCTTCCTGAAGCAAGGAAGGTGGTGACAGGGATGCCCGAATTGAGAGATAATCATGAAGGTATATGTCAGGGTTGTGCCGAAGGGAAGCATATAAGGGGACCATTCCCCTCAAGTGTCACAAAGACAACTGATATCTTGCAGTTGATACATTCTAACTTATCTGGTATGCTGCTTGTGACATCCTTGGGAGGATGTTCCTATTACATGACTTCTTTCAGAAGACCTGGATATATTTTTTTAAGAATAAGGACGAAGCATTCAAATGGTTTTGGACCTTCAAGGCCTTGGTGGAAAATCAAACCAAGAAGAAAATCAAGGTTTTGAGGACCAACAATGGGATCGAGTATGAGTCAAATGAGTTTAATGACTTTTGTAGAGAAGCCGGCATTAAGAGAGAGACCACATCTGCGTACACTCCTGAGCAAAATGGTGTTGCTGAAAGAAAGAACAGGACCGTTGTGGAAGCTACCAGCGCCATGCTATGTGACCAAGGTCTTCCGAAGTTTCTATGAGGAGAAGCTGCGAACATTGCTGTGTATGTTCAAAATAGATGCCTGCATTCCGCTTTGGACTCCAAAACTCGCGAAGAAGTCTTCTCTGGTAAGAAACCTGATGTTTCTCATTTTAGAGTTTTTGGTTGTCCTGTTTACTTTCATGTGCCAAAAGAAAAAAGAAGCAAGCTGGATGCTTCTGGAAAGAAGGGAATGTTTGTGGGCTACATTGAAACGTCGAAGGCTTATAGAATCTATGTGCCTGGTCAAAGAGAAGTGGAGATATGCCACGATGTTACCTTCGATGACCTGATGCTCCAAGGAAGACAAAGAAGATGAAGAAGCAAGGAAGTTGGAAGAGACGAAGGATGACCTGATGCCCGATGTTGAAGGACCTATGTATCCCATTGATCCACCTCCTTCAAATAAGAGAAGACCCTCATGGCTTAGGGATACTCTTGAATATGCCAAGAGACATATTACCCCAAGGGGGACATTCCATGAAAGCAAGAAGCCGAAGAGATACCAAGGGTGTCTAGCAGCCATGAGTATGATAGTACAATCTGAGCTTGGAACATTTGAAGAAGTCGTAAGGCATCAAGTTTGGAAGGATGCTATGCACGAAGAATATGAGTCCATTATGAAGAATGATGTCTAGGAAGTGGTCCCAAGACTGGAGGACAAATCTGTTGTCACCTTGAAATGGCTCTATAAGATCAAGCATGGATCTGATGGAAGTCTTGAAAAGTACAAGGCAAGATTCGTTGTTCGAGGCTTCTCTCAAAAATAAGGCATAGATTATGATGATATATTTGCACCTATGGCCTGCTATACTACCATCCAATCTATTATTGCCCTTGCTGCTACGCAAGGATGGAGTCTACATGAGATGGATGTGAAGACCTCTTTTCTGCATGGATTTATAAAGGAAGAGGTGTATGTGGAGCAACCTCTGGGGTTCGAAGTCCGAGATAGAGACACCCATGTATGCAGGTTGAAGAAAGCCGCCAGGGCTTGGTACGAGATGATAGATAGCTACTTGATGAAGCTGGGCTTCACTCGAAGTAATGCTGATCCGAGCCTTTATTTTAAGGTTGATAGAGAAAGGCCTCTCATTTTGGTTCTCTATGTGGACAATCTCTTCTTGACAGGTGCTGACCCTCTCATTCATCAGTGTAAGAGGGAGCTAGCTTCTGAGTTTGAGATGAAAGACCTAGGACTGATGCACTACTTCCTAGGCTTGGAGGTCTGGCAGAGGCCAAGCGAGATTTTCCTTTTTCAAGGAAAATATGTCGTGAAACTACTAGAGAGATTTGGTATGGTGGACTGTAAGTCTGTGTCGACATTGATGAAACTCAACTTTAAGAAGTTGAGTGGAAACACTGTTGGGCCCATGCTAGCAAATCCTACCAAGTATCGACAACTCGTAGGGGCCCTGATGTTCTTAGTGAACTCCCGTTCAGACGTATATTTTGTAGTGAACACTTTGAGTCAACATATGGTTGAACCTCATCAAATTCACTGGATTGGTGCCAATCATCTGTTGAGATATCTTCAGCGCACAATCAACCATGGGCTGAGATACACTGTCGGGAGTTTGAGACTCCATGGATATATTGATGCCGATTGGGCTGGCAGTGTGGTGGATCGCAAGAGCACATCTGGATGTTGCTTCACCTTGGGTTCTACTTCGATATATTGGATGAGCAGGAAGCAGAATTCGGTGGCTTTGAGCACTTCTGAGGCCGAATACATTGCAACGAGTATGGCCTGTTGTGAAGCTGTTTGGTTACGAAAGCTCTTCAGTGAGCTGTTCGGGCATGTGCTAGATACTATTGTTATCCTTTGTGATAACTAGAGTGGGATTCGTCTTTCTGAGAATCCCCTGTTCCAGGATCGATCCAGGCATATTGATATCAGGTACCACTTTATTCAGGATATGGTACAGTGAGGCGCTGTAAGACTCGATCTTATAGGAACTGATGAGCAGGTCGCAGATATTCTCACGAAGCTCCTGGGGAAGGTCAAGTTCCTAACCTTCCGTGAGAAGTTTGGAATCGTGGAAAGACCTTATTACGAGGGTCCTGCTTGAGTTGGACTATGAGCTTTGGGAGCTCCAGGGGGCTTGGGGATAGCTTCTTGGAGCTATAAGCACTCATGGGGCTAGGCTTGCCGAACCTTGTGGTGCTTCTGCCCCACCGTTATGATATTGAGTTGGTTCGCCTCTCTTTGATTTGTGCTCCACACGCATTGTAATATTCCCAATTAGCTTTGCTAATTGGAATATTTCATTTTTGTTTAATTTTGCCGCTTTAGTTAGAAATAATAAATAAAGTGAGAAATAAGAGGGGTCACCTCACTTTAGTCACCTCACTTTATAAATAAAGTGTTTTTCCTAGTTGATTGACGTTATAACTTAGAGAGGGGGCCTTGGGGGTCCACATGAGTATGATGGGAAGGCATCAGGCTGACCCAAGGTTAACTGCGCAGGCCAAGGAGAGTGAAGGACGCAGTCAAGGTTTTGGAGGGAGTTTAGCACTATAAAAGGTGGGGTTCTCACCTCATTTGGGCATGCATGATTTGATATTGATATTGAGAGCTAGACTTCTGTCTGCTTCAGCTCGCCGGTTGTTTAGTCGGTCTGCAGCACTGTTTAGTGCAACCGAGTGTCTCCGTTCGGAGATCTCACCCTTAGCCTCGGGGGACTTCGAGTGCCTGCCCTGGTAAGGTTCTTTTCTGGTATCACCCTTAGCTTCGGGGGACTTCGAGTGCCTGCCCTAGTAAGGTTATTTTCTGAGTAACATCCTTCAGTTTCAGTGGAATTAGCAGCAGTTTCCTGGTGGAGAATTGGAGAGAAGGAAGCCCCTACTTGTGACTGCGCAGAGCCAGGAGGTAGGACGCTGATCCAGAGAGGGAAGGACGCAGATCAAGCAGGAGGAGGACGCAGGTCTGAATAGTGAGGACGTTGATCCAGTTGTCCAAGGCAGAGAGGACGCAGATCTGAAGAGGTATTAGCAGATCCAGTCTTGGAGGACGCAGATCTGGAGAACTAGCAGCAGATCCAGCCTTAGGGGTTGCAGATCTGAGGAGATATTGCCAGATCTAGCCTTGGAAGGTGCAGATCTGGAGAGATAGCATCAGATCCAGCCTTGGAGGATGCAGATCTGAGGAGATATTGGCAGATCCAGCCTAGATCTGAAGAGATAGCGACCCTTACGGCCTTGGAGGACCGAATGCAGGTGATGAGACACGATCGATAGAGAGGCTTCGGATCCGGCGGATACGAGCATAGAGGACGCGAGATCCGGTCGGGGAGGGACGGCGAGTGGGGCTTGACGACGTTTTCGGTGTCTCCGGCCTTCGAGGCCCGGTCATTTCATACGGAGGTTTGCTTGGCAGCATTGCATCTATCTTACTGTATTTGTCACTAGCGAGAGACGGCGGCGTTTTTATTGGTGAGGGTTTAGAGGATTGAGATCGGCCATCTTCTAGTCTTCGGTTCATGGTTCCATTCCATTCCGATGCTTGACTCTTCATAGCGGATCTTCGGCTGAGCTGGACGTGCCCTTGGTACATCGTACTTTGTGCCGAGAGGGTCTCCACTTGCCTAGGGCAAGGTCTGGTGCACTCATCACGATTATCTGATTTTCTTGTACTCCTCTCTATGTACTTTCAGATTAATAAAATGGCTCAGTTTTCCGGCATTCTATGTGTACTTGTTCCATGATCTGGTTCCAGCATTGTATTTTCTATATCTGTCTGGCATATTTCTGTGTATTACTGGTTATTTCCCCTTGGGGATATTACAGTGGTATCAAAGCATAGATCTGGCTCAGCCTGTGGTGCTAGCAGTCTATGACGCCCGGGGATAACCCCTACATCTATCGGAAGGAACGCAGAGAAGCTGAGGATAGGTGGAAGTTTCCTTTCAGAGGAAGTGTGTCTGATCAGGAGCCACCTGAGACAGATTCAGAGGCAGAGCAGCCTGAGAAGGGCCCAGAACAACGTAATCCAATGGCAGATGATGATGTGAGGTTTAAAGAGGCGGTCCTCGAGTCACATACGGGGAGACGTCCTGAGAGGATGCCAGGAGACGTCACAGAGGATGCAGGAGACGTCACAGAGGCTCTTGGCCTTGGAGATTAGTCAGAGAGAACTCCCTAGAGTTCTTCAGATCGGTGAGGGATCGGGTATGTCTCGCCACGTACCAGTGCACGATGCTATCCCCATTGTGATGGCTCAGCGATCCACTATGCCCACATTCTTGCCAGAAGACACAGGGACAGGAGTGCGGGGAGGTGCACAGAGGGATAATCCAGCACCCACACGTCCTACCATGCCTACCTTCCTGGTAGAGGACGAGGGTCGGCCGACGCGAGAGAGTTGAGGCCCGGCTCAATGAGCACGCGCTTTTGCGGAGATAGGGGCCTTAGGACGAAATTCATGGATACTCTCCCCTTCGAGCGCTATCTCCAGTTCCAGTACGGCATCAAACCCCATGACCAGCACCAGCACAGGGGGCATGGATACCACCGTGATGACCACCGTGCGGCCAGTAGATTCCATTTGCCTATGTTTGATGGTTCATCAAAGAATTCGGCAAAGTCCTGGGTGGAGAAGCTGGACATTTATTTCCAGCTTAACCAGATGTCGGAGATGGAGGCCATTAAGATGGCTACATTGCATTTAGAGGGTGAGGCTTAGGACTGGTGGTTTCATGGGATGGCGACACTCGGGCATTCCACAGTGACGACATATGCCGAGTTTACCAGGAGGGTGGTAGAGCGTTTTGACAGGAGGGATCCGGAGCAGCATTTTGTCGAGCTGACCAAGCTCAAACAGACTGGGAGTGCAGAAGCATACATCTCGGATTTCTTGAGGGTTTCAGTGATGGTACCTGACTTATCGACAGCTCGGATGGTCTATATGTTTGTGGAGGGGCTGTCAGAGCCACTTCGTGGCCTAGTCCGATCGAACAGATCGGCTACACTGCAGGATGCTATCAGTAGGACTCGAGACTTACAGGATGTCTTGCCCAGGACTCGGCCACCTTATCCCCAGAGACAGGCTTTCCAGCCTAAGGGTAAGGACACGAGGGCTCCGCCTCCCAAGGCGAATCGGGACGAGGGCGAGATGAAGGATGAGGCCGGGGGAGAGAGAGGGGCTGAGGCGGAAGCGATTATGCTTCACTTGCCAGGAGCCGAGGGCACCGGGACACAAATGTGCGGCAGGGAAGGCACATTTCATAGAGGTCTTCTCCGAGAGCAGCGGAGAAGAGGATGAGGAGGATGATGAGGAGGCAGGAGGATGTTGTGCAGCACAGAGTACCTTACCACCTCCACCACCCGCGACAGGTGGGGCATCATTCGCACCTACTGGGGGAGCTCTAGCAGCATTGCGAGGAGTCCCCAAGTATTTGACCTTGCGCATACAGGGGACAGTGCGCGGACAGCGGGTTTCAGTCTTAGTCGATAGTGGGGCCACCCACAACTTCATTGATGCCCAGATGGTTGAGCGGAGAGGCATACAGACAGAGGGTTTTGATGGATTTTCCATCTTGATCCCAAGAGATCAGACCATGGCATGTGCTCGGTATGTTCCGGAGCTATCAATGACGATGGGCACGTATACATTGACAGATCACTTCTTTGTGGTGGATATTCCGGATACCAACCTGATATTGGGTGTTCAGTGGCTCATTACTCTGGGGAAGGTCACGACAGATTGGAAGGCCCTAGAGATGGAGTGGGATGATCCCAAGACGGGGAGGCATGAGAAGATACAGGGACAGCACACGTACCCGCCTCAGACGATGTCGGCACACAGCATGGAGGCGACCTTCCGCAAGGGAGATATAGAGTGGGCGGTAGAGTTGCGGGCTTCAGAGGTAGTGGATACAGGGCAGACAGTGAATCCTGATCTACAGTCTATTCTCGACAGATATGCAGTGGTCTTCGGGGATATTCCACCAGGGCAGCAACCGGATCGGGGGTTTGAGCACACGATCGAGCTTGAGCAGGGGATACAGGCTGAGATTACCACACCGTATAGGCATCCCAAGGCCTATCGGGATGAGATAGAACGGGCCATTCAGGAGTTGCTGGCCCTTGGCCACATTCGACCCAGCACCAGTCCTTTTCCTTCTTCAGTAGTGCTGGTGAAGAAGAAATATGGCACATTGAGGATGTGCATTGACTATAGGGCCTTGAACAAGAAGACCATGAAGAACTGGTACCCTATACCCAGGATCGATGAACTCATGGATGAGTTGAGGGGATCTAAATATTTCTCCAAGATTGATTTGAGATCCGGGTACCATCAGATACGCATGAGGGAACAGGACATTCCCAAGACTGCTTTCAGGTGTCATTATGGGCACTTTGAGTTCTTGGTCATGCCATTCGGGTTGACCAATGCACCAGCTATCTTTCAGTCTTGTATGAACCACATTTTCAGGGATCATCTGAGGAAGTTTGTGCTGGTTTTCTTTGATGATATCCTTATATACAGCAGGACTTGGGAGGAGATCTCCAGCACATTGAGACGGTCTTGCACATTTTTGAGGAGCAGCAGTTCTTTGCCAAGCTCTCCAAGGGTGAGTTTGGGTTGACGGAGATGCTGTATCTGGGACACATTATAGGAGTGGACTGGGTGAGAGTCCACGAGGAGAAGATCGGGGCTATCGAGGTGGCCGAGCCACGGAATGTAACGGAGACCGAGGGTTTATTGGCATTTGCACATACTACAGGAAGTTCGTCAAGGGCTTCTCACAGCTTGCTGCACCCCTCACAGACTTGACGAGGAAGGGGGCATTCAGTTGGTCGGAGACGGCACAGCGAGCTTTTGATAAGCTCAAGGAGGTGATGAGCAGCTGCCCCGTGCTTGCATTGCCGGATTTCACACAACCATTTGTCCTCGAGTGTGATGCATCGGGAGAGGGGATTGGTGCGGTATTGATGCAGGGCGGTCACCCTATAGCTTTTGAGAGTCGGAAGCTCCTTCCGCATGAGAGATTGTATTCCATATATGACAAGGAGATGTTGGCCATCATGCATGCATTGGCCAGAATTCCGGCGATTACCGTGGGTGGCAATTCGAGGTGAGAGACGGATCATAACGACGAGGTACTTTACGGAAGCGACGATTGCGGGGAAGGCGGCGAGAAGTGGATCCCGGCAAGATCCAGGCTTACGACTTTGACATAGAGTATGTCAAGGGGAAGAATAACGTGGTAGCTGATGACCTTTCCCGTAGACCGGCCACGTTATCACTCATGAGCCTCGACGCTGACTGGAAGGCTCGACTACTGGTTGAGTACTCCAAAGATAGATTTGCATGCGAGGTTATGGATGGGCAGGTAGCGGATAGCGAGATACGGGGTGGCCGTGGGGTCATCTATTACAGGGACAGGATCTTCTTGACTGAGGGATCTCGGCTCAAGAAGAAGATACTCCAGGCTTCACACGATTCTCCATTGGCGGGCCATCAGGGGTTCACCAAGACTTACAGGGCCATCAGGGAGAGGTTCTCATGGAAGGGCCTCAAGGAGGACGTACTCCAGCATGTCAGGGAGTGCGATGTTTGCCAGAGAAACAAGGGAGAGATGAGTCATCCTGCAGGGTTGTTGCAGCCTCTTCCCATTCCAGAGGGGAAATGGGAGAGCATATCGATGGACTTCATCACAGGGTTGCCCATGGTGCAGGCAAGGATTGCATCTTCGTAGTAGTTGACCGGCTGACGAAGTATGCTCACTTTTTCGCCATATCCGCACATCACACGGCAGCACAGGTGGCGGACCTGTTCTTCAGGGAGGTTTTCAGGTTGCATGGTCTACCCAAGACCATTGTCAGTGACAGGGACAACCGTTTTATGGGTGGATTCTGGCAGGAGCTCTTTCGACTAGTGGGAACAGAATTGACACCGAGCACTAGTTATCATCCACAGACGGACGGGCAGACGGAGATAGTTAACAAGTGGCTGGAGGGCTACTTGCGTAACTACGTCAGTGGGCAGCAGAGAGCATGGCTGAAATGGCTACATTTGGGCGAGTACTGCTACAACACGACCCACCATATGTCCATCGGTATGACACCTTTCTATGCTTTGTATGGATATCATTCCCTATCTTTTGTGGATATGATGTTTGGTGTTAGCAGGGCTCCGCGAGCCAAGTTATGGATCCAAGAGAGCCAAGACATCCTCCGGGCTCTCAAGGACAACATAGCCACAGCACAGAATCAACAGAAGTTGTATGCTGATAAGGATCGGGTGGAGAGACACTTTGAGGTAGGGGACCTGGTCTACCTACGGCTACAGCCATACCGACAGTCTTCGCTCAAGCAGAAGGGGGCGGAGAAGCTAAAGCCTCGTTTTTATGGACCATACAGGGTGATACGCAGGATCGGGCAGGTTGCGTATGAGTTGGAGCTGCCCCAAGGCAGCCGGATTCATAACATCTTTCATGTATCATGCCTGAAAAAGGCACTGGGGCCGCATGTGAGGGTCACCGAGGAGCTACCGCCTACAGATGATGAGGGGCATCTGGTGTTACAGCCGGAGGCTATTATCGACACTAGGGAGAGACAACTGCGGAGCAGGAAGATCAGAGAATTCCTGGTGAGATGGAAGAATTTGCCGGATGAGGATGCCACTTGGGAGGATGAGAGGATCTTACAGCATCCATCACTTCAGTTGCTTGAGGACAAGCAACGTTTTGTCGGGGGAGACTGTAATATTCCCAATTAGCTTTGCTAATTGGAATATTTCATTTTTGTTTAATTTTGCCGCTTTAGTTAGAAATAATAAATAAAGTGAGAAATAAGAGGGGTCACCTCACTTTAGTCACCTCACTTTATAAATAAAGTGTTTTTCCTAGTTGATTGACGTTATAACTTAGAGAGGGGGCCTTGGGGGGTCCACATGAGTATGATGGGGAGGCATCAGGCTGACCCAAGGTTAACTGCGCAGGCCAAGGAGAGTGAAGGACGCAGTCAAGGTTTTGGAGGGAGTTTAGCACTATAAAAGGTGGGGTTCTCACCTCATTTGGGCATGCATGATTTGATATTGATATTGAGAGCTAGACTTCTGTCTGCTTCAACACGCCGGTTGTTTAGTCAGTCTGCAGCACTGTTTAGTGCAACCGAGTGTCTCCGTTCGGAGATCTCACCCTTAGCCTCGGGGGACTTCGAGTGCCTGCCCTGGTAAGGTTATTTTTTGGTATCACCCTTAGCTTCGGGGGACTTCGAGTGCCTGCCCTAGTAAGGTTATTTTCTGAGTAACATCCTTCAGTTTCAGTGGAAGTAGCAGCAGTTTCCTGGTGGAGAATTGGAGAGAAGGAAGCCCCTACTTGTGACTGCGCAGAGCCAGGAGGTAGGACGCTGATCCAGGGAGGGAAGGACGCAGATCAAGCAGGAAGAGGACGCAGATCTGAATAGTGAGGACGCTGATCCAGTTGTCCAAGGCAGAGAGGACGCAGATCTGAAGAGGCATTAGCAGATCCAGTCTTGGAGGACGCAGATCTGGAGAACTAGCAGCAGATCCAGCCTTAGGGGTTGCAGATCTGAGGAGATATTGCCAGATCTAGCCTTGGAAGGTGCAGATCTGGAGAGATAGCATCAGATCCAGCCTTGGAGGATGCAGATCTGAGGAGATATTGGCAGATCCAGCCTAGATCTGAAGAGATAGCAGCAGATCTGGCCTTGGAGGACGCAGATCTGGAGTGATAGGACGCAGATCTGATAGAGAGGCTTCAGATCCAGCAGATCTGAGCATAGAGGACGCAGATCCAGTCAGGGAGGACGCTGAGTGGGGCTTGACATCGTTTTCAGTGTCTCCAGCCTTGAGGAGCTGATCATTTCATCTGGAGGTTTGTGGCCAGCATTGCATCTGTCTTCTGCGCTGTCACTAGCAGAGACAACGTTTTTATTGGTGAGGGTTTGGAGGATTGAGATCAGCCATCTTCTAGTCTTCAGTTCATGGTTCCATTGCATTCCAGTAGCAGCTCTTCATAGCAGATCTTCAGCCAGCTAGGACGCTGTCCTTATTTGCAGCCATTATTTGTTCTGAGAGGGTCTCCACTTGCCTAGGGCAAGGATAGGTGCACTCATTCTGATTATCTTGTACTCCTCTATATGTATTCTCAGATTAATAAAATGGCTTAGTTTTCTGGCATTCTATGTGTACTTGTTCCATGATCTGGTTCCAGCATTATATTATCTATATCTGTCTGGCATATTTCTGTGTATTACTGGTTATTTTCCCTTTGGGGATATTACACGCATCCTACCCATGGAGCTTCAGACTCATGGGAAGTACCTCTCATTTGGCCAGTGAGGTGGGAAATGTGGATAGAGACCATAGCAAGACTGATGGACGCATCAGAGATTTCCGTACTCTCTATGTCTAGGGTGGCACGTGTCCAACACCTTGATCTAGTATGATGAGGTTTTATCCTCTAAATTGACTTCGGGTTAGTATGAGACTCTTTTGAGTCCAAGAGAGGTTTTTACCTCTATGTTGACTTCGGGTCAGCTGTGTGTGATGTCTTTGCAACTTACCTTTTGTTTTGAAATAAAGAGCCAGCAAAGCAAGTTACGGCGGGATGACGCACAATGTTTGGTTTGGTATATGATGGATGGTACTTGTGGACAAATGGAGTTTTCCCTAGTTGAGAGGGAGTGTTAATTTTGGGAAACTACGTCCAAACTCCATATTACATTGCTCATATGACGATGGTCATATTTTTGTTGGATTCCTCTTTCGGAGAGGTGCAAGATTGATCTAAAGATCATCTTGATCGGATGAGCAAAAAATTGATTTTGAATTTATTTTCCACATGTCACACACCCTCATTGATGAATATAAATTGGAGAGACTTGGAGGTCATCTTCTCATCATCTCATCACACATTCTCTCACTGTGATCTGATTGGTTCGATACCCTTTGGAGGCCTTTTTCCCCTCACACGTGTGGAGCGAAGCTGATTTTTTCTGCGCTGATCTATTTAGGGCTTTCTGTTTTCTGCGTTGATCTGTTAAGGGCTTTTCTGCTGTAGCGTTGACCAGAGTTGACCTTGGTCAAACCTTGGTTGTTTGACCTCAATTGTCTACAGAAAATCCGATTTTAGGAGGCCGTACAGCTGGGCACTAAAATCGAGGAATTCCACGCTGTTTGATCGAAGCCCTAGTTTGTTGCGTTGACTTTTCTGAAGTTGCTTGCGTTGACTTTTATGCGATGTCCCTAGTTTGACTTGTGTTGACTTGTGATGAGTTGTCTTTGAGGGTTGTGGGTGTGACACATGAAAGTGCTGGCTTGCCGAGAAAGACTTTGTTGGTTGAAGCATCTTGCTAACCGATGTAACACCACAATATCTCATATTTTTGCTGGACAAAAGGAATTGTAAATCTGATCTATATTTGGCTTGTCTTCTATTGATCTATTATTGTGTTCTATCAGCATTTTACTTTCAAGTTTATGTGATTGCTATTTTGTATTTGGCCTACGAAAAATTGAAGTAAAAATGCATCAAGCATAGAACACCATGGTTATCTAAATTTAACATTGATTGATAGGGCTTCTAAACTAAAAACATCATAGTGAAAAGAAAAAAATCTTTCTACAATGCTCACAAGGATAAAGATTGAAATCTATAGTCCTTTGTGTGGGAAACTTGATGAGGGTGTTGGTTTTTGCTGAAAATGCACCCATTTACAATGCAATTGAACTAATAAACTTACAAACGAACAATTTGCTAGTTACCAAGAATCTTTATTATGAATATGAATGAATCCTTGTGAAATTTCCTCGATCGCAATAAACTGTAATTTAACCTTTTATTTACTGTAGAATATTTGTCTTCTGTAATTAACTCTATGGAAAATAACGATTAAATCACGATTGCAATCTTAACGATTAAAAATAATGTGGAACATAAAAACTGGAATTGAGAAAATATGCACACACAAAAAAATATGACCTTGTTATTTCTGGACAAATGTCCCTAGAAAAACCCTGAAGGGAAAACTAGTGCAGCAGATGAAGTTTTTATTATTATTCAGCAATTTAGGAGAAATTACAACTGGTTTTCGTTTACGGGAAAACCTTCGGTAAACACTGATCTTCATAGGAAAAATAATCTGGAGACTAATTGTCTTCCTCTGCAAATTGATTTGGCCCTATCCTGACAACTCACACTCTTCTAGGCTATTCACACTACCTCTAGAAAATGTGCGCTGCTGCTTCCCCAAAAATTCCTTTAGCCTCGATTTTTTCCTTCTGCAAGTCGTATTGCTTCCTGGACTATTACAGGAACACTCTTTGCCTCCAAATGATAGATCCGACCTCTGGCTCACTAAATGAGATCCTCTGCCACTCACACTGTTTATTGGCTACTCGCATTAGCTTAATACGACCTCCTCTGCAGATAATTTGGCCTTCTCTTCCTGTCTCTTGGATACTGGAAAATACTGAAGAAATCTCCTTTGGACACCTGCTCCCATATCTCTGCTAATCCCCTGCTTGTGATGGTTCCCTAGCTTTAACTGTGCCCTTGCTAAATAACTGCAAGTAGGTAAGTCGAACTGCTTGACTCACTTGATGTGTGTTGTCCAAACCCTTCGACTTGCTCTTATAATATTTTGTTGGATTCTCAACAAGCAAGGTCACATCTCAACTAATGGATAAGATCATCTTGACCTCGTCAATTAACTTTTCTAGAAGTCTCTAGAGCAAAATCAAAATCCCTCAATTAATTCACTTTAATTTACCACCTTTCCTAAGTTAGACTTGGGAAATATTTTTATTATGGCTAATTAATTTAATTGAGTTGTCTCCAAGACTTTTCTCGCGAAACCTTTTCTGGGTTTTGGAGATCTAGTGTTACTTAGCCTCTTAGGCACCATAGAGACAAGAACACTTGTTCGCTGCTACCCCAAACAAAATCTAACACTCCCTCATAGTGATGAAAGTGTTCTCCACTATACCCATATGCTCTCTAAAGTAGACAAACTTTTCCCTACCCAAAGCTGTCTTGATTATATCAACCACTTGTTGGTCAATGGGAACATGTTGTAGCCAACCTGATCCATGCTGCACACAGTCTCTGATTCACCTACTACATGTAGTTGAACCATCCTATGCCGCCACTGTGTTACTCTGATCTCACATTGTTGATGTCACTTCGTTGCCTTTGGCCCACTGTGTAATATCCCCAATTTTTTGAGCATGAGAATTTTGCCCAATTTTGGTATTATTAAGTAAAAGGGGCAAATATTATTTTGGAGAAAGGTGGAAAGTATTATTTTATTGGAGATTGGTCGAAAATTATTATTTTTATTAAAATGGAGGCAAAATCCACATAATGGAAAATGGCTCTTGTTGAGATTTTGGGGTATCATCGGGTGTGCTCTAGCTCCAAAATTTTGTGGAGGGGCTAAGAAACCCGAGATCTACAAGACCCAGAAAACGTTTGGAGAAATTTCATCTAGTGTATGAGATATTCAAATAATTAATTTTTTTAATGAGGACCCTAAGTCTAACTTAGGGAAATAAAAAAATTAAAGTGAATTAATTAAACACATGCGATGAAATGTTCTAAGTGATGTGGATCAAACAGTCTTTTAATCTGAGCTGTCGATTAGATATTTGATCATGGCCATTGGTTTTCCAACGAGAAAAGCATAAAGGAAAGGCTTGGGGTCAGTTGGAGAATACACACACAAGCAGAGCACTGAAGCTAAGTCGAATTTCTGGGGCAGGTTTTGCTGAGGAATTCGAAGTGAGTTTGCACTGCAGTGAGGGGCAGAGATCGGCAAGGGATGATCTGATCTGAGGCTGAAAATAAAACAACAGAGAGGCAGCTTGTACCAGACAATGCAGAGCCATCCAGGAAGACGCAGTTCAACCAGCACCACGCAGAGGACTGCACAGAGGCTGCGTAAGCCCAACCAGGGTGACACAGAACCAACCAGTGCAACGCAGGGCAGTGCAGCACCAGTCAAGGTGACGCAGGCCCAGCTAGGGCAGCACAACACCAATGAGGGTGACACAGTGGGGACGCTGGCCAGTAGAGGCTGAGGCTGAGGCTGCAGAGGCAGCGTTGAGGATTCCAGTGGGCTAGAAATGGCTCGAATTCATAATACCCCAGAGAGGGTTGGATCAGCCATATTTCCTATTTCCGAGTGAAAGGTACAACTATTGTGTAACTATCTGTAGGGCCAACCGTTTCTGGTGCCCAAAATTCAATGTATTCAGATTCCGCATAATAATAAAACCCTCTAGAGCTGCTGCACCGGTTTTCCCGCATTGGGTTTTTCCAGGGACATTTGTCCAAAAAATTTGTGTGTAATTTTGTCACATGTGCGTGTTGTTCAGTAAATGATCTATAGATTTGTAGATTGCAGTTTGTATCTACTTTAGTGTTTCTTTGAATATTCAGATTAATAACTTGTTAACTAATCAAACAAGTAGGTGAAGTAGATCGAGACATTGCAGTAGGGTTTTTGTTTTGAAAATTTCACATGGTATTAGAGAATTGCAGATCAAGTTGATCCGCCAGCAGAGCGGCTGTAGATAAATTGCTGCAGGAAGGGAAATTGAAGCAGGAGAGATCCAAAAGAGGGTAGCACAACACCACGAGGGACGCAACCCAGCTAGGCTGACGTAGAGGCAACGCAAAGCCTTCCAGAGTGACGCAGGAGCATCCTGCGCTGAGCTAGTCTGCTCACACAAAGGCCAGCCAGAGGGACGCAATCCGTGTGGAAGAATTGCTTTGCAGTTTGCCAAATTCTTGAAGTAGAGCTTATGATCTTCAGAGGTTGCTGGTGTGGCATAGATTTTGTCGATGCAGAACAGTGCCTAACAAAGGTGAAAAAAGCGGGAGGAGAACAATCACTCAGCAGATTTGTGCCAAACAAATCTAAGATTTGATCAGGAGGGTGATCATAGAGGACTGATTCAGGTGATTTGGCGAATGATTTCCGGGAGGGAAATCAGTTGTCAGAGGGAGCAACTTCTATAGAGGGTTTCTATTGCCAAGAAACTCAGATCCAGTCTCCTGTTGAGCATTGCAACATGAAGCGAGAGACGAGTACCTGTTTCGACAGATTTGAGCTAGATGGCCCTGTACAAACTGTGTGATCAGGATAGGTTGGACGGTGTCTCCAACTTCATGATCTGGAAGGCCGGAATCCTGTCAGTCCTGGAGGAGTACGACATCAGGGAACATGCAGAGAATGTCGTCGCTATGTCGGCTAATGCAAATGCTCTTCAGAAGTTTAACAAGATTCAGGCGTAAGCAAAGAACTTGATCATGGATGGGGTGAAGGATCACGTGGTCCCACACATTGCCAAGAAGAAGACGAAAAATGAGGTGTGGACAACTCTGACCACGCTGTATCAAGGGAGCTTCGTCCAATGTAAGATGCTTCTGGAGAACCAAATGAGGATGTTCCAGATGCACAAAGGGGAAGAGATCGATTCATTTCTCTCCAAATTGCAGGCTATCTGAGATCAGCTAATTGCCATGGATTCAACTTCGGATGAAGGATTGTTAGTAAGGAAAATCTTGAATGTTGTCATTGATGAGTGGGAAACCTTTGTCCAAAACATTTTGGGCAGACATGTGGACCATCCTTTGACAGGAAGAGATCCAACGGATGACCAAGAAGGAATTCAGCACCAGAAGTAGCAAAGTGAAGAAGGAGGAGAAAGTGGACGCAACTCTTGCATCAAAGGAACGAGGATAGCAAGGGAAGAAGAAGGACCTATCAGAGGTACGATGCTTTAATTGTGGCGAACTTGGACACTTCGCCAGCACTTGTCCTAAGAAGAAGGACAAGGGACCTTTTGATTCCAAGGCAGCAACAGCTAGAGGCAACAGTGATAGTGAGGATGATGTGGCTATGAGTGCTCATGCGTCTCGAGAGAAGAGGTGGGGCGACATTGATCTGTAGAGCAACTACAGACGGAGAGGCAGGATCCTTGAGATGCCCAGACTCTTGGATCACATAAGTGCTACGGGAGCCTTAAGACAGTAGCAGGATGACTGGAGGAGTGGGTGCAGAAGATCACAGTGAAGCAGAGGGTAGAGCTGGCACGTTGTAGAGTGGAGCAGTGCAGTGCAAAGGCAACAACAACACAGAGGCTGATGGGACTTCAACAATGCAGAGGGGCAGTGCTTACGTAGTGCAAAGCAGCAACAATGTAGTGGCTTCAGAGAGACAACGCAATGTAGCAGTCGAGGGAATTTCAGTGATGAGATGCAGCCCGACTGACTTGTCTGTCAGTGATTGGGCAGGGGTCCTTCAGTTGCTTACTTCTCAGCAACCGAGTTGCAATGCAACAGTTGGCAGCACGATGCAACAATTTGAGAGGGAGCTACAATACGGATGCAGCAGTGTCAGTGGTAGTGACATGGGCAACAATGCAATGGATGGAGGGAAGTAGGCCAAGCATCAACAACGCAGAGACCAATGCCGAGATCATGCAATACTTTAGTGTGGATGTATTGTTAGAGCACACTCCTTGCTGAGAGGGAGTGTTGAGATTTTGGGGTAGCATCGGGTGTGCTCTAGCTCCGAAATTTTATGGAGGGGCTAAGGCACACGAGATCTCGAAGACCCAGAAAGCGTTTGGAGAAATTTCATCTGGTGTATGAGATATTCAAATAATTATTATTTTTAATGAGGACCCTAAGTCTAACTTTGGGAAATAGAAAAATTAAAGTGAATTAATTAAACACGTGATGAAATGTTCTAAGTGACGTGGATCAAGTAGTCTTTTAATTTGAGCTGTCGATTAGAGATTAGATCACGGTCGTTGGTTTCCCATCGAGAAAAGTATAAAGGAAAGCCTTGGGGTCAATTGGAGAATACACACACAGGCAGAGCATTGAAGCTAAGTCGAATTTCTGGGGCGAGGTTTGCTGAGGAATTCGAAGTGAATTTGGACTGCAGTGAGGGGCAAAGATCGGCAAGGGATGATCTGATCCGAGGTTGAGAATATAGCAGCAGAGAGGCAGCTTGTACCAGATAGCGCAGAGCCAGCTAGGAAGACGCAGTTTAGCCAGCACCACGCAAAAGATTGTGTAAACCCAACCAGGGTGACGCAGACCTAGCTAGCACAGTGCACCACCAGCTAGGGTGACGCAAGCCCAGCCAGGGCAGCGCAACACCAGTGAGTGTGACGCAGTGGGGACGCTGGCCAATAGAGGCTGTTGAAGAGGCTGCAAGGGTAGCGCTGAGGGTTCCAGTGGGCCAGAAAGGGCTCGAATTCGTAATTCCCCAGAGAGGGTTGGATCAACCATATTTTCTGCTCCATAGTGAAAAGTACAACTGCTGTGTAATTCTCTGTAGAGCCAACCATTTATGGTACCTAGAATGTTGTATTCAGATTTTGTATAATAATAAAACCCTGTAGAGCAGCTGCACCAGTTTTCCTGCATTGGGTTTTTCCGAGGACATTTGTCCAAAAAATCTGTGTAATTTTGTCACATGCGCGTGTTGTTCAGTGAATGATCTGTAGATGTGTAGACTGCAGTTTGTATTTGCTTTAGTATTTTTCTGAATATCCAAATTAATAACTTGTTAATTAATCAAACAAGTAGGTGAAGTAGATTGAGACACTGCAGTAGGGTTTTTGCTTTGAAACTTTCACAACCCCCACCAATAAAATAATAACTAAAAAAGGAATCTAGGAGCATGGGGAGAAATTATAAAAGGAGGTTGGACTCATTTTCTAATCATATTTTGACTATTACACTTAACACTTCATCTTCTCTTGGAGTTGTTTAGCGCAAGGGTAGAGTGTTGTTTAGCACAGGAATTCCAAGTGAGATTCCACCCCATCTTCGGAGGACTTCAAGTGCCTCCCTAGTTAGGAATTGAGAGAGTCCATTATTGGGCTTTCATAGAGCTTCCTTGATAACATTATTTCTAGCTCTGCGCATTTTCTAGGCATAGAGGCAATCCGAGTTATTCATTGTAGTCCAACACACAGTGAGTTTGAGTCTAGATTATTTGCAAGAGGATTTTCCTAGTTGAAGTCGGGAATTTTGTGGTGATTTTGCAGGGATAAGGAGCAACAAATTTGTGGGACGAAATTCTCCTCATTTGGAAGTACGTTAGGGGTTTCTGGCTTAGCTTGCGCAAGGGAAGAAGGGAGAAGAATTGTGGAGAGTGTTGACCACACTTTGTCAACGACCCCATAGCAGTACACCCCCATTTTTTCAAATGGGACTTATCATGTTCGAGGCTCACGTCATCCAGATTTCATCGACAGACGACATTTTGTTATAAATGATGTAAACCCATTCTGCATGTTATGATGTAAATGATCTAAGTAAGACCGTCAATGTATGTAACAACTTAGGTAAGCCTAGTATGTTATTGATGATTTCTATCCTAGGAGGTTTTTTGTCTCACTGATTTACTTGTGTTTTTCGACACAAGTTATCGGCAGAGTTTTCCCCTCCAGCCTCACCCCAAAGCTAGGGTGGATTTTTTCATCAGCATGCTAAGTGAGTCCTAGTGTTTTCTATTGAATCCTTGTAAAAGTAGTTTGGGAATAATCCTAGCTATTTGGCTAGATTATTTTATTACAAGCTACTTGGTCTACTAGATCATGTTTTGAGTCGCAGAATTGGGTATTTATTTGAGGGTCTATACGAATGGGTATTCCCCCTTCATGTGTCTAAATGTATTATCTTATGTAAAGAGGGTTGGAAAAAATAATTAAAATCTCCTCTCAATCAATTAATTAAATTTTCTGGTCAATTAATTAAAAAAGTCTTAAACCAAAAATTTAATTATTTTTAGGTTCTAGGTGAGGATAAAATTCTTCAAAGACAAAATTCGTTGGTCCTTAAAAAATGGATTTTTAAAGGCCCCAGGTCAAGGGATTATTGAGAATTTTAAGAAATTTTGGACCCTTGGGCCTAGGTGGTTAAGTCAAAGTCAAATATTTGAGGTAATTAACTCAAAAATAGTATTTTTGAGTTAATTAAAATGAATTTAAATGATAAATTCGTTTTTTCCCCAAATTTATAATTTCGACAATCCAGATTAAAAGATGATCAAATTTTATTGACGGTCGAGATTATTTTGACATGGATCAACCGAACTAGCCGTTGGAGATTTTGTCATATAAATTAGAGGTCTTTGTCAGTCTTGAGTCATCCGATCTTAGAATTGTGCACTTGTCTTGGAAGCTCTTGTGAATTTTCTTTGATGAATAAAGCATAAAGACTTTGGGGTTACAAACTTTGGTGTTCCTTTTCCAAATATATGTGGTGATATTGTCTCTAAACTCTGCTACTTTATTTGGTATTTTATGGTTGATGGCCTTCATGGATTAATCTGTATACAGGTATTTTGTGCAGTTTTTTGGGTTCATAAAATGACATTTTGATTTTTCTGAATAATCTCATGTTATTTTCTTAAATCTCTATTGATCTAAATTTCAGATCTAAGTGTGCAGGGAATTTTAAGATTTGAGCGTCTGGGGAAGTCTTCAGTTGGACCAGTCGACTCTCAGATTCGTAAATCTGGAAAAGCCCATTGTTTCTAATTTCCTAAAGCTATCTCACGAAATTCTGTTTTTTTTACAGGGTCTTTAGGACTTGTGCCTCTCTTCAAAATTTCAAATTTCTAAAAATTGTGCTGAAATGGGTTCAAATCTGGCCATGAGGGCCTTAGATCTGTAAATTAGCTTGTAAATTTGTATTTTTATTAAGGCTGTAAGGGTTTAATAAATTTTTTGGTGTATATATTTTCGGAATCTGACTGGTTTTGCAGGTTGCAGGGTTTACTCAAATTTTTTTTTAAGATCTGAGCCAGATCCAACACCCAAGGGCTAGATCTGGCCTCAGAATCTCTACTGTTGGCGGATTTGCATGATATTCAATTTAAAGAGTTTAAAAAATTTGAGCTTAAAGGAAAAAAAATTGGAGTTTGATGGACGTTTTTTGTGTACTGGGTTTATTTTAAATTTATCTCTGCCCTCATCTCTCCTCTCCGTCCTCATCTAGCTGGCTTGTCGATTCCCTTGCTTTCCTTCATCCTGCAACTGCCCTTCGATTCTCTACAAGCCATCAATCTTACCCTTGCCCAGCTTCTCTGTCCTCAACGCTGCACCATTCCTCTTCTGCCTTCGACCTCCTCTTCACTGCTATTAAGACCCATCTCTGCGTTAACCCTCTTGTTGCTCGTCCAGCCCTCGTTCTCTGTTCCGATTTCCTTCTTCTCCTTCCACGTTGCCTACCCTTCTGTCCATCCACCGTCCTGTCCAAGCCTCTTTCTCTGCCGTCGACGTCCCTTGCCTGTCCGAAGCCCTCCTCACGCTGCTCTTTTATCTTCTCTGCCGACGTGCTCCCATCCTCCGACCTGCAGAACACACAAAAAAAAAAACGCACACATTTAAAATTCAAATAACCCTTTGCGCATATGTTTTAAATTTTTTGATGCGGATTTAATATAGCATTAGTTTTTCCTTTCTGTAACAACCCGTTCCTAAGTTATACACAATGATATTAGCGTGTGTACGGTATAGACATTTGATAGCTACACCTGCCTATCTCGCACACATCGCACTAGTACACCTAACTACTAATATCAAGCTTACCTAAGTTAAAAATTAATGTTAAGGTTTCAGATTAAAATTCATATTGATTTAGTATAAAGTATATAAAAAGGATTAATGAAAAGAAAATAAAATTTGAATTAATTAAAATATATATATATATACACAAAGTTGAGTTAAATATTATAACATAAGCCTTAATCATAAATGTACTCTAAAGTCAAGCCGTATACTCCTAAACAGATTGGATAACCACAAAGATCACACCTCCTCTTTAATGCCACTGACATCTCCTTAAATGACATTCGTTCCATCCTTTAAGAAGACCTTATCTTGATGGGGAAGAGGCGGTGGGGTAGGTAGTATGGCGGTGGGAAAAATTTATATAAGGAAGCTGATTCGAAGGAGGCAGGGGGCTGGTGAACTTGGGCTGATTACCAAGTGATATGATGAGAGGAAATAATTTGTACTGAGGGGGAGTCTCTGTTCTTCTTGGAAATCTAGGCACGGGGGCAGAGGAGACATCCTCTGGGTCTGGGATTGTTCCCAGATTGGCTGGGAGGACTTGATTGTTTCGGTGAACTGTTCAACTGTCCACAACATCACAGGAGGAGAGCCACCATTAAAATCATCATCTGCGTTCCAAGTATTTCTTTATGTATAGAATTGTTTCTCAATTAAATTTCACTGCTGATATTCATTGAAATACATTACTGCTAAATAAATACTTAGATTAATATTTGTTTTAAACTAAATTTCTGTGTATGGAACCTTACATATGGTATCAGAGGCAATAGTTCAAACCCTTTTGACCTAGTAGGCCCTAAAATTTCTGCGAAATTCCAGTCTATAGCATGAAAATTAACGAATAAGTAAGTGGGGTTATTATTACTTTTCCGGTTAAATATTGTTCTATCATTCTAATTCAAAAGCTCTCTGAAATTACTTTGAAGCTGGTCCATAGTTGGTAAAATTTTCAATGTTTTAAATCTCTAAAAACCTTATTAAAAGAAGAGTCAGTTTTTCAAATTAACATAGACTGGGAACCATTACAGAAACTTTTGGGAAATCCTTTACATACGAATCTGGATTATTTATACCAGCCCTTATCCTTAAACTTGTAGTCTAAACAGCTAGCTATCAAATGCTACTCAGCCCTCTTTTGATGGTCATCTATAGCCTTTACTATAGCTGACAGTATGACTGGGTTTAACTCCTTCCTTGCTGGGAGGATTATCTTCAGCTCTTTTGAACATTTTAAATAAAGGCCCTGGATTCGGCCCTTCTTCAAAATTCAGTTTGGATTTTGATTGGCAGACCCTTGAAAAATAGGCAAATCTCCGATGCTTTCATAATACATATTGATAGCAGCTTTAATATGGATAGAACTCCCTAATTGCAGACTCTCTAGTTGACGTAGAATCCGGCTTCCTAAGGTCAGTCCTGACTTTTGAGTTAAGACCTTAGCCCTATTCTTAGCTCCACGGATCCTGATCTTTGGTACCAGGGTTTGTTTCTTTTCTTCAAACTCAGATTTCTAAGCTGGAGCCGATCCTTACCTCCATAAACTGCAGTGCCAAAATAGAAGCTACATACTGTGGTATCATCATTTCAATTCATGCTAGCAGCAATGCCATAGCTTGTATCTCTATGCTATTGTTTTTAACAAAGCCTGTGAGCTGCATACCAGCATAGCACAATTAGAGGCATGAAATATATGCTTAGATTAACATTCCCCAAATGAAATTTCTGTGTTGGGAACCTAATCCTCAACAGATACAAACTGCTGCTCTACCATTGCAAAACTGAACAAATTAGGCAAAGCTGACAACAAAACAACCATTTCAAGATTATTTCAATATTTAACACAACATCCAATAAGGTCCCATTAATTTCTACCGAGATATACTTTGAAAACAAATATAAACCGGTTCAACAATTCCAAAAAACAAAACCTATTTTACCGACATAACTATTGTAATAGAAACAGTCATATTCAGTACTCTATCTTTATAGTTGAAAATCACAGAAAATCGTTGTGATTATATCTAGATGAACAACGAAATTTGTTATAAACTCATTCACTACTTTTGGAATAAGTACCGTACTTTATGATCAACCATGTTTAATATGAAAAAGCCTATGTGATTACAGCTATAAGGCTATCGTACAGATGTTTGCAATAAAGAGGAGCCATAATTTGCAAAATATTGGTTACCAAAGTCATATTAGGACAACTCATAGCATTTCGAGTAGATAGCAATGGTATAGTTTATATCATTTGTGCATAAGAACATAAGCACTCAACTTTCAAAAATAAATTAGTTTGGACGGGGAATGTTTCTTTGAAGAATTACTAAAGGGCAGAGGAATTTTAGAGATTTTGTATTTAGTGTGTTTATCCACTTTTACAGTAGAGACATTTCCTTGGCTTACAAACGAAACCATCTCACCAGAGACTCTACAGCCTTGAAAACTTGCTCAATAGAAGAAAACTCAAATAGTAGCACAGAAATGTCATTGTCAGTGCAAAAACCTTTTTCCCATCTAGGAATTTCAGTAAAGCATCACACGAAGGAATTAGGAGATTTATCTCCAACTGAAACTTCTTTTCAAGAGATTCCTGCACATCTAAGCTCTTAGAAGGTGCTGAAAGAAAGAAAAGCTGAAATCAGTCACAACCGAGGCTCATAAAAAGAAACATCCAAATCGAAAGTGGCATCAAAATTTCAAATATGACTGCTAAATATCTGCAAGACAGTTCTTCTAGCTGAGTTTTGGAAATCTCTCCATTAACACTGTCAGAACTCTTTCTTCAAATTGAGAGTTGCATCAATTATGACTGCAAAAGATATGAGAGACAGTTCTCTTAGCTAGACTTTCAGAGTTTCTTCACTATCACAGTCATAACTCTTTCTTCAAATGCCCTGCTCCTAGAGCCTGTGTGAATGGACATCTATCATAAGAGTCTATGCACATCAATACAATTTCCATTGCTCATTCATCTAACTAAAACAGTAAAAATCAAATATCTGTACGGTTAAAATTAGTACATAAGCAACAAGCATAAATAAATTCACCAAAACAAACAAGGACATTTGCAAATGAGTGCAAGCAGTGGATCAAAAATCATAAAATCTTGAATTGTCACTGTAAATATTAGCTTTATCCCAGCCAAACGTATCTCTATAGACCCCAGGATAGAGAACATTTATGAAACCAGAGATTTGAGGTGTTGAGGAACCGGATAAACTCAAGGATCACGTGATCATCTATGATGTCGCAGAAGAGGATTTCCCTGTGGCAGAAAGTGAAACGTTTGTGTCAACTAAAGGATAGGAAAATGCCTAAGAAGTATCTGAGGAAACACTTGGATTCGCTGTCAATTCAAAAAAAATCGTGGGTAGCAGAGGTAAAGCCAGCGATCGAAAATAGTTTAAAACGCCATTCACCGTGTCATCGTTGAAAAACGCTGTCATTTATATTATTTAAAACCATGCTTATAAACGCCATCGCCGGGACCTTGCCTTATCAACCGCATATGATATATTGTGTATCGTGGTTTAAATTTTAAAACATTATCCGTGTGCTATACCAAATAAACTATACGCATAGATTTCGCGGTAATACGGTTGGTAGACACATAATTGAGTGGGGTCGGGTTTGAACTCCGGACATCCGCCCCATCGAACACTCTCCTAATACTATGCCAGGTCCGCGGGAATATCCGCGCTCATATTATAATGTCAGATTATAATGGTCCTATTCATATATGACGGGGTCGAGGTCCGGGTTTGAACCCGTGACCTCCCCCACGCCTCCACCGACGGGTTTGGCGGGTTGTAATTTTTAAACATATTTAAAAAACTGAGTTATCATATGCAATGTCGGGTTGTAATTTAAAAAAAATATATATTTAAAAAACTAAGTTATCATATGCAACGTCGGGTTGTAATTTTTAAACATATTTAAAAAACTGAGTTATCATATGCAACGTCAGGTTGTAATTTTTAAAACATATTTAAAAAAAAAAAAAAACCGAGTTATCATATGCAAAGTTGGGTTGTAATTTTTTTAAACATATTTAAAAACCGGGTTATCATATGCCAAGTTATGAAAATAAGTGTAAAGTCGAGTTTTGTAAGTTATAAACGTATTTTAAAATCGAGTTATCATATGCCAGCTAGGAATATAAATTGTAAGGTCGAATTTATATCGTATGAAATTATAATAAATTATGTTGTAACACAGAAATTATATATATAATGTGAAATTTAAAAAAAAAAAAAAATTATATATATATATATATAAATTAAAATTAAAAAAAATAATAATAATAATAAAAATTTGCAAAATAATTAATATGTTACGCAGATAGAGAGAGTCAAGGGTGAAGAAAATTGATATTCAAGCATTAGTTTTAGTCATAAGTAGCTGAAATCATTAAATCTCTTCTGCATCAGGGAGTAAAACATTCTAGATAATTTTCGAACCAACTTCGATCTATGAAAAACCCTGCATTGCACTCTAGAGTTAGTACGCATAAATTACCCTGCATAAGACAAGGAGGTCGCGTTGCCACCCTCCTTGACCTCGGTACTAGTAAGACCTGCCTGCAGGTAAAATAGCAAAAGAACTATAACAGTATGCCAGCTCAAATCTTACGAAAATTATATTTTGTCAGTCTGAAAATTTACCCTCTTCTCATGAATTTATTATTATGTATTTCAGGAAAAATTACCATGTTTAACACATACCGAAGGCGGCAGCGCCGCCACCTCCACCTTCACCATCGCTTTCACCACCATCAAGATCGCCGTCGGCACCTGTTGCTCCGCCCGATCTCACTACTGTGATGAACTCATTAGAAGCCATTATGGAAACCTTGAAAGGGTCGCAGTCGACCAGGAACAAGGAGGAGCGACGTCAGTCAGAGGAAAGACATTCAGAAAGGTCGAAAGATTTTGATGACAAACCTCACAGAGAAGATATTTCACGGGAACTGCAAAAGATTAAACTCCCGGAATTCTCTGGAGGACGAGCTGGAGAGCATGCCGAAGCATGGTTGGAAGGGATGATCAGATGTTTTGCATTAAGAGAATATTCTTCAACTTCTAAAACAAAGATCGCTATATTCCAACTCAGGGGGAATGCTCTGATTTGGTGGGGGAATATGGAAAAACAACTGCATCTCACTTCAGATACCGTTCTTTGGGAGTTGTTTGTGGACCGATTCCGTGCGAAATACTTACCACCTTTCTTTCAAGAGCAGCAAGCTGGAGCCTTCCATACTCTAACCCAAGGGGGTAAAACCGTGGAAGAATACGAGATAATGTTCATGGAACTTGTAAAATATGTTCCTTATCTAGACATGGATGAACGCCAGGCCGAGCGTTTCGTATTTGGATTAAATCCTCGGATCCGAGCCATGGTAAGAATGTGGAAACCACCAACGGTGGCAGAAGCGGTTGAATGTGCTCGTTATGCAGAAGAACATCTGGGGATTAAAAGGGATTTCAGGCCAGCTGAATCAATACCACAGGCATTTACAGGAAAGACTCCCCGAAATTTCTTCCGAGGAAATAACTCGAGACCACCTCCTTATGGTAACAGATTTGCCCCAAGAGGAGCGGGGACAGGAGCTCCCAGGACCATAAATGCAATAGCTTCCGGGTCCTCAAACATCAGTACTTGGAGGTCTCGAGGGACTGGTAATCGGGGAAGGAATGGGAGAGGAAGCAGCACCAGGGGACAGAGTTCTTGGTTGGGGATTTCTTAGTCAAACGCAAAAGGACCAACCCGAGTGGACTGTTGGGTATGTGGAGGACCTCATCTTCGACGGGATTGTCCAGAGAACTCTCGGCGAACAGGAAAAGAACCGTCATCAGATGCTCAAAGCAATCACAGAATCCATGCTGTCGTCAACAACAACCAAGCAGCACATCAATCCACGGTAGTGGAATCTTCAGGTACAATCAATGGAATAAAACTCAAAATCTTGTTTGACACTAGAGCTACTGATAGTTTTATTTCATCTTATGCATTGAATAAATGTGGGTTGGCAGCCTGCAAACAAGATGATTTTAGACAGGTAGAAATGGCTTCAGGAGACCTTCAATCGGTAGAATTAAGTGTGGAGGATTGCAAAGTTGATCTAGGAGTCTGTTTGACCAAACTAAAAGTGTATGTCACAGCCCTAGGTACTTACGACCTGGTAATAGGAATGGATTGGTTAGAATCTCATCGAGCATAGGTAGATTGTTCCGGGAAAACAATACTTTGCGTAAATGATATGGGTGAGACAATCCAAATTCAAGGTATTAAGAGAAAGGTATCCTTGCGTTTCATCTCAGCCATGCAGATGAAGCGGTGCTTGAGGAAGGGTTGTCAAGTGTATGCCATTCAAATGGTAAGCAAAGAAAAAGGGCCTTCCTTAGATCAGTGTCCGATTCTATCAGAATTTCCGGATGTGTTTCCAAAGGAACTACCTGGACTGCCTCCTCGGAGAGAGCTGGACCTCACCATTGAATTGAAACCTGGTACGGAACCTATATCCAAAACCCCTTACCGAATGACTGCCCCAGAACTTCAAGAGTTGCAAATACAGCTAAAAGAACTATTAGATGTAGGGCACATTCGACCCAGTGTTTCACCATGGGGTGCTCCTGTAATCTTTGTCAAGAAGAAAGATGGTTCATTACGACTGTGTGTGGACTATCGAGATTTGAACCAGGCCACGGTAAAGAATAGGTATCCAATGCCTCGCATTGACGACCTTTTTGATCAAATGAAAGCAGCTACAGTATTTTCAAAGATCGATCTGCGATCAGGTTATCATCAACTCAGGATTAGCGAGAGCGATGTTTCTAAGACTACATTCCGAACTCGTTTCTGGCATTATGAATTCATTGTGGTGCCATTTGGGTTGACCAATGCACCTGCAGTCTTCATGAACCTTATGAATAGCGTTCTCCGCAAATATCTCGACAAATTTGTACAAGTTTTCTTGGATGATATTCTCGTTTACTCTAAGAATGAGGAGCATAAAGAGCATCTTCGGATAGTGTTATCTTGTCTCAGAGAGCACAAGTTATATGGAAAATTATCCAAATGCGCTTTCTTTCAGAAGGAAATCCATTACTTAGGTCATATCATATTAGGCGAAGGAATCTCCGTAGATCCTGAAAAGGTAAATACAATCAGAGAGTGGCCGATACCTAAAAATGCACATGAAGTGCGTAGTTTTATGGGTTTAGCAGGTTACTATCGAAGATTTGTGGAGGGATTTTCCAAAATTGCAAAGCCAATCACAAACCTCCAGCGCAAAGGTGTTAAATATGAGTGGACTGAGGAGTGTGATAAAGCTTTTTTCGAACTCAAACGATTATTGACTAGTGCACCGATTTTGTGAGTACCATATATGGATAAAAACTTTACTGTATGTACCGACGCATCTAAGCAAGGGTTAGGCACCGTATTAATGCATGAAGGAGGCGTAATAGCATACGCTTCAAGAAAATTAAAAACCCATGAAGAACTTTATGCTACGCATGATTTGGAGTTAGCCGCGGTGGTCTTAGCTTTAAAGATGTGGAGACATTACTTGGTGGTGAGAAACTTTGTGCTTAAAAGTGACCACCAAAGTTTGTAGTATTTATTCACCCAAAGAGACTTGAATGCAAGACAAAGACGATGGAGTGAACTCCTAAGCGAATATGATTTTGCAATTTCATAAATAAAAGGGAAGGAGAATGTGGTAGCGGATGCCTTAAGTAGAAGACCCTGAATATTCTCCCTCGTACCTATCAAGGTGAACTTGAGAAATCAAGTGCTTGAACATCTCGTAAGAGATAGTTGGTACTTAAAAATAAGGTCGGGGCTCGAAAGCAACCATTCAAAGGAACCTAAGTTCGAAGGGTATGATTTGGAAGAGGACGGAATTCTACGATTTCACGAAAGGATGTATATACCAAATAGTGGAGATCTCTGAAACACCATCTTGAAGGAAGCACACCGAGCAGTATATTGTGCACATCTTAGAGTAAAGAAGATGTATGCTGACACTAAGAGACTCTTTTTCTGGTTAGGCATGAAAAACGACATTGTCCAATTTGTCATTAGGTGTCTTGAATGTCAACAGATAAAAGCTGATCATCGTCACCCAACAGGTCTCTTACAACCTCATGACATCCCTATGACCAAATGGGAGATAATTTCTATGGATTTTATCGTTGGGCTGCCTCTTACGCAACAAAAGCATAATGCCATTCTGGTTGTGGTGGATAGATTAACAAAAAACGCCCATTTCATCTCAGTAAGAGATACATATGAAGTAGCTGATGTAGCTCGGGTATTCATAAATGAAATCATCAGATTTCATGGAGTACCTAAGAAAATTATATCCGACAGAGATCCTCAATTCACATCAAGGTTCTGGAATTGTATGCAGTCGGCCTTGGGAACTCAGTTAAATTTGAGTACTGCCTATCATCCTGAGACCGATGGACAGACAGAAAGGGTAAATCAAGTACTTGAGGATATGCTAAGGATGTATGTTATGGACCAACAGTCACGCTAGGAAAAGTACTTACCCTTGGTAGAATTTGCTTACAACAATAGCTATCACAGTTCAATCGGGATGCCGCCATTTGAAGCTTTATACGGAAGACCTTGCAGGACGCCGTTGAGTTGGGACAGGTTAGAAGATCGAATAATTGTCGGACCAGACTTGATCCAAGAGATGGAGGATCAGGTAAAACTGATTAGACAACCGTTAAAAGAGGCTCAGGATAGACAGAAAAGTTATGCAGACACTCACAGGACAGATAGAAGCTATGTGGTAGGAGATCAGGGTTTCATCCGAATCAGACCAAATAAGAGCACCATTCGGTTTGGGAGAGGGACAAAATTATTCCCCCGGTTTATTGGACCGTTTGATGTCCTGGAAAAAGTTGGACCAGTTGCTTATCGTCTTGCACTGCCACCCCACTTGCACAAAATTCATAATGTATTTCATGTATCTGCCTTACGACACTATGTTGCTGATAAATCTCATAACCTTCAATGGAAGGAACTGCAGGTATCGGACGGGGGAACCGTAACAGTCGAACCATTACGTATTCTGGAATGTAGGGTTTGACAGCTCAGGAACCGCCGGATAGACCAAGTGAAAGTCCAGTGGGACAAGTATAGTCCTGGATCAGCGACTTGGGAGGACGCTGAGACTTTCTGCCAAGATTACCCCAGCTTATGCTAAATTTTGAGAACTGAAAACTTTTGTGTATATGACTGCTCTATTTTGATACTTGACATTTTGAAATACTACGTAAAGATGAGTTTTTACTTTGCTGATACATGGATACCCATAAAGCTAGAATGCTACTTCACTCTACTGATATAGAATATATGCTGTTTGTTTAAAATTTACTGGTGCATGGACACCGATATGCAATATGTCATTTAAATTAACATTGCAAGAATGTGAAATCATAGATTAAACATTATAGATGAAAAAAAATCTATCAATTTATTTCATTGCATTTCAAATATGATTCAAGGAAAGGAAATAGAAAAGTAACTACATTTTGAATATGAAAAGTGAAACATATGGGTATACAGATTGAAAATGGTTAAAGCAATGCATCATAAATAGAACATGAATGAACTAAACAGAAGCAGCATATGAAATGAGAAATTTTATTAAACATATTGATACCTATGTGAACAAATTTTCTTTTTATATATAAGTTCTAGGATTGATATCATAAATATCAAAGTATTTTGAATATGTAGAGGTTGTTATATGGGTAACAGTTGGTTATGAACAATATAGATGCATATGCTGTAATATGTGTAAGAGTATTTACATTGCAGATTATGTACCAGTGAGTATCATGCAGAAAAACAGATTACCGAAGCAATCTACGTGATGACATATTTCCAAGAACAGTTGAGACTCCCCGAGATCCCACGACAGGGTGTTGACCCTGGTCCTACTGGGAGGGGTGGAGGTGTTGCCCACTATTTATCCTCCAATACTTGGAGTCATGGGAGGACTGTGAGAGTCACGCTCCCCTAGACGTGTGATGATGACTGCCGGATGCCTACAAACATGTCAGGTCGATATAATCGACACTGATATCATCGAGGTCTATGAATGGATCAGTAAAACTGATGCCATGGCATATTCCTGTAGAGGACGGATAGGATGGGAGTGGAAGAGATTAGGAAGGATAGGATGATTTTAGAATAGTTTGGAGATTCGGATGAGATGGGAAGTAACAATTAAATTACCGATATATACTTATTCAAACAGAAATTCAAATCTTAAAATTACAAGCATTCTACAATCACCCTAATCCCTAAAAACACAATATTGATATGAGTATATGAGACCCTGAACTTTGGGACGAAGTTTTTTGAAAGGAGGAAGTATGTAACAACTCGTTCCCAAGTTATACACAATGATATTAGCGTGTGTACGGTATAGACATTTGATAGCTACACCTGCGTATCTCGCACACATCGCACTAGTACACCTAACTACTAATATCAAGCTTACCTAAGTTAGAAATTAATGTTAAGGTTTCAGATTAAAATTCATATTGATTTAGTATAAAGTATATAAAAATGATTAATGAAAATAAAATAAAATTTGAATTAATTAAAATATATATATATATATACACACAAAGTTGAGTTAAATATTATAGCATAAGCCTTAATCATAAATGTACTCTAAAGTCAAGCCGTATACTCCTAAACAGATTGGATAACCACAAAGATCACACCTCCTCTTTAATGCCACTGACATCTCCTTAAATGACATTCGTTCCATCCTTTAAGAAGACTTTATCTTGATGGGGAAGAGGCGGTGGGGTAGGTAGTATGGCGGTGGGAAAAATTTATATAAGGAAGCTGATTCGAAGGAGGCAGGGGGCTGGTGAACTTGGGCTGATTACCAAGTGATATGATGAGAGGAAATAATTTGTACTGAGGGGGAGTCTCTGTTCTTCTTGGAAATATGGGCACGGGGGCAGAGGAGACATCCTCTGGGTCTAGGATTGTTCCCGGATTGGCTGGGAGGACTTGATTGTTTCGGTGAACTGTTCAACTGTCCACAGCATCACAGGAGGAGAGCCACCATTAAAATCATCATCTGCGTTCCAGGTATTTCTTTTATGTATAGAATTGTTTCTCAATTAAATTTCACTGCTGATTTTCAGTGAAATACATTACTACTGAATAAATACTTAGATTAATATTTTTTTTAAACTAAATTTCTGTGTATGGAACCTTACACTTTCGTTAGATTTTAGATAGAATTCGATTGTTTTATTTTTTAGATAGTGTTAAATTTAGCGTAGGCTTTGAACTTAGTTTAATTTTAGATTTCAATTTAACTTCATTTTTTTTGGTTAGATTTGTAGAGTTAGATTTAGTTTTAATTTTAACTTCAAATTCAATTTGTTAATCTAGTTCGATTTTTGTTATTTTAGCTTTAGGTTTTAACTTTTTTTTTTTAAATTCGATTTTTATTTAGTTTTAGATTTGACTTTAGATATCGTAATATTAACTTTAGTGTTAGTTTAGTTTTAATTTTTGTTTTAGATTTAAAAAAAAGAAAAAGAAAAATAAATAAATAAATAAAATTCCAAGTCCTATAGTCAAATGAGCTTAAATTTTTTATCTAAGATTTGACTGTGAAGCATTTTAATTTCTGGATTGAGTTATAATTGAGACATCATAAATTCGGAAATATTTCAAGCATCTGGCATTTATATTTAATGGTCATCTCATGATTTATTGCTATGGGCTTAAGTATCTTAATGAATGGTTGTGGTGCTTTCTATTGAACTTCATTGCGGTCATTTGTGTTTTCATAGTAGCAGTTATACATCTAATACTTAACTTTAATTGCATAACGAGATCTTTTAACTCCATTAGGCACTGGTTTTAATATAATTGATCTTGGAAATCTCGTTAATCTTATCAAGTATTTGGTGTTTTCGCTGTCTCCTAGATTGGTTGATTTGCAACCAATTCTTGTCCTTCATTTCTGTTAGGGTCTACCTCCCTTAGCTTGCAAGGAGACAGCTTAGATAGAGAGATTGGGCATAAAGGTGACAACCCTCGATCTGAGCCGTTGTCGCGGTGCCTAGACAATTTGTGCAACAACAGAGAGATAATGGTTGGAGATAGGAGATAAGTGGAGGATTAGCCAGAGTTGGGAGATATTTCCCATTGTAGATTTGGGCATAATTTAGTAATATGAAACTGTGGGGCATTTTATGAGTAGATTGGGCAATTTGCACTTGTTGGGGGTCACCAAGGGTCGGTGGATTTAGCCTAAACCCTTTCTGAGTTTTTGTGGGTTTGGTCAGAGGAGGCTAGGATTAATTTTACAGAATTTTTTGACCACTTATGAGGGCAGAATTCCTAGTTCCGTTCAACAGTTAGTTGCAGAAATTGTTGGAGGATTTATCTCGAGACCATTTCCACCACTTGGGTCCGTGAGATATTTCTGGGTTTTGTTGGCACTGTTGTGGGGAGTCCGCATTTAATTTTGCACAATTTTTGGAGTATATTTGAGGACCAAAATCTTAGTTCACTTACAGTAGTAGTGGCAGCAATTTTCTAAGTCAGCGAAAAGGTTTTTGGTGGAGTCATTCCAGCACTTGGGCATCACAATTCCATCCTAGGTTCTTGCTATAACTTGCAGTAGCAAGCCCAGGTTCCTTTGATCTCATTTATTATACTTGTTATCGCTTGCCGCCTACACCTACCTACAAGTTAGTGAGAAAAGCCTTTAACCCAACAAAGTGTGGTTGGTGGCAAGGAACTTAGAGAAGGGGCTGTCACACTATTCCCGACTCTCTATGTTTAAAATATCTCCTAGGTTAGCTATGGGGGGTGGTCCCTAAAGAAAAACTAAGTTAAAGATGTGAGTTTTCTAGGAGAGTTGTTAGTGTTAAATAGATTACTTCTTAAGATTTATAAGCAAAAAAAGTGATATGAGCAATAACCATCAATACATAAGATAAACATAAAACATATGAAAGACTAGTGTCTTCCCAATATTTCTTTTAAAATGAAATTGTATTTTCTTAAATGAAGTGAAATAATTTCAAATAGAAAGAAAAATTAATCCTAAAAAGTGAAACAAGAAACTATTCGCACAAGATATTATAAACGCAAGATACAAGAATGCTTTTAAGATAAATAAATTGGTGAATCAAAACATGTGAAGATATTTTGCCAATATACAAACAATTAGTAATCTACTTTGGAGAATTCCAATGAGATGATAGAAAAACTCAAATGTTAGACCAAGATAACAACATGCAATTAAATTTGCAACACCAAATAAGGGTACTTGCCAATGAAACAAGATATATCAATCATCCATAAGGCATAATGACCACTAAAATGCAACATGCAATGAATTTGCAAAAATAAGCAAATTTCCGAGTACCATAGAATTAAACTTGTTGCAAAATTTAAGAGATTAAAATGTTTGCATCCAAAGTGCTTCTTGAAATAAGATTTGCATGTGAAACTTTAAACTATCAAGATAGCAAAAAGTTTGAGAAATTTGCAAGTAAATGTGATGAGATAGTGCTCTTGGTTTATTTTATTAGTTAGCTCTAAAGCAAGATCACAATTGAACTCTAATCCTCAGACCTCATCCTCGCCCAAAGGTTTGGATCTCACAGTGAGGAGTCCATAGAAGTAGAGGGTCCCTAAAATGTCTGTTCAACCAACTTTAGTTGGAGGTAAATTTTAGTGATGCTTGGAGCACGTAAGATCTAAAAGTAAATTAACATGAAAATTCAAATTCAAATTCAACTTGAAATGTATTTGTTTGTCATGAAATAGAATGTAGTTTTACTTGATGCATCAAACTTAAGATTGTAGAGTGTGCTCAATGGTGAAGCATAAGCAAATTTGAAGTATGATTTCAAGCTAAATAAAATCAAGTAAAGATGCTTTCATATAAAAAAATCTGAATTTGCTAATTATATGAGATGCATGCAATTTAAAGAGATCAACAAATCACACAAGTCTTCTCCAAAAAATGGAGAGATTGAGATGCCAATGGGTAAAACCCACGCTCTCAAAATCAGAAATTTTATTGGTTGTTAGAGGTAAGAGACTATGAAGCCTCCTACAAGCTCAAAGAAAATCTTTACAAATGAAACTTGAAGTCTTAGACTTATCTTTGAGGATAAATTTCTGCAATATAAAAACTCAATAGAAATCAGATTTTTACAAGTGAAGAAGAGAGATTAAGCCTCCTCAATGCTCACGGCCAAGAGAAGAAGCCACAAAGGGAACTCGACCTTCCTCAAGGAAACTCTTAAACTGCCCACGACCAAAGGAAAACAAGAGAGTCCTCCTCGTTTGACATTAGAGCTTAAAGGTCCTGCAACAATTTGTTAGTAGTTTCTTGAAGGTGAATCCCACAAGTTGCTACAAGAAAACAAGTTAGAAAAAGAATGCTACAAAAAAAAACAACTAAGTGTTAGACAAAGAAAATCACAAAATATTGCACAATAATCTACAAAGGGCTAAGCCAAAGAGAATGAGTAAACTCTCCTCTTTGTCTAGCTATGCTTAAGCTTTTTAAATAGCAAAATATAATCCAATGAAGCACAATGAAAAGTAAAATATTTTTAAATCATTGCATGCATACAAACTATGTTCAAACAAATCCTTGCAAAACACTTTTTCGTAAGATAAACTATGAAAATCCAAATAACAAATGAGAATTCCTTTGAAGGTGCTTCAAGAGTGGGTTGGTCTCCCACAGACTTCCCCTCACGCTTGATCCAAGAAAGAATTCTTCTACAATACTCAAGTCACACATTAGTCCATGTAGATTTAGATAAACAAACAATGAATTGAAACTTCTAGAAATTTATTTGAAAGTAAACTAGAACTTTCAACCTCTAGAGCCCACTTTCAAATAAAATGCTAATACAAGATCGCTGTGCACTAGCAAGTTCACAAGAATACATGGAAAATGAAATAACTCAAAGCATAGAAAAAATTATACCGATAGCTCACAATGCACCATGCTCCAAATGAAGAACACCTATGAATGGACCCCCAAAGTTTTTTTATTGATTTTTTTGAAAAGTGTACAAAGTAGCAACACTTCCACAAGCACAATAGCTTGTAAACAATATCAATATGAGAGCCCATGGCTCCATTATATAGAAAGTTGGGAGCAAATCCCAATGAAGAACCAAATGCCTAGTGGTGAGAGAGAGGAGATCACAAGGCAAATTTGAATTTGATATGTGGAGCTCCATTGCCAAGTGTAAAAATCGGATTCTGGCAAGTGGACATCATTTTATTTTTCCCTTATGTACCAAATTCGAATTTTATGATGGAACGACAAGTGTATATGGGTGGTAACCCATGTGGGGACAATTTCCCACAAAAATCTCCACCAAATATTCTCCCAAATTTTCCCAAATATGCACTAACTTCACAAATTTGAATTTCCAAGTAAGCAGCTCTCATTTAATGCCAAAAGTTCAATTTTATTTGAGCACATGTCCTTTAGGAGTTCACATCACCTTGGGACTTCACTTTAACTCCATAATTTTCCACTTCATTTCCACCTCATTTAGCATGTGTGGATATTTATTTTTCTCCATTTATTTAATTTATGGCTTAATTAATTGCCAGATTTCTCACTAAACTTAGGAAAAGTGGGTTTTGAGGGTTCAAAACACATTTTTAACCCCTCCAAGTGTGTCATAGTAGAAATTTGAGGGTGAGAGGTGTAATTTTTATTACTCATACCCCATACAACTTCTCTAAGAAACACTTATTACAATTTAATTACAATTTTTATTGCAATTTTCAACTTGTGGGAAATCTAAAAAGTTAAAAAATCACTACCTAGATCTAACCAAATTCATTTTTTTTTCTTTTTTCTATGATCTATTATGGTAATATACATTGACTCTAGACACTAAGACTCATCCAAGGCCTCACCATCAAGCCGTACTCTAGCTTTGGGGTAAAATTGGAGGAAAAAACTCAAATAATTATTAAGTCCTGATAGGGAGATGATAATTAACCGAATGAAAAAAACCTCTCAGAGTAATACCCACTTGTTGGCAAGGTCCCAAGTTACCTAGGCCTGTTACAGACTCAATACTGACTCAAATTCATCATTACTAGCATTACTTATTACAATTCCCCATAGGCCGTGGAATCTGGGTACAAGAGAAAATGATAAGAAGTAGAAGTAGAGTTTAAAAACTTTGTTGAACTGATGATATTTGGTGATATCTGATGGTACAAGCGTCTTTTGGTTCATCCTTGGGCATGGAGTCTTCATATAATCATCAAGTGCCACTCCAGTGGTCAACAATACTCATATTTATCAGAGTTAATATAATGACTCAGACTTTTTGCCCATATTTTTATGTTCAAATATGTATGGTTGTGCATTTCTGAATTTAGTAGTTGTAGCTAGTTCATTGCTTCTGTTATCTACGATATTTATCAATTTTGAATATTACAATGGTATCAGAGCCATGATCTTGGCTAGCTGTGGGGTAGCCAACTAGATCATGGAAGAAGTTGGCATGTATGCATAGTGATTAGTTAAACCATAGACAACCCATGGCTCAAGGAAGTTTTAGTATGCAAAAATTATGGGATGGAATTCACTGGAATGATGAGAGTTTAGCCCTGTTGAGGAAAGTGTCTAACCAGATCCATCCTCATCCTTACAATAGATACACTAGAGGTGTGCAGGACGTGGGGGTGCAACCATCTACACGTTGTGAGGAAAGTCGAAAGACTGGGAAAGACAGGGACAGTTAGAGGGTGAGACCAAGGGGTGCTTTTGCGGGTGGAGACTTGGCTATAGATATCAGGAGCCTAAGGAGGAGGTTTAGCATGAGGCTAAGGGCACGCAAGGTTGTGAGGCTCACATAGATACACCCAACGTGATGCAGGATTTAACCTTCTTGGGATTCGTTTGATAGCCCCGACTAACACCTTGGGGGAGAGAGTAGAGCATACACCCATAGGGTCATCCATTAACGAGGTGCCAGGAGACACAAAGGTGTCCACCATTGAGGAGGTGCCATCTGTTGTTGAGGCATGCATTCATGAGGTGTCCGGGGCCATGTCTGAGTTTTCAGGTGATAGCAACGCACAACAGGTTGATGAGGTGTCGGGAGACATCCCCCATTGATGAGGAACATAGGTACAAAGGCATCCTGATCTATGACAGAGTTGTTGGATGTCAGTCACCTACAGTTGACCAGTGAGGATGTTTTGTATGGTGGGTTGTCGATGGAGGAGTAGTTGGAGGCTCATGTTGATGCTGTGATGGAGGAGGATGCGCAACCATCCTTTGGGCTAGACATTGACGAGGGGCAGTGCAAAGAGCACACGTTGCGATTTCAACCCAGTTTACTTCAGAGACATGCCGGTGGGGCTTTCAACATTATTATCCCACCTCTAGGCATTGGACAGAGGGAGGCAGAGTTGCCTAGACAGATCATAGGGGATGACCAGGTGAGCGGGATTGAGCGACTTGAGCTGAGTATGGCACAACATCAACATGGAGGGCTTGTCCCATACACATGGGCTTGTACATTCGATCCCTCCTTTAGGTTTGGATGGCGAGAAGTATGTTGAGATTTTGATGTAGCATCGGGTGTGCTCTAGCCCTGAAATTTTGTGGAGGGGCTAAGACACACAAGACCTCCAAAAGTCAGAAAGTGTTCGGAGAAATTTCATCTGGTGTTGAATTTATTCTAATAATAATTATTTTTTAATGAGGACCCTAAGTCTAACGTAGGGAATGAGAAAAATAAAAGTGAATTAATTAAACACATGTGATGAAATTTTCTAAGTGACATAGATCGAGCTATCTTTTAATTTGAGCCATCGATTAGAGATTAGATCACGACTGTGGTTCTCCAACGAGAAAAGTATAAAGGAAAGGCTTGGGGTCAGTTGGAGACATACACACATTGGCAGAGCACTGAAGCTAAGTCAAATTTCTGGGGCGGGGTTTTGCTGAGAAATTCGAAATGAGTTTGTAGTGCAACGAGGGGCAGAGATTTGCAAAGGATGATCTGATCCAAGGCCGAAAATACAAGGTAGAGGGGCAGTGAGTACCAGTTAGTGCAGATCCAACTAGGAGGACGCGGTTTAGCCAGCACCATGCATAGACTGCGTAGAGGTTGTGTAAGCCCAACCAGCGCAGCGCAGCACCAGCCAAGGTGACACAGTCCCAGCCGGGGCAGCGCAACACCAGTCAGGGTGGTGCAGTGGGGACGCTGGCCAGTGAGGGTTGATGTAGAGGCTGTAGTGGCAACGCTAAGGGTTTCAATGGGCCAGAAGGGGCTCATGATCTGTAAATCCCGTTTGAGGGTGTGATACATCCATATATTTTGTCTCCAACTGAAAGGTACAAACTGCCGTGTAATTTCTTTGTAGGGCCAACCATGTCTGGTGCCGAGAATGTTGTATTCAGATTCTACATAATAATATAAACCCTCTAGAGCTGGTGCATCGGTTTTCTCGCATTGGGTTTTTCCCGGGACATTTGTCCGAAAAATGGGGTGTAATCTTGTCACATGTGTGCATTGTTCAGTAAATGATTTGTAGATGTGTAGGCTGTAGTTAGTGTCTACTTTAATGTCTTTCTGAATACTTTTTCCGTAAAATAACTTGTTAATGCTAATTAAAAAAGTAGGTAAAGTAGATCTAGATACTGCAGTAGGATTTATGTTTTGAAACTTTCACATGGTATCGGAGCATTGCAGATCAAGCTGATCCACCAACAAAGTGGCTGAAGAAGATTGCTGCAGAGAAGGCAGCTAAAGCAGCAAAGTTCCAGAGAGGGCAACGCAACACCAGGAGGACGCAGTCCCAGCAGAGGCCACACACAGGCTGACGTCGACCTAGTTGAGTGATGCAGAGACAACCCAGAGCCTTCTAGAGTGATGCAGGAGTAGCTTGCGTTGCGCAGAGGCTGCACTGAGCAAGTCTGCTCACGCAGAGGCCAACCAGAGGGATGTAATCCAATTTTTGAGGTCGCTATGCAGATTTTCCGTAGTTTGGAAGCGGAGCTTCGGATCTTCAGAGGTTGCTGGTGTGGCAGAGGTTCTGTCGATGCAAAATCATGCCTAATAAAGGGGACAAGAGTGGGAAGAGAACAGTTGCTCAGCAGATCTGCGCAAAACAGATCTGAGATTCGATTAGGAGGGTGATCGTAGAGAACTGATTCAGTTGTCTTTGGCGGAGGATTTTCGGGAGGGAAATCGATTGTTAGAGGGAGCAACTACTATAGAGGGTTTCTAAGCGCCAAGAAACCTAGATCCAGTTTTCTATTGAGTATTGTAGCAGAAAGAGGGAGAGGAGTATCTGTTCTAACATATTTGAGCAAAGATGGTGTCTCATGGACTTAGAGATCAGGACAGGTTGGATGGCATGTCCAACTTCGTTATCTGGAGGGCCAGGATCTTGACAGTCCTAGATGAGTACGACATCAAGGACCATGCTGAGAATGTCCTAGTTGTGCCTACTGATGCAGACCCTCTGAAGAAATTCAAGGAGAATCAAGCGCGGGAAAAGCGCTTGATCATGGACGGAGTCAAAGATCACGTCGTGCCACATATTGCCAGGAAGAATACGACAAATGAAATGTAGACAACTTTGGACACGATGTATCAGGGAGGCTCCGTCCAAAGAAAGGCGCTTCTAGAGAATCAGATGCGGTTGTTCCAGATGCAAAAGGGTGAGGAAATAGATCCCTTGCTCAAAATTCAGATAGAGAGATTTTAAAGCAGAAATTATCAAATTAATACATAGAAAATACCTGGCTTCCACATTTGAAGTTGATCTCGAGTTGTCATCGCTACAAATCTTCTCTCGTTACCAAAAGACCAAAACCTCCCTATCAAACTGGACACTATCTAGGTACCCAACTCCAAAATACTTCAATATTTGAAGTAATTTGGCCCCCGTGCCCAAAATATTCAAGAATTATCAAGACTCAGTCCTCACTTTCTGTCTATAGCACTCTATTGAGAACTGCTCCTCCATTTCTCCCAACCCCCCTCCCCGTTTTTCACTCACTCGCTTCTCCTTATATCTCCAAAGCCCCACCGTCTTGCCCTCCTTCCACCATCTCAAAGTTTGTTGTCCATCTGTTTTCCCTGCACCTTTCCTGTTACGTGGAACCTTATTGATCTTTAGAGGCGGTCACTTTTCATTTTAATAACACTGTTTGGTTAAATTGAATTTTTTTTTAGTTTTAAGAAATAGGTGTTGTTGACTATTTTAGTCCTTATATTTTATTTAAGAACTTTATTCAATGTTTATGTCATATGCCTTTTTAATTATATTATTTAGTTCGTTTTTTTGATATAGTTTTATGTTATATTTTTTTTGTAAGATATATTGTATAATTCTTTTGGTTAATATAAAAATGTTATTTATTTTAATTTCACTTTTACCTTATATAGTCCTTTGTATATATATATATATTTGAATGGTACTTTAATTGGTTTCTTATTATAGGGATGGTATAGTTAGTGCCCCACTCTACATATTCATTATGTTCTAGTGAGTTAGGTATTTACTTAATACTTCAATAATTAATTCATTACTTTATACTTTGACATTTTCCAATATCAGCTAATATGTATACTAGTGCGATATATGTGATGCATGCATATATAGCTATCACATGCATGCATCGTATAAATGCAAATATTGTTGTGCTACTCATGAATCGATATGGGTCATTACAAGTTTCTAGAGAAGTCTCACCTTGACTTAATTAATTCTGATTAATTAACTAGTTTTTCTAAGTTTAGTCTTAGGAAATATTAGAAAATAGGCTAATAATCTAATTAAGCCATTTTTAGGTGGAATTTCCATAAATGATTTCTGGGTTTTGGAGATCTCATGTATTCTATTCTCTCCACCAAATTTTGTGGCTAGAACACATCTGATGCTACAAAAATTCACATGAAACCTTTGCTGCAGCCCCTAAGGGACCTTCTCTTGCCATGCGTCAACCCTGTTGGGCTTGGTGTCAGCCTTAAGGGGCTTGTTTGTTGTGACTCCTCTCTCAAAACTGGGCGCGACTCCTCTCCTGAGCAGGCACTCGAAGTCCCTCGAGGATGAGGTTGAGATCTCCGCTCGGAAATCTCTGTGCTAAACAACACTGTAGACTTGGCTAAATAGCTCAAGCGTGCTTTCAGTTTTTCAGACAGAAAATTCAGTAGATGATGAATGAATGAGGAATGAACTGCTCTCATCTTCTTTTACCTAGCTGAGCATGTTGGGTATGTGCTATATTCTTTCCACGATTGGCCCCACGCGCTGTATGTTGCGTCGGGCGTAGCTGGGGGGTCACGAGGGGCGAAGCAGTCCCCACCGTTGGGGTCCGGGGCAGCGCCCCGGCCAAAATTTGTTTTTTGTGCGGACCCACTCATAGGCGGATCCGCTCATGGTTTTGTGCATGGTTTTGCACATGGTTTTGGGGTTCGATGGTTTTCGGCCCCTGGTATTTTGTAGATCCGGTCAAGGGAACTACGGTTATGTTCTAATCCAAGGTTAATGGATTGGGGTTTATGTATGCTTCGACATGTATATATATGTGTTATAACACTAAAAGGAATATAATGAAAAATCAAGCTGGTCGTCCCGATTTGGGATCCAAGGGAAAATCTCTGTGTTTATCTGTTTTATGTTTTATGCTCTCGCTATTGTTTATTTTCTATTATAAGATTCGTGTGTAGATAATTTATGTTCAGGGTTAAAACCTTCATTTGGTATCAGAGTTTTTTCGGCTTCAAGGGGACGCCTTTGTTGTTGAGGGTTTTTTGCTCGGGCCTGTGGTAGACCCTGTTCAGTGGGAGATCTGCGGGATCGATTCTTGCGGTGAAAGAAGATGGCGAGCGGCGGAAAGATAAAGATCGAGAAATTTAATGGTCAGAGTTTTGAGTTGTGGAAGCTCAAGATGGAGGATCTGCTGGTGGATAAAGATCAGTGGATCGCGGTAGATCCAGGTACTAAACCAACGGCAATGTCAGATGAAGACTGGAAGAAACTGGATCGGAAGGCCAAGAGCACAATACGGTTGTGTGTGTCAGATTCAGTATTTTTGAATGTATCTGGGGAAGCTATGGTGAAGAACTTGTGGGAAAAGCTAGGGACTTTGTACCAATCTAAGTCTCTAGTGAATAAATTGTTCCTACGGAAAAAGCTATATAACCCGAGGATGAAGGATGGAGACTCGGTGACAGAGCATCTGAACGCCTTCAATACTGTGGTAAGTCAACTGTCATCTGTTGATATTAAAATCTCAGATGAAGATAAGTGCATCAGCTTGTTGTGTTCTCTACCGTACTCGTGAGCGCCTAGTTGCCTGCACAGGTACACAACTACCTTGAATTTTGATGACATTGTCTCCACCTCACGGAGGAAATGAGACAGAAATATGGAGGGTCATAATGGAGATGCCTTATTTGTACGAGGAAGGTCCCAGAACAGAAACAAGAATAAGGTTTCGAGTTGGAGATCTAAATCTCCCGGAAAGTTTGTAAAGGTGTGCTGGAAATGCAGAAAGGAAGGGCACTACAAAAAGGAATGTAGATCTAAATCTCCTGAGAAAGGAAAGGGATCTGATGAAGCTCCTTCTGCAGAGGCAAAAACCACCTCGGATGAAGGTGGGAATGTGTATTTGGCTTCTTCTTCAAATACACATGTAGATCATGAGTCATGGTTGATTGACTCGGGCGCATCCTTTCACTTCACTCCCCATAGGGAGTGGTTTTGCGAGCATGAGAAATATGATGGCATCGATGTATTCCTAGGGGATGATAGGAAGGCCGTAATCATCGGACGTGGAAAGGTCAAGTCAAACCGTGCTGTGGGAGGATTAGAACACTTCCCGGTGTTCGCATATTCCCACATTGCCGTAACCGATTGCAAGCAAGATGGATGATGCGGTGTAAAAATGTTCCTCGAGAAGGATGCCTGCAAGATGGTTCGGGGAGCACTGCATGCGTGGAGTTCGGATCGGAACTCTGTACAAGCTACAAGGTAGCACTGTTATTGATGGGTGTAACAGTTATGTGGTTCCTGAAAGTGGAGTGGAAAGCCTAGCTGTCTCTGGAGAAAAGACCATGTTATGGCATCAAAGGCTTGGACATATTGGAGAGAAGGGCCTTCGATACTGCATAGAAATGGTATGGTATAAGGTATGTCTAATTGCTCTCTGGATTTCGATTTCTGTGAACATTGTGTATATGGGAAGTAGAATCGGCTGAGTTTTCCTTCTGGTGCTAAGAGGGCGAACAAGATATTATAACTTGTGCACAGTGATGTGTTTGGACCTGTGTCAGTTCCATCACCGGGAAAGTTTGTGTACTATGTTTCATTCATAGATGACTTCTCAAGGAATACATGGATATATTTCTTGAGGAAGAAATCAAGTCTTTGACAAATTTAAAGAATTTAAGGCTCGGTGAAAACCGTACGTAGAAGAAGATAAAGGCGCTCGAGGATTTATTAATGGTGGGGAGTTCTGAAGAAGGAATTTGAAGAGTTCTCCGTAAGAAGTGTGGTATAGCACGGCAGAAGACTACCCATACACACCTCAGAGAAATGGAGTTGCGGTAAAGAATGAAATGTAACGTTGATGGAAAAGGCAAGAAGCATGCCTGGTACCTAAGTCGGACAAGAATTCTGGGCAGAGGCAGTGGAGACTGCATGCTATCTGGTTAACAGATCACCTTCATCAGTGTTGGAGGATAAGACCCTGCATGAGGTATGGACTGGTAAGAAATCTTCTCTTTCACATCTAAGGGTATTTGGATGTGATGCATATGTACATGTTCCAAAGGAGAAAAGGACCAAGTTGGATAATAAATCTGAAAAGTGCATCTTTATTGGGTATAAGGATGGTTTAAAGGGTTACAAGCTTTGGAACCCAGAAACAAGGAAGGTTGTGTACAGCCGAGATGTGGTATTTAGAGAAGTGAAAGATGTTGTTAAACATGAAGTCCTACCAAAGGAACCCGAGAAGATAGAGTTTGAGCTAAAGGAGGATGAATCAGACTCTACAACAAAAGAAGACTCAAAAGATGAAGAGCCACAAACTCCAACTTTGAGAAGATCAGTTCGGGAAAGAAGGCAACCAAAAAGGTATAGTCCATCTGCTTTTTGTTCAGGTTTTGCCTTAACTATAACTGATGATGAACCTAGAACTGTCAGGGAGGTAGTACATTCAGAGGATGGAAAACTATGGAAGGAGGCCATGGTTGATGAAATGGCATCCTTGCACAAAAATGATGCATGGGATTTGGTGGAGTTGCCGGCTGGAAGGAAGCCTATTGGGAGAAAATGGGTGTTTAAGAAGAAGATGAATGTAGAAGGCAAGGTGGAGAAATACAAAGCTCGGTTGGTAGCGAAAGGTTATTCCCAGGTGCCGGGAATTGATTTTGGTGATATTTTTTCTCCTGTTGCCAAAGTTACTTCTATTAGATTACTTTTATCCGTTGCTGCTGCATTTGATTTTGAGATAGAACAGATGGATGTGAAGACAACATTTCTTCACGGGGATCTAGAAGAAGAGATCTACATGAAGCAACCTGAAGGATTTATGGTGAAGGGTAAGAAAGAACTGGTATGCAAGTTGAAGAAGTCTCTGTATGGGTTAAAACAGTCACCAAGGATGTGGTATCAGAAATTTGATACCTATATACGGGGACTTGGCTTCACCAGAAGCAAGGAGGATCACTGTGTTTATTTTAAATTAATTGGTGACCGGGTTATTTATTTGGTCTTGTATGTGGATGATATGTTGTTGATTGGAAATGACAAAGAAATTATCCAAGATTTGAAGACCCAACTGCTCTCCAAATTCGACATGAAGGATCTTGGTGCTGCAAACTATATTTTGGGCATGGAAATTAAGAGAGATCGGGCAAAGAGGAAGCTCTGGTTAAACCAGAGGAAGTATGTCGAGATTATATTGCAGAGGTTCAATATGCAGGATAGTAAACCGGTGAATGTTCCTATTCCTGTAGGTGTAAAGCTGTCTGCTGAACAGTGTCCCAAGACACAAGAAGAAGAGGAGTATATGTCCTGTGTTCCATATGCAAGTGCAGTGGGTAGCCTGATGTATGCAATGGTCTGTAGTAGACCAGACATTGCACATGTAGTGGGAGTATTGAGCAGGTTTATGTCAAACCCAGGGAAGGAGCATTGGACAACAGTGAAGCGGGTTTTCAGATATTTACGTGGCACTAGTGATTATGGCTTATGCTACCAGGGAAGACCAGGATTGGAAAGAATGTTGGACATTCGTGGTTTTGTTGATGTAGACTGGGCTGGAGATCTGGACCAAAGAAGATCTACAAGTGGGTATGTGTTTAGCCTATTTGGAGGCGCAGTCAGTTGGATGAGTAAAAGACATTCTGTAGTGGCTCTTTCAACTACAGAGGCAGAATACATAGCAGCCACTCATGCAAGCAAGGAAGCAGTTTGGTTGCAAAGATTGTGTTCAAGTATGGGGTTGGTACAGCAAGCTATAAGGATAGATCGTGATAGCCAAAGTGCAATTTTCTTGGCTAAGAACCCTGCTTACCATTCAAAGAAAAATCACATTGATGTTCAATATCACTTTGTTAGAGATATGGTTGAGGCTAAAAGGGTGTTGCTGGTAAAGGTGGACACTTTGAAGAATGTTGCAGATGCATTGAAAAAGTCTATGAGCACTCAGAAGTTCTCTTGGTGTAGAGAAACAATGGGTGTTGAAGAATTGGGCTAATGACTAAGCCCTCCTGTGGCCCCCCGTGGAAAGAAAACAAGAAGTGGGAGAATGTTGGGTATGTGTTATATTCTTTCCACGATCGTCCCACGCGTCAGATAAGTTATGGTCAAAGGGGAAATAAACAACAGGCTTAAGCGCCTCACTGCTGGGGTCTGTGCGCCCGCCAAAATTCTGTTTTTGTGCGGACCCCACTCATAGGCGATCCGCCCATGGTTTTGTGCATGATTTTGCACATGGTTTTGGGGTACAATGGTTTTTGGCCCCTGGTATTTTGTAGATCCGGTCAAGGGAACTACGGTTATGTTCTAATCCAGGGTTAATGGGTTGGGGTTTATGTATGCTTCGGCATGTATATATATGTGTTGTAACACTAAAAGGAATATAATGAAAAATCAAGCTGGTTGTCCCAATTTGGGATCCAGGGGAAAATCTCTGTGTTTATCTATTTTATGTTTTATGCTCTCGCTATTGTTTATTTTCTGTTATAAGATTCGTGTGTAGATAATTTCTGTTCAGGGTTAAAACCTACACCCCCAACGTTCCCTTTGGCCCCACTGGACTGTGCTGCCAACTTGTCCTACCAATCACTGCATAGCCACTGCGTTGCTGCTGCCCCCACGCTGACCACGCTGCTGCCTCTCCTGCGCTACCACTAGGCTACTGTCTTCTGCGTGATGCTAGTCTCACGGGTCCCACTCCAGCTCTAATCTTTGCCTTGGTGACTTTAGGAAAGTGATTTAATCATAAAGTTTACTTGTGGGTCACCCTTACCCACTTTATTTTCTGCTAACATTAGAAAAGGCAAAATTTTACAAAAATTAATATTCCAATTAGCTGACTGCTAATTTGAAATATTACAGGCATTGTGGATAAACTCTCTTAATTTCATATTGATATATGGTCATTGGATATGTGGATTTAATGCTCATTGTTAAATTGGATATCTCTTATTGATACAATAGTAATTTGTTTGTCACTTTGGCTATTGTCTATCCCAAGGTTACGTCGGAGCGGGGAGTGACATTTTCAAGAGCTCCCAGTTCGGGAGTGAATCAAGAACAATTTTATATATATATATATATATATATATTTTATATTTTGATGCATATATGTCAACAAAAGCATGTAGAATGATGAATTAGATATAAAAAACATAAAAAACATATATTAAACCATATAACATCAATCATCTAGAAGTTATAATCTTTATCAACCACGTTCACAAGTAACGTACAGCATATCAAATCTCATGATTCATCAATCTTAAAGTTTCAAGCTTTCAAAATTCAATACATAACATTTATCATCATTGATCACCAAAGTTGTATTTGTAAGTGTAACCATTACAACAAAGAATATCTAACATGAAATGACATGTTATAAAATGAAATGAAATGAAACAACTTTCAACTTTCACCAAACATCATATTTATAATTCATTACCAATTAGTTATAATTCCCAACTTCAAACTTCAAACTTAAATTGTCATATATTGTTTACAAAAAATATCATGGTAAATATGAAAGAGTCAATAGTTATAAAAACTACTAGAAACTAGAAAAGACAAGTAAATCTATTATCTATTGCTACTGGTTGGGCCTCTTGCCACCACTAGAAATGTCTAATTTCTGAGCAGGTTATGGTGGTCTTCTTGGAGTCTCCTCCCACACAGTTGCACGAACAGAACCAGAAGGCACATGCCCTCCACGTGAGGATGTAGATGGAGGCAACGACATCAAAGGAACAATTGTTGGAACTTGAGCACTAGCACCGCTACTGGATGGTGCGGGTGGCATGGTTGTTGTTGCTTCATCATCAACTTTCAAAAGTTCTACTTCCAATTCTTCTAGATGTATAGTGCCATCCTCCAAATTATCTTCCTCTGGGTTGTTGTCCCAAGTTTTATATGATGTATCTCATAAGTCCAATAACAATAATGACTCAACAACCTCAAGTTGTGTTGCACATAAACCAAGCTTTTTGCACAATAATGACTCAACAACCTCAAGTTGTTGTGCACATAAACCAAGCTTTCAACCCTGTTTTCATTGAGTCTATTTCTTCTCACAGTATGGATGAAGTTGTAGGTGCTCCAACACTTTTCTCTAGAAGAAGTATTTACAACCTATAAGAGCACTTTTTTTTCCAATTTTGGCAAAAGTCCGTAGCCACCATATGCTTCCCACCATGTGATAGCATTAAATCTATCCCTATCTTACATTGCATGCAAAGAACCAAATCAACTAGTGCCACTAAAGTATCTGCCTAATTCAAGACGCAAATTAGTAGACTCCTTGTTAGGGACCAACTTGTCTAATGTTTTCATATATCCTCCAGATAACTTTGGATCTATATGGGGTTTGATCCTAACCCCACCCCTTGGTGCAGGTTGGCCCAACCAAGATGGAGAGTAGTATTTTGGCATAAGGATATACACCAAGGCTATGAAAATTCCTAGATCTGAAACAATCTAAGGAATCCTATTGCAACCAACTGGACTACTTCTTCTATTATGTAATTTAATTTACACGATTATTTCTGAATCATACATGAAATACTGAAGCAACCTACACTATAATACTCATGATTCTGAAACAAGAAAACTGAACAAGGAAATCAATCACACATATCACACCTTTATTTTGGACTAAGTCCTCGGAAAAACCCAATGCGGGAAAATCGATGCAAAAAATTTGAGGGTTTTATTATTAAGCAGTAGCAATGTCTGAATACATCTCTGAATACCCCTAGGGTAATTCAGTTACAGTGAGAAATACTGGTAGAAGGATTTGTGAGGATTTACCTCACTCAATCACTAAGTTCCCGGCTAATCCGGATGAAGATAAAACTACCCTAGGGAGGCATTGCGTAGCCTCTGCGCAGTCCCAATGCTGGACCTTCTAGCCTTTGCGTCACCCCCTTCTAGGCTCAACGTTCAGCCCCAACCAAGTCATTTTTCCTCTGTGGACCCTGAGGAACAACCTCCCGGTGTCACTTTCCGGATCCCGACCTCTGAAACTGATCTACAAGAAAAATTTCGGAAACCTCCTCTGCCTCTGCGCTGCTTTTACATGAGCCCTATGCAGTCATTGCGTTAGCCCTTCTTCCTTCAATGCTGGCTTGGTTAGATCACCTCTGCCTCTCTCTGACTGATGCTCCGCCAATTGAGAAAATTATTCCTCTCTGGATGCTATCTCTGCCCCTCACTGCTCAGATCTCTAGCTCGAATTTCTTAGCAAACCCCGCCTCAGAAATTTCGAACTCTAAATAAATTGGGTGTGTCTTTCCAAATGGCCCTGAAGCCTTCCTTTATAGTCTTTTCGTTGAGACATCAACAATCGAGATTATATCTCTAATCAACGAATAAGATTATAACGTGACTTGATCTTTGTTTTCTGGATCATTTTCACTCATTTTTTATTAATACCCTTTAATTATTTAATTTCCCTTAGTTTAGACTTAGGGTCCCCATTAAAATAATTAATTATTTTAATAAAACATTAACCGAGTGGAATTTTCACAAATGGTTTCTAGGTTCTTTGGAATACCCTTATCTAAGCCTCTCCACAAAATTTGGCGCTTAGAACACTTTTTGATGCTACAAAAATCAACTCTTCCTCTTAGCGAGGAAAGTGCTCTAGCAATTATGCCTGCTGCATACTGCTCTGTCCCTGAAGCATCATTCGCGCTGCTGAAGTTACATCAACCACTGCACTGCTGCCGCCACTGTACTGCTGCCCATGACACTGCCTTTGCCATTGTTGGATTTGTATGATAACTCCCCTCAAGTACTGCATCTGCTATGCTGCTAACACTACCACTGCTAGCACTGCTACTCAACTGTTGAGAGAAACAACTGAACTCACCCCAAGACTGAACAACTGTTCAGTGGATGCACCTCGGTGTTGAAGACTCTGACTACTGATAACTACTGCGTTGTCCATTTGATGCATTGCGTTGTTGCTGCTCTGCACTATGCAACATTGATTTGCATTCCTGTGCACTGTGCTGCTGCTGCTGCCTCTGCTCTGCACTGCTCTAGAAATAAACGTTGCTATCTACTGCACTTTCGTCTCCATCACTCCGCTCTCACTGAAACTCCTCCATCCTGCTACTGCAAATCATGGGCTCACGTAGCAAGGAAATGATCCATGAGGTGGGCTCCTCAAGGATCCTACCCAACAGAAGTTCGGAGTGAACTACAGTTCAATATCACCCTACTTCTCTCCTCTAGAAGCGTGGGCACTCATGAAAAACTCATGCTCAATTTTCGCGGCTACAACCTTTGGGTCATGCTTCTCATCTTTGTCCTTCTTCAAAGGACATTGAGATGCATAGTGGCCCATCTCGCCACATCTGAAGCACTTGACCTTCGAAACATCACACTTCAGTTTCCATTACGTCTGTTGTCCCTTCGATGCAAGGGCTACGTTCTCCTCTTCCTCCACGGATTTCGATCTGCTTCCATTGCTGCCATCAATTTTTCACTTGATGAGGTCTCTCCTCGGCGCTTCCTTCTGAAAAACTGACCAAACTGCTCCCAACTAGGTAATGCTGCCCGACCCAGTATGCTCTGGACAAACACTTGCCACTCCTTTGTGACACCGTTAAGGGCCATCCGTACCATGGTTGTAACTGTAGGTGTAGCACCTACTGCCGACAACTGATCTCAAATCTCCTAAATGTGAAAATTTTACTGCAGTGTATTGGTTTATTTCCTCCTACTTGATTTAATTAATACAAGTTATTTCCAGAAATTAGATTAAGAAAATACTGAAAATAAACGCAATGTAATATTCCTAATTAGCAACAGCTAATTGGAATATTCGATTTTGTCTAATTTTGCCGACTATAGTTTATTAATAAATAAAAAGTGAGTAGAGAGGGTTTAACTCAGTGGAATAAAACATCCTCCCTAGTAGCACAACGTTGTAACTTAAAAGCGAGCCAAGGGGGCCCAAGCACCACGTAGAGAAGGGGGCCCATGTACACTTTAGAAGCTACTGCACAGATGAGGATGAGCACGTGGAAGAGAGAGAGGCTACGTTGGGGTTTTGGAGGGAGGCCAGCGTTATAAAAGATGGAGGAGCCTTCTCATTTGATTTATTCTGTTGTTGATGATATTGAGCTGGACGTTTTGTCTTCTTGAGCATGCTCGCTGTTTAGCCTATCTGCAGCACTGTTTAGTGCATTGTCTCCAGTCGGAGATCTCGCCCTTAGCCCCGGGGGACTTCGAGTGCCTGCTCAGGCAAGGTTATTTCTTCAGTATTTTGTGAGAGGTTTTGGTGTTTGGGTTTGTTGCGGAGCTGGGCTTTCGTAGAGACTGTGCAGTCACTGAGAGGGAGGACGCAGTCCATCTTGGAGGTGCTCCGGATCGGGATTTCTGTAGGAGATTGAGCCGAGATTTTGAGTAGAGGATCAGCCTTTGCCTGCGGGAGGGTTTTGGTGGAGTTTGAGGCAGTGTTTTAGTCATTCTCATTTAGCCTTTGCACAAAGCCTTGGAGGCCAACGTAATTCCCCAAGGGGGTGTTTTTCGGAGGTCAGCCATTTTTGATATGGTTTCTGGGTTTTGTCGGGATTGGCGAGCAGAGGAGATTTTCAAATTTTCAGCTCATTCCGGCAAGCGGAATAGCCCCTAGTCTTCAGTTCATTCTAGCAGTAGCAGCTACACGGCAGCTTTCCAGCAGCTGGGACGCAGTTCAGAGAGCAGCCATTTCTGGTGTATTCTGAGAGTATTTCTTCTCTTGCCTTGAGCAAGTTTAGGTGCGATCACTCTGATCACCTATTGTACTTCATTATATTTCTCAGTTTAATAAAATGGCTTAGCATTTCCTCTCTATATTTCTGGATGAGTTGCCATACATTCTTTCTATGCTATTATATGTCTACTGCACTGTTATTTTTATATATTCTTGAGCATTCTAGTTCTATACCACTTGGTGTGTTTATCTTTCACTCTTAGACAGAGTCTGGAAAGGGCCGGGTAGCCTCCGGATCTCGTCCTCTTTTTAGAGGCGGAATATCTGGTAAATGCCCTCCCAGTCCATCTCTGGTTGGAGTTTGCCATGTTTTAGAGATATCCCCAAAACGGGATATTACAGTGGTATCAGAGCATAGTGTTGGCTCAGCCTATGGTCTATGACACCGGGGAAGAGACCATATATTTGTTATAGAGGCAGGAAGTACAGAGATCGTGAGCGTAGGTTGGAGAACACCTACGGAGAGGGAGACTGTTTTCGGGTGGTGGACACAGAGCAGGAGGAGCCTGTGACAGACGCAGAGCAGGAGGAGCCTGTGTTAGATTCAGAGCAGAAAGGGCCGATGGCAGATGTAATATTCCTAATTAGCGACAGCTAATTGGAATATTCGATTTTGTTTAGTTTTGCCGTTTATAGTTTATAAATAAATAAAAAGTGAGTGGAGAGGGTCTAACTCACTTAAGTAAAATAAAACACCCTCCTAGTAGCACAACATTGTGACTTAAGGGGGAGCCAAGGGGGCCAAGCACCACGTAGAGAGGAGGCCCACGTTAGCTCTAGAAGCTTCTGCGCAGGAGAGGTTGGGCACGTGGCAAGAGATGAAGGCTATGTTGAGGAAATGGCCTTAGGGTTGGAGGAAGGCCAACGTTATAAAAGAAGGAGGAGCCTTCTCATTTGATTCATTCTGTTGTTGATGATATTGAGCTGGACGTTTTGTCTTCTTGAGCACGCTCGCTGTTTAGTCTGTCTGCAGCACTGTTTAGTGCATTGAGTGTCTCCGGTCGGAGATCTCGCCCTTAGCCCCGGGGGACTTCGAGTGCTTGCTCGGGCAAGGTTATTTCTTCAGTATTTTGTGAGGGGTTTTGTTGTTTGGGTTTGCTGCGGAGCTAGGCTTTCATAGAGACTACACAGTCACTGGGAGAGAGGACGCAGTCCATTTTGGAGGTGCTCCGGATCGGGATTTCTGCAGGAGATTGAGTAGAGATTTTGAGCAGAGGATCAACCTTTGCTTGTGGGAGGATTTTGGTGGATTTTGAGGCGGTGTTTCAGTAATTTCCATTTAGCCTCTGCGCAGAGCCTTGGAGGCCAGCGTAATTCCCCAAGGGGGTGTTTTCTGGAGGTTTTCGGGGGTCGGCCATTTTTGATGTGGTTTCTGGGTTTTTTCGGGATTAGTGAGTAGAGGAGGATTGCAGATTTTCAGCTCATTCAGGCAAGGGGATCAGCCCCTAGACTTCAGTCCATTCCAACAGTAACAACTACACGACAGTTTTCCAGCAGCTGGGACGCAGTTCAGAGAGCAGCCATTGTCTGTATATTCTGAGAGTATTTCTTCACTTGCCTTGAGCAAGTTTAGGTGCCATCACTCTGATCACCTATTGTACTTCATTGCATTTCTCAGTTTAATAAAATGGCTTAGCATTTCCTCTCTATATTTCTGGATGAGTTGCCGTATATTTTGTCTATGTTATTATATGTCTGCTGCATTGTTATTTTTATATATTCTTGAGCATTCTAGTTCTATACCACTTGGTGTGTTTATCTTTCACTCTTAGATAGAGTCTGGAAAGGGCCAGGTAGCCTCCGGATCTCGTCCTCTTTCCAGAGGCGGTATATCCGGTAAATGCCCTCCCAGTCTATCTCTGGTTGGAGTTTGCCGTGTTTTAGAGATATCCCCAAAACGGGATATTACAGTGGTATTAGAGCATAGTTCTGGCTCAGCCTGTGGTCTATGACACTAGGGAAGAGACCATATATTTGTTACAGAGGCAAGAAGTACAGAGACCGTGAGCGTAGGTTGGAGAACACCTACGGAGAGGGAGATTATGTTCGGGTAGTGGACACAGAGCAGGAGAGAGAGCCTGTGACAGACGCAGAGCAAGAGGAGCTTGTATTAGATTCAGAGCAGAGAGGGCTGATGGCAGATGATACAGAGGCCAAACAGTTTGGGGAGGCACTCCTCAAATCGGTGCAGGATTTAGATAGATAGATTGAGGTGACGGGTTAGAGATTCACCGCTGTGGAGGCTAGACAGCGTGAGACCCCATGGGTTTTCCAGGTAGGGGAGGGATCAGGTACATCCCATCATTTGCCGGAGCATGGTGCTGCTCAGTGTGATACTCCTCAGCCGATGGCCTCACGTGCACCTACCCGCTCTACCATGCCCACTTTCTTGGGAGCAGACACAGGGGCAGGAGCCCAGCAGGAGGCAGAGCCCAGACACATGGGCGAGTATTTTGCAGAGTATCAGGCCTATGGGCAGGAGTTCAGGGATGCTCTCTCATTCCGGGATTTTGTTCAGCTCCAGCGGGACAGTAGACCCCGCGACCATCATAGATGGCACCGACATTATCATGATGGAGATACCCACCACACATCTAGCAGATTCCATTTGCCTATGTTTGATGGCTCATCAAACAGTTCGGCAATGTCTTGGGTAGAGAAGCTGGACATCTATTTCCAGCTTAACCAGATGTCGGAGACATAGGCTATCAAGGTGGCGACATTACATTTGGATGGCGAGGCCCAGGATTGGTGGTTCCATGGGATGGTGACACTCGGGCATTCTACAGTGATGACATATGCCGAGTTTACTAGGAGGTTGATGGAGCGTTTTGACCGGAGGGATCCGAAACAGCGCTTTGTTGAGCTGACGAGGCTCAAGCAGATTGGGAGCCCAAAGACTTATATTGCAGATTTCTTGAGGGTTTCAGTGATGGTGCTAGATCTATCTGCGGCTCGGATGATCTATATGTTTGTGGAGGGATTGGTAGAGCCACATCGGGGTCTAGTCAGATCTACTAGACCAGCTACACTCCAGGATGCTATTAGCAAGACCAGGGACTTACAGGATGCATTGCCCAGGATGCGGACATCTTACCCCCAAAGACAGGGTTTCCAGCCCAAGGAGAAGGATGTGAGGGTTCCTTCTCCAAAGGGGAATCCAGGACGGGCACAGATAGATGATGATGCCAGGAAGGAGCTGAGGAAGAAGTGGCTGTGCTTCACTTTTCAGGAGCCGTGGGCACCAGGGCATAGATGTGCTGCTGGCAAAGCACACTTCATTGAGGTCTTCTCCGATGATAGCGGGGAAGAGGATGAGTAGGAGGATGAGGAGGCAGGAGATAGTCAGACGAACCAGGATCAGTTGCCACCTCCACCTCCAAGGACAGGAGGTGCAGCTTTTGCACCCACAAGAGGGACCCTTGCAGCCTTGCGACGAGTTCCTAAGTATTTGACGCTGCGCGTACGAGGGACAGTACGCGGCCAGCGAATGTCAGTCTTGGTTGACAGTGGGGCGACCCACAACTTCATTGATGCACAGATGGTCGAGCGGAGGGGTATACCGACCGAGAGCTTTGACTGATTTTCAATCTTGGTTCCAGGAGCCCAGACGATGCAGTGTGCCTGGTATGTTCCAGAGTTGGCAGTGACGATGGGTACCTACACCATGACCGATCACTTTTTCGTGGTCAACATACCAGATACCAATGTGGTATTGGGTGTTCAGTGGTTGATTACTCTGGGGAAGGTCACCACGGATTGGGAGGCCTTAGAGATGGAGTGGGATGATAAGAAGACCGGGAAGGATGAGAAGATCCGCGGGATGCACGCTTACCCACCTCAGACAGTTTCGGCACACCGGATGGAGGCAGATTTCCGGAAGGGAGACATAGAATGGGCGGTTGAGTTGTGGGCATCAGAGGCAGGGACCACCGGTCGAGCAGTTCATCCGGATATACAGGCCATCCTTGACAGGTATGATGCAGTATTTAGGGATATACCACCAGGTCGGCCACCGGACCGAGGGTTTGAGCACACCATTCAGCTTGAGCAGGGTATTCAGGCGGTGATCACTACCCCCTATAAGCATCCCAAAGCCTATTGAGATGAGATTGAGCGGGCCATCCAAGAGTTGCTGGCTCTTGGGCACATCAGACCGAGCACGAGTCCGTTTGCTTCTTCTGTAGTGTTGGTGAAGAAGGACGACACCTTGAGGATGTGCATTGATTACAGGGCCGTGAACAAGAAGACCCTGAAGAATAGGTATCCCATACCTAGGATCGATGAGTTGATGGATGAGCTGAGAGGAGCCAAGTTCTTCTCGAAGATTGATTTGAGATCAGGGTACCATCAGATTCGCGTGAGGGAACAGGACATTCCCAAGACTGCCTTCAGGTGTCATTATGGGCACTTTGAGTTTTTGGTTATGCCTTTTGGGCTGACCAATGCACCAGCCACCTTTCAGTCTTACATGAACCATATCTTCCGCAGTCATCTGAGGAAGTTTGTATTGGTCTTCTTCGATGACATACTCATATATAGCAGGACTTGGGAAGAGCATCTCCAGCATATAAAGGCAGTGCTACGCATCTTGGAAGAGAAATAGTTCTATGCTAAGCTCTCCAAGTGTGAGGTTGGGATGACGGAGATGTTGTATTTGGGTCACATTATTGTAGTGGACGAAGTGAAGGTCCATGAGGAGAAGATAAGAGCCATTAGAGATTGGCCGGAGCCGAGGAACGTGACGGAACTTCGAGGGTTCATTGGTATATGTACCTATTACAGGAAGTTCGTCAGAGGTTTCTCACAGCTTGCTGCACCCCTTACAGATTTGACGAAGAAGGGGGCATTCAGTTGGTCAGATACAGCGCAGCGAGCCTTTGATAGGCTCAAGGAGGTGAAGAGTAGCTGCCCAGTGCTTGCATTGCCGGATTTTACGCAACCATTTGTCTTGGAGTGTGATGCGTCGGGAGAGGGGATCGGTGCAGTATTGATGCAAGGGGGACACCCTATAGCCTTTGAGAGCCGGAAGTTTCTTCCGCACGAGAGGTTGTATTCTATATACGACAAGGAGATGTTGGCCATCATGCATGCCTTGGCCAAATTCCGGCAGTATTTGGTAGGGAACAGGTTCAGGGTGAGGACTGACCACAATAGCCTCAGGTTCTTTTTGGAGCAGAAGCAGCTACAGGAGAGGTAGCAGAAGTGGATTAGTAAGATCCAAGCATATGACTTTGACATTGAGTATGTCAAGGGTAAGAATAACGTGGTAGCAGATGCCCTTTCACGTAGATCGGCCACGTTATCTCTTATGAGCTTGGATACAGATTGGAGGGCTCGATTTTTAGTGGAGTACTCCAAGGACAGATTTGCATGTGAGGTGCTGGATGGACAGGTAGCGGATGACAGGTACAGGGTGGTTGATGAGATCATCTATTACAGGGACATGATCTTCTTGACTGAGGGGTCTCAGCTCAAGAAGAAGATACTCCAAGCGTCACATGATTCTCCATTGGCAGGCCATCAGGGGTTTACCAAAACCTACAGGGCCATTAGAGAGAGGTTCTCATGGAAGGGCCTCAAGGAGGATGTACTCCAGCACATCAGGGAGTGCGATGTTTGTCAAAGGAACAAGGGGGAGATGAGCCATCCCGCAAGATTGTTGCAGCCTCTTCCCATTCCGGAGGGGAAATGGGAGAGCATATCGATGGACTTCATCACAGGGTTGCCCATGGTGTAGGACAAGGATTGTATCTTTGTCGTCGTTGATTGGCTGACAAAGTATGTGCACTTTTTCGCCATATCCGCCCATTACACAGCAGCACAAGTGGCCGAGCTGTTCTTCAGAGAGGTTTTCAGGCTGCATGGTCTTCCTAAGACCATCATCAGTGACAGGGACAGCCGCTTCATGGACGGATTTTGGCAGGAGCTTTTTCGGCTGGTGGGGACAGAGTTGACACCGAGTCCCAGTTATCACCCACAGACAGATGGACAGATAGAGATAGTTAACAAGTGGCTGGAGGGCTACTTGCGTAACTATGTCAGTGGGCAGCAGCGAGCATGGCTGAGGTGGTTGCATTTGGGGGAGTACTGCTACAACACGACACATCACATGTCCATTGGTATGTCACCATTTTATGCTTTGTATGGGTATTATTCCTTATCTTTTGCTAATGTGATGTTCGGTGCTAGCAAGGCTCCTAGAGCCAAGATTTGAATCCAAGAGAGTTAGGACATCCTCCGAGCTCTCAGGGACAATATGGCTACAGCACAAAACCAACAGAAGCTGTATGCCGATAGAGGTCGGGTGGAGAGACAGTTTGAGGTAGGGGACTTGGTCTACCTACGATTACGGCCATACCGACAGTCGTCGTTGAAGCAGAAGGGAGCTGAGAAGCTCAAGCCTCGCTTTTACGGGCCATACAAGGTGATACGCAGGATTGGGCAGGTTGCATATGAGTTGGAGCTGCCCCAAGGCAGAAAGATCCACAACATTTTTCATGTATCATGCCTGAAGAAGGCGCTAGTGCAGCAGGTGACAGTGACAGAGGAGCTACCACCCACGGATGATGAGGGGCACTTGGTGTTGCAGCCAGAGGCTATTATTGATACTAGGGAGAGGCAGCTACGGAGCAAGACAGTCCGGGAATTCTTGGTGAGGTGGAAGAATTTGCCGGATGAGGATGCCACTTGGGAGAGTGAGAAGATTTTGCAGCATCCATCACTTCAGTTGCTTGAGGACAAGCAACATTTTGCCGGGGGAGACTGTAATATTCCTAATTAGGGATAGCTAATTGGAATATTCGATTTTGTTTAGTTTTTCCGTCTATAGTTTATAAATAAATAAAAAGTGAGTGGAAAGGGTCTAACTCACGTAAGTAAAATAAAACACCCTCCTAGTAGCACAACGTTGTGACTTAAGGGGGAGCCAGGGGGGCCAAGCACCACGTAGAGAGGAGTCCCACGTTAGCTCTAGAAGCTTCTGCGTAGGAGAGGTTGGGCACGTGGCAAGAGATGGAGGCTACGTTGAGGAGATGGCCTTAGGGTTGGAGGAAGGCTAACGTTATAAAAGGAGGAGCCTTCTCATTTGATTCATTCTGTTGTTGATGATATTGAGCTGAACGTTTTGTCTTCTTGAGCACGCTGGTTGTTTAGCCTGTCTGCAACATTGTTTAGTGCATTGAGTGTCTCCGGTCGGAGATCTCGCCCTTAGCCCCGGGGGACTTCGAGTGCCTGCTCGGGCAAGGTTATTTCTTCAGTATTTTGTGAGGGGTTTTGTTGTTTGGGTTTGCTGCGGAGCTGGGCTTTCATAGAGACTGCACAGTCACTGGGAGAGAGGATGCAGTCCATTTTGGAGGTGCTCCGGATCGGGATTTTTGCAGGAGATTGAGCCGAGATTTTGAGCAGAAGATCAGCCTTTGCTTGTGGGAGGATTTTGGTGGAGTTTGAGGCTGTGTTTCAGTGATTTCCATTTAGCCTCTGCGCAGAGCCTTGGAGGCCAGCGTAATTCCCCAAGGGGGTGTTTTCTGTAGGTTTTCGGGGGTCATCCATTTTTGATATGGTTTTTGGGTTTTGTGGGATTGGTGAGTAGAGGAGGATTGCAAATTTTCAGCTCATTCCGGCAAGGGGATCAGCCCCTAGACTTCAGTCCATTCCAGCAGTAGCAACTACACGGCAATTTTCCAGCAGCTGGGACGCAGTTCAGAGAGCAACCATTTTCTGTATATTCTGAGAGTATTTCTTCACTTGCCTTGAGCAAGTTTAGGTGCCATCACTCTGATCACCTATTGTACTTCTTTGTATTTCTCAGTTTAATAAAATGGCTTAGCTTTTCCTCTCTATATTTCTAGATGAGTTGCCGTATATTCTGTCTATGTTATTATATGTCTGTTGCACTGGTATTTTTATATATTCTTGAGCATTCTAGTTCTATACCACTTGGTGTGTTTATCTTTCACTCTTAGACAGAGTCTGGAAAGGGCTAGGTAGCCTTCGGATCTCGTCCTCTTTCTAGAGGCGGTATATCCGGTAAATGCCCTCCCAGTCTATCTCTGGTTGGAGTTTGCCGTGTTTTAGAGATATCCCCGAAACGGGATATTACAGCAGATGACACAAAGGCCAAACAATTTGGGGAGGCACTCCTCAAATCGGTGCAGGATTTAGCTAGACAGATTGAGGTGATGGGTCAGAGATTCACCGCTGTAGAGGCTAGACAGCGTGAGACCCCACCGGTTTTCCAGATAGGAGAGGGATCAGGTACATCCCATCATTTGCCGGAGCATGGCGCTGCTTAGCGCGATACTCCTCAGCCGATGGCTTCACGTGCACCGACCCGCTCTACCATGCCCACTTTCTTGGGAGCAGACACAGGGGCAGGAGCCCAGCAGGAGGCAAAGCCCGGACACATGGGTGAGTATTTTGCAGAGTATCAGGTCAATGGGCAGGAGTTCGGGATGCTCTCTCATTCCGGGATTTTGTTCAGCTCCAGCGGGACAATAGACCCCGCGACCATCATAGAGGGCACCGACATTATCATGATGGAGATACTGTAAATTTTTGTAGATGTTCTATGCTAGAAGCAGTTTTACTTTTATAACAGCAATCACATAAATAGTTCAGTAAAATGCTGATAGAACATACCAGTGGATCTATAGAAGACAAACCAGAAACAAGAAAAATGTGATGGTGCGTTACGGCGGTCAACAGGATGCTTCAACCAGCAAAGTCTCCTTGATCAGCCAACCCAGAATGTGTCAGATAACTCAAATCACCACCCAAATAACTCCAAATCAACTCCGTAAAAGTCAACGCCGTCTAGAAAAGCTAACGCAAACAACAACAAAGTCAATCGCAGTCTGTCTCTTGGTCAACCTTGACTCGATTTCCGTGCCAATGTGTACTGCCTCTCAAAATCGAATTCTCCAACAAATTTCAGCCTCTTTGGACCATGCGTTGACCAAAGTTAACGCTGGTCAAACCTTCGTGAAAACCCTAGCTGCAGCAATTCGTCCTTCTTGTGGCTGTAGTAATTCATCCTTCTTCTTCCCACGTGTGAGCTGAAATTTTCCTCCAAGGAACTCGTACTAAATCAGAGAAGAGAAGAAGAGGTGTGATGATTGAGTGTGAAATGCTCTCCAACTTTGACTGTATTTATATCCATCACTGAGGTGTGTGACACATCTGCTGGGGGTGTAAAACCTTAAGGCCGACCTGCACGTATAATTTATTATAAATAATAAATTCAAAATAAATGTTTTTCTCATCGGATTAAGATAAATTTTATATGGATCTTACACCTCTCCGAAAGAGGAATCCAATAAAAATATTGGTATCTTCATCTGAGCATCACAACATGGATTTTGGACCTAGTTGTCCAATTTTAACACTCCTCTCAACTAGGGGGAACTCCATTCCACCTGTGTAATCAAATATCGTGTGTCATCCCGCCGTAACTTGCTTGTTGGCCTCTTTATTTGTGAATGTGCGGGGTTTTCTACTACAAGACATCATCCCCCTACGACAAATCACCCAGAGGTCCGAACCCCCATCGACTAAAGAGTCTCCAACCAACCTGTTGGTTCATCCGACCCGAGCTCAGGTCCTGCATCTCACTAAACTTGATCCCAGACGCGGGTTGGACCGTACATCCTAGATGTGTGAGAGTACGACAATCTCCGATGCGTCCATTAGTATTTGCTACTAGTCTCTAGCTTTTCCCACCTCATTGGCCACAAATGAGATACTCCCATGCAGAGCCCTGAACTCACTGGGCAGGATGCATTACTTGTGTTTAAAATGAGAGGAGGTGAAATCAGAAACTCATTCAAAATCACAACTAGTGTCAGTGATAAGCACACCACCAAGGTCCGCAAGCCTAGCCTTGCTGCTCATAGCTCCGGTAGCCGTCCCCAGTCCCTGCAGCCTCTGTGAGCTCATCGTCCAACAAGACCCACATCATAGGGTCTTTCCACGACACCAAGACTCTCACGGAAGGTTAGGAACTTGACCTTCCCCAGGGGCTTAGTGAGAATATCCGCGACCTGCTCATCAGTTCCTATATGACCGAGCCTTACGGCGCCTCGCTGTACCATATCCCGGATAAAGTGGTACCTGATATCAATATGCTTGGATCGGTCGTGGAACACAGGATTCTCAGTCATACGAATCCCACTCTGATTATCACAGAGTATCACAGTGGTATCTAGCACATGTCCAAACAACTCACTAAAGAGCTTTCGCAACCAAACTGCTTCACAACAGGCCATACTAGCAGCAATGTATTCGGCCTCCGCGGTGCTCAAAGCCACCGACTTCTGCTTCCTGCTCATCCATGAGATCGAAGCAGAACCAAGATTGAAGCAGCATCCCGATGTGCTTTTACGATCCACCACACTGCCAGCCCAATCGGCATCAGTATATCCACGGAGTGTCACACTCCCGGCAGTGTATCTCAGCCCATGGTTTATCGTGCCCCTAAGATATCTCAGAAGATTCTTGGCACCAACCCAATGAAAGTGATGAGGCTCAACCATCTGTTGACTCAAAGTGTTCACTGCAAAACATATATCAGGACGGGTGTTCACTAAGAACATCAGAGCCCCTACGAGTTGACAATACTCAGTAGGATTGGCCAATACAGGCCCAGCAGCACTGCCACTCAACTTCTTGAAGTTGAGTTCCATTGGTGTTGACACGGTCTTGCAGTCCACCATACAAAATCTTTCCAGAAGTTTCACAATGTATTTTCCTTGAGAAAGGAAAATCTCTCCAGGTCTCTGCCAGACCTCCAGGCCTAGGAAATAGTGCATCAGTCCTAGGTCCTTCATCTCGAACTCAGCAGTGAGCTCCCTCTTGCATTGATGAATGAGAGGGTCAGCACCTGTCAGGAAGAGGTCGTCCACATACAACACCAGAATGAGAGGCTTCCCCTAGACAACCTTGAAGTAAAGGTTCGGATCAGCATTACTTCGGGTGAAGCCCAGCTTCATCAAGTAGCTATCCATCCTCTCATACCAAGCTCTGGGTGCTTGCTTCAACCCATAGAGGGCTTTCTTCAACCTGCAGACATGAGTGTCCCGATCCTGAACTTCAAATCCCAGAGGTTGTTCTACATACACCTCTTCTTTTATTGTACCATGCAGAAAGGCGGTCTTGACATCCATCTGATGAAGACTCCAACCTTGCGTAGTAGCAAGGGCTATGATTGATCGAATGGTGGTATATCGTGCCACAGGTGCAAATATGTCATCATAATCTACTCCTTCCTTTTGAGAGAAGCCACGGGCAACAAATCTTGCCTTGAACTTTTCAGCACTTCCATCAGATCCATGCTTGATCTTGTAGAGCCATTTCGCGGTGACAAGTGATTTGTCCTTCGGTCTTGGAACCACATCCCAGACATCATTCTTCATTATGGACTCATATTCTTCGTGCATAGCATCCTTCCAGACTTGATGCTTTACGGCTTCCTCAAAAGATCCAGGTTCAGATTGTACAATGGTACTCATGGCAGCCAGATACCCTTGGTATCTACACGGCTTCTTTCTTTCACGGAATGTCCCCCTTGGGGCAGCATGTCCCTCAGAATCTTCGAGGGTGTCTTTGAGCCATGATGGTCTCTTTCCCAGTGAAGGAGATGGATCGATAGGGTCCATTGGTCCTTCAACATCAGGCATTGTCTCATCCTGCGGTTCTTCTTGATTTCCAGGCCTTGCTTCATGATTTTCCTCGGATCTTGGAAGATCTACTACTTTCTTCAGGGAAGCATCTTCGTCAAAAGTGACATCATGGCATAGCTCTACTTCCATTTGACCAGGTACATAGACTCTATAGGCCTTAGAAGTTTCGCTGTAGCCCACAAACATTCCTTTCTTCCTAGAAGCATCCAACTTACTTCTCTTTTCTTTTGGCACATGAAAATAAACAGGGCATCCAAAAATTCTAAAATGTGAGACATCAGGTTTCTTACCAGTGAAAACCTCTTCGGGAGTTTTGGAGTCCAGAGCAGAATGAGGGCATCGGTTTTGAATGTATACAACAGTATTTGCAACTTCTCCCCACAGAAACTTCGGTAGACCCTGGTCACATAGCATGGCACGGGCAGCTTCCACAATAGTCCTGTTTTTGCGTTCAGCAACACCATTCTGCTCAGGAGTATAGGCAGTAGTAGTCTCCCTCTTAATGCCAGCTTCTCTGCAAAAGTCCTTGAACTCATTTGACTCATATTCAGTGCCATTGTCGGTCCTCAAAGTCTTGATCTTCTTTCCTGTAATATTTTCCACCAAGGCTTTGAAGGTACGGAACCACATGAAAGCCTCATCCTTCTTCTTCAAGAAGTATATCCAGGTTTTGCGGGAGAAGTCATCAGTGAATGTCATATAGTAAGAACATCCTCCCAGGGATGTCACGGGTAGCATACCAGATAGATCAGAATGGACCAGTTGCAAAATATCAGATGTCTTTGTGACACTTGAGGGGAAAGGTCCCCTTGTATGCTTTCCTTCGGCACAGCCCTTACACACACCTTCATGATTATTTCCAAAGTCAGGCATCCCTGTCACCACCTTCCTTGCTTCGGGAAGGGCCTTGTAATGAAGGTGTCCAAACCTTCGGTGCCATAGTTTGGTTTGTCGGATAGTATCACATGTCATTGCTCCCAGCGGACTTCCTCCAACCTGGTAGAGTGTGCCAACTCTAAACCCAATCGAGATAGCTTCCTTGAAGCTCTTCTTCCACATAAGCACCTTTCCATCAGTGAATGTCACATTGAACCCTTTGTCTTCCATGGCTGATATAGACACAAGGTTCTTCTTCAAATTTGGTACATAGAGTACATCTTGTAAATGCAGGACTTGTCCTTGAGACAAGTGGAGGGTCACAGTCCCTGTCCCTTTCACGGGATACGTGGCATTATCTCCAAGGATAATTTCCAGATTAGTGTCCTTCTCAACCATGTCAGAGAGTGCTTCCTTGAACCCAGTGATGTGTCTTGAGGCACCACTATCTATCAGCCAGACATCCATAGTGTCGGGCGGGGATGCAGCAGAGAGAGCAGATATAAGAATATATTCATTTCTTTTATCAACAATATTTGACTCCTCATACCTGGAGTTTCTAGACCTTTTAGAAGGTTGATTGTTTCCGCCAGAGGGAGCCTTCCTCTTTCCTTTGGATCTGTCGTTTCTTTGATTTCCATTCCTCCGGTTGTTGTTGTTGTCATCACTATCGGGAGAATCCTTCTTGAAGGGACATTCTCTAGCATAATGACCAGGCCTATGACAAGTGAAACACTTACCCTTCTTTCCTTGGGCCCTTATTCTTCCTTTGTTCTTAGGACCACCAGAGTTCTTCTTTCTAGAATGAGCAGCATAGGCAGCATTTCTGTCATTTTCATATTCCTTCATTCTTATTTCTTCTTGCATGCATCTGGACAGTAGCTCGTCAAAGTTAGGAATAGTACTATTATTGAGAATAGTAGTGGTGAATACTTGCCATTCATATGGGAGTCCTCCAAGTGCAGTGAGTACCATCTCACGATCGGCTATTGTCTCCCCAATAGCCAGCAGATTGTTCCTAATCTCGGTCAATTTCAGAAAGAATGTTTGGACAGACTCATCCCTGACTTTCTTCAGATTCTTCAATTGATTCTTGAAGAATAGCACTTGGTTTACATTGTTTACTTTGAACATAAGGATCAATTTATCATACATCTCCTTGGATGTGCCTAGCTCAGATATGTAGGCAACCAGACTTTTATGTATGGATTTCCTGATCATCAGCTTTGCTTTGATCTCCCCCTTCTTATACTTGGTTTTAGCAGCAGCAGTAGCATTGGATGGAGGTTCTTGTATCTTACCCAGTACATGGTCCATGAGATCATGGTCTTCCAATTTGAGATCTAATATCATCTTCTAGGCATGGAAGTCATCCCTTCCACTCAGCTTGTCATTCTCCTTGAAGCCATAACTTGTGGAACCCATTTTCTCAGATGGTGATTGCTATAAGTTAGCGCTTGTCTTCACCTCAGCTCTGATACCATGTAAATTTTTGTAGATGTTCTATGCTAGAAGCAGTTTTACTTTTATAACAGCAATCACATAAATAGTTCAGTAAAATGCTGATAGAACATACCAGTGGATCTATAGAAGACAAACCAGAAACAGGAAAAATGTGATGGTGCGTTACGACGGTCAACAGGATGCTTCAACCAGCAAAATCTCCTTGATCAGCCAACCCAAAATGTGTCACAGCAATCCTCAAATCAGTCACCCAGTCAACTCAAATCAACTCCAGAAAAGTCAACACTGTCTAGAAAAGTCAACACAGGGCAGCAACAACAAAGTCAACGCAGCTCCAACTTCGGTCAACCTTTTGACCTCGATTTCTGTGCCAATGTGTACGACCTCTCAAAATCGAATTCTCCAACAAATTTCGGCCTCTTTGGACCATGCGTTGACCAAAGTCAACGCTGGTCAAACTTCCTTGGAAACCCTAGCTGCAGCAATCTGCGTCCTTCTTCTTCGCTGTACAAACTCGTCCTTCTTCCCACATGTGAGCTGAAATCGTCCTCCAAGGAGCTCGTACTAAATCAGAGAAGAGAAGAAGATGTGTGTTGAGTGAGTGTGAAATGCTCTCCAACTTTGACAGTATTTATATACATCATTGAGGTGTGTGACACATCTGCGGGGGGTGTAAAACCTTAAGGCCGACCTGCACATATAATTTATTATAAATAATAAATTCAAAATAAATGTTCTGCTCATCGGATTTAGATAAATTTTATATGGATCTTACACCTCTCCGAAAGAGGAATCCAATAAAAATATCGGTATCTTCATCTGAGCATCACAACATGGAGTTTGGACCTAGTTGTCCAATTTTAACAGATACCCACCGCACATCTAGCAGATTCCATTTGCCTACGTTTGATGGCTCATCAAACAGTTCGGCAAAGTTTTGGGTGGAGAAGCTGGACATCTATTTCCAGCTTAACCAGATGTCGGAGACAGAGGCCATCAAGGTGGCGACATTACATTTGGATGGTGAGGCCCAGGACTGGTGGTTCCATGGGATGGTCACACTCGGACATTCTACAGTGATGACATATGCCGAGTTTACCAGGAGGTTGATGGAGCGATTTGACCAGAGGGATCCGGAACAGCACTTTGTTGAGCTAACAAGGCTCAAGCAGACTGGGAGCCCAGAGACGTACATTGCAGATTTCTTGAGGATTTCAGTGATGGTGCCAGATCTATCCGCAACACGGATGATCTATATGTTTGTGGAAGGGTTAGCAAAGCCACTTCGGGGATTAGTGAGATCTACTAGACCAGCTACACTCTAGGATGCTATTAGCAGGACCAGGGACTTACAGGATGCATTGCCCAGGACTCGGACACCATACCCCCAGAGATAAGGTTTCCAGCCCAAGGGGAAGGATGTGAGGGTACCTCCTCCAAAGGGGAATCCAGGACGGGCACAGATAGATGATGATGCCAGGAGGGAGCTGAGGAAGAAGTGGCTGTGCTTCACTTGTCAGGAGCCGTGGGCACCAGGGTACAGGTGTGCTGCTGGCAAAGCACACTTCATTGAGGTCTTCTTCGATGATAGCGGGGAAGAGGATGAGGAGGCAGGAGATAGTCAAACGACCTAGGATCAGTTGCCGCCTCCACCTCCAGGGATAGGAGGTGTAGCTTTTACACCCACCGGAGGGACCCTTGCAGCCTTGCGAGGAGTTCCCAAGTATTTGACGCTGCGCGTACGAGGGACAGTATGTGGCCAGCGAGTGTCAGTTTTGGTTGACAGTGGGGCAACCCACAACTTCATTGATGCACAGATGGTCGAGCGGAGAGGTATATCGACCGAGAGCTTTGACATGTTTTCCATTTTCGTCCCAGGAGCCCAGACGATGCAGTGTGTTCGGTATGTTCTAGAGTTGGCAGTGACGATGGGTACCTACACCATGACCGATCACTATTTCGTGGTCAACATACCAGATACCAATGTGGTATTGGGTGTTCAGTGGTTGATTACTTTGGGGAAGGTCACCATGGATTTGGAAGCGTTAGAGATGGAGTGGGATGATAAGAAGACCAAGAAGCATGATAAGATCCGCCGGATGCACACTTACCCACCTCAGATAGTTTCGGCACACCGGATGGAGGCAGATTTCCGAAAGGGAGACATAGAGTGGGCAGCTGAGTTGCGGGCATCAGAGGCAGAGACCACCGGTCAAGCAGTTCATCCTGATCTACATGCCATCCTTGACAGGTATGATGCGGTGTTTGGGGATATACCACCAGGTCGGCCACCGGACCAAGGGTTTGAGCACACCATTGAGCTTGAGCAGGGCATTCAGGCGGTGATCACTACCCCCTATAGGCATCCCAAAGCCTATCGGGATGAGATTGAGCGGGCCATCTAGGAGTTGCTGGCTCTTGGGCACATCAGGTCGAGCACGAGTCCGTTTGCTTCTTCCGTGGTGTTGGTGAAGAAGAAGGACGACACCTTGAGGATGTGCATTGACTACAGTGCCCTGAACAAGAACACCCTGAAGAACAGGTATCCTATACCCAGGATCGATGAGTTGATGGATGAGTTGAGAGGAGCCAAGTTCTTCTCGAAGATTGATTTGAGATTAGGGTACCATCAGATTCGCGTGAGGGAACAGGACATTCCCAAGACCGCTTTCAGGTGTCATTATGGGCACTTTGAGTTTTTGGTTATGCCTTTTGAGCTAACCAATGCACCAGCTACTTTTCAGTCTTGCATGAACCATATCTTCCGCAGTCATCTGAGGAAGTTTGTATTGGTCTTCTTTGATGACATACTCATATATAGCAGGACTTGGGAGGAGCATCTCCAACATATAGAGGCAGTACTACACATCTTGGAAGAGCAACAGTTCTATGCTAAGCTCTCCAAGTGTGAGTTTGGGATGACAGAGATGTTGTATTTGAGTCACATTATTGGAGTGGACGGAGTGAGGATCCTTGAGGAGAAGATTAGGGCCATCAGAGATTGGCCGGAGCCGAGGAATGTGATGGAACTTCGAGGGTTCATTGGTATATGTACCTATTACAGGAAGTTCGTCAAAGGTTTCTCACAGCTTGCTGCACCCCTTACAGATTTGACAAAGAAGGGGGCATTTAGTTGGTCGGATATAGCGCATTGAGCCTTTGATAGGCTCAAGGAGGTGATGAATAGCTGCCCAGTGCTTGCATTGTCGGATTTTACGCAGCCATTTGTCTTGGAGTGTGATGCATCGGGAGAGGGGATCGGCGCAGTATTGATGCAGAGAGGACACCCTATAGCCTTTAAGAGCCGGAAGCTCCTTCCGCACAAGAGGTTGTATTCTATATACGACAAGGATATGTTGGCCATTATGCATGTCTTGGCCAAATTCCGGCAGTATTTGGTAGGGAATAGGTTCAGGGTGAGGACTGATCACAACAGCCTCAGGTTCTTTTTGTAGCAGAAGCAACTACAGGAGAGACAGCAGAAATGGATCAGTAAGATCCAAGCATATGACTTTGACATTGAGTATGTCAAGGGTAAGAATAACGTGGTAGCAGATGCCCTTTCACGTACACCAGTCACGTTATCTCTTATGAGCTTGGATACAGATTGGAGGGCTCGACTTTTAGTGGAGTACTCCAAGGACAAATTTTCATGTGAGGTTCTGGATGGACAGGTGGCGGATGACAGGTACAGGGTTGTCGATGAGATCATCTATTACAGGGATAGGATCTTCTTGACTGAGGGATCTTAGCTTAAGAAGAAGATACTCCAGGCATCACATGATTCTCCGTTGGCAGGCCATCAGGGGTTTACCAAAACCTACAGGGCCATTAGAGAGAGGTTCTCATGGAAGGGCCTCAAGGAGGACGTACTCCAGCACATCAGGGAGTGCGATGTTTGTTAGAGGAACAAGGAGGAGATGAGCCATCCCGAAGGATTGTTGCAGCCTCTTCCCATCCCGGAGGGGAAATGGGAGAGTATCTCGATGGACTTCATCACAGGGTTGCCCATGGTGCAGGGCAAGGATTGTATCTTTGTCGTCATTGATCGGCTGACAAAGTATGCGCACTTTTTCGCAATATCCACGCATTACACAGCAGCACAGGTGGCCGAGCTGTTCTTCAGAGAGGTTTTCAGGTTGCATGGTCTTCCTAAGACCATCATCAGTGACAGGGATAGCCGCTTCATGGGCAGATTTTGGCAGGAGCTTTTCCGGCTAGTGGGGACGGAGTTGACATCGAGTACCAGCTATCACCCACAGACGGATGGACAGACAGAGATAGTTAACAAGTGGCTGGAGGGCTACTTGCGTAACTATGTTAGTGGGCAACAGCGAGCATGGTTGAAGTGGTTGCATTTGGGGGAGTACTGCTACAACACGACACATCACATGTCCATTGGTATGTCACCGTTTTATGCTTTGTATGGGTATCATTCCTTATCTTTTGCTGATGTGATGTTCGGTGCTAGCAAGGCTCCTAGAGCCAAGATTTGGATCCAAGAGAGTCGGGACATTCTCCGAGCTCTCAACGACAATATGGCTACAGCACAAAACCAACAGAAGCTGTATGCCAACAGAGGTCGGGTGGAGAGACAGTTTGAGTTAGGGGACTTCGTCTACCTACGATTACAGCCATATCGACAGTCGTCGTTGAAGCAAAAGGGAGTTGAGAAGCTCAAGCCTCGCTTTTACGGGCCATACAGGGTGATACGCAGGATTGGACAAGTTGCGTATGAGTTGGAGCTGCCCCAAGGCAGCAAGATCCATAACGTATTTGACGTATCATGCCTGAAGAAGGCACTAGGGCAGCAGGTGACAGTGATAGATGAGCTACCACCCACGGATGATGAGGAGCATTTGGTGTTGCAGCCAGAGGCTATTATTGATACCAGGGAGAGGCAGCTATGGAGCAGGACATTCCGGGAATTCTTGGTGAGGTGGAAGAATTTTCCGGATGAGGATGCCACTTGGGAGAGAGAAGATTTTGCAACATCTATCACTTCAGTTGCTTGAGGACAAGCAACGTTTTGCCGGGGGAGACTGTAATATTCCTAATTAGCGACAGCTAATTGGAATATTCGATTTTGTCTAATTTTGCTGACTATAGTTTATTAATAAATAAAAAGTGAGTAGAGAAGGTCTAACTCACTTATTTCTGGATGAGTTGCCGTACATTCTTTCTATGCTATTATATATCTGCTGCACTGTTATTTTTATATATTCCCTAGCATTCTAGTTCTATACCACTTGGTGTGTTTATCTTTCACTCTTAGACAGAGTCTGGAAAGGGCCAGGTAGCCTCCGGATCTCGTCCTCTTTTTAGAGGCGGAATATCCGATAAATGCCCTCCCAGTCCATCTCTGGTTGGAGTTTGCCGTGTTTTAGAGATATCCTCGAAATGGGATATTACACACAACTACAACATACACATGCAGAGCATTTATTGAATAGTACACTCATGCAACAAAGTGACACATGGATTTTTGGACATAAGTCCCCGGAAAAACTCAAAGTGGGAAAACCGTTTCAACAGATATGAGGGTTTATTATTAAGTAGTTCTGAGTATAGCAAATCTGGGTTCCAAACTTTATAAAACCCGACAAAGAATAAAATATATCAAATCTACAGCTAACCTGAAGATCTAGTGCCAAATATCTAACTGATCCACACCCTCAAACGGGATTTACAGAACTCAACCCAGTTCTGACCCTAGAAATCCTCAACACTGCTTCTAAAGTCCCAGCATTGCCCTAGAGGGCTTGCCTTAGCCTCTGCGTGGCCCTAGGAGGGCCTACATCACCCCTGGAGGGTCTGCGCTGCCCCTGCGCTGCCTCTGCTAGGCCAGCATCAGCCCTATGTGGCCCTAGCTGCCTCTGCGCTGCCCCTGTTGGACTGTGTGGCTCTAAAGCCCCTTTGCGTTCTCCTTGCTGCTGCTCCTCTTGCCTCTTGTTGTCTCTTGGCCCTGGAATTAGATCATTCCCTTGGCCAATACTAACCCTCACTGTAGGAAATTCCCTCAGAAATTCTTAGCAAACCCACCCTAGAATTCCAGATTTATTCCTCAGTTCTACCAAAAATGTGTCTTCAAATGACCCTCGAGCCTTTCTCTTATACTTTTTCGTTGAACCCTTCTACGACCGAGATTAAATCATCCATCAACAACTGAGATTAAAAGATTGCTTGATCCATGTGACTTAAGACAATTTCAGCACATGTGTTAATTAATTCACTTTAATTATTTTATTTTCCTAAGTTAGACTTAGGAAATCCATTAAAAATAATTAATCATTTGAATAACTTGAACACCAATTGAAATTTCTCAAATCCATTTTTGGGTCTTGTAGATCAAGTGTACTCTAGTCCCTCCACAAAATTTGGGAGCTAGAGCACAACTGATGCTACCCCAAATACACAAAATCTCAACACTGAAACCCATGAGGTATGAAGCCATGCGCTTCTCTTTCTACATCTGGATTATACAGAGCTTCTGCTCTAACTACAACTTCTACTGCTCAGAAGATCCCTCAAACAGTTCATGCAAAGCTACCCACATCTCTCTGGTAGAAACGTTTCCATCCACATGTGAGACGATGTGATCCTTAACACCATCAAGGAGCAACCTCTTTGCCTTGGCCATCTGCCTTGTACTTATTGAGCTTATCCGCATTCGTAGGAACAGCTACCACATTCTCCACGAATGCCTTCAGATCATGTTCATCCAGAAGGAACTGATCCTGTTCCTTCCAGATCATATAGTTGGAGGAGCCCTCCAGCTGATCCTGATCACGAAGTCTATGAGATGCCATCTCAGTCGAAATCTGTCAAATCTGCTCCCTCTTCCTCCCTACTGCGCAACTCCTGGCAGGCTTACGCACTCCATGATGGAGATGTAAGTTTTGCTGCTCCTCTACTGCTCAACAACTGAGAAGTGCTGACTTCCTCAGATAGGAAATCACTGAAGAAGAATTCCCTCAATATGTGCTCTTGAATCCTTCTGATGCTTTTCTGCCCAACAAGAACTTCAGAAAATTGCGTCCCTCTGTCTTCTGTGTGGAGGCTCTGTGCTGCTTCCTCTGCCATAACAATATCTCAATTTGGAAGCCCTTTCTCTCTGTCGACTCATTCAAAGAGAGACTACCACAAAAATCTTAGCCCTCCTGGCTAGAACTGCGCAATCCTTCAATGGATTTATTCTACTGCTCTGCAACAAAAAAATAGCCTGCACTTCAGAATTCAGATCCGTTCTTCTTGTTTCACATCAATGCTCTGATACCATGTGAAAATTCCTAGATCTGAAACAATTTAAGGAATCCTACTACAGCTATAATATTCCCATTTTTGGTATCACCCATGACAGGGCTAGGAGGGACTTCCAAAGTTAGGAGCAGACAGGTCACATGTACAGATTGGTGCTATCAGTGGGCTCAAGAGCTTTTCGGAGGAGTTTTGAGGAGTTTTCATGGTGTTTGGAGGCATTCGCTTGATATATTCCATCATCCGAGCAGTTTGGCTTTCGTTCCGATGCATTTTGATAACTTTCAGAATTTTGAGTTATTTATGGGTTTAACTCAACAGATTATGCTCAAGGTGGCATTCCGGGAGGAATACACGATGGAACACCTTAGTGTAATAGCTCATTGGAACCGGGACGAGGAGACCTACACAATGGGAAAGTTAGATACAGATTTCAGTGACCGGAGGAGGCGTGGTAGCCGATTTACCCTTTTCTGCATTAAAAAGGAATATTTTAATAAAAGGAAAAAGTGCTCCATGAATAAAATAATAATAAAATAATGCTCTAGAAGGCTCCAAGGGATCTATAAAAGAAAGGGAGGAGGCCATTGGGAGATATCTTTGGAGTAGATCATTTTGCTTGTGTATGAGAGGTTTGAGGTCGTGGTTCTCTACTTCAGCGATAGCCCCAGGACAGAAACCCTCGAGTGATTTGTGAGTGTTGGAAGGAAACCCAATACTCTTGAGGAGACTTCACTTAGGAGTTTCACAGAGCTTCAGAGTTTGGTGTGAGGATCATTCAGATCTTCAACTTGGGCTTCATCATTTTTAGTGGGTTCAGTGACAACTGTTGCCGGAGGGAGAGTGCAGCAGTTCAGTTTTGTGGCCAGCGCCGTTCAGTAGCTTATCATGGTGTCCAGTTTTCTATCTCAGCTCTTTCTGGGTCAGATCTATATGTAAACCCCTTTTGATATTTATAATAAAGTTGAGTTTATTCCAGTTCTATGTGGTATTGGATTGCAGTATTTTATGTGTTTAATTTTACATGGCAATCTTCTGTAAGTAAATGTTGATTTTGCGGCATTTTGTGGAGTTTATTTATTTATCTGCATTTTTAGTAAAAATATCCGATCCGGGATATTACAGTGGTATCAGAGCCTCAGTCTTGGCTCAGCCTGCGGCTTTCAGTTTCCAGTTGCAGCGATTACTGCTAGCCTGAGGGTTTGGGGAGATTAATTTCATCTAGCCGGAAATTCTGAAAAGGCCACTCCAGGTTTCCCCTTGCAATTATTGGAGGTGTTGTGGCACTAAAATTTCCAAGGGGCGAGACCCTTACCTCAAGGGTTAATATTCTAAGTATAATTCATTGTTGAGATAAATTGATTGTTGCAGGCTACAAGATTTTCCAGTTCAAATATCAATTCAAGGAGTCAATTCTTCATGATTGATCGATTTCGTGACAAATATTTTGTTCTTTTATTGAAGTTTTTCAATTCTATGGGCAAATTTCTCGTGTGCACCCGGTTCTCCTAAAGTTAGGCAGTGCGATTAGGGATTGCGGTGATACGTTCTTGTTGAGCATTGGAGTCCCTGTACGTGAATGCATGCTATTGCAAATTCTAACCAGTCAACGAAGAGTTGGAGCGGCTCGGTTGGTGGGTAGTTTCAGTGCATGGAGGCCAACACATAAGGGAGGAGCTCGACACATTATCATTGCGGCCAATTTCATTTCCCATAAGACGAATTGAAGAGGTGTAGCAATAGCAGATCGATGCAGAGTGCGGCCATATACTTGCATACATTATTTCAGTTGGAATGCATGAATGTTGGTGCATCGTGCTAACTGTGGAAGGAATCCAAATTATATCGTAGCCCATGGTGATCCGATATTTGAAGAGTGTGTGAGCAAAACAACTTGCGTGGATAGAATTCTTGTTCAGGAGGCGACTGCGCATTTTGTCTGGAGCCGCCAATCAAAAATCTATAAGACACGTGGTTGAGCCACCCTTTCCAGGAGTCGAAGGATGAGTCGTCGGTGATTGATCTTGACGTACGCATCATAATAGGTGTGATTCCCAATGATTGATTCATAGCCACAGGCTGTCAGATCTCTGAGGAACGTGGTTGTAGAAGCCTGGGCGTGGAGCTGCTATTGTGGAGTCATGACTCAGCGTAGGCAGCAAACGGAAGAGATTCAGGTGGCGGCTCAATACGCTGCATTTAAATTTTGAAGCCTCCTATGCACTGAGAGCGGAGTCATTCAATGCATTGACAACATGTATCAGTGTTAAATTTCAATGACGATATGATTTGGCCTGATTTGATACATATTGCTGAGAAAAGGAGGAATGGGCAGCGCGTTGCAGATAAAATCCTGTAGATGCTAGAACGTGACACTGTCTGATTTGCAGCCGGGTGAAGGAGCCACATTGAGCAGGTAGCTTCATCACGGCATTCAGTTATCTGAGAATTCTCCAAGCATGCACTTACCAGTTCCTAACTGAACTCAACTGCATTTCATAGATACAATTGTTTATTGGATTCACTGTCTACATATAAATGTACCAGAATATATGTGTTGACTCCAAATTGGTGACTGTCCGTTGAAAGTATACACATATTCCTCTGCCAATACTTGTAGCAAAGTCTTGCTTGCTGCTGGACAGAGTAGAGTGTTTGAGAGTTGTATTGTTGATCAGGGTTTACTGTATTTACATGGGTTGGGTACGATGAGTTATGAAGGTTGCATGAGGGCAGAGCTTTAAAGTGCCATTCCAGGCTTGAAGAACGTTGAGTTTGTGGTTCCTTGGCTGACAGAATACCTTCTTTCCTTTAGGCTGCGTTGTCTCCAAGATACAGCTGGAGCACATTGCTATATATATGTTGCCTCAGCTGAAGAACGTTTCTCTTGATGGTGTATCTAATCATATTTGAAAATGCATTGGCAGAACTAAGATCATAACCCTGTAGCATCTCAGTTGAATGAGGATGAATCAATTTTATTCTTGTAGCAGCTTTCTTGGCAAGACCGAATTACTAAGACTATATCAGTACACTTGGGAACGATTCAGAGTTGTTCACAATGGATTTGTGCGAGAGTACGCAATAGTTTGGTGCAAATTGGCTTGGGTGACCTGTAGTGAATGCAATGTGTTGAATTAAGATTGCATGAGGGTAGTTGAATATATAACAGGAAGTTGTAGGATTGAATTTTTGGCGGTAGGCAAATGTATATTTATTCCTACAGCAGAGGGCACCCACTTGAAGATATCAGTCCTTAAGGCGTCAAACAGTGACCATATTATTGGTTGAACCATGGAGGGATTCCTAAACAGATTGATGAAAATAAAAATAGACGTTGGTGCCTTAAACCACCATGCAGCAGAAGACCAGAAAACAAAGCCAAACAACAGACCCTTTTCAAGAGGAATTTATGCCATCCTTCAAAAAGGACAGCCAAAAGATTTGCAGGAAGAATTGGAGATTGATCACAAAATTTCTGCACTTGGGACAGATTTGAAACACATAAAGATGACATGGAGAGTTTTGTCCAAACTTGATGAACTTAATGAACTTCTATCCAAAATAAGCCAAGAAGAAGGGAAGGAACTGATTTGGGCTCTAAAGCCTGCTATGCTTGCTTTTATATAGCCCACATTCTTGGAGGAACCTTGTGAAGGGGTCACACTTCCAGTTGCAGCTTGTCTATGTAACATTATGAAATTGACCGCACCTATAGCTCCATATAATGATGATGTTATGAGGAGGATTATGAGGCTGATTGTAGAGACTTTTCAGGATTTGGACAACAGCACAGGCTTTACCTTCGGGAAGAAGCTTGAGATTCTATGGAGTATGGCCACATTCAAGACTTATGTCGTCATGTTTGACCTTGAGTGTGATGACTTGATCCTGCAGATGTTACAATGCTTCTTCAGCATTAGGAGACATCATCTTGATACTGTCATAGCACACATGCAGTCCATTTTGTCGTCATGTATGAGAGACCATGAGACCATTGGCCGAGAGTTGTAGACCTGGTTGTTGAGCATTTGGAGGAGAGAGCAGTTGGTCTTACCTGCTGCTTATGAGCTAGCCCAAGGGCTGGTTGAGCAGAATATTGGACTATTCAGGAGACAGTTGACCAGGGAGGAGCTGTTCCAGTTTGGTGGCTCTGGTAGTAGAAATGAGCTAAGGAGGAAGGGACTTTGCTTCACCTGCAAAGAACCTTGGGGGCCTGATCACTCATGTTTGAGAGATACAGATGAGGTGGCAGAGGTAGAGCAGGTAGACGTTCCTTCTGTATGCCAGGATGAGGACTCTTCTTCAGATGAGTCCATGGGATCATATGAGGATGCTTCTGGGGAGCGAGAGCAGCCATGCAGAGATGATGATGACAGTAGACCAGAGCTATGTTCTAGTGTGCAGGGTGAGCAGTCAGGGGACTGTATAGGAGAAACTCTGGGTGATGAGTCCCTTGTGACGAATCAGCCAGAGCAACATATGATGGAGCCTGAGTTAGCAGAGGAGGATATTATTCACATCAGGCATGACATTTCCTTGGGTGAGATCCAGATGGGCGCCCACATTGAGCCTATGAAGGATATGCGGCTAACATTGGGGTTAGCCTTTGAGGAGGAGAAGTCAGATGCACAGACACCGAGTACAGTGACAGCAGTTGCAGATCCATATCCTCTAGAGATGTTGGAGGTCGATGGGATAGTCCTGCAGGGAGCTAGGGGACAGCAAGAGTTTTACATTCCCGATGAGAGGGATGAGTTGTTGGAGATGGTGGAGCATCCATCTTTGGGCCGACACATTGATGAGGTACAGACAGATGTACATACAGTCGGCCGAGCTGCAGTACTTTCAGTGAGTAGTACTCTCCAGGAGTACATCGATGGGGCTTGCAGCATATCTTGCCCACTTTGGCCCATTATAGAGAGAGGGGCTTCCTTCTACAGGCAGCTTCCATTGGCAGACAGGGTAGAGCAGTGGGAGTTGATTATGGGCTGGCGGCAACACCCTGGGCATGTTCCATGTGTGGTTGTTGTTACATTGGATTCTTCTTCCAGGATGGACTGGCGGGAGATCATGAGTTGGTACCCTCTTGATGGTATGGTATTTTTCGTGGGGAGCACAGCGGAGCAGGGGCCCTTAGACATAGTAGATGTTACAGATTCCAGTTGGCAAGATGGCACCGGTTGTCATTACTTTAGGACTCCTTCCCGATTTCGGGAGAGCAGGATCAACATGGGATTGAGTTAGGACTTGGATTGGAGAGAGGTGATGAGTTGGTATGCAGTTGCTGGGGCAGCATATGCAGTTACAGGTACAGCACAGCAGGAGCTCGGGAGCATTGATGCTTGTTTGTGGTCTTCACCTCTGAGAGCATCAACTATAGCCAGAGACAGTGTGCAGCCTGAGCCATGGGACTTGGGCGATGATTGGCCATGGTGGCATTGGGATCTGTAATATCCCTAAGGGAAATAACCAGTAATAAACAGAAATATGCCAGACAGATATAGAAAGTACAATGCTAAACCAGATCACTGAATAATGACACATAGAATTCCAGAAAACTGAGCCATTTTATTAATCTGAAAGTACATGGAGAGGAGTACAAGAAAATCAGAGTAGTGCACCTATCCTTGCCCTAGGCAAGTGGAGACCCTCTCAATCAGAATAATGGCTGCAACAAGGACAACGTAATGAACTGAAGACCTGGAAAATGGCTGATCTCAAGCTGCAAACCCTCACCAAAAGAAAACGCTGTCTCTGCTAGTGACAGCGCAGAAATAAGTGAGGCACAACTCACCAAAACCCCCTGACAGATAGATCAGCTACTGAATGCTAGGAAAAACGCTGTTGAGCCCTCTCACACAAGCCTGCTCCTCAGATCAGCGTCCTACCTGGTGGATCTGCCTCCTGAATGCTCAGATCTGATAGATCTGAAGCCCCCAATCAGATCTGCGTCCTGTTCCTCCTGATCTGCGTCCTCCTATATCAGATCTGCTACCAAACCTTCAGATCTATGCTGGATCTGACAATATCTCTTCAGATCTGCAGCCTCTAAGGCTGGATCTGATGTTATCTCTTCAGATCTGGACTAGATCTGCCAATATCTCCTCAGATCTGCAATCTCCCAAGCTGGATCTAGTGCTAAACCTCCAGATCTGCAACATACAAAACTAGATCTGCAAATATCTACTCAGATCTACCCTCTCCAAGGCTGGATCTATCAATGTGCCTTCAGATCTGCAACCCTCTCTTCAGAAATGGACAGCGTCCTCACTTCCAGGCTGATCAGCGTTCTTCCTCCTCCTGGACAGCGTTTTCTCTGCTCAGATCTGGACTGCGTCCTCCCTGGGACAGCGTCCTCACCCTCCTGAATTGATCAGCGTCCTCTCTCCTGATGAGACAGCGTCCTTCCTTCTCTGAACTGCGCAGCCACAAGAGGGCTCCTCCCTCTCCAGATTTGTACCAGAATCTGCTGCTACCCTGCTACTGAAACTGAAAGATGTACTCAGAACAAACCTTACTAGGGCGGGCACTCGAAGTCCCCCGAAGCTAAGGGTGAAACCAGAAATAACCTTACCAGGGCAGGCACTCGAAGTCCCCCGAGGCTAAGGGTGAGATCTCCGACCGGAGACACTCGTGCACTAAACGGTGCTGCAGACCGACTAAACAACCGGCGTGCTGAAGCAGACAGAAGTCCAGCTATCAATAATAATATCAAATCATGAATGATCCAAATGAGGTGAGAACCTCTCTTTTTATAATGCCAAACTCCCTCCAAAACTTAACTCTCCTCTGACCAGCGCAGTTTACCTTGGGTCAGCCTGATGCCACCCCCATCATACTCATGTGGACCCCCAAGGCCCCCTCTCTAAGTTACAACGTCAATCTACTAGGAAAAGAACACTTTATTATAAAGTGAGGTGACTAAAGTGAGGTGACCCCTCTTATTTCTCACTTTATTTATTATTTCTAGCTAAAGCGGCAAAATAAAACAAAAATGCAATATTCCAATTAGCAAGGCTAATTGGGAATATTACAGTCTCCCCCGGCAAAACGTTGCTTGTCCTCAAGCAACTGAAGTGAGGGATGCTGTAAGATCTTCTCATCTTCCCAAGTGGCATCCTCATCTGGCAAATTCTTCCATCTCACCAAGAACTCTCTGATCTTCCTGCTCCGCAGCTGTCTCTCCCTGGTGTCAATAATGGCCTCCGGTTGTAATACCAAGTGCCCCTCATCATCTGTCGGTGGTAGCTCCCCGGTGACTGTCACGTGCTGGCCCAGTGCCTTCTTCAGGCATGATACATGGAAGATGTTATGAATCCGGCTGCCTTGGGGCAGCTCCAACTCATATGCAACCTGTCCGATCCTACGTATCACCCTGTACGGTCCATAAAAGCGAGGCTTAAGCTTCTCTGCCCCCTTCTGTTTGAGTGAAGACTGTCGGTATGGCTGTAACTGTAGGTAGACCAAGTCTCCTACCTCAAAGTGTCTCTCAACCCGACCCTTATCAGCATACAATTTCTGCTGATTTTGTGCTGTGGCTATGTTGTCCTTGAGAGCCCGGAGGATGCCTTGGCTCTCTTGGATCCATAATTTGGCTCGCGGAGCCCTGCTAACACCAAACATCACGTCCACAAAAGATAGGGAATGGTATCCATACAACGCATAGAAAGGTGTCATGCCAATGGACATGTGGTGGGTTGTGTTGTAGCAGTACTCGCCCAGATGTAGCCATTTCAACCATGCTCTCTGCTGCCCACTGACATAGTTACGCAAGTAGCCCTCCAGCCACTTGTTAACTATCTCTGTCTGCCCGTCCGTCTGGGGATGATAACTAGTGCTCGGTGTCAACTCAGTCCCCACTAGTCGAAAGAGCTCCTGCCAAAAACCACCCATAAAACGGCTGTCCCTGTCACTAACGATGGTCTTGGGTAGACCATGTAATCTGAAAATCTCCCGGAAGAACAGCTCTGCCACCTGTGCCGCTGTATAATGCGCCGAAATGGCGAAGAAATGAGCATACTTCGTTAGCCGGTCGACTACTACGAAGATGCAGTCCTTGCCCTGCACCGTGGGCAACCCCGTGATGAAGTCCATCGAAACACTCTCCCACTTCCCCTCGGGGATGGGGAGCGGCTTCAACAACCCCGCGGGATGGCTCATCTCACCTTTGTTCCGCTGGCAAACCTCACACTCCCGAACATGCTGGAGTACGTCCTCCTTGAGGCCTTTCCATGCAAATCTCTCCCGGATGGCCCTGTACATCTTGGTGAACCCCTGATGGCCCGCCAATGGTGAATCATGAGAAGCATGGAGTATCTTCTCCTTGAGTTGAGATCCCTCAGTCAAGAAGATCCTATCCCTGTAATAGATGACCTCATCAGCCACCCTGTATCTGCTATCTGTTATCTGTCCATCCAGCACCTCGCATGCAAATTTATCTTTGGAATACTCAACCAGTAGTCGAGCCTTCCAGTCAGCGTCCAAGCTCATGAGTGATAACGTGGCTGGTCTACGGGAAAGGGCATCGGCTACCACGTTATTCTTCCCTTTGACATACTCTATGTCAAAGTCGTAAGCCTGGATCTTGCTGATCCACTTCTGCTGCCTCTCCTGTAACTGCTTCTGCTCCAGAAAGTACTTCAGGCTGTTATGATCTGTCCTCACCCTGAATCTGCCACCTACCAGGTACTGCCGGAATTTGGCTAGTGCATGCATGATGGCCAACATCTCCTTGTCATAGATGGGGTAAAGCCTCTCATGTGGAAGGAGCTTCCGGCTCTCGAACGCAATCGGATGACCCTCCTGCATCAAAACTGCTCCAATCCCTTCCCCTGATGCATCGCACTCCAGGACAAAGGGCTGAGTGAAATCGGGCAATGCCAACACGGGGCAACTACTCATCACCTCCTTGAGCTTATCAAAAGCTCTCTGCGCGATATCCGACCAACTGAATGCCCCCTTCCTCGTCAGCTCCGTGAGGGGTGCTGCAAGCTGTGAGAAGCCCTTGACGAACTTCCTGTAGTAAGTACAGATACCAATGAACCCTCTCAGTTCCGTTACATTCCGTGGCTCTGGCCAATCCCTGATAGCCCGGATCTTCTCCTCGTGGACTCTCACTCCATCCACTCCTATGATGTGTCCCAGATACAGCATCTCCGTCAATCCAAACTCACACTTGGAGAGCTTGGCAAAGAACTGCTGCTCCTCCAGAATATGCAAGACCGTCTCAATGTGTTGGAGGTGCTCCTCCCAGGTCCTGCTGTATATAAGGATATCATCAAAGAAAACCAGCACGAACTTCCTCAGATGACCCCGAAAAATATGGTTCATACAAGACTGGAAAGTAGCAGGTGCATTGGTCAGCCCAAACGGCATGACCAGAAACTCAAAGTGCCCATAGTGACACCTGAAAGCAGTCTTGGGACTGTCCTGTTCCCTCATGCGTATCTGATGGTACCCGGACCTCAAATCAATCTTTGAGAAGAACCGTGCTCCTCTCAACTCATCCATCAACTCATCGATCCTGGGAATGGGGTACCTGTTTTTCAGGGTCTTCTTGTTCAGAGCCCTGTAATCTATGCACATGGGTAATGTGCCGTCCTTCTTCTTCACCAGCACTACTGAAGAAGCGAAAGGACTGGTGCTGGGTCGAATGTGCCCAAGGGCCAGCAACTCCTGAATGGCCCGCTCTATCTCATCCCGATAGGCCTTGGGATGCCTATATGGTGTGGTGATCACTGCTTGTATCCCCTGCTCCAACTCGATCGTGTGCTCAAACCCCCGATCTGGTGGCTGTCCTGGTGGAATGTCTCCAAAAACTACTGCATACCTGTCGAGAAGAGTCTGTAGATCAGGGTGCACCGCCCTTCCCGTATCTACTACCTCTGAAGCCCGCAACTCTACTGCCCACTCTATATCTCCCTTGCGGAATGTCGCCTCCATGCTGTGTGCTGATACTGTCTGGGGTGGATATGTGTTCTGCCCTCGTATCTTCTCGTGCTTCCCCGTCTTGGGATCATCCCACTCCATCTCTAGGGCCTTCCAATCCGTCGTGACCTTCCCCAGAGTGATAAGCCACTGAACCCCCAATATCACATTGGTATCCGGAATGTCCACCACAAAGAAGTGATCGGTCAATGTATAAGTGCCCATCGTCACTGACAACTCGGGTACATATCGAGCACATGCCATGGTCTGATCTCCTGGTACCAAGACAGAGAACCCATCAAAGCTCTCCGTTGGTATGCCTCTCCGTGCGACCATCTGGGCATCGATGAAGTTGTGGGTAGCCCCACTGTCGACTAAAACCGAAACCCGCTGCCCGCGCACTGTCCCTCGTACGCGCAATGTCAGATACTTGGGGACTCCTCGTAATGCTGCTAGAGCTCCCCCAGTAGGTGCGAATGATGCCCCCCCTGCATCGGGTGGTGGAGGTGGTAAGGTACTCTGCGCTGCATAACATTCTCCTGCCTCCTCATCATCCATCTCATCCTCTTCCCCGCTGCCCTCAGAGAAGACCTCTATGAAATGTGCCTTCCCTGCCGTACACTTGTGTCCTGGTGCCCACGGCTCCTGGCAGGTGAAGCATAATCGCTTCCGTCTCAGCTCTCTCCTAGCCTCATCATCATACTGTCCTCGTCCGGGATTCGCCTTGGGAGGCGAAACCCTCGTGTCCCTACCCTTAGGCTGGAAAGCCTGTCTCTGGGGATAAGGTGGCCGAGTCCTAGGCAAGACATCTTGTAGGTCACGGGTCCTACTGACAGCATCCTGTAGTGTAGCCGGTTTGTTCGACCGGACTAGGCCACGAAGTGGTTCTGACAGCCCCTCCACAAACATCGTGATCATCCGAGCTGTTGATAAGTCAGGTACCATCACTGAAACCCTCAAGAAGTCTGAGATGTATGCCTCTGCACTCCCCGTCTGTTTGAGCTTGGTTAGCTCAAGGAAAGGCTGATCCGGGTCCTTCCTGTCAAAACGTTCCACCACTCTCCTGGTGAACTCAGCATATGTGGTCACTGCGGAATGTCCCAGTGTTGTCAACCCATGGAACCACCAGTTCTGGGCCTCACCCTCCAGATGTAATGCAGCCATCTTAATGGCCTCCCTCTCTGGCATCTGGTTAAGCTGAAAATAGAGGTCTAGTTTCTCCACCCAAGACTTGGCCGTAGTCTTCTGTGAACCATCAAACATCGGCAAATGAAATTTACTTGCTGCACGGTGACTATCACGGTGGGAGCCACGCCCCTTGTTTCGATCAGAAGATTTGCCGCCACATCGGAACTGGATATATTGATTAAAAGGAAAAGCATCCATGAATTCCTGTCCCATGCTCCGCCAATCTGCAAACAGAATCGCATGTTGAGCTAGACCCCCATCTCCTGGTGCTGTTTGCTCCTCTTCCTCTACCGGAAAGGTAGGCATGGTAGGTCGCGTGGGTGTGGAATCGACCCTCTGTGCTGTCATAATGGGAATAGCATCCGGTATGCAACTAGACACGCCCGATCCTTCCCCCACCTGGAAAACCCTAGGGGGTTCTCTCTGCGTCCCCTCTGCAATCTTCTTGGTTACATCCTGCATGAATGCATCCATCTTCTCAGTCAACTTCGCAAACATGGCCTCCATTGGATTATTGTGCTTGCCTACGAATCGAATCCACTTCCCAGAAGACGGGGGTTACCCACTGGATGTCATGGGCGCTGGCACACCCGAGGTGGCCAGATCTATGCTGCGATACCACTAGGCCAGCCTGCACAGCTCGGCTGACTAGTGAGGGCGGCATCCCGAGGTGTTAAGGGTGGGGGTCTTCGGCCACCAGACATCTCGGGATGGGTTTTCTCGCGAGTCCCCCGATTACTTTACCCGGCCGTGTCGGGGCCACGGACCTCAACGGGGAGGGGCGCCTAGCGGGGATATTCTGACCCACCACGCTGGCGAGTCTCGGCCCTCGAGACCTGATACGATACCAACACAGCAATATCCCTAAGGGAAATAACTTGAGTAATAATCAATATGCGGATGAGATATATGAGAGACAATGCTAAGCAGATCTTGAATATTGACACATAGAATTCGAGCAGGCCATTTGTGTCAGTACATGGAAGGTCTGAAAATCAGAGTAGTGCACCTATCCTTGCCCTAGGCAAGTAGAGACCCTCTCAATCAGAATAATAGCTGCAACAAGGACAGCGTAATGAACTGAAGATCTGGAAAATGGCTGATCTCAAGCTGCAAACCCTCACCAAAAGAAAACGCTGTCTCTGCTAGTGACAGCGCAGAAATAAGTGAGGCACAACTCACCAAAACCTCTTGACAGATAGATCAGCTGCTGAATGCTAAGAAAAACGCTGTTGAGCCCTCTCACACAAGCCTGCTCCTCAGATCAGCGTCCTACCTGGTGGATCTGCCTCCTGAATGCTCAGATCTGCTGGATCTGAAGCCTCCCATCAGATCTGCGTACTGTCCCTCCTGATCTGCGTCCTCCTAGATCAGATCTGCTACCAATCCTTCAGATCTATGCTGGATCTGACAATATCTCTTCAGATCTGCAGCCTCCAAGGCTGGATCTGATGTTACCTCTTCAGATCTAGGCTAGATCTGCCAATATCTCCTCAGATCTGCAATCTCCCAAGCTGGATCTAGTGCTATACCTTCAGATCTGCACCATACAGAACTAGATCTGCAAATATCTGCTCAGATCTACCCTCTCCAAGGCTGGATCTATCAATGTGCCTTCAGATCTACGTCCTCCTCTTCAGAACTGGACGGCGTCCTCACTCCAAGACTGATCTGCGTCCTTCCTTCTCCTGGCCAGCGTTTTCTCTGCTCAGATCTGGACTGCGTCCTCCCTGGGACAGCGTCCTCACCCTCCTGAATTGATCAGCGTCCTTTCTCCTGATGAGACAGCGTCCTTCCTTCTCTGAACTGCGCAGCCACAAGAGGGCTTCTCCCTCTCCAGATTTGCACCAGAATCTGCTGCTACTCTGCTACTGAAACTGAAAGATGTACTCAGAACAAACCTTACTAGGGCGAGCACTCGAAGTCCCCCGAAGCTAAGGGTGAAACTAGAACCTTACCAGGGCAGGCACTCGAAGTCCCCCGAGGCTAAGGGTGAGATCTCCGACCGGAGACACTCGTGCACTAAACAGTGCTGCAGACCGACTAAACAACCGGCGTGCTGAAGCAGACAGAAGTCCAGTTATCAATAATAATATCAAATCATGAATGATCCAAATGAGGTGAGAACCTCTCCTTTTATAATGCCAAACTCCCTCCAAAACTTAACTCTCCTTTGACCTGTGCAGTTTACCTTGGGTCAGCCTGATGCCTCCCCCATCATACCCATGTGGACCCCAAAGGCCCCCTCTCTAAGTTATAACGTCAACCTACTAGGAAAAGAACACTTTATTATAAAGTGAGGTGACTAAAGTGAGGTGACCCCTCTTATTTCTCACTTTATTTATTATTTCTAGCTAAAGCGGCAAAATAAAGCAAAAATGCAATATTCCAATTAGCAAGGCTAATTGGGAATATTACAGGATCTGGGAGGATTATTTGTTGACTGGGACAGAGAGAGATCAGTTTGGGATCCCGGCATTGAGGGGTCTGTGTAATATTCCCATTTTTGGTATCACCCATGACAGGGCTAGGAGGGACTTCCAGAGTTAGGAGCAGACAGGTCACATGTACAGATTGGTGCTATCAGTGGGCTCAGGAGCTTTTCGGAGGAGTTTTGAGGAGTTTTCATGGTGTTCGGAGACATTCGCTTGATATACTCCATCATCCGAGCAGTTTGGCTTTTGTTCCGATGCATTCCGATAACTTTCGGAATTTTGAGTTATTTATGGGCTTAACTCTGCTAATTATGCTCATGGTGGCATTCCGGGAGGAATACATGATGGAACACCTTAGTGTAATAGCTCATTGGAACCGAGACGAGGAGACCTACACGACGGGACAGTTAGACACAGATTTCAGTGACCGGAGAAGGCGTGGTAGCTGATTTACCCTTTTTTGCATTAAAAAGGAATATTTTATAATATTTTAATAAAAGGGAAAAGTGCTCCATGAATAAAATAATAATAAAATAATGCTCTAGAAGGCTCCAAGGGATCTATAAAAGAAAGGGAGGAGGCCATTGGGAGACATCTTTGGAGTAGATCATTTTCTTGTGTATGAGAGGTTTGAGGACGTGGTTCTCTACTTCAGCCGTAGCCCCAGGACGGAAACCCTCGGGTGGTTTGTGAGTGTTGGACGAAAACCCAACTCTCTTGAGGAGATTTCACTTAGAAGTTTCACAGAGCTTCAGAGTTTGGTGTGAGGATCACTCAGATCTTCAACTTGGGCTTCATCAGTTTTAGTGGGTTCAGTTTCAGCTGTTGCCAGAGGGAGAGTGCGGCAGTGCAGTTTGTGGCTAGTGCCGTTCAGCAGCTTATCTTGGTGGCCAGTTTTCTATCTCAGCTCTTTCTGGGTCAGATCTATATGTAAACCCCTGTTTATTATCTATAATAAAAGCTGAGATTTTTCTCCTGTTCTATGTGGTCTTCGATTGCAGTATTTCTGTGTTTAATTTTACATGGCAATCTTCTGTAAATAAATGTTGATTTTGCGGCATTTTGTGGAGTTTATTTATTTATCTGCATTTTTAGTAAAAATATCCCATCCGGAATATTACAGTGGTATCAGAGCTGTTGCTCTTGGCTCAGCCTGCGGGTTTACAGTTTAATTGAGGGTTTATTCTGAAAAGCCCAGTTCGAGGGATTATATTGGAGGCATCGGAAGAAATTTATTCCTGAAGAGAGCAAGGTCAAATTCTTCTATTTGTCGGAGGAGTTGGGCAGGGCATTTTCTGTAACTTTGTCACCTGCATAATAATTTTTCCACTATTCGTACTTGGACCAAATTAATTAAAATTGTCCAATTTCATTGGCTGGGGCCGTGAGTGAAAGATTGGTTGCGTTTTATCTGCAAACGAGAGTCTACATTGTGAAGCCAACGTAAGGTGGAATTTATACCAGAAATTCTCGAGTTTGAAAGAACGCCATCGCTACAAGAGCATTATTGAGCGGATTGTGACTGCATGACGTGGTCGACGCATAGTAGAACTTTTGAATCAATGTAGTGCAGCCAGTGGAAGGGAGTCAGGTGGCATCTCAATACGTTGAATTTAAAAATTCTGAAGCCGTCTATTTGGGTCGAACAAGCCAACGCCATTTTTCTATGAGAAAGCTAATAGTTGCATCCGTTCCTAGGAGAAGGCAGAGTCTACGTGTTAGCTGAAGTTAGCTGAATCCAAGATAGTAGCAATCGAAGGATAGGAGCCAAACAACCAGCGGATTGAAGTGCACGAAATTACAGTGGCGATTTCAGTCATAGGGGGGAGCCGTCCGACAAATTTTTATAAGGGAATGCGTCAGTGATTTTGATAAAAAAAAATGGTGTTGGAAATTGAATTTGGTAAAATATTGGTCAAAGGCAATTCAGTCAAAATCCCATGGAAGAGCCGTGCTACGTGTCGAAACACCCACTGAATTTTGTATTACCGTAAGCCAGAGTTTTGTGGAGCCTTAGAGCCGAGGAATGAGACTGAGGTTGACTAGCAGCACTGTAGGCATGGATAGAGGTAAACTAGGGTCTGAGTTGGACGCCACATCTGTCGGATTGAGCCACGCAGAGGAATGATCGTGACCACAGAGATAGTCTGTTCGATGTTCGACGGAAGTGGAGCTTGTGGCCCAAATTGCCTCGGGCGTGAACCTGACAACACATATAATTAAGTCATAGTGTGTATTATCCCCTTCAAAACAAGAATGTGTTGCGCAAATGATCCCCAGTACAGGCAGAGGAACGATTCAAGAGAAAGACTATGACTGTTGTGGTGGAAGTTGGTGAAAATTGAGCACATGCAGGACGTTGTGGGTTCAGAGCAGACAAAGACAGTTGCCAAATTTCCACCAAGGAGTGTCACACTGTAAAATTTGAATATGCCAGCCATTAAGCAAACAGAGGTTACACTATTCTTCAGGGGACATACACAGAATAAAAAGGCCAATTATTCATTTGCAAAAGTATAAGGCACCGTGCATTTACAGAATTCATGTTTCAAGGGAGTCATGTTATGTACCAATTTCCAAAACTAATGTTTCAAAGGGACTCAGCTGAGAGAACTTTGGGTATCAGTGTTTTGAGTCATATGTACCAGACTTGGGCATGAACAGGAAGCAGTGGAATGAAGGGGGTATTCTCGGAAGGCCATCCTTGCTGCGATATATGACGGTTGGACGCAAATTCAAGGCATTCACAACGCTCAAATCAGGAGAACAATAATGTTGGAAATTTCAGCAGCAAGCTAATGCACAGTAACAAATTGCGGCACTTCCAAATCAGGCTCTCTCTCAAAATCACAATGCTGGTACAATTTTCTCCTTGAACCTGTTTGTTAAGTTGTGATATATAATTTTGGGTTGGTCATTTTCATATACCAGCATTATATTTTGTTATGAGCATGTAATGTACGAATGGGAGGAAGTGTTCTTTGCTTCATTACAGATGTAATACTGAGTTGCAACAGCTTAGAAGTGCAATACTGAGTTGAAACAACTCAGAATTGCACGCCAAACATTGTGCAATCAATCTGTTTGCTAAAACACTTCACTGGAAAAGATATAGCAAACTCAGAAAAACAGTGCTCTTTTCATTTGTTGAACCATGGAGGGATTCCTAAGCAGATTGATGAAAATTAAAATAGAAGCTGGTTCCTTAAACCACCATGCAGCAGAAAACCAAAGAACAAAACAAAACAACAGACCCTTCTCCAAGAAGGTACATAATTTGCTCCAACAAAAACATCCGAGGAATTTACAAAAGGAGGAAGAAGTGGGAGATTGGCTTTATGCACTTGGGATGGACTTAAAGAATGGAAGATCAGAAGATGACTTTCCCATGTTAGAGAAACTGGACTCCTGCCTTTCCAAGGTAGAGCAATCTGATTGGTGTTTAAATTGGGCTTTGGAGCCATCTATGTTTACATTGGTACAAGTCAGATTCTTGGAACATCCAAGTGAGAGAATCCAGCTTATAGTTGCCTCTTGTTTCAGCGATATCTTGAGGATAACAACACCCTTCCCTCCTACAATGATGATATTATGAGAAGAATTTCAAGATTGATTGTAGAGACTTTTCAGGATTTGGACAACAGCATAGGTTCTACCTTTGGGAAGAAGCTTGAGATTCTACGGAGTATGGCCACAATCAAGACTTATGTCATCATGATTGACCTTGGGTGTGATGACCTGATTTTGCAGATGTTCCGATGCTTCTTTAGCATTAGGAGACATCATCCTAATACTGTCATAGCACACATGCAGTCCATCTTGTCGTCATGTATGAGAGACCATGAGACCATTGGCAGAGAGTTGCAGACCCGGTTGCTGAGCATTTGGAGGAGAGAGCAGTTGGTCTCGCCTACTGCTTATGAGCTAGCCCAAGGGCTAGTTGAGCAGAACATTGAGTTTCTTAGGAGACAGTTGACCAGAGAGGAGCGGCTCCAGTTTGGTGGGTCAGGCAACAAAAATGAGCTAAGGAGGAAGGGACTTTGCTTCATTTGCAAAGAACCTTGGGGGCTTGATCACTCATGTTTGAGAGATGCAGATGAGGTGGCAGAGGTAGAGCAGGTAGACGTTCCTTCTGTATGCCAGGATGAGGACTCTTCTTCAGATGAGTCCATGGGATCATATGAGGATGCTTCTGGGGAGCGAGTGCAGCCATGCAGAGATGATGATGACAGTAAACCAGAGCTGTGTTCCAGTGTGCAGGGTGAGCAGTCAGGAGACTCTATGAGAGATACTCTGGGTGATGAGTCACTTGTGACGATTCAGCCAGAGCAGCATATGATGGAGCCTCAGTCAGCAGAGGAGGATACTATGGACATCAAGCATGACATTTCCTTGAGCGAGGTCCAGATGGGCGCCCACATTGAGTCCATGGTGGATATGCGGCTAACCTTGGGGCCAGCGACTGAGGAGGAGCAGTCAGATGCACAGACACCGAGTACAGTGATGACAATTGCAGATCCATATCCTTTAGAGATGTTGGAGGTCGATGGGATAGTTCTGCAGGGAGCTAGGGGACAGCAGGAGTTTTACATTCTCGATGAGAGGGATGAGTTGTTGGAGATGGTGGAGCATCCATCTTTGGGCCGACACATTGATGAGGTGTCGATAGATGTACATGCAATCAGCAGAGCTACAGTATTTTCAGTGAGTAGTACTCTCCAGGAGTACATCGATGGGGCTTACAGCATATCTTGCCCACTTTGGCCCATTATAGAGAGAGGGGCTTCTTTCTACAGGCAGCTTTCTTTTGCAGATAGGGCAGAGCAGTGGGAGTTGATTACAGGCTGGCGACAACACCCTGGGCATGTTCCATGTATAGTTGTTGCTACATTGGATTCTTCTTCCAGGATGGACTGGCGGGAGATCATGAGTTGGTACCCTCTTGATGGTACGGTATTTTTCGTGGGGAGCACATCAGAGCAGGGGCCCTTAGACATAATAGATGTTACAGATTCCAGTTGGCAGGAGGGCACCGGTTGTCGTTACTTCAGGACTCCTTCCCGATTTCAGGAGAGTAGGATCAGCATGGGATTGAGTCAGGACTTGGACTGGAGAGAGGTGATGAGTTGGTATGCAGTTGGTGGGGCAGCATATGCAGTTACAGGTACAGCACAGCAGGAGCCCGGGAGCATTGATGCTTGTTGGTGGTCTTCACCTCTAAGAGCATCAGATATAGTTAGAGACAGTGCACAGCCTGAGCCATGGGACTTGGGCGATGATTGGCCATGGTGGCGTTGGGATCCGGGAGGATTGTTTGTTGTCTGGGACAGAGAGAGATCAGTTTGGGATCCCGACATTGAGGGATCTGTTCCGAGAGGTTTGACACAGGTGCATAGCAGCACCCAGAGGTTGGTATGGGATCCAGGCATTGGGTCTGAGATGCGGCGGGCCAACAGAGTGGCCCACATATTTCGATTGCTTGAGGGCAAGCAATCTTGGGGCGGGAGGTCTGTAATATTCCCATTTTTGGTATCACCCATGACAGGGCTAGGAGGAACTTCTAGAGTTAGGAGCAGACAGGTCACATGTACAGATTGGTGCTATCAGTGGGCTCAGGAGCTTTTCGGAGGAGTTTTGAGGAGTTTTCATGGTGTTCGGAGGCATTCGCTTGATATACTCCATCATCCGAGCAGTTTGGCTTTTGTTCCGATGCATTCCGATAACTTTCGGAATTTTGAGTTATTTATGGGCTTAACTCAGCTAATTATGCTCATGGTGGCATTCTGGGAGGAATACATGATGGAACACCTTAGTGTAATAGCTCATTGGAACCGGGACAAGGAGACCTACATGACGGGACAGTTAGACACAAATTTCAGTGATCGGAGAAGGCGGGGTAGCTGATTTACCCTTTTCTGCATTAAAAAGGAATATTTTATAATATTTTAATAAAAGGGAAAAGTGCTCCATGAATAAAATAATAATAAAATAATGTTCTAGAAGGCTCCAAGGGATCTATAAAAGAAAGGGAGGAGGCCATTGGGAGACATCTTTGGAGTAGATCATTTGCTTGTGTATGAGAGGTTTGAGGACGCGGTTCTCTACTTCATGTCGTAGCCCCACGACGGAAACCCTCGGGTGATTTGTGGGTATTGGACAGAAACTCAATACTCTTGAGGAGACTTCACTTAGGAGTTTCACAGTGCTTCAGAGTTTGATGTGAGGATCATTCAGATCTTCAACGTGAGCTTCATCATTTTCAGTGGGTTCAGTGTCAGCTGTTGCCGGAGGGAGAGTGCAGCAGTTCAGATTGTGGCCAGCGTCGTTCAGCAGCTTATCTTGGTGGCCAGTTTTCTATCTCAGCTCTTTCTGGGTCATATCTATATGTAAACCCCTGTTTATTATCTATAATAAAAGCTGAGATTTTTCTCCTGTTCTATGTGGTCTTCGATTGCAGTATTTATGTGTTTAATTTTACATGGCAATCTTCTGTAAATAAATGTTGATTTTGCGGCATTTTGTGGAGTTTATTTATTTATCTGCATTTTTAGTAAAAATATCCCATCCGGGATATTACAGTCTGTTACGAGAGGTTTGACACAGGTGCATAGCAGCACCCAGAGGTTGGTATGGGATCCAGGCATTGGGTCTAAGATGCAGCGGGCCAACAGAGTGGCCCACATATTTCGATTGCTTGAGGGCAAGCAATCTTGGGGCGGGAGGTCTGTAATATTCCCATTTTTTGTATCACCCATGACAGGGCTAGGAGGGACTTCCAGAGTTAGGAGTAGACAGGTCACATGTACAGATTGGTGCTATTAGTGGGCTCAAGAGCTTTTCGGAGGAGTTTTGAGGAGTTTTCATGGTGTTCGGAGGCATTCGCTTGATACACTCCATCATCTGAGCAGTTTGGCCTTCATTCCGATGCATTCCGATAACTTTCGGAATTTTGAGTTATTTATGGGCTTAACTTAGCTGATTATGCTCAAGGTGGCATTCTAGGAGGAATACACGATGGAACACCTTAGTGTAATAGCTCATTGGAACCGGGACAAGGAGACCTACACGATGGGACAGTTAGACACAAATTTCAGTGACCGGAGGAGGCGTGGTAGCCAATTTACCCTTTTCTGCATCAAAAAGGAATATTTTAATAAAAGGAAAAAGTGCTCCATGAATAAAATAATAATAAAATAATGCTCTAGAAGGCTCCAAGGGATCTATAAAAGAAAGGGAGGAGGCCATTGGGAGATATCTTTGGAGTAGATCATTTTGCTTGTGTATGAGAGGTTTGAGGACGTGGTTCTCTACTTCAGCCATAGCCCCAGGACGGAAACCCTTGGGTGATTTGTGAGTGTTGGACGTAAACCCAATACTCTTGAGGAGACTTCACTTAGGAGTTTCACAGAGCTTCAGAGTTTGGTGTGAGGATCATTCAGATCTTCAACTTGGGCTTCATCATTTTCAGTGGGTTCAGTGACAGCTGTTGCTGGAGGGAGAGTGCAGCAGTTTAGTTTTGTGGCCAGCGTCGTTCAGCAGCTTATCATGGTGGCCCGTTTTCTATCTTAGCGCTTTCTGGGTCAGATCTATATGTAAACCCCTTTTGATATTTATAATAAAGCTGAGTTTATTCCAGTTCTATGTGGTATTGGATTGCAGTATTTTATGTGTTTAATTTTACATGGAAATCTTCTGTAAGTAAATGTTGATTTTGCGGCATTTTGTGGAGTTTATTTATTTATCTGCATTTTTAGTAAAAATATCCCATCCGGGATATTACAGCAACCAACTGGATTACTTCTTCTATTATGTAATTTATTTTACACAATTATTTCTGAATCATACATGAAATACTGAAGCAATCACTTAAGCAACCTACACTATAATACTCATGATTCTGAAACAAGGAAACTGAACAAGGAAATCAATCACACATATGACACCTTTATTTTGGACTAAGTCCCCGAAAAAACCCAATGCGGGAAAACCAGTGCAGCAGATTTGAGGGTTTTATTATTAAGCTGTAGCAATGTCTGAATACATCTCTGAATACCCCTAGGGTAATTTAGTTACAAAGAGAAATACTGGCAGAAGAATTTGTGAGGATTTACCTCACTCAATCACTGAGTTCCCGACTGATACGAATGAAGATAAAATAGCCCTGGGGAGGTATTGTGCAGCCTCTACGTCGTCCCAGCACTAGACCTTCCACCCTTTGCATCACCCCTTTCCAGGCTCAGCGTTCAACCCCAACCAAATCGTTTTTCCTCTGTGGACCCTGAGGAACAACCTCCCGGTGTCACTTTCCGGATCTCGGCCTCCGAAACTGACCTACAAGCAAAATTCCAGAAACCCTCCTCTGCTTCTACGTTGCTTTTGCATGAGCTCTACGCAGTCACTACGTTAGCCCTTCTTCCTTCGGCACTGGCTTGGTTAGATCACCTCTGCCTCTCTCTGACTGATGCTCCATCGACTGAGAAAATTTCTTCCTCTCTAGATGCTATCTCTTCCCCTCACTGCTCAGATCTCTTGCTCGAATTTCTCAGTAAACCCTGCCTCAGAAATTTTGAACTTTAGATCAATTCGGTGTGTCTTTCCAAATGGCCCTCAAGCCTTCCTTTATAGTCTTCTCATTGAGACATCAATGACTAAGATTAGATCTCTAATCGATGACTAAAAATATAACATGACTTGATCTTCGTTTTCTGGATTATTCTCACTCATGTTTTATTAATACCCTTTAATTATTTAATTTCCCTAAGTTTAGACTTAGGATCATCATTAAAATAATTAATTATTTTAATAAAACATTAATCGAGTGGAATTTTCACAAACGGTTTTTGGGTTCTTTGGAATATTCCACCATGCACACACAATTGTGAATCATTATATACAAGTTGGCATCTTTTTCCTGAACAATATCTTTTATTTGCCCCAATATGCTATCCATTTGCTCATACACCTCCCCAATCACTGGTTTATCTATATCTCCAAAACGAATCATGCTTTAAATGGGTTTGGTGAATTGCAAAACATCCTTGACACGTCCCTAAAACAAACCATTAAGAGCGGTCTCCTCCACCTGTTCAAAACCTTGCTTGTCAATTGTAGCTGGAGCCCTGTCCTTTAATACCTACGAGTGTTGACTTGTTACCATGCTAGCCAATGAATCTCTTACCTTCAAAAGGCGCTTGAAGGTGAGGTAATAGCTAGCAAATCTACACTTCGCAATCTTCAACAACTCCAAACTTGAGTGATGCAGAAAAGCCCGTGTGTATTGCTATGATTTGTAATAAATTTTATCATTTTCTGCCTCTCTTGTACAAATCACCAATCCATTTGTATTGAGGGTTTTTGTTCTTAATAATATCATGCATCGAAAAGGTTAATTGTGTGAACCAAACACCTAGACCAAGATATGTTGGGGTATCTATCATCAATAATTGCTTCCACTGCCTTACAATTAGAAGCATTATCAACGATGACTTGGATGGCATTGTATGGCTCAATACATTCAATTGTTTGAAGTAATGGTTCTGCAATGTTGATGGTGGTCTTGAACTTTTATGAGTAATCATATGTTGAAAGGAAGATTGCACCATTATTAGACACAACAAGAACACTTATCAATGGCTTTCCTTTTACATTTGTCCATCATTCAGATACAATGGATACCCCATTCTCATTCCTAGAATTTGTTATTTTACTCAAAGAATGTGCTATTTTTGCAATAAAATGGAGGAATGGGAATGGGAAAGAGAGAACATTTTCATTTAGCAACGAACATATAAAAAACACAAATGCTAGATTAGAGTGTAGATCCTACCTCTTTGGTATTCAATCCCAAGCTCCAATCTCCCTTGCAAGTTCCTCAAGCTCCCAAGCGATCCCCCTCAATCTTTCTCTCAATCTCCCTCCTCAACTCAAGCTCCAAGCCTCCAATTCTAAAAGCCTTCCTCTCTTGCTCTCTCACTTTGCAAATGGTGAATAATGGGAGGGGAGGAGGGCCTTTTATCTTTTTTTCCTCTCCCCTTCCTGTGAAAGTTTCAAAACAGAAACCCTACTACAGTGTCTTGATCTACTTCACTGACTTGTTTGATTAATTAACAAGTTATTAATTTGAATTATTCAGAAAAACATTAAAGCAAATACAAACTGCAATCAACACATATACTGATCATTTATTGAAAAGCACGCACATGTGACAAAATTACACAGAATTTTCGGACAAATGTCCCCGAAAAAAACCAATGCGGGAAAATTGGTGCAGAAGCTCTAGAGGGTTTTATTATTATGCATAATCTGAATACAGTTATATGGGCACTAGAAACAGTCTGCCCTACAGAGAAATTACACGGTAGTTGTACCTTTCAGTCGGAGATAGAAAATATAGCTGATCCAACCCTCTTCGAGGAATTACGAATTTGAGACCTTTCTGGCCCACTGGAACCCTCAGTGCTACCTCTGCAGCCTCTACGTCAACCCCTACTAGCTAGCGTACCCACTGCATCACCCTGATTAGTGTTGCGCTGCCTTTGTGCTGCCCTGGATGGGCCTGCGTCACCCTGGCTGGATCTCTGCTGCCCTGGCTGGGCCTGCGTCACCCTGACTGGGCTTAAGCAGCCTCTACGAAGTCTTCTGCGTGGTCTTGGCTGGACTGCATCCCTCTGGCTGGCCTCTGTGCTGCCTAGTACAAGCTACCTCTCTGCTGCTGTATTCTCAACCTCGGATCAGATCATCCCTTGCCAATATTTTCCCCTCACTGCACTACAAACTCACTTCGAATTCCTCATCAAACCCCACCCCAAAAATTTGACTTAGCTTCAGTGCTCTGCAATGTGTGTGTGTTCTCTCCAACTGACCCCAAGCCCTTCCTTTCTTCTTTTCTCGTTGGGAAACCAATGGCCATGATCTAATCTCTAATCAACGACTGAGATTAAAAGAATTCTTGATCCACGTTACTTAGAACATTTCATCACATGTGTTATTTAATTTGCTTTAATTTTTCAATTTCCCTAAGTTAGACTTAGGGTCCCCATTAAAAAATTTAATTATTTGAATAACTATTGCACCAGTTGAAAATTTCTCCGAATGCTTTCTGGGTCTTAGAGATCTCGTGTGTCTTAGCCCCTCCAAAAAGTTTCGGAGCTAGAGCACACTCGATGCTACCCCAAAATTTGAACACTTCCTTTGCTGCCCGTCAAACGACTTTTTTGTTGGTGGGAGCAAAAATTTTAAGGAGGGAGCGATCAGGAGTGGAGCGAAAATTTTAAGGAGGGAGCGATCAGGAGTGATCGCACCTCGAACACTCCCTCCTTCAAAATTTTCGCTCTCGGAGGGAAAAGGAGTGGTCGGGGAGCGACCACTCTCGACTGCTCCCTTAAAAACAGGGAGCACAATTTTTTTTAAGGCACTGCGCTCCCAAAATTCGTTCCCTATCTGCTCCCAAGCAGATCATGCTCCGAGAGCGGATTCGAGGGAGGGGGGGGGCACCCCCGCAACCCTAGTCTATTTGCAACATTTTCTGGCATCGTTAAGCTTAAGAACTTTATCTTGTGGTTGATATTGTTTATTGTTCAAGTATTTCATTGTTCATAATTGAAGATCATTGTAATTGAATACTTAAGTAATTAAGTAATCTCACTTTAAGAGCACTCATCTATCTGTTGCACTTTCATACTAGGATTAATATCTTGCATTAATTAATTTACTTCCAAGCTTAAGCTTGGTCGATAGAGACATAGGTCAACCTTTCTCAACTAGCTTGAGGATTTTAACACCTCTTTAGTGGTTAACACAGTGACCTTGCTGTCGTCAGAGCCACAACCTCTGCAACGCTGGAGGCATCGAGTGGTTAAAACCTAAGGGGAGGTATCGTTAACCAGGTCCTAGCCTACTTCCCCTTGGCTTCTCTCTCACAACCTGCTCTAGAGACTAACTTCAAAACAATTAAGAGGAAGGATACATTTAGAGTAGACATCTAACTAAAATAAATCAAGATTTTGCATCTCACCTAGATTGTAGGACTTGCATCTCATTTAGGATAGTGAAGCATGCTTATGCAACAAATGTTCATCCAGTAATTTGGTAATAATTTGTTTTAAGCAAGTAATTGACTCCATTTAAGACACTGGTCTTCATAATAAATCTAATCAAATCACTTAACTTGCTAATTTAACCAAGTTGCTAGACCATTCAATTGTGTCTCTCGGACTTGTTGGTTGCAAATAAGTCTGCCATCTTCACATTTCATAGGGACTACCCTCCATAGTTTGTTGTAGGGAGACAACTAGAATGAAGAGGGCAGGGATAAGAGTGACAACCCTCGTCTCGAGCATTGTCGCATCTTGCCTGTACAGTTTGGGCAACAAAACTGCCTACCATTTGATGTATGTACCATGGACATGTCAAACCCCTTTAGAGGTCGAAACCACCTAATAGGTTCCTTGGTTAACCTCCTTATTGAGCTTGGAGACACTTGTACATGCCAAAGCCCACTATGGAAGGGCATGCCACTATGAAGTTTCCACTCGTTTCCCATGGTTTGTAAGCTCTTTTACTCGACTACTCTAATGATTTGTTGTAATATTCCTAATTAGCACCGCTAATTGGAATATTTGATTTTTGTATAGTTTTGCCGACTATAGTTAAATTAATAAATAAAGTGAGAAAAAGGGGGTCAACTCACTTTAATAAAATAAAGTGCTTCCTAGTAGATGAATGTTGTAACTTAAAGGGGAAAGCCTTGGGGGTCCACCCACACATGAGAGAGGCCTCACGTAGGCTCCTAAGGTAACTGCGCAGGTCAAAGAGGAACTCAAGGACGCAGTTAGGGTTTTGAGGGAGCTAGCACTATAAAAGGTGGGGTTTCACTCCATTTGGCATTATTGATATGTTATTGATATTGAGAGCTAGACTTCTGTCTACTTCAGCACGCCGGTTGTTTAGTCGGTCTGCAGCACTGTTTAGTGCGAACTGAGTGTCTCCGGTCGGAGATCTCGCCCTTGGCCCCGGGGGACTTCGAGTGCCTGCTCGGGCAAGGTATTTCCTTCAGTTTCGATAGGTGATTTGCAGTGGATCTTGGGTGGAAATTTGCAGAGGAGCAGCCCCTTGGAGTGACTGCGCAGTTCAGGAGAGAGGACACAGTTTCAGCAGGGAGGACGCAGTCATTGTTGTGCAGCGCAGTTGTGAGGTGATTTGGTGGTGGTTTCAGCGTTTTTCAGTCTTGGGAGATTGATGTTTCAGCCGGAGGGTTTGCAGGAGGATTTTGGCCCCTTTCCCAGCGTTTTCCTTGAGCTTCTGCGCTGTTCCTGGGAGAGACAGCGTTTTCATTGAGGAGGGGTTATTTGGTGGATTTTCGGAGGTGGAGCACTTGCTTCACGGTTTCTGGGTTTTGTCCGGAGGGTTGAGTACAGCTAGCCTTCCGATTTTCAGCTCATTTCGGTGAGGGGATCAGCCCCTAGTTCCAGTACATTGCAGCAGCAGCTTTCTACGGCAGTTTTCTCCAGCAGCTAGGACGCAGTCTCTGTTGTAGCCATTTCTTATTCTGAGAGGGTCTTCACTTGCCTAGAGCAAGGATAGGTGCACTCATTCTGATTATCTCTTGTACCCATATATGTATTCTCGGATTAATAAAATGGCTTAGCGTTCTGGTATTTTATGTGTACTTGTTCCATATTCTAGTTCCGGCATTTTGTTCTATATAGCTGCTTGTTGTTTTGCTGTGTATTACTGTTTATTTCCCGTTGGGGATATTACAGTGGTATCAGAGCATAGTTCTGGCTCAGCCTATGGTCTATGACATCGGGAAAGAGATCGTACAGAGGTTTTCTGGAATTTTTGAGCACTAGCAGTTGCAGTACCAAAAACGAAATTGGAAAAAGGGCCAAAATATAAAGGGTCAAATTTTGAAGGTTGGAATTAGAAGAAACGTTTTCTGGGTTTTTTTGGGTTTTGGGCAAGGATCACCTTCCCAAATTCCTGGAATTTTCTGAGTAGTTTTCAGTGGGTAAATCGGAGGTCGAAGTTAAGCAGCAGTATGGTTTTGCAGCAGCCGTGCAGTTTCTGAGGAGCCTGTAGACACATAGCAGAAAGAGCTGATGGCAGGTGATGATGATGAGAGGAGATTTATAGAGGCGCTCCTCCAACACATGCAGGTGATGTCACAGAACACTGCGTTGGAGGTTAGTTTTCAGATTGGTGAGGGATCAGGCACATTCCACCATTTGCCGGAGCATGATGCCACTCAGCATATGGCATCACATACACCCACACGCCCTACCATGCCCACTTTTCTGGATGAAGACATAGGGGCAGCAGCACAACGAGAGCCGGAGCCGGGCCACATGGGTGACTATTTTGCAGAGTACCAGGCATACGGGCAGGAGTTCATGGAGGCTCTCTCGTTCAGAGACTTTGTTCAGCTCCAGCGTGATATTAGACCTCACAACTTTCACAGAGGGAACAGGCGCTCACATGATGGGGGCTTACAGCGCATAGTGGACAGATTCCATCTACCGACATTTGACAGGTCATCCAGGCGCTCAGAAAAAGCTTGGGTGGACAAGTTGGATACCTCTTTCCAGCTTGACCGAGTATCGGATAGGGAAACCATTAAAATGGTTACCTCGCACTTGGAGGATGAGGGAACACAGGGTTGCAGGGAGTCCGAGGTTACACCTAGTGTGACACAGGATTCACCCTCATTGGAGACCTCCTTGGCCATGTCGGTTGATGTGGTAGTGGAGAAGGTAGAGCCTACCTCAGTAGAGCCCTCCATTGAGGTGATGACCAGAGTCGCGTCCGAGTCTTCGGGTGGTAGCAGCACACAGATGGGTGCAGTGTCAGGAGAAGTATCCACCTTCGATGAGGCACTAGCAGGTACAGAGGTATTGGATGATGGTCGCAGACAGCGGTATCATCGGCTTCGGACGGACCTTCGAGTTTTGAGAGAGAAGGCCACGTCAGTACGGGAGGCCATTTTGTTGCAGGACCAGGAGCTGGAGGGTATGAGAGTGACTTGTGCCAAGTCGGCGGCCAAGTTGGCCCGCATTGGGGAACAACTGGATTCCCTGATGGTACAACTCGAGGGCACATTGCAGCGTCAGATCATTCCCCTTCAGGCATGCATGGATGGGACTAGCAGTGTTGTTGGGTCATCTCTTTCCGTTGGAGAGAGAGAGGCAGAGCCACCTAGTCAGATCTCATACGTTGACTTGATAGCGGTATGAGACGATCAGAGTTGCATAGGGTACAGCATCCACATGTTGAGGTTGGATGGAGAGAGATTTTGAGTTGGTACTCAGTGGAGCGGGCTATGGAGATAGTGATGGATCCGAGTTTAGCTCAGCAGGAGTCTCTATGCATGGGGAATACAGGAACCCCAGATTGGCATTGGGATCCAGGTGGGATCACCTATCGTTTCCCAGGCAGGTCGGCTGACTATGTCTTGGAGAGTACAATTGGCCTAGTAGTAGAGCGTGTGCAGTTTCGGTCAGCTCCAGTGGCCAACCAGTTTATGGGCAGACTCCCTAGGTTGTCTTGGCACGACATTCATACACGGGATCACGGGGTGGTCAGCACACCTTGGCAGGAGCTTGTCGGAGGAGGTGGCATTGGCAGGCCACCAGATGGCACCTTGTATGGGGCCAAGGATTCTTCACCTTTGTGTGGGGCATAGAGGACGTAGCGGAGCCGAGCAGTGGTGGTAACACTACTGACCCATAGGGAGATTCACTTCTCGGACCCCTCGAGGAGGATTTGCAGTGATGATCCATTTCTCGGCGGGTATAGTGATGCGATGGTGGACATGACGATACCGATTGGTGGTAGTCTGATATGTAGAGGCACAGCTCTAGGACATCACATCCATGGATGTGTGGGAGCCTCTAGCAGTGATCAGTCGACTACTGGTAGACATGGAGCTACATGGTGGTGTACCGTAGTGTGTGGGACTGCACTGTGGAGTAGGAGTGCCCTACATCACATTGAGAGCACGCGGGGAGTGACAGATTCCTGGACACAGTCAGGGCACGAGACGGTACAGGGTGGTACAGCAGTAGCATGGGGTATCCAGCAGTATTCAGGGGTATGCCTTAGTGTGCAGTGGCATGTTGAGGAATACATGGATGACCGGTGGCTTGCGAGGGCGTACGACGCGGCACAGCAGGGTCTTAGAGTATTGCATCCAGGGAGACTCACAGACAGGGACACTGGGCTTACCTTTGGGGGTATTTCACCCAGGATCGATGAGGAGACAGAGGAGCGATACTTGATGGTATCTGTGGGGACTCACACATCCGACACTCTTCTACATCACTCATGGGCACAACTGATTTTGTTGTTGTCCTTTGGCACTTTGGGCATGAGCAGCAGGGTCCGTGAGGCACACCCATGACATTTGGATGGCCCTCAGCACACTAGGCGAGAGACTTCTCAGCAGTGGCACTGGGCTGGTGTGCTAGTTGACAGCCACAGGTTGGGGGATGAGATGATCCTTGGCAGAGGTGGTGCATCAATCATCACTGAGCCTACGCTTGGGGAGCAGGTCATGAGGGAGACATGCATCATTTTTCCCTCAGGGCATGTCGAGATCATGCATGAGCAGAGGATACGGGGTACAGCAGAGGTAGTATCCCAGTATGTGTCTGGGCTCCAGACACTGTATCGATACTTTGTCGAGAGGGTAGATGGCATGTTCGATGCAGATGAGATGGCGAAGGTAGAACAGGAGGGCATTCCTTCTGTATGCCAGGGTGAGGACTCCTTTTCACATGAGTCCATAGGATCAGTTGAGGTCGCTTCTGGGGAGCGAGGGCAGTCATGCTTGGATGGTGACAGTAGACCGGAGCTATATACTAGTGTCCAGGGTGAGCAATCATGGGACTCTGCGAAAGATACTCTGGGTGAAGAGTCACTTGTGACACTTCAGCTAGAGCAGCAGGTGATGGAGCCTGAGTCGACAGAGGAGGACACTACTCACATCAGGCATGATATTCCTTTGAGAGAGAGCCAGATGGGCACTCACATCGAGTCTGTGGTGGATATGCAGCTAACCGCGGGGTCAGCCATTGAGGAGGAGCAGTCAGCTGCATTGACATCGAGTACGGTGACAGCTGTTACAGATCCATATCCTCTGGAGGTGTTGGAGGTTGATGGGATTGTTATGCAAGGGGCTAGTAGACAGCAGGAGCTGTTGGATATGTTGGAGCATCCATCTTTGGGTTGACACTGGGATGAGGCACAAATAGATGTACTCCCAGTCAGCAGAGCTGCAGCGTTTTTAGTGGGTAGCACTCTCCAGGAGTACATCGGTGGAGCTTGCAGCATACCTTGCCCACTTTTGCCCATTATAGAGAGAGGGGCTTCCTTCTACAGGCAGCTTCCATTGACAGACAGGGTAGAGCAGTGGGAGTTGATTACACGCTGGCGGCAACATCCCAGGCATGTTCCATATACCGTTGTTGTTGCTACATCAGATTCTTCTTCTAGGATGGACTGGCGGGAGATCATGAGTTGGTACCCTCTAGATGGTACGGTATTCTTCGTAGGGAGCACAGTCGAGCAAGGGCCCTTGGACATAACAGAGGTTATAGATTCCAGCTGGCAAGGTGGCACAGGACATCATTTCTTCAGCACTCCATCCCGATTTCAGGAGAGCAGGATCAACATGGGATTGAGTCACAACTTGGATTGGAGAGAGGTGATGAGTTGGTATGCAATTGGAGGGGTAGCATATGCAGCTACAGGTACAGCGCAGCAGGAGCCCGAGAGCATTGATGCTTGTTGGTGGTCTTCACCTCTTAGAGCATTAGTCATAGCCAGAGGCAGTGCACAGTCCGAGCCGTGGGACTTGGGCGATTATTGGCCATGGTGGCGATGGGATCCGGGGGGATTATTGGTTGACTGTTACTGTGAGAGGTCACTTTGGGATCCTGACATTGAGATATCCCTTCGTATCAGGGTGATGCAGAGGTCAGAGAGGTTTCAGTGGGACCCAGGCACATTTTGCAGTATCGGTAGGGAGCATCAGCTAGAGAGTAGGCTTGTTCAAGCGTTGCTTGAGGACAAGCAATTTTTGCCGGATGAGGATGCCACTTGGGAGAGTGAGGAGACATTGCAGCATCCATCACTTCAGTTGCTTGAGGACAAGCAACGTTTTGCCGGGGGAGACTGTAATATTCCTAATTAGCACCGCTAATTGGAATATTTGATTTTTGTATAGTTTTGCCGACTATAGTTAAATTAATAAATAAAAGTGAGAAAAAGGGGGTCAACTCACTTTAATAAAATAAAGTGCTTCCTAGTAGATGAACGTTGTAACTTAAAGGGGAAAGCCTTGGGGGTCCACCCACACATGAGAGAGGCCTCACGTAGGCTCCTAAGGTAACTGTGCAGGTCAAAGAGGAACTCAAGGATGCAGTTAGGGTTTTGAGGGAGCTAGCACTATAAAAGGTGGGGGTTTCACTCCATTTGGCATTATTGATATGTTGATGATATTGAGAGCTAGACTTCTGTCTACTTCAGCATGCCGGTTGTTTAGTCGGTCTGCAACACTGTTTAGTGCGAACTGAGTGTCTCCGGCCGGAGATCTCGCCCTTGGCCCCGGGGGACTTCGAGGGGACTTCGAGGGGATTAAAATTGGGAAATGTTGACTAATATCCCTCGACAATCGAGGTAGAGGCAAATGCGAGACAAGAGGAGAAGAATCTAGATTCTAGATGGTTGATGCTCGAATAATTAACCATTGATGTACAATGGATGCCATATCTATCTTGATTTCTATACAAATATGTATGTTTTCATATCTTCTACAATGATTTGGTATTTTGGATGTTTTTTAAATATAAGTGCAAATATATATAGTAAACGCTTCCAAGACGCTTCGCTTTCTAGATTTTTGGGAAATGATGCATTCGTGTATCCGCTTCCAAAAAACGTCCCCACTTCGTCCCCGCTTCGTGCAACATTGGTTCCTTCCCACTGCTACTGTCACTGCCTATTAGTGCCATTGGAAAGTTGAGTTGCAACTTGTACAATCTGTTGCTTTGAACTTCAATATGTCTTACCCTCTTCCAGCTTGAGTGTTTGACAAACACTTTCTTCCCTTCGAAGTGGGTATCATAACCCTTATCCTGTAACTGGGATACTGAAATCAGGTTTATACCCAATCCTGGCATATGCAGTACATCTGTAGCGCTGGTACTTGCTCCTGACTCCCTCTGAAAATGGATGGTACCTCTCCCTACTGGAGTACACTTCGTTTTGTTTCTCATCGTAATCTAGAAGTCCATTTGCTCCTCCTTGTAGCTAAAGAAATATTTTCTAACCGTTGTCATGTGAGCTTACGCTCCACTGTCTATAAACCGGACACACTGTGAAGCTGAGCCTGATAAGAAAGCAAATTCGTCCTCTAACCTAGAAGACAAATATAAAGTCCCTCGAATGTCAATTTTGTCCATGGTCATACTGAAGAATTTATTAAAGATAATTTTCTGTGCTATTCCTCTTCCACTCGATATTGATTTTGCTCTAGCAACTGCTGCAAAATCCTATACGCCCAATCAAGGAATCTTCTCAGCAAAAATCTGAGTTGTTGTAGCTCCCTCTGCCTGCTGGAATCACTATTCTGGGAAATTCGAATTTTCCTGCCACCTGTGGCTGCAACTGAAAATCAAACTTTTCCCAACAATTCAGATTGACTGGCTAGGCACTGCACAACCCCTAAAAATCTCGACTTGCTGCTCCCTTTGAACATCGAAATTTTCTTCTTTCGCCTCTGAGCTTCCCCGTCTGACCAATTACTCTTTGATACCATGTGAAAATTTCATCTATTGCAACCACTGGAAATTATTATGCAGAGTTACTGAGCCATTTTATTAATCTTGAGAATGATGAGTACAATAAGGAAAATGGAACCTGGGCTTACTTCTACAAGCTATGCAAAACCTAGGTGAGACAACTCTGATTTGGAGGAAATAATGGCCCAAATTGGTACTGCACACTACCTAGGAAATTACCACTGTTGTTACTAGAATGGGACTGAAGATTCTACTCTGAAGAATGCCTGGATCACCCTGAAATTTCAACCATGGGCTCCACTCCTCATACCCATACCTAGAAAAGGTTTCACCTATCTCCAAGCCAAAGTTGAACCCCACAAAATGGTGCAAATTCCCCAACCAACTAGCAATTTGCCCTAGCAATTAGGATTTCAGGCTAGATATCGGCTAAAAAATGTTGTAAAATTAGTCAGAGGCTCCTCTTAATAAACCCACAACAACCCAGAAAGGGCTTGGGTTGAATCTACCGACCCCTGGTGACCCCCAACAAGTGCAAATTGCCCACTTTGGCCAGAAAACGCCCCACAAAATTGATACTGCTGAATTAAGCCCAAATCCACCACTGGAAATCTCTCCCAACTTTGGCTAAATTCCCCCTTGAGGAATACCTCCAATCTCTGACCCTTATCTCTCCTCAACCTTGATTCCTCTAGCCCCTCTGCACTTCTAGAAATGTAGAATTTCGGCCCCAAGAATTCTCTCAAATCAGCCCTGCTAATCACCACAAAATCTCTGGCTAAATTAGGGGAAAAACCTTAACAAATCCTCTGGTGTTCTGCTCCTCCATAATTGATCTCCCCACAAGCAATTTGAACCACTTCTGCGCCCTAGAAGAAAAACGTACCAGCTAAAATAACTTGCAAATACGCCCAATGGAAATTTTGAATTGAGCTCCCCAAATCGCCTCACTAGGGAGACACTCGAAGTTCTCCGAAATGAGGGTGGAATTCCCTCTCAGAAATTCCTTGCGTTGAACATCACGGTTGTCTTGGCTAAGCAACTCAAGAGAACTAATGTTAAATTGTCAAATGATCAAAGATACCAAATGGAGGCCTCCAAGCTCTATTTATAATTGTTGGCCCTCTCTCCCTTGGTGGTCCCCACCTTCCACTAATTCACACCCCTTCCTTTCTATCTCTTCTCACTAGTGTGAATTGCTCCATTGGGTTGAATTTCCTTCTCTTGTGGCCCCCACATTCCACTAGAGCTATAATTTTCCATTTCTCCTAAGTCCCATACGTCAAAAATGTCTTCAATGCCTAAATGACAAAATTGTGCTATGCTTAGCACCTCCCCAATAAACTCCATTAATCCCCTCAAATGAAAAATCAAAATTGGGGATATTACAACCTCTCACACATTTGGAGAGCAATTTCAAGGATGTCGTGGGCCCTTTGAGGTTAATATTCTCTCTTGTATTTTTCAGATTTTGAGAAATTTTCCATTGGCTATTGAGGTTGCCATGTTTCAAGGAGACTCTAGCTTCTAAAGCTCCTACGTTGTAAAAGTTTCTCCTTCATCTTTTGGGAAGCCTTCTATAAGGCCTTCTCATTGTAACATTTAATAAAAGCTCCAAATTTTCTTGTGGGAGCTTGGGATTTTACCCATGACATCCCTCCTCCTCATTTAGAGGGAGGACTTTTGTGGGTGGATTGACTTGCATCTCATTTTCCTAGTTTTCTTACTTAGTTTGATTTACATGCTCTTTTGGTTTTCTAACTCACATACCATCCTCATCTACTTTCATTTTCAGCTTGCTTATATTTTTCAAAGAATTTGTATATTGCCATATTTATATCTCATGGATAATCTTTGAGAAAATGCAAATACTCTAAGTTTCATGTTGCAAGTTTAACTCATTTAACTCGTTATAGACCCTCAAACACACCCAATTCTGCGACACAATATGATCTAATAGACCAAGTGATTTGTAATAAACTAATTTAGCCAATTAGCTTAAATTATTCCCAAATCAATTTTACCGAAGACTCGATTAAAACACTAGGACTCACCTAAGTCTTTGACGAAAAATTCCACCCTAGCTTTGGGGTGAGGTTGGAGGGAAAATCTCTATCGACCATCCATGTTTAGAAACACATATGGGTCAGTGAGACGAAAAACCCCTTAGGATGAAACTTTCGCCAAAACAATAGGCTTACATAGGTTGTTACATACATATATGGTCTTGCTAGCATCATTTACATTACAAATTTTTCAGAATGGGTTTACAAAGACACAATAAACTGATGGTGGACGATCCTGATTCTTTGAAAAAAAATGTGGTCCAACTGCTTCCTTTGAACTTTGACAGAATGAGTGCAACAATACTCATTATTTTCAGCCATATAAATTCTGCAACAATTAGTAGTTTTAACTTTTCTGCATGTTATTGCAGAAATAATTACTCTCATTTGTCACCCATATTCATCCCTCTTTGTTAGTTCATAACTCCATATGCCCTCTTGGATATTGGCATTGATCATACCCCCTCAGCCACCACTAAAATTAAAACTAATTATTCATCCATATTTGCTGTTTTACTAATACAACCCTTCATATTACCTTGAGTTTTATTTGTCTATGTCATAGTAATCAAATTTTAGGGACACCCTTGTACCGGAGGAGAGTCAGTATTAAGTGAAAAGAGGGATTAATGAGTTGACAATGAAAACCGTTATGAGTTACCCTTGGCTTGCACTGAATTTTGGGACTTCGTAGCTCAAATGTTAGTTCAATCAATAGCACGTTCCAATCATGTTCTATGCCAGAAATCCTGTAATAAACAGTTTGCCTCTATTTCAGCACATAAATTGGCCTCCTATGCTTGTTTTCAGAATAAAAAATGATAGTCAAATAATCAAATCCGAATGAAAATATGACTACTTGGGTTAAAGACGAAGGGTTAATTGTTGTATCTTGTGATCTCAAAATTGTTTTTTCTAACTTTTTTGAAATGATGTTTAAAATATTTATCCATATAGAATTTTTTCTGTTACAATTTGTTTTTTCTCTCATAAGTAGGAGTCTCATCTAATGCTTTTGTAAAATCCTTCCTAACCTTTCCTAAATTGAAATGTCTGTAGGTCATGTTAGCTTCTATTTTCCAGAATCAGGGGTAGTATTCACTGGAGACACACTTTTTAGCTTATCTTGTGGCAAACTTTTTGAAGGATCTGCTGAGCAGGTCTCCCTCTCTCTCTCTCCATGATGCACATATTATTTATAGTGAAGCTATTCATGGTTTTCAAATCTGTATTACTTAATTTCACATGGCTCAAAATTGACTTTAACTTGGTAAGCCAAAGTGTAAGAATCAAGTCAGCACTTGATGAAATTTGACATGCTAAAAATTACATAAAATATTCAAATTCAACAAAAATGTGGGGACTGTTAACCACCAAACAATTAGTAATCTGCTTTGGAGAATGTAAATGAGATGACAAAGATAACAACATGCAATTAAATTTGCAAACACCAAATAAGGGTACTTACCAATGAAACAAGATGTATCAATCATCCATAAGCATAATGACCATTAAAATGACAACATGCAATGAAGTTGCAAAAGTAAGCAAATTTCCAAGTACCATAGAATCAAACTTGCTGCAAAATTTAAGACATTAAAATGCTTGCATCCAAAGTGCTTCTTGAAATAATATTTGCATGTGAAACTTGAAACCATCAAGATAGGAAAAAAAATGAGAAATTTGCAAGTAAATGTAATGAAATAGTGCTCTTGGTTTATTTTATTAGTTAGCTCTAAAGCAAGATCACAATTGAACTCTAATCATCAGACCTCACCCTCGCCCAAAGGTTTGGATCTCATAGTGAAGAGTCCATAGAGGTAGAGGGTCCCTAAAATGTCTATTCAACCAACTTAAGTTGGAGGTAAATTTTAATGATGCTTGAGGCATGTAAGATCTAAAAGTAAATTAACAAGAAAATGAAAATTCAACTTCAACTTGAAATATATTTGTTTGTCATGAAATAAAATTTAGCTTTACTTGATGCATCAAACTTAAGATTGTAGAGTGTGCTCAATGGTGAAGCATACACAAATTTAAGTATGATTTCGAGCTAAATAAACTCAAGTAAAGATGCTTGCATATAAAAAATCTAAATTTGCTATGAAAGTAAATGCTCTTAAAACTTGTAGCAAATCAAAGTGAATAGCTAGTGAAATGAATGAAATGCATGGTTGTGTTAATTGACCAATTAGATGAGATGCATGCAATTTAAAGAGATCAACAAATCACACCACAAGTCCTCTCCAAAAAATGGGGAGATTGGGATGCGAATGGGTAAAACCCATGCTCCCAAAATCAGAAATTTTATTGGTTGTTAGAGGTAAGAGACTATGAATCCTCCTACAAGCTCAAGAAAAACCTTTACAAATGAAACTTGAGGTCTTAGACTTATCCTTGATGTGAAATTTATTAACTATAAAGATTCAATAGAAATCAATTTTTTACAAGTGAAGAAGAGAGGCTAAGCCTCTTTGATACTCACGGCCAAGGGAGAGAGAAGAAGCCACAAAAGGAACTCGGTCTTCCTCATGGAAGCTCCTTAGCTGCCCACGACCGAAGGAAAAAAAGAGAGTCCTCCGCATTTGACATTAGAACTCAAAGGTCCTGCAACAATTTGTTAGTTGTTTCTTGAAGATGAATCCCACAAGTTGCTACAATAAGACAAGTTAGAAAAAATAAAGCTAAAAAAAACCAACCAAGTATTAGATAAAGAAAATCACAAAATATTACACAATAATCTACGAAGGGCTAAGCCAAAGGGAATGAGTAAACTCTCCTCTTTGTCTAGCCATGCTTAAGCTCTTTAAATAGCAAAATATGATCCAATGAAGTACAATAAAATGTTAAATATTTTTAAATGATTGCATGCATACAAACTATGTCCAAATGAATCTCTGCAAGACACTTTTCCGTAAGATAAACTATGAAAATCCAAGTAACAAAAGAGAGTTTCTTTGAAAGTGCTTCAAGAGTCGGTTGGTCCCCCAAAGACTTCCCCTCACGCTTGATCCAAAAAGAATTCTTCTACAATACTCAAGTCACATATTAGTCCATGTAGATTTAGATAAGCAAACAATGAATTGAAACTTCTAGAAATTTATTTGACAATAAACTAAAACTTTCAACCTCTAGAGCCTATTTTCAAATCAAATGTTAATACAAGATAGTTGTGCACTAACAAGTTCACAAGAATACAAGGAAAATGAAATAACTCAAAGCATAGAAAATATTATACCAATAGCTCACAATGCACCATGCTCCAAAGGAAGAACACCCATGAATGGACCCCCAAAGTCTTTTTATTGATATTCTTGAAAAGTGTGCAAAGTAGCAGCACTTCCGCAAGCACAATAGCTAGTAGAAAAGATACAATGTGAGAGTCCATGGCTCCATTATATAGAAAGTTGAGAGCAAATCCCAATGAAGAACCAAATGCCAAGTGCTGAGAGGGAGGAGATCACAAGGCAAATTTAAATTCGGTAAGTGGAGCTCCAATGCAAAGTGTAAAAATCGGATTCTGGCAAGTGGACATCATTTTCTTCTTCTCTTATGTGCCAAATTTGAATTTTATGACGGAATGACTAGTGAATATGGGTGGTAACCCATATGGGGACAATTTCCCACAAAAATCTCCACCAAATATTCTCTCAAATCCTCACAAATGTGCATTAACTTCACAAATTCGAATTTCCAAGTAAGTAGCTCTCACTTAATTTCAGAAATTCGATTTTATTTGAGCACATGTCATTTCCTTGATTTTAGGAGTCCACATCACCTTGGGACTTCACTTTAACTCCATAATTTTCCACCTCATTACCACCTCATTTAGCATGTGTGGATATTTATTTTTCTCCATTTATTTAAATTTTGACATAATTAATTCCCAGATTTCCCACTAAACTTAGGAAAAGTGGGTTTTGAGGGTTCAAAACACATTTTAACCCCTCAAAGTATGTCGTAGTAGAAAGTTGAGGGTGAAAGGTGTAATTTTGATTACTCATACCCCACAGAACTTCTCTAGACAACACTTATTACAATTCGATTACAATTTTTATTGCAATTTTTGACCAGCATGAAATCTAAAAAATTAAAAAATCACTACCTAGACCTAACCAAATTCCACGATTTTTTTTGTGTGATCTAGTATGGTAATATACATTGATTATAGACACTAGGAATCACTCAAGGCCTCACCATCAAGCCGTACTACGGCTTTGGGGTAAAATTGGAAGAAAAAACTCAATTAATTATTAAGTCCTGATAGGGAGATGATAATTAACCGAGTGAAAAAAAACCTCCCAGAGTAATACTCACTTATTGGCAAGGTCCCAAGCTACCACATGGTACACCTGTTACAGACTCAATACTTACTCAAAAGTCATCATTACTAGCATCACTTATTACAATTCCCCGTAGGTCGTGGAATCTGAGTACAAGAGAAAATGAAGTAGAATTAGAGTTTAAAAAATCTGGTGATATGATGATATCTAATTGTACAAGTGTCCTTTTGTTCATCCTTGGGCATGGAGTCTTCATATAATCATCAAGTGCCACTCCAATGATCAACAGGACCAAGAGTACATAACAGAGCAAGGGCAGCAGAAGCAGCACAGGGACCAGTGCAGCCACCAAGAGAGGTGACGCAGACCGTAGAGAGGGTGACGTAAGCCCACGCAGGGCTTACACAAGGGTTGCACAATGATTATGAGAGACAGTCCATATTTCGCTGGAGACTAGGGTTTCAAAGCCAGGAGGGCTGAAACTCAGTTTCTAAGAGGTAGATCAGCGCAGAGAAGGCGTGACGCAGTCCTCAGCCAGACCCACGCAGGCCTACGCATCTACTGCACAGAGGTAGCGCAGAGGCAGTTGGGGCTTCACCAGTTTCTGATCCGGATTAGTTGGGACTTGCAGAGTGAGATAAAACTCACGATTTATTTCTATCTGCCAAGGATTTCTCTGTTGGGTGAGCTGGATTTTGGCACCCTAGATGTACTTAGAATACTGTTGCTTAATAATATAAACCCTAATATCTGCTGCACTGGTTTCCTGCATTGGGTTTTTCCGGGGACATTTGTCCCAAAAATACTTATGTCCTTTGCCTAAATGCTTTACTTATTTTTCAATGCTTGATCTGTATAATTGTGTAGGCTGCAGTGTATTTGCATTAGTATTTTTACTGAATATTTAGAAAAATAACTTGTAATTTAATAAGACAAGTAGGCAATGCAAATCAGATTTACTGCAGTAGGATTTCTGGTTTAGATTCAGAAATTTTCACAAGTTGTACTGGACGACGTTTCGAAATCACGAAACAATGTCCAGTACGGTCAGCATCATTTCAGTCCCGTTCAAGGTCATTTCGATGTTTTCAACTGTCCCCGGTATCGGTACGCCATCGTTTTAGGCATTTCCTGCAACATAGGTTTCAGGAGAGGAGGATACAACATGCGCATGATGGCCAGTCTGTCATAATCAAAGCAATGTTGCACGAAGCGGGGACGTAGAAACGTCATTTCCCAAAAATCTAGGAAGCGAAGCGTCTCAGAAACATCTACTATATATGTATTGCATTTATATTAAAAAAAACATCCCAAATACCAAATTAGTTGTAGAAGACATGAAAACATGCATATTTTTACATAAATCAAGATAGATATGGCATCCATGATTCCATTGTACATCAATGATTAATTATTCAAGCATCGACCATCTAGATTCTAGCATTTACAAACATACTTCAAATTTTTAAGCATATTATAAAACATAAAACATTTAGAAGATAAATTCATCAAACGTTCATGTAACTTCAAGCATCGACCATCTAGATTCTAGCATTTACAAACATACATCAAATTTTTAAGCATATTATAAAACATAAAACATTTAGAAGATAAAATCATCAAACGTTCATGTAACTTATCTAGCAAGTGAGCAACTGTGAACGTTAGTCATGTCCAAAATTCAAATAATAATGTTTACAAAATAGGCCACTTGGCCACCACCAAGACTCAAGTACACACTAAACTAGGAAGAATAAGACAAAAAAGTTCAAATTCACAACAAGCCTACAAGTCTATTCTATGAAAAAAGTAGTAAATTGTGAATATATCTACTAATCCCTCCTCCTTCCACCACGAACAGTACGCGAGCCTCTATGTGGTGGCAATGAAGAAGATGGTGGCTTTGGAAGTTGTGGCACTGAAACTAATGAAGATAAAGCCCCTATTGTTGGTGTTGAAGCATGGAACCTTGGAACCAAGGGACCAGATGGGGGTGACATCTCAACTCGATCATCATCGTCTTGGATAAGTGTATCCTCTAATTTCTCTAATCGCAACACTCCATCCACCAAATTGGGCTCCTCTGGATTTCTGTCCCAAAACTTAAGGTGTTTATTAGTCTTTGCATCATCACAGTAATGGGACAACAGTCACAAGTTGTAGTGAACATAAACCAAGCTCTCTGCTCGGTCTAAATTTAACCTGTTCCTTTTAACACTGTGGATGATAGGAGAAGAGCTCCAACACCTCTCTGCAAAAAAAGTGTTTACCACCTGTGATAGCACCCGTAATGCTAAAGTATGTAGAAGTGGAGTAGCACCTCCATGCATGTTCCATCACTCAAGAGGAGAAAATTTCTCTCGATCTCTATTTGCATGCATGCTCCCAAATGGACCAGTGCTAAGCGGATAGTTTCTCAACTGTTTCCGTAGCATGGAAGCCTCCTCCTCATCAAGGACTAATTTATCCAATGCTTTCATATAACTAGAGAAAACCTTTGGATCTAGGTTTGGTTTTCTCCTGCTCCCCGCCCCCAGGTGTCACTGTTGAAAGCCATGATGGATGATAGTATTTAGGTGTCAGAGCATATGCTAAGGCATGCAATGGAACATTTAGCATATCCCATCATTTTTCCACTTTTTCACGAATATAATTGTACTAAGGTGATATCTCTAGGATCAACAATGCCTTTAATCTGCCTCAACATGCTATCCATTTGCTCATACACCTCTCCAATTATTGGCCGATCTGAATCTACGAACTTGATCATGTAATAAATTGGTTTGGTGAATTGCAAAACATATTTAATCTATGACCAAAAGAACATGTCAAAAATAGTGTCCTTGGCTACATTAGCACCATCTCTACTAATGTTAATTTCTTCCCATGATTCAGAGGTCACCATATTAGTTAAAGCTTGTTTCACCTTCACTAGCTGCCTAAAGGTGAGGTAATAACTTGCAAATCTTGTTTTTGCAAGTTTAAGCAACTACAACTTGGAGGAAGTGCCATAAAAGTAGTTTACCCTTATATGCCTTGTGATAAATTTAATGAGTTTCTTCCCTCTCTTGTAAAGCTCATTAATCCATCCACATTCTTTATTTTTGTAATATCCCGAATAGGAAATAGACAGCAATACAAGCATACAACTATATAGAAAAATGCCGGAAATAGAACATAAAGCAAGTACACATAAAATGCCAGGAATGCTAAGCCATTTTATTAATATGAGAATATAAATGGGTACAATGGATAATCAGAATAAGAGCACCTATCCTTGCACAAGGCAAGTGAAGAACCCTCTCAGAACAGGAAATGGCTGCTACAGAAACTGCGTCCCAGCTGCTAGAAGAAACTGCCGTAAGCTGCTGCTGCTGGAATGAACTGGAACTAGGGGCTGATCCCCTCGCCGGAATGAGCTGAAAATCTGCAGATCACCTGTACTCACTGCTCCAGACAAAACCCAGAAATCATAAACAAAATGGACCACCTCCGAAAATCACCCCAGAAACCCTCCTCAAGGAAAAACGCTGTCCCTCCAGGCCCAGCGCAGATGCCAAGTGAAATATACTGAGATGGAGCCACAAACTCCTCAGGAAACTCTCCAACTGATAAATACTGAACCTCCACACCGAATAACACTGAATCTCCTGCAGAAAATCCCGCAATAGCACCCCACCACCAAGAACTGCGTTCTCTCTCCTAGGGACTGCGCAGTCACCAAAAGAAGCCCAGCTCCTCCGCAAAACAACAACCAAATCCTCCGCTGAAAACTGTAGAAAAGACCTTGCCCGAGCAGGCACTCGAAGTCCCCCGGGGCTAAGGGTGAGATCTCCGACCGAAGACACTCAGTCGCACTAAACAGTGCTGCAGACAGGCTAAACAGCCAGCGTGCTCAAGAAGACAGAAGTCTAGCTCAAATATCATCAACAACAAGAATGCCAAATGAAATGGCTTCCCCACCTTTTATAACGCTAGCTCTCCTCAAACCCTAACGTGGTCCCCCTCTCCCCACGTGCTCCTCATAAGTCTGCGCAGATGCTCCTAGAGGTTACGTGAGGCCTCCCTCATATGTGGTGTGGACCCCCAAGGCTCCCCTTTAAGTTATAACGTTGCTCCTACTAGGGAAGCACTTTATTTTATTTAAGTGAGTTGACCCCTCTTTTCTCACTTTTATTTATTAATTAACTATAGGCGGCAAAACTATACAAAAATCAAATATTCCAATTAGCGGTGCTAATTAGGAATATTACAGTCTCCCCCGGCAAAATGTTGCTTGTCCTCAAGCAACACTTGAACAAGCCTCCTCTCTAGCTGATGCTCCCTACCGATACTGCAAAATGTGCCTGGGTCCCACTGAAACCTCTCTGACCTCTGCATCACCCTGATACGAAGGGATATCTCAATGCCAGGATCCCAAAGTGACCTCTCACAGTACCAGCCAACCAGTAATCCTCCTGGATCCCATCGCCACCATGGCCAATAATCGCACCAGTCCCACGGCTCAGACTGTGCACTGCCTCTAGCTATGACCAATGCTCTAAGAGGTGAAGACCACCAACAAGCATCAATGCTCCCGGGCTCCTGCTGCGCTGTACCTATAACTGCATATGCTACCCCTCCAACTGCATACCAACTCATCACCTCTCTCCAATCCAAGTTGTGACTCAACCCCATGTTGATCCCGCTCTCCTGAAATCGGGATGGGGTGCTGAAGAAATGATGATCTGTGTCCCCCTGCCAGCTGGAATCTAGAACATGTGCTATATCCATGGGCCCCTGCTCTGCTGTGCTCCCTCCGAAGAATACCATAACATCAAGAGGGTACCAACTCATGATCTCCCGCCAGTCCGTCATGGAAGAAGAATCTGATGTAGCGATAACAACTACATATGGAACATGCCGGGAGTGCTGTCGCCAACTCGTAATCAACTCCCACTGCTCTGCCCTGTCTGCCAGTGAAAGCTGCCTGTAGAAGGAAGCCCCTCTCTCTATAATGGGCCAAAGTGGGCAAGATATGCTGCAAGCTCCATCGATGTACTCCTGGAGAGTGCTACACACTAAAAACATTGCAGCTCTGCTGACTCTGTGTGCACCTATCTGCGTCTCATCCCTGTGTCGACCCACAGATGGATGCTCCACCATATCCAACAACTCCTCCCACTCCTGATCAGGAATGTCATGCTCCCGCTGTCTACTGGTCCCCTGCAGAACAATCCCATCGACCTCCAAAACCTCTAGAGAATATGGATTTGCAGCTGCTGTCACCATACTCGATGTCAGTGCATATGACTGTCCCACCTCGATGGCTGACCCCAATGTTAGTCGCATATCCCTCATCGACTCAATGTGGGCACCCATCGGGCTCTCTCTCAAAGGAATATCATGCCTGATGTAAGTAGTGTCCTCCTTTGTCGACTCAGGCTCCATCACCTGCTGCTCTAGCTGAATTGTCACAAGTGACTCTTCACCCAAAGTATCTTCCGCAAAGTCCCGTGACTGCTCACCCTGGACACTAGAATGTAGCTCCAGTCTACTGTCACCATCTATGCATGACTGCTCTCGCTCCCCAGAAGCGTCCTCAACTGATCCTATGAACTCATATGAAAAAGAGTCCTCACCCTGGCATACAGAAGGAATGCCCTCCTGTTCTACCTCCGCCATCTCATCTACATCGAACATGCCACCCATCCTCTCGATAAAGTGTCGATACAGTGTCTGGAGCCCAAACACATACTGGGATGTTACCTCTGCTGTACCCAGTATCCTCTGCCCATGCATGTTCTCGACATGCCGTGAGGGAAAAGTGATGCATGTCTCCCTCATGACTTGCTCCCCAAGCGTAGGCTCAGTGATGACTGATGCACCACCACTGCAAAGGATCATCTCATCCCCCAACCTGTGGCTGTCAACTAGCACACCAACCCAGTGCCACTGCTGAGAAGTCTCTCGCCTAGTGTACTGAGTGTCATCCAAATATCTAGGGTGAACCTCGCGTGCCCTGATGCTCACGCCCAAAGTGCCAAAGGTCAAAAACATAATCAGCTATACCTGTGAGTGATGTCGAAGCGAGTCAGGTGTGTGAGTCCCCACAGATACCGCCAAGTATCGCTCCTTTGTCTCTCCATCGATCCTGGGTGAACTACTACCAAAGGTAAGCCCGATGTCCCTGTCCATGAGTCTCTCTGGAAGCAATGCTCTAAGACCCTATTGTGCAGCACCGTATGCCCTCGCATACCACTGATCATCCATATACTCCTCAACATGCCACTGCACACTGAGGCATACCTCGGTATGCTGCTGGATACCATGTGCTACTGCTGTAGCACCCTGTACCGTCTCGTGCCCTGACTGTGTCCAAGCATCGGTCACTCTCCGCATGCTCTCAATGTGATGTAGGATACTCCTACTCCACAATGCAGTCCCACACGCTATGGTACACCACCATGCTACTCCATGTCCACCGACAATCCACCGCTCAATGCTAGAGGCTCCCACACATCCCTGGATGTGATGACCTAGAGCTGTGCCCCTACATGTCGAACTACCACCAATCGGTAACATCGTCTCCACTGTCGTATCACTATACCTGCCGACGAAAGGATCATCACTCCAAATCCTCTTCAAGGGGTCCGAGAAGTGAATCTCCCTGTGTGTCAGTAGTGTTACCACCACTGCTCAGCTCCGCTGCGTCCTCTGTGCCCCACACAAAGGTGAAGAATCCTTGGCCCCATACAAGGTGCCATCTGGTGGCCTGCCAATGCCACCTCCTCCGACAAGCTCTTGCCAAGGTGTGCTGACCACCCCGTGATCCCGTGTATGAATGTCATGCCAAGACAACCTAGGGAGTCTGCCCATAAACTGGTTGGCCACTGGAGCTGACCGAAACTGCACATGCTCTACTACTAGGCCAACTATACTCTCCAAGGCATAGTCAGCCGACCTGCCTGGGAAACGGTAGGTGATCCCACCTAGATCCCAATGCCAATCTGGGGTTCCTGTATTCCCCATGCATAGAAAATCCTGCTGAGCTACACTCGGATCCATCACTATCTCCATAGCCCGCTCCACCGAGTACCAACTCAAAATCTCTCGCCATCCAACCTCAACATGTGGATGCTATACCCTGTGCAACTCTTATCGTCTCATACCGCTATCCAAGTCAACATATGAGATCTGACTAGGTGGCTCTGCCTCTCTCTCTCCAACGGGAAGAGATGACCCAACAACACTGCTAGTCCCATCCATGCATGCTTGAAGGGGAATGATCTGACGCTCCAACGTGCCCTCTGATTGTACCATCAGGGAATCCAGTCGTTCCCCAATGCGGACCAACTTGGCCACCGACTTGGCACAAGTCACTCTCATACCCTCCAGCTCCTGGTCCTGCAACAAAATGGCCTCCCGTACTGACGTGGCCTTCCCTCTCAAAACTCGAAGGTCCGTCCGAAGCCGATGATACCGATGTCTGCGACCATCATCCAATACCCCTGTACCTGCTAGTGCCTCATCGAAGGTGGATATATCTCCTAACGCCTCACCCATCTGTCGTGTGCTGCTACCACCTGAAGACTCAGACACGACTCCGGTCATCACCTCAACGGATGGCTCTACTGAGGTAGGCTCTACCTTCTCCACTACCACATCAACCGACATGGCCAAGGAGGTCTCCAATGAGGGGGAATCCTATGTCACACTAGGTGTAACCTCAGACTCCCTGCAATCCTGTGTGCCCTCATCCTCCAAGTGCAATGTTGCCACCTTAATGGCCTCCGACTGCGACATCTGGTTAAGCTGGAAATAGATGTCCAACTTTTCTACCCAAGACTTTGCCGAACTGTTTGATGAGCCATCAAATGTGGGCAAATGAAATCTGCTAGCTGCGCGGTGGTCGTCATGATGATGTCTGTGTCCCCTGTGATGATCACAGGGTCTACCATCACGCTGGAGCTGAACATAATCTCTAAATGAGATAAGATCTCTGATCGCCGGCCCGCGTGCCAGGTACTCTGCAATGTAGGCGTCCATCTGGTCAGGGTCAACCTCCGGCTCCCGCTGTGTTGCTGCCCCTGTGTCCTCTGCTAGGAAAGTGGGCATAGTGGGTCGCGTGGGTGCATGCAATGCCATGATGGGGATAGCCTCACGCTCCGGCATATGGTGGGATGTGCCTGATCCCTCACCAACCTGAAAACCCCTTGGGGTTTCCCGCTGCCTAACCTCCAGCGCAGTGAGTCTCTGTCCCACCGTCTCCATCTATCTCGACAGATCCTGTGCTGATTTGAGGAGCATCTCCCAAAATTCCTTCGCACCATCATCGCCTGCCATCGGCTCTTTCTGCTATGTGTCTACAGGCTCCTCATGAAACTGCACTGCTGCTCCAAGACTATACTGCTGCTTGTCTTCGGCCTCCGATTTACCCACTGAAAACTACTCAGAAAATTCTAGGAATTTGGGAAGGTGATCCTTGCCCAAAACCCAGAAAACGTTTCTTCTAATTCCAACCTTCAAAATTTGACCCTTTATATTTTGGCCCTTTTCCCAATTTCGTTTTTGGTACTGCAAATGCTATTGCTCTCCAAAGTTCCAGCAAACCTCTGTATGATCTCTTTCCCAATGTCATAGACCACAGGCTGAGCCAGAATTATGCTCTGATACCACTGTAATATCCCGAATAGGAAATAGACAGCAATTCAAGCATACAACTATATAGAAAAATGCCGGAAATAGAACATAAAGCAAGTACACATAAAATGTCAGGAATGCTAAGCCATCTTATTAATATGAGAATATAAATGGGTACAATGGATAATCAGAATAAGAGCACCTATCCTTGCACAAGGCAAGCGAAGAACCCTCTCAGAACAGGAAATGGCTGCTACAGAAACTGCGTCCCAGCTGTTGGAAGAAACTGCCGTAAACTGCTGCTGCTGGAATGAACTGGAACTAGGGGCTGATCCCCTCGCCGGAATGAGCTGAAAATCTGTAGATCACCTGTACTCACTGCTCTGGACAAAACCCAGAAATCATAAACAAAATGGACCACCTCCGAAAATCACCCCAAAAACCCTCCTCAAGGAAAAACGTTGTCCCTCCAGGCCCAACGCAGATGCCAAGTGAAATATACTGAGATGGAGCCACAAACTCCTCAGGAAACTCTCCAACTGATAAATACTGAACCTCCACACCGAATAACACTGAATCTCCTGCAGAAAATCCCGCAATAGCACCCCTCCACCAAGAACTGCGTCCTCTCTCCTAGGGACTGCGCAGTCACCAAAAGAAGCCCATCTCCTCCGCAAAACAACAACCAAATCCTCCGCTGAAAACTGTAGAAAAGACCTTGCCCGAGCAGGCACTCGAAGTCCCCCGGGGCTAAGGGTGAGATCTCCGACCGGAGACACTCAGTCGCACTAAACAGTGCTGCAGACAGGATAAACAGCCAGCGTGCTCAAGAAGACAGAAGTCTAGCTCAAATATCATCAACAAGAAGAATGCCAAATGAAATGGCTTCCCCACCTTTTATAATGCTAGCTCTCCTCAAACCCTAACGTGGTACCCCTCTCCCCACGTGCTCCTCATAAGTCTGCGCAGATGCTCCTAGAGGCTACGTGAGGCCTCCCTCATATGTGGTGTGGACCCCCAAGGCTCCCCTTTAAGTTATAACGTTGCTCCTACTAGGGAAGCACTTTATTTTATTTAAGTGAGTTGACCCCTCTTTTCTCACTTTTATTTATTGATTAACTATAGGCGGCAAAACTATACAAAAATCAAATATTCCAATTAGCGGTGCTAATTAGGAATATTACAATTTTTCACAATATCATGCATCAAGGGTTCAATGTGTGCACCATGCACCCAGACCAAAAGACGTGTGGATGAGTATGCTCAATAATTTTTACTGTTGCCTTACAATTTTCTGCATTATTAGTGATCACTTGAACCACATTAATATGACGAACATCTTTGATTGATTGCAATAGGAGATCTGCAATGTTTTGGGAAGTTGCACTGACGGAGGAGTCATGACATGTAATAAATACCGCATCACTAGCAGAAACACCAAGAACATTTATCAAATGCTGGTTTCTAATATTTGTCCACCCATCTAATACAACAGACACCCCACAATCCATCCACTCATTTGTAAAACATGTCAAAGCTCTTTGAACCTTTGCTTTTTCTCTTTCTAATAACATTGTTCTAGATTTCTCATAGTTGGAGCTCTTTTATCCTTTTGGGGCTTCATTGATGGCCTTAGCCATATCATGCCAATAGGGAGAGAGAAGCACATTTAATGTTACATCGCAAGCACAAAGAAATCAGACTATCTTTCCATCCACATTATCCCTCCTAGCAACATTCAGGAAATCCCCTATTGTTCTTCTACTTCTAGAGTTTGCAGAAGTACCATGAGGAGATGAGCTACCAAATCTAGAGGTTGCACTTGATTCAAACTGAGTGTTTTTTTTCTTGTTTATTTGTTGTGCAACCTCCTCTATTTGGATGTATTTTCTTCTTTGTTCAGTTGAAACATTTGGTTAGATTTGTATCCCCACGACACCCTTTTTGTCATCATTGTCCAACATCCTACAAAGATGCCTCTTCACACAGGTATATGAACCACTATATGGTTTTCCTCCATGACAACCATGAGGGAAAAAAAACTTGTAGCTTCCACCACCTTTTCCCCATTCAAGTTTTGTCACATATTTCCACAAGGGTGTCAATGCAACTTTCCCCTCTATTGTTTCAGTGTTCTCTTCAAGTTCATCCCCTTCCTCTTCAAAGCCTTCCTTGTCATCATACATTGGGTCACTCATATGGGGACCACTATCCTCTTGTTCTTCTTCCCTTCTATTCCTACTCCCCCTTGCCATAATGAAAACCAAAAGTGGAAAGATACATAGAAGCCAAAAGAACACCATCTTGGAATATGAATATAGGTGGTGGACAACTTGCAATTAAATGAGCAAGAAGAAAGAATGGGAAAGAGTAGGATAGGGAGGAGATAAAATAAAAACAACAATCACAGAAAAATGATGGAGTTTGGGGTTTGCACTTACCTCTTTAGCTATTATACATGGAAGCCCTTCTTTACTCCTCCAAGCTGCTCTTCCTTCACTTCTCCGAGCTCCTCCTTCACTCCTTCAAGCTCTCCTCAAGTCTCTCTTCTCCAAGCTCTCTTTTCCTCTCTTTTCCAAGCTCTCTTCTCCTCTCTTCTCCAAGCTCTCCAAAAATACAAGAGTGAGGAAATGAGAGGAGAAAAAGAGTTTTATTCCCCTCATTCTTTTCCCTAACCCAAGCTAAACCCACCCCCAACCATAATTAAGAAAAAAAAAATGAGTGGGTCTGGTTGGTGGGCATCAAAACCACTCGGGATCCACTCGGAGTTGGCTCCGATCCGCGACAGATCCACGGGTGATCTGACCCTGATTCATGGCAAATCCATGGGAGATCCAACCCCGGAGATGCGGCTCAGACGTCCGGAGCCGCGGATCGAGCTGACACGGTTCCGACAGACCAGGAACCGACCCAATCCACAGTTCCAGATTTCTGAACCGCGGTTCTAGGCCCGGATCACCCACGGATCTGTACAAGCTATGAATCCAGCTTTTGATCACGGTGGGGGGGAGGAGGGGGGGGCTCAGTGGTGCAACAACAACATGGTGGCACCCTTTTTAGACTAGCATGGGATCTAGGCATCCAAGGATTTATCAGTGAAGCTACCCTTAGGGATGTGCTGGATTCCACAAGGGAAGATCATTCAGATATTCCATTGCAGTTTCGTGATTTGTTGTTGACATGGGGGACTTCACTAGGATGGCAGGATGACCAACTAGAGGATATCAGGGGAAGTTCATGTGGGCAAGTATTCATCTCCACAAGGGATGGGTTGTATCTTCAAGGGCTTATCGTAAAAGTGCATGAGATGGACTACTCGGTAGAACAACATCATGAGGAGTTGGACAAAGTTTTACATCATCAGGATGCTCTACTTATTGGCGGTATGCAAAGGACTTCTAATGCCTATATGTGGCGGGATAGTGAGTGGAGAAAGGGGTGTTGCACGTTGATCAAGATGGCTTGGGATCTTGGTATCAAGTGACTCCTTCATGACAGGATAATGTAGAGATCAGGGACGGTCTAATGGCATATTTGGGACCATGGTATAGTTTGTAGTGATAGTGTGGATCGACAATTAGAGAGGGCGCTTGATCAGGTATTGCTTGAGGAAAAGCAATATTTGGTGGGGAGGATTGTAATATCCCAAATTTTGATTTTCATTTGAGGGGATTAACGGAGTTTATTGGGGAGATGCTAAGCATAGCAAAATTTTCTAGTCTGGGCATTGGAGACATTTTTGGCATATGGGACTTAGGAGAAATGAAAAATTACATCTCTAGTGGAAAGTGGGGGCCACAAGAAAAGGAAATTTGACCCAATGGAACAATTCACACTTCCTGGGGGAGAGGGAAAGAGAAAGGGTGTGAACTAGTGGAGAGTGGGGGCCACCAAGGAGGAAAGGGCCAACAATTATAAATAGAGCTTTGGTCATTTTACAATTCAACACTAGTTCCCTTTAGTTGCTTAGCCAAGACAATCTGTGTTGTTCAACACAAGGAATTTCCGTGCGAGAATTCCACCCTCCATTTAGAGAACTTCAAGCATCTCCTGTAATATTCCTAATTAGCATTGCTAATTGGAATATTTCATTTTTGTTTAATTTTGCCGCTTTAGCTAAAAATAATAAATAAAGTGAGAAATAAGGGGGGTCATCTCACTTTATAAAATAAAGTGCTTTCCTAGTTGATGGACGTTGTAACTTAAAGGGGTGGCCTTGGGGGTCCACATGCACATGAGGGGAGGCCTCACGCTGACCCTAAGGTAACTGCGCAGGCCAAGGAGGGTGAACGACGTAGTTAGGGTTTTGGAGGGAGTTTAGCACTATAAAAGGTGGGGTTTCCACTCCATTTGGCATTGTTGATATGATATTGATATTGAGAGCTAGACTTCTGTCTACTTCAGCACGCCGGTTGTTTAGTCGGTCTGCAGCACTGTTTAGTGCAAACTGAGTGTCTTCGGTCGGAGATCTCACCCTTGGCTCCGGGGGACTTCGAGTGCCTGCTCGAGCAAGGTTTTTCCTTCAGTTTCAGTGGTGATTTGCAGTAGTTTCCTGGTGGACGTTTTGCAGAGGAGTTGCCCCTTTTTGTGACTGCGCAGTCTAGGAGAGAGGACGCAGTCCCAGCTAGGGAGGACGCAGTTATTGTGAGCAGATTTGTTGTGTGGGGATTGGGCAGAGATTTCAGCGTTTTCCAGCCCTGAGGAGTTCTGCTATTTCATCCGGAGGGTTTGCAGGTGGATTCAGCCCTTCTTCCCAGCGTTTTCTTGGGCTTCTGCGCTGTCACTGGGAGAGACAACGTTTTCTCTGGAGAGGGTTTATTTGGTGCATTTTCGGAGGTGGAGCATTTGCTTCACGATTTCTGGGTTTTGTCCGGAGGGTTGAGATCAGCTAGCCTTCCAGTTTTCAGCTCATTCCAGTGAGGGGATCAGCCCCTAGTTCCAGTATATTGCAGCAGCAATTTTCTACGGCAGTTTCTCCAGCCAGCTAGGACGCAGTCTCTATTGCAGCCATTTCTTATTCTGAGAGGGTCTCCACTTGCCTAGTGCAAGGATAGGTGCACTCATTCTGATTATCTTTGTACCCATATGCATGTATTCTCAGATTAATAAAATGGCTTAGTGTTCTGGCATTTTATGTGTATTTGTTCCATATTCTGGTTTCGGCATTTTGTTCTATATATCTGTTTGTTGCATTTCTGTGTATTACTGTTTATTTCCCGTCGGGATATTACAGTGGTATCAGAGCATAGTTCTGGCTCAGCCTGTGGTGCTAGCAGTCTATGACGCTCGGGGACAATCCCTACATCCATCGGAGGAGACGTAAAGAAGCTGAGGGTAGGTGGAAGTTTCCTTTCGGGGGAAGTGATTCTGATCAGGAGCCACCTGAGACAGATTCAGAGGCGGAGCAGCCTGTGAGGGGCACAGAGCAGCAGAACCCAATGGCAGATGATGAGATGAGATTTAGAGAAACGCTCCTCCATCACATACAGGAGATGTCACAGAGGCTCGCGGCCGTAGAGGTCGGACAGAGAGAACCCCCTAGGGTTTTCCAGGTCGGTGAGGGATCGGGTATGTCTCATCACGTACCAGTGCATGATGCTATTCCCATTGTGACGACTCAGGCACCCACGCGATCCACTATGCCCACATTCTTGCCAGAGGACACAGGGGCAGGAGTACAGGGGGGTGCACGGAGGGATATTCCAGCACCCACGCGACCTACCATGCCTACCTTCCTGGCAGAGGACGCAGGGCCAGCAGCACAGCGAGAGATGGATCCGGCTCAGATGGCGGGTGTTTTTGCAGAGTATCAGGCTTACGGACAGGCATTCATGGATTCTCTCACCTTCGAGAGCTATCTCCAGGTCCAGTATGGCATTAGACCCCGTGATCATCACCGGGGGCACAGGCACCACCGTGATGACCACCGCGCGGCTAGTAGATTCCATTTGCCCACGTTTGATGGCTCATCAAACAGTTCGGCAAAATCCTGGGTGGAGAAGCTGGACATCTATTTTCAGCGTAACCAGATGTCGCAGTCAGAGGCCATTAAGGTGGCTACATTGCATCTGGAGGGTGAGGCCCAGGACTGGTGGTTTCATGGGATGGCGACACTCGGGCATTCCACAGTGACGACATATGCCGAGTTTACTCGGAGGGTGGTAGAGCGCTTTGACAGGAGGGATCCGGAGCAGCATTTTGTTGAGCTGACCAAGCTCAAACAGACTGGGAGTGCAGAGACATACATTTCAGACTTCTTGAGGGTTTCAGTGATGGTACCTGACTTATCTGCAGCCCGGATGGTTTACATGTTTGTGGAGGGGCTGTCAGAGCCACTTCGTGGCCTAGTCCGGTCGAACAAACCGGCTACCCTTCAGGATGCCTTCAGTAGGACTCGAGACTTACAGGATGTCTTACCCAGGACTCGGCCACCTTATCCCCAGAGACAGGCTTTCCAGCCTAAGGGTAAGGACACGACGGCTCCGCCTCCCAAGGCGAATCCTGGACGAGGGCAGTTTGAGGATGAGGCCAGGAGAGAGCTGAGGAGGAAGCGGTTGTGCTTCACTTGCCAGGAGCCATGGGCACCGGGACACAGGTGTGCGGCAGGGAAGGCACATTTCATTGAGGTCTTCTCCGAGAGCAGTGGAGAAGAGGATGATGGGGATGATGTGGAGGCAGGAGATTGTTATGCAGCACAGAGTACCTTACCACCTCCACCACCCGCGACAGGTGGGGCATCGTTTGCACCCACTGGGGGAGCTCTAGCCGCATTGCGGGGAGTCCCCAAGTACTTGACACTGCGCGTACGGGGGACAGTGCGCGGACAACGGGTTTCAGTCTTAGTTGATAGTGGGGCCACCCACAATTTTATTGATGCCCAGATGGTTGAGCGGAGAGGCATACAGACAGAGGGCTTTGATGGGTTTTCTGTCTTGGTCCCAGGTGATCAGACCATGGCATGTGCTCGATATGTTCCGGAGTTATCAGTGACGATGGGCACTTATACATTGACAGATCACTTCTTTGTGGTGGACATTCCGGACACCAACCTGATATTGGGAGTTCGGTGGCTTATTACTCTAGGGAAGGTCACGACAGATTGGAAGGCCCTAGAGATGGAGTGGGATGATCCCAAGACGGGGAAGCATGAGAAGATACGGGGGCAGCACACATACCCACCTCAGACGGTGTCAGCACACAACATGGAGGCGACCTTCCGCAAGGGAGATATAGAGTGGGCGGTAGAGTTGCGGGCTTCAGAGGCAGTGGATACAGGGCAGACAGTGCATCCTGATCTACAGTCTATTCTTGACAGGTATGCAGTGGTTTTCGGGGATATTCCACCAGGGCAGCCACCGGATCGGGGGTTTGAGCACACGATCGAGCTTGAGCAGGGGATACAGGCCGTGATTACTACACCGTATAGGCATCCCAAGGCCTATCGGGACGAGATAGAGCGAACCATTCAGGAGTTGCTAGCCCTTGGTCACATTCGGCCCAGCACGAGTCCTTTTGCTTCTTCTGTAGTGCTGGTGAAGAAGAAGGACGGCACATTGCGCATGTGCATTGACTACAGGGCTCTGAACAAGAAGACCCTGAAGAATAGGTACCCCATCCCCAGGATCGATGAGCTGATGGATGAGTTGAGAGGAGCACGGTTCTTCTCGAAGATTGACTTGAGATCGGGGACCATCAGATACGCGTGAGGGAACAGGACATTCCCAAGACCGCTTTCAGGTGTCACTACGGGCACTTTGAGTTTCTGGTCATGCCATTTGGGCTGACCAATGCACCTGCTACCTTCCAGTCATGTATGAACCACATTTTCAGGGATCATCTGAGAAAGTTTGTGCTGGTTTTCTTTGATGACATACTTATATACAGCAGGACTTGGGAGGAGCACCTCCAGCATATTGAGACAGTCTTGCACATCTTGGAGGAGCAGCAGTTCTATGCCAAGCTCTCCAAGTGTGAGTTCGGGTTGACAGAGATGCTGTATTTGGGGCACATTATAGGAGTGGACGGGGTGAGAGTCCACGAGGAGAAGATCATGGCCATCAGGGATTGGCCAGAGCCGCGGAATGTGACGGAGCTTCGGGGATTTATTGGTATTTGCACATACTACAGGAAGTTCGTCAAGGGCTTCTCTCAGCTTGCTGCACCCCTCACGGATCTGACGAGGAAGGGGGCATTCAGCTGGTTGGACACAGCACAACGAGCTTTTGACAAGCTCAAGGAGGTGATGAGTAGTTGTCCAGTGTTGGCATTGCCAGATTTTACGCAGCCCTTTGTCCTAGAGTGTGATGCATCAGGAGAGGGGATTGGGGCAGTTTTGATGTAGGACGGTCATCCGATTGCTTTTGAGAGCCGGAAGCTCCTTCCACACGAGAGGTTGTATCCCATATACGACAAGGAGATGCTGGCCATCATGCATGCATTGGCCAAATTCCAGCAGTACCTGGTGGGTGGCAGATTCAGGGTGAGGATAGATCATAACAGCCTGAGGTACTTTCTGGAGCAGAAGCAGTTGCAGGAGAGACAGCAGAAGTGGATCAGCAAGATCCAGGCCTATGACTTTGACATAGAGTATGTCAAAGGCAAGAATAACGTGGTAGCTGATGCCCTATCTCGTAGACCGGCCACGTTATCACTCATGAGCTTGGACGCTGATTGGAGGGCTCGACTGCTGGTTGAGTACTCCAAGGATAGGTTCGCATGTGAGGTTCTGGATGGGCAGATAGCGGATGACAGGTACAGGGTGGTCGATGAGATCATCTATTACAGGGACAGGATCTTCTTGACTGAGGGATCTCAGCTCAAGAAGAAGATACTCCAGGCTTCACACGATTCTCCATTGGCGGGCCATCAGGGGTTCACCAAGACCTACCGGGCCATTCGGGAGAGGTTCTCATGGAAGGGCCTCAAGGAGGACGTACTCCAGCATGTCAGGGAGTGCGATGTTTGCCAGTGAAACAAGGGAGAGATGAGCCATCCTGCAGGGTTGTTGCAGCCTCTTCCCATTCCGGAGGGGAAATGGGAGAGCATATCGATGGACTTCATCACGGGGTTGCCCACGGTGCAGGGCAAGGATTGCATCTTCGTAGTCGTTGACCGGCTGACGAAGTATGCCCATTTTTTCACCATATCCGCACATCACACAGCAGCGCAGGTGGCTGAGTTGTTCTTTAGGGAGATTTTCAGATTACATGGTCTACCCAAGACCATCGTCAGTGACAGGGACAGCCGCTTCATGGGCGGATTCTGGCAGGAGCTCTTCCGATTAGTGGGGACCGAGTTGACACCGAGCACTAGCTATCACCCCCAGACGGACGGGCAGACAGAGATAGTTAACAAGTGGCTGGAGGGCTACTTGCGTAACTACGTCGGTGGGCAGCAGAGGGCATGGCTGAAGTGGCTGCATTTGGGCGAGTACTGCTACAACACAACGCACCATATGTCTATTGGTATGTCACCTTTCTATGCTTTATATGGATATCATTCCTTATCTTTTGTGGACATGATGTTTGGTGTTAGCAGGGCTCCGAGAGCCAAGTTATGGATCCAAGAGAGCCAAGATATCCTCCGAGCTCTCAAGGACAACATAGCCACAGCACAGAATCAGCAGAAGTTGTATGCTGATAAGGGTCGGGTGGAGAGACACTTTGAGGTAGGGGACCTGGTCTACCTACGGTTACAGCCATACCGACAGTCTTCGCTCAAGCAGAAGGGGGCGGAGAAGCTGAAGCCCCGTTTTTATGGGCCATACAGGGTGATACGCAGGATCGGGCAGGTTGCGTATGAGTTGGAGCTGCCCCAAGGCAGCAAGATTCATAACATCTTTCATGTATCATGCTTGAAAAAGGCACTGGGCCAGCAGGTGACAGTCACAGAGGAGCTACCACCTACGGATGATGAGGGGCATCTGGTGTTGCAGCCGGAGGCTATTATTGACACTAGGGAGAGGCAGCTGCGGAGCAGGAAGATCAGGGAGTTCTTGGTGAGATGGAAGAACTTGCTGGATGAGGATGCCACTTGGGAGGATGAGAGGATCTTGCAGCATCCATCACTTCAGTTGCTTGAGGACAAGCAACGTTCTGCCGGGGGAGACTGTAATATTCCTAATTAGCATTGCTAATTGGAATATTTCATTTTTGTTTAATTTTTCCGCTTTAGCTAAAAATAATAAATAAAGTGAGAAATAAGGGGGGTCATCTCACTTTATAAAATAAGTGCTTTCCTAGTTGATGGACGTTGTAACTTAAAGGGGTGGCCTTGGGGGTCCACACGCATATGAGGGGAGGCCTCACGCTGACCCTAAGGTAACTGCGCAGGCCAAGGAGGGTGAAGGACGCAGTTAGGGTTTTGGAGGGAGTTTAGCACTATAAAAGGTGGGGTTTCCACTCCATTTGGCATTATTGATATGATATTGATATTGAGAGCTAGACTTCTGTCTACTTCAGCACGCCGGTTGTTTAGTCGGTCTGCAGCACTGTTTAGTGCAAACTGAGTGTCTCCGGTCGGAGATCTCACCCTTGGCTCCGGGGGACTTCGAGTGCCTGCTCGAGCAAGGTTTTCCTTCAGTTTTCAGTGGTGATTTGCAGTAGTTTTCTGGTGGACGTTTTGCAGAGGAGTTGCCCCTTTTGTGACTGTGCAGTCTAGGAGAGAGGACGCAGTCCCAGCTAGGGAGGACGCAGTTATTGTGAGCAAGTTTGTTGTGTGGGGATTTGGCAGAGATTTCAGCGTTTTCCAGCCCTGAGGAGTTTTCCTATTTTATCCAAAGGGTTTGCAGGTGGATTCAGCCCTTTTTGCCAGCGTTTTCTTGGGCTTCTGCGCTGTCACAGGGAGTGAGCGTTTTCGCTGGAGAGGGTTTATTTGGAGCAGATTCGGGGGTGGAGCATTTGCTTCACGATTTCTGGGTTTTGTCCGGAGGGTTGAGATCAGCTAGCCTTCCAGTTTTCAGCTCATTCCAGTGAGGGGTTCAACCCCTAGTTCCAGTTCATTGCAGCAACAGTTCTCTACGGCAGTTTCTCCAGCCAGCTAGGACGCAGTCTCTATTGCAGCCATTTCTTATTCTGAGAGGGTCTCCACTTGCCTAGGGCAAGGATAGGTGCACTTATTCTGATTATCTTTGTACCCATATGCATGTATTCTCAGATTAATAAAATGGCTTAGAGTTCTGGCATTTATGTGTATTTGTTCCGTATTCTGGTTCCGGCATTTTGTTTTATATATCTGTTTGTAGCATTTCTGTGTATTACTGTTTATTTCCCGTTGGGATATTACATCTCCCTAGTGAAGCAATTTGGGGGGGCTCTATTCAGAGCTTCCATTGGACATCATTACGGGATTTTATTCACTACTGCATTTTTCTTGGGCACAGAGGTATTTGTGGAGCACATTGTGGGAGAAAGCATGGGTTAGAGGCTCTAAGATTTTTCAACGAATTTTATTATTGTTAGACTACAGTTTGGACAATGATTTACTGAGTTGGATTCATGTTTGTTACCTGGGTCAATTTTTTTATCTTTCGGCAAGGGCACATAAGCTATTGAGCAAGTGTTGTGTAAGGGTTTAGAGAAGTGGAGTCGATAGAGATAAGGGCTGGAGATAGGAGGTAATTCTCAATGGAGAATTTAGCCAGAGTTGGGAGATATTTCCAGTTGTGGATTAGGGCTTAATTCAACAGTATTAGTTCTGTGGGGCATTTTATGGCCAAATTGGGTAATTTGCACTTGTTGTGTAATATTCCTTTTTTTGGTGTTCCTTATGACAGGGTTAGGATGGACTTCTAGAGTTGGGAGCAGACATGTCACAGGTACAAGTTGGTGTCATCAACAAGCCCAGGGGCTTTTTCGAGGAGTTTTGAGGAGTTTCTATGAGGACCGATGGCATTCGCTAAATATACTCCATCATCCGCACAATTTGCCTTTCGTTCCGGTGCATTCCGACAACTTTCGGAAAACTGAGTTATTTTTGGGCTTAACTCAATTAATTTCGCTCAAGGTGACATTCCGAGAAGAATATGTGATAGAACACCTTAGTGTAATAACTCGTAGGAACCGGAACAAGAATACCTACATTATGAGATGGTTGGACATGAGTTTCAGTGACTTAAGGAGACATGGTAGCCGATTTACTCTTTCTCGCATTAAAAAGGAATATTTTAATTGGAAAATAAGAGGGAAAAGTGCTCCATGATTAAAATAATAATAAAATAGAAGGCTCTAGAGGGGTCCATGAGATCTATAAAAGAAGAGGAGGAGGCCATTGAGGAACATCCTGGATTTGATATATTTTCTTGTATGTGAGGTTGAGAACCTAGTTCTCTACTCCATTGGTAGCCCCAGGACAAAAACCCTCAAGTATGTTGTCGAGTGTTGGACGAAAACCCAACTCTCTTTGAGGAGACTTCATTCAGAAGTTTCACAGAGCTTCAAGGATATTAGAGTGAAGATCATTAAGGTCCTCAATTGGTACTTCATTTTCTTTCAGTTGATTTAGTGGCCGCTGTTGTTGGAGGGAGAGTGCAGCTGTTCAGTTTTGGAGGCCGGTGCAGTGCAGCGGGTTATATTGGAGGCCAGTTTTCCATCTCGGCTATTTTGGGTCAAATATGCATGTAACCCCAGTTTGTCATTTATAATAAAAAGTTGAGATTCTTCCTGATTCAATGTGTTAATGGATTGCAGTGCTCTATTTTCTTTTATTTTACATGGCAAACTTCTGTTAATTATTCAGTAATTTTATGGTAAAATGTTGGGTTAGTAAAACTTCTGCAAAATCAGTGAAAAATCCCATTCACGATATTAAATGTTGGGGGTCACCGAGACGTAGTTCTCGGCCCAAACCCTTTCTGGGTTTTTGTGGGTTTATTGAGAGGAGTCTCTAGCTAATTTTATAAAAAAATTCGAGTGATATCCAGGCTTGAAATCCTCATTCTTATAGCAGGGTGAATGGCTAGTTAGTTGGAGAATTTGCGTCACTTTGTGGGTTCAATTTTTGTTTGGAATTGGGCCAAATCTGTTCTGTGTATTCCTGGGTTTGAGGAGGGGAGCCCGAGGCAGCAATTTCAAAGCATTATGGGCATTATCCTGAGAAGAACGTCCATTTCCACTTTGCAACTTATAGCAGATTTTCTGGGTAGTGCACATTATTAGTTTGGAGCCATTTCAACAATTGGATTGACGAGATTTCAATTGGGGTTTGCCTAGCTTGCATAGTAGGTCCAGGTTCTATCATTCCTTTCCATTTATGTACTCATATTTCTATATTAATAAAATGGCTTAGTTGTTCGGCTCAGTTTCTTGCATATTTTGATGTGCATGCTTGGAATTTGTTTATGGTTGTTGCTTCCTTTTTCATGTCTCTGTTATTTTCAATAAATTTCGATTTGGGATATTACAGTGGTATCAAAGCATGATTTTGGCCAGTTGTGGGTTTAAATCATGGCAATGCCAAATATGCTATTGTTGGGCCAAAATTCCAGAGGTTGAAACTCTAGTCTAACATTAATCTTTAGATTGACTTGTGCACGAAGATGTCTCAACAAGAGAAATTCCTTTCGAAATTGAAAAAATATAATAAGAATTTCGCAAGGCTGGTGGAACTATTTGAATAATAGGCATCAGCAAGGGCGCCAAGAAGAAAACACAGTTCCAGACCTGCAGTTTAAGAAAATGAGGAGAGCGTGGTCTTTGAACAAAATGCCAGTATCAATACTGCAAAAACAAAGATTGAAGGTGAAAACAATGATAAAATAAGAGGAGACGTACTCGTTGAGGAGGGAATTCATATAAATACATTCCAGCCAATTGAGTATGAGGCTAATGGCATGTAGGAGGAACATGTTGATACACCTAGCGTGACATAGTAGTCACCCTTATTGGAGTTTCCTTTGGTAGCCCCGATTGACAAATTGGTGGAAAAGGTTGAGCCAAGAGACATATCCATAGTTGATGAGGTATCAATAGACAAGGAGGTACCCCGAGCTATGATCGAGTTTAGAGATGTTAGTAACCCATTGTAGTTTCATCAACTCCTGGCCGACCTTCTAGCATTGGGAAAGAAGGCTCGAATAGTCAAGGAGACCATTCTACAACGGAATGGTGATCTGGAAGATATGAGAGTGATTTGTGCCAAGTCAGTTGCCAAGTTGACATGTGTTGGAGAACGGTTGACGTCCCTAACAATGTAACTAGAAAGGTGTACGTTGGAGTGTCAGAGCAACCCTCTTCAGATATACATAGATGGGACTTGCAGTATTGTTGGGTTACCTCTGTATTTTGGAGAGAGATAGGTAGAGTTACCTAGACAGACCTCATGTGTTGACCAGGTCAATGAGATGAGGCGACATGAGTTGCGCAAGGTGCAACATTTGCATGTTGGGGTTGTTGCGTGTACAGGTGGGAGGGCAAGAGATTCTCATTTGGTACATAGTGGAGTGGGCTAGGATTATGGAGATGGTAGTAGACCGGGAGAAGCTTAGCAAGAGCTTCTAGATAGTAGGGATACTAAGAGCCCCTACTGGCATTGTGATCTAGGTGGGACTAACTATCATTTACCAAGCATGCCAGTTGACTACGACAATGGTGGTATAGTTGACCTAGCAGTTGAGCGCACATTCGCTAGGGGAGTTTCAATTAGCACTAGTGGCCAGTGAGTTTATGGACAACCTCCATGGGTTGTCTTGGTATGATGATTGTAATTGGAATGACAGGATGATCAACATACTTTGGCAGGAGTTTGTCGGAGGAGGTGGCATTGGCAGGCCACTAGACTATGCCTTGTATGGAGTCGAGGGTTCTGCGAAAATTTGAAATTTGAAATCCTACTACAGCAACTAGAAATTATTCTTCTAATTGTTAATTAATTTAACAATTTATTTTCTATAGCAAATACTAACTAAATCACACTGCAGCCTTCACAAATAAAACTATGCAAATAATAGCACTGGAAACTGAGAAAATACTAGCACACACCCACAATAATTAACACAGTGATTTTTGGACAAATGGCCCCTGAAAAACTCAACTTTGGAAAACTGGTGCAACAACTTGTTGAATTTCCGTGACCTTGGGTCTAGGTTAGAATCTTAAATCACTGACGCTACCAAACCAAGAATCTCAACCATAAAATACTTTGCACGGCATAAAATATAAAGCAGTAAATCACATATGCACAATATACACAGTTTTAAACAAAATTGTACAATAATGCACAATCCCCAATCTTCATTATATTAAACCAAATCTGAATAATACAATAGTCTATGGTATACAAGATACACGGACAAACACAATGTCGTATCTCATTCTTCCGGTCCTTTTCTTTTGTACTGCTCACTAGTAGTGCCTTAGTCCATCAAGCATCTACACATCAAGACTTTAGGAGGGATGTCACCTAACACTATTGCACGTCCTTCTGTAGAGTGTACATGAGCTGATCCAATCTGCTCTCTAGGTAGGCCTAATTCCTGAGCTCCAACCTGCGAAGTTAGCAACAACTTTCATCCATCAAAGTGTTGCACTTCGGCACCACACTTCACCCAACCTTTAGTTGCTCTTTTTCCTTCAAGATAGCTCGTCTAGGGCTACTTTGGGTAGCCAACACACTGCCCTCCAACAGTGCTATGGCACCCAATCCAATCACTGTTGAATCACCTCCTAAAATGACACTTCGCGACCACGTAAGTTCATCTACTTGGCATCAACAGTTTGCTCAATAATTTGATCCAATCCGGTCATGACTTGACCCAAAATTCCTCCCAAAAGCACTGTTTTCCTTCACTGTTAGCTGCTGCTCCTGCAATATTGGTTAGGGAAAAATATGCAGCCCTTAACCTCCACGCTGTCAACAATCTACACCCTTCTAGTGCTGTTGTCCACCTAGAAAAGACCCTCCAAGCACCACGCTGTCCCTTTTCTGCATCAAACACTTCAAAGCTGCCTTGGAACAGACTCAAGTTGTTGCCTATGGCCTGCAGCCTAGCTCAACAACTTGCTGTAGCCTTCGGGCTCCTCAACAGGCCCAAACAAACACCCACAATCAGCTGCGTTGTCCTCCTATACTCCTCGACCTAGCTGTCTGCTCTTTCCAACACCAATCAACACTCAAGAGTCAAAACAACCTACACAGATCTGTCATCAGCCCATAAAACAAACCAAAGCATACGCTGTACCTACAACTCCTTTCCATGTTGTTTTACGGTAGACTCCTTCACGCTGTAATATCTCCCTTTTGCTGCGGTTTAGCTCCTTTCCACCGAGTTTCCTTAGAGGATGTGTTGCCCAAACTTGGATGCTCTAATGCTCTCAAATCATCCTTAATTTATAGACATTAAGGCTCAATGAATTTGCTTGAAGTGACACATCTATTGGACCACTTTTACAACAAGCCTACATGACTTGGTAACCAATAATTACCTTTTCAACTTCAAAAATTCATTTCTCTCTAACAATAACTCGGATTCAGACAATTCTCGATGCATTGGAATTGTATCACTGAGCACTATCATCCTCATCCATCATATGTCGTACCTCCATCACGGTTTTGGCCCAAATCACGATTGGTGCAAAACCCCATACTTGGGTTCCAAGCCCACAAGTTTCCCTTGTTGTGCTTTGCCCTCCAAACCTTGAACCCTAGGGCTTGGAGTGCCTCCCAAGCTACACAAATCAACACTCCCTCTTAGTGAGGGAGTTACCTCCACGACTAGGAAGTACTTCGTCATCATCAACACTGCTCGCAACACTTGCCCACCCCTAGTGCTCACAATCGCAGCAATCCCTGTACAGTGAACTACATCCTGCCCATAAGAGTCGTTGTCACTAGAAGCCTCCTGCTTATTTTCTTCTCCCATATCGCTTTCCAATCTTGCCATGAATCCTTCTTACCAGATGTGGAAGCACCCTTGCTCTCCATTGACCAGGTGCTCTTCTTGGGCTGTAGAGTCTCCCTCTGAATCTGCAAGCTCCCTCTAGAACTCGACTCCCTCTGAGCCTCTGGAACCTAGACCTTCTTTGAAAAGTGTACCTTCTTCTTGGGAACCTGTACCTTCTCCTTTGAAGCCTGCACCTGTACCTGCTCCTAGTTCTCTTGAACCTGTACCTACCCCTGCTTCTTCCCATGATCCTCAGGCTTGCCCGTTAACCTGTAGAGACCATGGTCCCTAACTCCAAGCATAATCCCATCGGACTTAGAGCCTCTAGGCTTGAGTCTTGCCTTCCCATCCTGGAACAAGACCTCAAACCCCTTCCTCTCCATCATTGAGACGAAGATCACACTATATCTGAGTCCTGGTACAAATAGTACTTCCAAGACCCGTATCATATGTCTTGTCTCCATCTTGAATGGCACCACTCCCGATCCTCGGATCTCCAATTGACTCTTGTCGCCCAACACCATGTGCAACTTCGAGTCCCATTCAGCTAGAGTCTCAAAAACCTCCTGTGACCCTGTCATGTGCTTCGTTGCACCACTGTCCACATACCATCCATCCTCTCGAATAGTACCCCGTGAGAAATGAGAAATCATAGCAAAGTCCTCCTCTTCCAATCTCTTGGAGAGATCATTCACCTCTGCTGAAGTGGCAACTCCGATGACTTGCTTTCCTCTCCTCCTCTTTTCATTATCTCCTTTCTTCAACGAACATCTCGACGAAAAATGACCCATCTCGCCACAGTTGAAACACTTGATTTTACTCAAGTCCTTCTTTGGCTTACCCTTCATTCTCGATGCAAGAGCCATGTCCTCATCTGCCTTCCTCGATGGATGAAGATCCTCGTCCCACAAATCTTCCTGAATGAAGTCATCCCATAGTCTATTCCAGTCTGGCAGCCTCTCCCTGGCAACAGTTCCTTTGATGAAGGGCTTCCATTCCTCGGTGTACCCTTTCAAGGCAATCGTTACCATCTCTGCATCTGAAACTTTAACATCGACGACAACAAGCTCAACTTGAGACAACCTCGTTAGATACGAAATTGTTTCTTCACTCTTTAACATTTTGGTGGACTTCAACTTATCCTACAATACCAATACCCAGTTCTCCTTCTTATTCTGGAAAAAATTCTGAAGAGCCATCCACATCTCATGTGCATTGTTCTTCCTGGACAAATGAGGTATCAAGGAATCCTTCACAAAATCAAGGATGATTAACCTCGCCTTTGTATCCAAATCTTCACATATTTCCAGCTCCTTAGGGTCGGTTGGCATCTTGATCTCTTTCACAGAAAAATCCCAAATCCCATTGACCTGCAAGACCAACTTGATCCTTTCCTTCCAAGGAGTATAGTTGGACAACCCTTCCAACCTGTCCTCATATCGGAGATTGCCTGTAGCTTCGACATTGTAGTGACTCCTTCACTCACAATGTGACCAACTCCCTCTCACGCTATACTTCGCTGCGCAAACTCTGATTTACTGATTTCTAAAGTAGCTCAGACACTCTCTGATACCATGTTCAATTTCTGTGACCTTGGGTCTAGGTTAGAGTCTTAAATCACTAACGCTACCAAACCAAGAAATTCAACCATAAACTACTTTGCACAACAAAAAATATAAAGCAGTAAATCACATATGCACAATATACACAATTTTAAACAAAATTGTACAATAATGTACAATCCCAAATCTTCATTATATTAAATGAAATCTGAATAATACAATAGTCTATGGTGTACAAGATACACTGACAAACACAATGTCATATCTCGTCCTGCCGGTCTTTCGCTTCTGTATTGCTCACTAGTAGTGCCTTAGTCCATCAAGATACACATCGAGACTCCAGGAGGGCTGCCACCTAACACTGCTGCACGTCCTTTTGTAGATGGTACGCGGGTTGATCCAATCTGCTCTCTGGGTAGGTCTAATTCCCGAGCTCCAACCTGCAAGGCTAGCAACAACTTTCATCCATCAAAGTGTTGCACTTTGGCACCACACTTCACCCAACCTTCAGTTGCTCTTCGTCCATCAAGATAGCTTGTCTAGGGCTACTTTGGGTAGCGAACACGCTACCCTCCAACAGTCCTATGGCACCCAATCCAATCACTATTGAATTGGCTCCTGCAATGACGCTTTGCCACCACGAAAGTTCATCTACTTGGCATCAACAGGCTGCTCAATAATCTGATCCAATTCGGTCACGACTTGACCCAACACTCCTCCCAAGTGCACTGTTGTCCTTCACTGTTAGTTGTTGCTCCTGCAATACTGGTTAGGGCACAATATGCAGCCCTTAACCTCCACGTTTCCAGCAATCTACACCCTTCTAGGGCTGCGGTCCACCTAGAAAAGACCCTCCCAGCACCACGATGTTCCTTTTCTGCCTCAAGCACTTCAAAGCTGCCTTGGAACAGCCTCAAGTTGCTGGCAATGGCCTGTGGCCTAGCTCAACAACTTGCTGTAGCCTCCGGTCTCCTCAACAGGCCCAAACAAACTCCCTCAATCAACTACGTTGTCCTCCTATCCTCCTCAGCCTAGCTGTCTGCTCTTTCCAGCACCAATCCGCACTCAAAATAGTCTACACAGATCTGCCATCAACCCATAAAACAAACCCAAGCATACGTTGTACCTACATCACCTCTCCACGTTTTTTTAGGGCAGACTCCTTCACGTTGTAATATCTCGCTTTTGTTGTAGTTTAGCTCCTTTCCACCGAGTTTCCTTATAGGATGTGTTGCCCAAACTTGGATGCTCTAATGCTCTCAAATCATCCTTAATTTATAGACATTAAGGCTCAATGAATTTGCTTGAAGTGACACATCTATTGGACCACTTTTACACCAAGCCTACATGACTTGGTAGCCAATAATTGCCTTGTCAATTTCAAAAATTCATTTCTCTAATGACAACTCAAATTCAGATGATTCTCGAGGTATTGGAATCGTATCTTCAAGCACTATCATCCTCATCCATCACATGTCGTACCTCCATCATGGTTTTGGCCCAAATCACGATGGGTGCAAAACCCCACACTTGGGTTCCAAGCCCACAAGCTACCCTTGTGGTGCTTTTCCCTCCAAACCCTGAACCCTAGGGCTTGGAGTACCTCCCAAGCTACACAAATCAACACAGCTGAGGATTTTTATTATTAAGTAGCAGTGAAATCTGAGTACAATCTATGGATGCCCAACTGGCAATCGAACAAACAAGTAAATCTGGCCAAAATTAGCAAGGTAATTTCCCTTCCTCCACAAGCAACCCCAACACAACTTTCCTTCTGAAAACTCGTCTTCCTAGACCCTCTGCGTCAACTTTTGCACAGTGCTTGCATAGGCCCTTGGACATCTAAGCTCGAAACTGCCTCTAATGAAGTCATTATGCCTGTCTCTGCTGAGGAAACTGATTCTCTGGCCCTCTGAAAGACTTTCCCGACCTCTGGAAGCTGAATCAATTTTTTCCTCTAGCCAAATCAAATTGCTCTTCTGAAGCAATTGCGTAGGCCTCTGAGCTGCCTCACTAGGAATAACTCAGCCCCTTACTGCTGCCCCTAGAAAACTTTCTAAAGATCACTGTCTCTGCCCCTCACTGACTCTGGTTCGATCTTTGGCTCTCCAGCAACTGTTTCTGCTCTCTGGAAATCAATCTGCCAAGGAAATCAAATTGCTGAAGTGTCTTATCCAAGTGCCCATCGACTTCTTATAATCCTCTGTTGGGACTCCAACGATCAAGATTGGATATTAATCAGGGCCTAGGATCATCTTGAAGTCGATCCATGTGAGTTTCTAGAATATTCTCACCCTGACTTAATTAATTATGATTAATTAACCATATTCCCTAAGTTTAGACTTAGAAAATATTTGAAAATCAGTTAATAATCTAATTAAGTCATCTCTAGGTGGAATTTCCAGAAACGATTTTTGGGTTTTGGAGATCTCATGTATTCTAGCCTCTCCACTGAATTTGAAGGCTAGAACACATCCGATGCTACAAAAACTAATACTCCCTCTTAGCGAGGACTATGTTCTATTGTTGCACACCCTACCACAACACTTTGTCTCCGTATCATCCTCTGTCACGTTGCTGATGTCTCGCTGCTGCTGCCCACCAACCACTGCACAGCTCTGATGTTGCATCTGTGTTGCTAGTGACCCTACTGTATTGCTGCCAACACTGCATATGCACTGCAACTCCCTCTCATCTGTTGCTATTAATATTGCAACTGCTACAACTAAGAAGTATCTGAAATGCTGAATCAAATGTGTTAAGTATGATGCATCTGTCTCCTAAGTCTTGACTGCTACTAGCCTCTGCACTGTTATGGAAGAATCTACGCTACTGCTGACTCTGCATTGTGCCTCTCTGCGCTGATGCCAACTTTGCATTGTGCTCCCTGGCACCTGACTGCTACCAGTGTGCAATTGTCACTCTAGAATTCTGACTGCACCTTTGACACTGATCTATCTTTCTACTGAATACTTTGGGCCCGCATAGCCAGGTGATGATCCATGAGGTGGACTTCTCAATGGACCTTGCCCAAATCTGTAGCTCTCTAGGGCTACAACTCCAAGTCACCCCACCTCACTCCTAGAGGTATGGTTGCCACCATCGCAAAATCTTCCTCCAACCTAGAGGACAACCTATCTATCTCAGCATGTGCTACTGCCTGGTCTTGCTTCTCCTTCTTATCCTTCTTCCTGAGATGACACTGGGTACTGTAGTGGCCAAACTCACCACACCTGAAGTACTTGACCTTAGACAGGTCTTTCTTCTTCTTTGTCTGCTCCCCTGCCCCTGATTGTGATCCTTTGATGTGAGGGCCACATCCTCCTCCTCCTTCACACCCTTTGATCCGATATTGCTGCTGCCACTGATGGAGCTCTTTAGCAAAGCTTGCCTCAAATTCTCCTACTTCAAATCAGACCACATCCTGTCCTATTCCGGTAGCTTGTCTCTACCCAATATACTTCGGACAAAATTTTGCCACTTCTGGGAGACACTATTCACTGTTCAGTGCCAACCACACTAATTCTATTGGTTGAGGCGCTACCCCAATAACTGCAAGCTAGTCTCAAACCTCTTGAATCCTAGTGAGGAAGGGATATAATCCTTCCTCCTTTTGCATCCTAATGCATCTCAACTTTTCTTCCAGGAACATCTTCAGCTACTCGAAAGTACCCTGATACCGCTGGGTGAGAGCATCCCGCATCTCTTTGGCGGTATCCTTGCCAGCTATGTGTGAGACTATATGGTCCCAGACTCCATCCAGGATCGACAACTTCGCTTTTGGCATTTCCTTCCTGTAATCTTTTAACCAATCCGCATCCTGGGGAACTTCCACAACACTGTCTATGTAGAGCTTCAAGCCATATTCATCCAACAGGAAGGACATCCTAGCCTTCTAGATGACATAGTTGGAAGAACCCTTCAACCTATCCTAATCTCTTAATCTGGATATGGCCATCTCTGATCTGTCTGGAAACTCCCTCTTCCTCTGCTCGATTGTTGCTTTGCTACTCACACTCCTTCCTGGAATGCGTCGTTCTGCTTGCTGCTACTGCCCCCTGCAATTGGGAAAATTAGATTTCTTGGCTAGAAACCCTTTGAGAGAAATATCCCTTTGTGTGCAATTTCTCTTCCACCCGACGTTGATTTTCTTGCTACAAAACCCTCCATGTCCAACCAGAAATCTACTCAGCAAAAATCTGAGTTGTTGTTGTTCCCTCTGATGGCTGGAATCACTGTCCTAGGCAAATCGAATTTTCTACCAACTTGCATCTGAAAATCAAACCCTTGCCCCAGTAATTCGGCCTTCCTGTTTAGATATTACACAACCTTTGAGAATTTCGACCTGCTGCTCCCTTTGAACAACAAAATTCTCTCCTCCGCTTCTGAGCTTCCCACTAATCAATCATGCTATGATACCATGTGAAAATTTCAAATCCGAAATCTTATTGCAGCAACTGGAAATTATTCTTCTAATTGTTAATTAATTTAACAATTTATTTTCTACAGAAAATACTGAATAAATCACACTGCAACCTTCACAAATAAAATTGCGGAAATAATAGCGCTGGAAACTTGGAAAATACTAACACACACACAATAATGAACACAATTATTTTTGGACTAATGTCCCTGGAAAAACCCAACTTGGGAAAATCGGTGCAGCGGCTGAGCGTTTTTGTTATTAAGCAACAGTGAAATATGAGTACAATCTATGGATGCCCAATTGGCAATCCAAACAACAAGTAAATATGGCCAAAATTACCTATGAGAATTTCTCTTCCTCCACAAGCAACCCAGACACAACTTTCCTTCAGAAAATTCATCTTCCTAGACCCTCTATGTTAGCTTCTGCGTAGTGCTTGCACAGGCCGTTAGATGTCTAAGCCCGAAATTGCCTCTGATGAAGTCATTTCGCTTATCTCTGCTGAGGAAACTGATTCTCTGGCCCTCTGGAAGACTTCCCGGCCTCTGGAAGCTGAATCGATTTTTCCTCTAGCCAAATCAAATTGCTCTTTTGAAGCAATCGCGTAGTCCTCTCTGCTGCCTCACTGGGAATAACTCGGCCCCTTGCTGCTACCTCTCCGGATCTGGAAAACTTCTTCCAAATCATTGTCTCTGCCCCTCACTAACTCTGCTTTAGTCTCTGGCTCTCCATCAACTATTTTTTCTCTCTGGAAATTGAACTGCTGAAGTGTCTTCTCCAAGTGCCCATCAACTTCTTCTTATAATCCTCTTTTGGACTCAAACGACCAAGATTGAATCTTAATCAAGGGCTAGGATCATCTTGAAGTTAATCTGTGTGAGTTTCTAGACTATTCTCACCTTGAATTAATTAATTCTGACCATTTAACCATATTTCTCAAGTTTAAACTCAGGAAATATTTAAAAATCGTTTAATAATCTAATTAAGTCGTCTCTAGATGGAATTTCTAGAAACGATTTTTGGGTTTTGGAAATCTCATGTATTCTATCCTCTCCACCAAATTTCATGGCTAGAACACATCCGATGCTACAAAAACAAACAGGTTCTCCCCAGTTATGTGGGGCATGGTGGTCACGGAGGAGCAACACACTGGAGGAGCAACACACTGGTGGCATCGCCACTAGAACATATGGAAATTCACCTCTCATGTCTCTCACGGAGGATTTGGAGGTGAGGCCCATGCATCAAAGGGTATGTTGATGCAATAGTGTTGGCAACGATACCGATAGGATGCAGGTCGACACGTACTGTCTCAGCTTTAGATAATGGAATCCATTGGCGTGTAGGAGCATACAACATTGACCAATGGTTTGCAGGTGAGCACAAAGGTGCATGGCGGTGTGCTGCAGTGCATCGATTTACACAATGGAGTACTGGGAGCGACTCACATGACATTGGGTTTGTTAGTGGAGGGACAAATGATTTGGTGCATATGGGAGACCTAACGGTACAGGGTGATACAACAGCAAGCAGGGGAATCCTATGGTGTATAACAACATGTCACAGTGTACGGTGGCATGCCTAGGAGTACGGGAATACTTAGTGGTATGCAGTGGCATATGGTGCAGCACAGTGGGCTCCTGGAGTGTTTCCCCCAAGGAGACTTATGGGCAGTGACATTAGGCATACCATATGGTGCAACTCAACCAAGATCGATGAGGACATTGTTGAGCATTTGGGGACACCATGATCAACAGAGACAGGTCTTCAATTGGGTTATCAGTAGATCTGAGGTGGAGAGGGACATCCATAGGATCATAGTTTTAAAACCGGTCTGGCTCGGAACCGGCCGAGTTGACTGAGCCAGAGGGTATGCTGGTCTGACTCGGCGGTTAAACCGGTCAGGCGGCTAGTTTGTTACTGAGCCGGCCGAGCAGTATACCGACTCGGCCGGCTCGGCCTGGTCCGAGTTAAACCGGCCAGTTTGTTCCAGCTGGCCGGGGGCCCAAAAACAATAAAAAATCGAACTTGAAAATGAAATTTTTTTTGCTGTTAGGTTTTGTTTAGGCTATCTAACCCCTCCCCATCCTATTTAACTTACCCAACCCCTCTCAATAGCTCACATCTATCTCATTGAATTTGCTTGAGCATTTGTGAGGGTTTTCTAAAGAGTGTGGAGTTGGTTTTTGGAGCAGCTTCATGGTAATGTTAAATTCTTAAAGTAAAAGTTCATCCTTTTACTTAAATTTTTAACATTACCATGAAATGACTCAGGATGTTTGAGAGTGGTTCCAACCTCATTGGATTTCATATGGAGAAAGTAGAATTTTAGATCTCATTCAAAATCCAGCAGACTTATCAGTTTTTCAGGATTTCAGGATTGGGTTATTGCAATGTTTCCATCGAATTTTGTCGAGCACCAATCCCTCTATGTACCTTGATGACATGATGTTAGTGACATTGGTTATGTTTTTTGTTTTGATCTCTATATCATCATCCTGTATTGGACAGTGCACTAGGTGCAATTTTGATATAATGGATATATTCATGAGCCTACTTTGATCATATGTTGTCTTTTGTGACTTGTCTATATTATAATGCTTTGTGTTTGGAAACATGAATAAAAATCTTTAAATTTATGTTTTTGTACAAAAAAATTAATGTTTAATGTATTTTTTACAAAAACCGAGTTATTGAACCCGAGTCGACCGAGTCATTACCGATTCGGAGTCGGAGTCCGAGCCGACCCTCGGCCTAGTCGGAACCCGATTCCGTTTTTTAAAACACTGCATAGGATTACTCTTTAGTATCCCTGTAGATTCATGATCATACCCTTAGGGACCTACCCACCCATCACTCTCCAGTTTTGCTTATAGTCGCAGATGTTTGGTTGTTGCTCCTTGATTCTCTCAATACAGCCAACAGGACATGGCAGGCTCACCCTAGGTAGTTAGATGAGATACAATGTGTCATGGGCAGGAGGGAGACTCTCTAGTTGAGACATTTACGGGTGCACGAGCTAACAAATATAACCTTAGGGATGGCGTGGTTTACTGCTGAGGTAGCATACGTCCCACCCCCGGGCTCACACTTGGGGAGGTGATTGCAAGGGAGTTGCAAGATGCACTTTCGGTGCGACATTTTGAGGCATTATATGACCATGAGGTGCAGTGGATGGTAGAGCTCATCTACAAGCAGATGCTTAGACTCCAAGCAGTATCAGAGTGCAGTTTTAAGAGATAGGATACCAAATCTCACGGTGTGGTGTGGCAGGCACAGGGTACTTTTGCATGCACCAAATTGATTCACGATATGTGGAGTCTATATTATGATTGCATTCAAGGAGCAGGGACTTGGGACAAGTGGATTCCAGCAGTCGACAGGACTATGCCATAGCAGATCTAGTTATGGGATCCAAGCTGATGGGTCACTCCATTTCTTAATGAGAAGGATCAGTGTAGAGGGTGATATAGCTCACTTTGGGGTTGTAATATCCTCAAAAGGGAAAATGACAGTAATTCAAGCAACAATAGACTAAAAATTACAAGTAAAATCACGCTATTAACACATAGAAACTAGAGCCAAAGACATGATCTGAGCCATTTTATTAATGCCAGAAATGAGTACAATAATGGTGTTGGAATGGGTGCACTTGGACCTACTCATGGACGGTTGGAATACATCTCAAATCAAGTGGGGATGTCTCTCTGTAAATGGCCCTGCATGGCTCTGCCAAGAAATGTTGTTGTTGGCTAACTTCAGACTACTGGTTGGGCTGTTTCCCCTACTCTGAAAATTCCAAGCTTTTAACCTCGGACACTACTCACAAAACCCACAAAAACCCACGAAGGAATTGGCCAGATGTTGACCTCGACATTTCAGCCCAATTTCCCGTAGCTCCTATAGTTGTTGGCTGAGTTAGGACCTCTGTTTGACACCTCAAACCTGCCCGGAAAATTCTGCCAAACTAACCTTGGCTTCCCCTCAAAAAACCCAAAAAAACTCGGAAAGGGTTTGTCCTAGTTTTGATCTCAGAAATTCACCCTCTTGGGCTTGGCTCACTAGCTACTAGGCAATTCGGTCCTCCTAGAAATTCTGCTACTGGAGGCTGCCAAAATGCCTGGAAAATCCCTGTTAGGAAGCTCTAAGCATCCCCACCAAGTGTCCTCCAAAATCTCCTCTCACTTCTCACCTCCCAAAGCAACCTCCCAACTAAACTACGTCCTGCACTGTGCAGTCTCTGCGTCCTCTACACAATCCCTGAAGTGGAATTGCTTCTCCTGTAATCTTTGTTGTGAAATGAAATGCACCTCCAAAATGGTACGACTTCTCTCATGAGTAGGAACTTGAAGTCCCCCAAGGTAGAGGTTGAGATCTCCGCCTGAAGATCTCGTGTGCTAAACAACACTGCAGACTTAGCACGCAACACAAGCGTGCTATGTCAAGAAGACAATCAAAATAGAAGTCGAATGAATGAGGAAATGAGCTGCCTTCACTTTATTTTATCACTTGAGCCCCCAACATTCCCTTGGGCCCACCATGGAATGCGCAGTGCCCTTATCCAACCACTCATTGCGTTGCCCCATAGAGCATCTCCCACGCTGCCACCTAGGAAACTACCTCCGAATCGAATGCTGACCACTTGGACCCCACGAAGGCCGCAATTTTTCCTTGTGAACTATAGGAGTAGGCTGTAGCTTTTACCTTAATTATTAATTGTTGGAGACCCACCTTATTTCTGCTTGACATTAGCGACATCAAAATTTATCAAAAATTAATATCCTAATTAGTAGAATTGCTAATTAGGGATATTACAGGGGTTGACACATGGGGGATTGCTAAGGCCTCCATTGTATGGTGAGTCAAATTTTTCCTGTTGCTGCTCAGGATTAGGATTAGCAATGGATGGGAAGATATCAGTGTTATTGGAACCGGTTCGGTTCCGGTCGAACCGACCGGTTTCGGCACCGAACCGGCCGATTTCGTACCAGTCCGATTCAGATTGGTTCATAAATCGGTTCTATCAGTTCACAAGCCTGGGCATTAAAAAAAAAAAAAAAATTGTTTAAATTTTTTTTTTTTTAATTATTATTTTTACTAGTTACTAACACTACCCTAGGCCCCCCCCTAAAGCTACTTAAATACCCCTACCCCCTCTATTTCACTCACACTATTTATTCGAGTCTCTTGCAATTCTTGAGCTAAGTTTGGTAAGGAGAATTAGGTTTTGCGGGGGTTGTTCTAAGGGAGATTTTTTGCAAGTTGTGGTGATTGGAGTCTTCGAGAGTTGTTGGGTTGGCAAATTTTTGAGCTACTTCAAAGAATTTTTTTTCCCAAAGATCTTTGGGTTTTCTTCAATGATTTGCAACTGGTGGAAGATTTTTTTTTATTTTGTTGGAGCTGCTACATAGTTGATTTCAAAGGATTTTGGAGCTGATTTTCTCCAAAATTTTAGAGGGTAAATCAAGGGCCATGGGAATCAAGCCATAATCCCATTGCAGACTTGGATGCTACTCATTCTTCAGATGAGGATAAGGAGGATGATCAGGATGATGATTGATGATTGATGATTTGATCATTGATTTGTTGTAGTTGTAGCTTGTAGTATTGTAGGTTGTAGTATAATACTATGATCAATGATGTTATTTTGGACTATAAAGGCCTTTTAGAGCCTGTTTCTTGATGTTTGTAACATTTTTGTTTCAACGATGTTTTACACTAAGTGCTATTTTGGTTGTATGCACTATTACTTGCTATATAAATGAGAACTTTTTCATATTTGTGTATAAATGGTTTGGATTCATATGGATGCACATGAATATATTTGTTTTTGCTTTAAAACATGAATATTTTATGTGTTTTTGGTAAACCGTTTTTTTTTTTTTTTTTTTAAATTTTATCCCCGGTTTTTTTCTGGTTCCAGTCCAGTTCCGACTGGTTCCCGGTCCACAAGGTTTTCCGGTTCGATGACCGGTTTGGTTCTGATAACATTGGTAGATATTGACATCATGGAGATGCCTAAGCAGGAAGAGCTGGGCTTTCACCAACATTTTTCCATCAAGTCTTAGGAGAGGAGGATACAGAGTGCGCACGATGGGAAGTCTGTCATAGTCAGAGTGGTGTAGTGACAACATGGTAGCACCCTTTTTAGACTAGCATAGAATCCGAGCATCAAAGGAATTATCAGTCCAACTACCCGTAGGGATGAGCTGGTTTCCACAGGGGAATATTTGAATGATCTTCCATTCGGTTTTAGTGATTTGTTGTTGACATGGGTGACTTCACTAGGATGGCATGATGACCAGCAAGAGTAGATCAGGAGAAGCTAATGTGGGCGAGTATGCATCTCCACAGGGGATGGGTTGTATCTTCATGGGATTACTGTTAGAGTGTATGAGATGGACTACTCTGTAGGGCAGCTTCATGAGGAGTTGGACAAATTTTTACATTATTAGGATGCTTTACTTATTGGTGGCAAGCAGAGGGATTTTGATGCCTATACCTGTAAGGATAGTGAGTGGAGAAAGGGGTGTTTCACGTTGATCAGGATGGCTTGGGATCCAGGTATCGAGGGACTCCTTCATGATAGGACAGTGCAAAGATCAGGGATGATCCAGTGGCACATTTGGGACCATGGTACAATTTGAAGTGACAGTGGGGATTAACAATTAGGGAGGGTGCTGTGAAAATTCCTGGATCTAACAATCTCAGGAATCCTACTGCTACCAGCTGAATCTACTTCATCTACTTGTAAATTACATTACACAGTTATTTTCATATTACTTCTGGAAATATTGAAGTAAATTATTGAAGCAACCTACACTTAATTAAATATGATTCTAAAACAAGGAAACTGAGAAAAGAACAATACACACATAGGACACCTTTATTTTGGACGAAAGTCCCCGGAAAAACCCAATGCGGGAAAACAAGTGCAGCATATTTGAGGGTTTGTATTATTAAGTAGTAGCAATTTCTGAATACATTGTTGAATGCCTCGAGGGTTATTCAATTACAGAGAGAGAAATACTAACAAAAAAATTGTGAATTTTACCTCACTCAATCACTGGAATTTGCCAGCTAATCGGGTCACTGGATGAGGTGCCCCTGGCAGGCTCTGCGCGGTCCCTGCATCACCTTGTTTAAGCATTGTGTTGCCTAGCTAGTAGATCAATCTGCCTCTTAGAATCTCAGATCTTCGCCTCCCAGTCCAAAACCCCAGATCTGGGCTTCTGAATCTGATCCGACATTAAAATATCAGAAACCCTCTCAACTACTACGTATTGCTTTTTGTAGCATCAAAAAGTGTTTCAAGTCTGAAAATTTGTAAAGAGGCTTCGACATCAGTATCCCAAAGAACCCAGAAACCGTTTGTGGAAATTCCACTCGGTTTGTATTTTATTAAAATAATTAATTATTTTAATGTAGACCCTAAGTCTAAACTTAGGGAAATTAAATAATTAATGGGTATTAATAAAACATAGTGTGAATCTTCTAGAGAATGAAGATCAAGTCAAGTTTAATCTTGGCCATTGATTAGACTTCTAATCTGGGCCGTTAATTCGTTAATAAGAAGATTATAAAACAAGGCTTGAGGGTCATTTCGAAAGTAAGTCAGGCATACACTCAGTAACCCAAAGGAAGTTGATTCTGAAGGAATAAAATTCGATTTCAGAGGGAGAATTGCAGAGGTAGAAGAAGGAGAGGGAGTCAGCAGTGACAAAGAAGGAAGAGAGGGACGCAGAGGGCCAGAGAAGGTAGCACAGAGCAGCAGCGCAGGGACTGTGTAAAGAAGCACGCAGAGTGACGCAAAGGGAGATAGTGGGTCTTCTCGGTGTCAGGAATTCTCCAAAAGGAACCGGAGAATCTATCTCAGGTGTTTTCTAAAGAAATATGCCAATCTATTTCTTGTAAAGAATTCATTACAGAAGAATAATATATAAACCCTCACCAGCTGCACCGGTTATCCCACATTGGGTTTTTCTGATGACAATTGTCCAAAAATAAGTGTGTACATGTGACTTTTTCTTATGCTTATATTTTTTACTGTTTCTTTCTCTGCATATACATAAGTGAATGCTGCAGTAGTATTTGTTTCGAAATTTACTGGAAGAATTATGTAAATAACTTATTGAAATAATAAGTAGGAGAAATAAATCTATCACAACAGAAAGATTTTCTAGATTGAAATTTTCACATGGTATTAGAGCCAAAGATGAGTAACAAGAGCAAAGAACAGGCAATTGAATGTAAATCAAATGTTGTTGTAGTAGCTAGGAAGGGTTCGCGCAGTTCTCTAGAGAAGAAGGGAAGCATAGAAGAATAGATGGATCACGATGTTTCTATTCTGGCATCTAGATTGGAAGAAGAATTTGCTTGTGTGTCAAGCTCTGCTTCTCCTAAGATCTAGTACATTGATAGTGGGGCGTCTGCTCACATGACGAGAGTGCGAGAATGTTTCTCAAACTACCAAGAAGAGAAGATGAACTTTAAAATCCCCATGATCCCCATGGGCAATAAGGAAAAATGTACCCCTATTGGAAGAGGTACCATAGTATTTCAAATGGAAGCTAGCAATAAGCTTCAGGCCACTAATGTACTGCATGTGCTTGGTTTGGGGATGAACTTACTCCCTGTGTCACAACTTCAAAATAAAGGTTATGACGTTTACTTCATTGGCAATAGAGTATACGTCAAACACCCAAGTTGGAATAAGAAAGCACAAATCGGCGTCAAGAGCAATAAAATCTACAAGTTACAACTCGAATCTCCAATGGCTCTAATAGGCAGCACTGATGAGAAGGACTTGAATGAACTATGGCACAGGAGAATGGAGCACTTGCATCATGGGACATTAAGGATTCTCAAGAAGACTGTCACAGGAGTTCCAGAACTGAGCATCAAGCGAGACGATGTCTGTAGAGGGTGTGTATTAGGAAAGTATGGCAAGGCAGCATACCATAGAAGCAGCAATAGGGCTAAGAGTGTGTTGAGCTTAATACACTGAGACATTTGTAGGCCAATGTCCACTAGAGCTCTTAGTGGTGCCGAATATTTCGACACCTTCTTTGATGACCATTCCAGGAAGACCTGGATCTACTTTATGAACACCAAGGATGAAGTCTTTGGTTGATTCAAGGAGTTTAAAGATCTGGTAGAGAATCTGACGGGAAAGCGGATCAAGACATTGCGTTCAGACAATGGTGGAGAATACATGGACAAAAACTTCACAAAGTTCTACGCAAGGGAAGGCATCAGAAGAGAGTGGACCGCTCCATATAATTCAGAAAAGAATGGTATTGCAGAGCAGAAGAACAAAACTATTGTCGAAGCTTTAAGGGAAAAGATGTACGATCAAGACATGCCCAAATTTCTGTGAGCTGAAGCTTGTAATACAACTATTTACGTACAAAATAGGATTCCTCATAATGCATTGGGTAAGATCACTCCAGAAAGTGTCTTCACTGGCAGCAAGCCTGAAGTGAGCCACTTTAGGATCATTGGCAGTGCGACATATTGTCATGTGCCTGAAGAGAAGAGGAAGAAGTTGGATATGATCATGGAAAAGGGATATCTGGTGGGATATAGTGAGAATGCAAAGGTTTATCGTATATACATTCCTGAGAGTAGGAAGATTGTGGTACAACAGGATGTGAAATTCATGGATGAGAGGGCCTTCAGAAAATCTCGGGAGATGCTTTCTGCTACGCAATCTGAGGAGGATCTGCTGGTCCAGCCACAACGACCGACAGAGGGTAATACGAGTGCCTCTCCAAGGCATGGGAATCCATGGGATACATCTCCCGAGGACTTGCAAGAAGGAGAACAGGTGGATCCACCCACTACCAGTGGTAAGATGAGTAGGGAATTGCGACAGATTCTAGGGGATGCAAAAGAGTTTTTCGGAGCCCCCCTCAAAATGAGAAGAAGCAGCACAGACAACCTGAAAGGTACCAAGCTTTGGTAGCGCAGGTTGGAGAGCCATCTATTTTTTGGGAGGCAGCTCAGCACCAAGTTTGGGTCGATGCGATGGTGGAGGAGTACAACTCCATCATGATGAATGATGTCTAGGAAGTGGTTCCCAGGCCTCAGGATAGATCAGTTGTAGGTTCGAGATGGATCTACAAGATCAAATATGTTGCAGATGGCAATGTCTAGAAATTTAAGTCCAGGTTTGTGGCCAAGGGGTATGCTCGAAAGGAAGGGATAAATTATGAAGTGACCTTCGCCCCGGAAGCCCGATATACTTCTATTAGATCCGTGATATCCCTTGCTGCGCAGATGGGATGGGAGCTTCACTAGGTGGACTTCAAGACTGCGTTCCTGAATGGGGTGATAGAGGAAGAAGTATATATTGAACAACCAGAGGGCTTTGAGATGCATGAATAGAAAACTCATATGTGCAGGCTCAAGAGGGCCTTGTATGGACTGAAGCAAGCCCCTAGAGCTTGGTATGGTCGAAGTGACAACTACTTGCAGAAAATGGGATTTGTCAAGAGTGACGCAGATCCCAATCTCTACTATCTTAGGGTAGGGGATGAGCCTCTTATACTGGTGCTATATGTAGATGATCTATTCCTAACAAGATCATCTAGGCTCATCAAGGACTGCAAAGAGAATTTAGCTGTGGAATTTGACGTGAAGGATCTAGGGCTAATGCATTATTTTATAGGGTTGGAAGTTTGGCAGCAGAAGAGTGAGATCTTCCTAAGACAAGGAAGATATACTACAGAAGTTCTGAAAAGGTTTTAGATGGAGGACTGTAGATCCATGGGCTACTCCAATGATTATCAATTGGAAGAAAATTGACATGTCCAAAGATGATTAGGCTGATCCTACTTTGTATAGGTAGCTCATAGGTTCTCTGATGTATCTGGTAAACACTAGACCAGACATTTGTTATGCTGTCAATACCCTCAGTCAGTTCATGGTGGAACCTAGGAGGGCTCATTGGGCAGTAGCTAAACACGTTCTCAGATATTTACAAGGAACAGTCAACCTTGGACTAAATTACACCAGAGGCAATGACATCAGGTTGAGTGGGTTCACTGACGCTGATTGGGCGGGGAGCCCAATAGATCGGAAAAGTACCAGTGGGTACTGTTTCAGTGTTGGATAGGGGATGACCTCCTGATGCAACAGGAAACAAAAATCCATGGCCCTGAGCTCCGCAGAGCTGAATATATGGTAGCTAGCACGACTTCGTGTGAGGCCATATGGTTCAGAAATTGCTTGTGAACTTACTCAAGGAGAAGATGGAGGCGATCATCATTCTTTGTGATAATCAGAGTTGCATCAAGCTCTCTGAGAATCCCGTGTTTCATGATCGGTTGAAGCACATTGACATCAGGTGTCATTTCATTAGAGACTATGTCCAAAAGGGAGTTGTACAATTGGAGTACACTCCTACAGAAGAACAAGTGGCAGATATCCTCACAAAAGCTCTGGGAAAGAACAAATTTTTTTATTTCAAAGAAAAGATGGGGATGATCAAGGATCCATTTCACTAGCAGGGATGGATAGGTTCAGGATTCAGAGGGAGCTATAGTACAGATGAGGCAGTGACAATGATAGGGTCATGGAGAACAATATAGAAGGCAGTAGGTGAGGGGCAACAGCGAGGCATCAACAACGCAGAGGATGCTTCAAGACAGAGCAGCATGCAAAAGGCATTTTGCTAGAACACTTTCCTCGCTAAGAGGGAATGTTGATTTTTGTAGCATCAAAAAGTGTTCCGAGTCTCAAAATTTGTAAGGAGGCTTGGACATCAGTATTCCAAAAAACCTAGAAACCATTTGTGGAAATTCCACTATGTTTGTGTTTTATTAAAATAATTAATTATTTTAATGTAGACCCTAAGTCTAAACATAGGGAAATTAAATAATTAGTGGGTATTAATAAAACAGAGTGTGAATCTTCTAGAGAACAAAGATCAAATCAAGTTTTAATCTTGGCCATTGATTAGACTTCTAATCTATGTCGTTGATTCGTTAGTAAGAATATAAAAGAAGGTTTGAGGGTCATTTGGAAAGTAAGCTGGGCATACACTCAGTAACCCGAAGGAAGTCGATTCTGAAGGAATAGAATTCGATTTCAGAGGGAGAGTTGCAAAAGCAGAAGGAGAGGGAGTCAGCAGTGACAGAGAAGGAAGAGACAGGGACATAGAGGGCCACATAAGGCAACGTAGTGTGCCCACGCAGAGTGACGCAGTCTAGCGCAGGGATTACGCAGACAAGCACGTAGAGTGATAGAGAGGGAGATAGTGGGTCTTTTGAGTGTCAGGAATTCTCCAAAAGGAACTGGAGAATCTATGTCAAGTGTTTTCTAAAGAAATCTGCCGGCCTATTTCTTGTAAAGAATTCATTGCTGAAGAATAATATATAAACCCTCATCTGCTGCACCGGTTTTCCCACATTGGCTTTTTTCGGGGACAATTGTCCAAAAATAAGTGTGTACATGTGATTGTTTCTTATGCTTATATTTCTTACTATTCCTTTCTCTGCATATACATAAGTGAATGTGGTAGTAGTATTTATTTCGAAATTTACTGAAACAATTATGTAAATAACTTATTGAAATAATAAGTAGGAGAAATAAATCTATCACTGCGGAAAATTTTTCTAGATTGAAATTTTCACACTGCGCAACCTCTCCATAGCCCTGCACGGCTTTGCATTGGCTCTGCGTCAGGCTGTCTCGCTCTGCGTTGGCTTTGCTGGAACTCTTTCAACCTCTCTATTGATGATTCTTCGGTTGAGAAAAACACTCTCTCTGGAAGCTATCTCTGCCCCTCTCTGCGTTGGAATCACTTAAATCTAATCTTCGTCTGAGCACTGCTCCTTCAGAAGAATTCGATCACTTGATTCACTCGGTGTGTCTTTCCAAATGACCCTCAAGCCTTCTTTTATAGTCTTCTCATTTAGACATCAACGGCTGAGATTAGATCTATAATCAACGGCTAAAATTATAACTTGACTTGATCTTCGCTTTTTCTAGATCATTCCCACTTTGTTTTATTAATACCCTTTAATTATTTAATTTCCATAAGTTTAGACTTAGGGTCCCCATTAAAATAATTAATTTTTGCAATAAAACATATTCCAAGTGGAATTTTCACAAACTGTTTACGGGTTCATTGGAATACATGTGCCTAAGCCTCTCCACAAATTTTGAGACTTAGAGCACTTCCGATGCTACCAAAAATCAACACTCCCTCTTAGCGAGGAAAGTGCTCTAACAATATGCCTATTTCATACTGCTCTGACCTTGAAGCATCCTCTAAGCTACTGATGTCTGACAAGCTGTCCACCAACCATTGCGTTGCTGCTGCAACTGTATTGCTGCCCATGACACTACTGCATCTGTACTACAAGTCCTTCTCAAATGCTGCATCTGCTATGCTGCTAGCACTGCCACTGCTAACACTGCATCTGCAATGCAACTCAGCTGCTAAGAGAAGCAACTGAACCCACCCAAAAACTGAACAAGCATTCAATGTTGAGATTTTGAGTGTTGACATTTTTTTACATCAGGTGTGCTCTAGCCCTGAAAGCTTGTGGAGGGGCTAAGACACATAAGACCTCCAAAACCCAGAAAGTGTTTGGAGAAATTTCATCTAATGTGTGAGATATTAAAATAATTAATTTTTTTAATGAGGACCCTAAGTCTAACTTAGGGAATTAGAAAAATTAAAGTGAATTAATTAAACACATGTGATGGAATGTTATAAGTGACGCGGATAAAGCAGTCTTTTAATCTCAGCCGTCGATAAGACATTAAGTCACGACCGTTGATGTCTCAACGAAAAAGTATAAGAGAAAGGCTTGAGGGTCAGTTGGAGACACACACATGGAGGCAGAGCTGAGAGACTAAGCTGGAATTCTAGGGCGGGTTTGCTAAGAATTTCCAGAATAGTTTCTGTTGCAGCAAGGGGTAGTATTGGCTAAGGGGATGATCTGATCCCGGAGCCAAGAGTCAGCAAGAGGCAGAAGAGCAACAACCAGGGGCAGTGCAGAGGAAGCTGAGGCTATGCAGCAGCTGCGCAGTGTAGAGGGTTTCAACTGCTACACAAGCCCAGGAGGGGCAGCGCTACAACTTCAGGAGGCCACCAGGGTTACGCAGAGGCCATACAGGGCAGCGTAAGGACTGTGTCACCTATTTTGGGGTTACGCAATCCCCTTTTGAGCAGTCCAGGGGCACGCATAAGCTAGCAGTGCTGCCACAGGAAACTTCAGAGCAGCGCTGGGGTTTCTAGAGGCAGAACAGGACTGAGTTCCGTAAATCCCGTTTGAGGGTGTGAATCAGTACAGTCTTCAGTCTCCAAAACAACAGGTATTGCTACAGATATATTTTTTCTCTGTCGAGTTAACCAGAAAGGTGACCAAATTTGTTGTACTCAGATTCTACTTAATAATAATAAACCCTCATATCTACTGTATTGGTTTTCCCGCGTTGGGTTTTTCCTGGGGACATTTTTTCGAAAAATTTGTGTCACTTTGTTGAATGAGTGTAATATTTAGTAAATGATTTGTATGTGTGTAGGCTATTAGTTGTGTTTATTTCAGTATTTTCTGAAAATAACTTGTATAATTTAGAGGTAAATAAAGATATTGCACTAGGATTTCTATATTGTTGTATTCAGAAATTTTCACATGGTATAAGAGCGATTGCAGATCAAGCTGAATCTCCAGTAAATCAACTGAAGACATATTTTCTGCAGGGTAGAAGTTGAACCAGCAGGAGGACGCAGTCCCAGTATAGGCTACACAGGGGCTGACGTAGTCCCATTTGGGTGACGCAGAGACAACGCAGTGCCTTCCAGAAGGACGCAGGAGCAACTTGCGCTGCGCAGAGGCTGCGTTGGGCCAGTTTGCTCACACAGAGACCAGCTAGAGGGATGCGGTCCAATTACTTTTTCTGTTGCTGAGAAGTATTGCCGAGATCCAGAAGCAGTGCTTCTGATCTTCAACAGTTGTTGGTGTGGTGGAGATTCTGTCGGTGCAAAATTGTGCCTAGCAAAGTTGACAAAGAGCAGGAGGAAGACAGTCACTCGGCGGATCTGAGCCAAACAAATCTGAGATTCAATCAGGAGGGTGATCGTAGAGAACTGTTCGATTGTTTTTGGCTAAATATTTCTAGGAGGGAAATCAATTAACAGAGGGAGCAACTACAATAGAGGGTTTTTGATCGCCAAGAAACCCAGATCCAGCGTTTTTGTTGAGTTTTGCAGTAGGAAGAGGGAGAAGAGTATTGTTTCGTCAGATTTGAGCTAGATGGCTTCTCATGGACTAAGAGATCAGGACAGGTTGGACGGTGTGTCCAACTTCGTCATCTGGAGAGCCAGGATACTGACAGTCCTGGATGAATATGACATCAAGAACCATGTGGACAATGTACTAGCTGAGCCTACAGATCTTGATCCTCTGACGAAATTCAAGGAAAATCAAGTGCGGGCTAAGCGTTTGATTATGGATGGAGTAAAAGATCACATCGTGCCACATATTGCCGAAAAGAAGACGGAAAATGAGATGTGGACCGCTTTGGAGACGGTGTATCAGGGAAGCTCCATTCAAGAAAGATGCTTCTAGAGAACCAGATGAGGTTGTTCCAGATGCAGGAGGGTGAGGAGATAGATCTCTTCCTTTTCCGACTTCAGACTATTTGGGATCAACTGATTGCCATGGGTGCGATTCTGGAAGAAGGGCTCTTGGTAAGGACTACCTTGAATGCAGTCACCAAGGAGTGGGAAACGTTTGTCCAAAGCATATTGGGCAGGGCAGCATTACCATCCGGGGCGGACATGTGGGCAATCCTCCATCAGGAGGAGATCAGGAGAATCACCAAGAGGTAGAACAGTAGCAGCGGAACTGTCAGGGTGAAGAAAGAAGAGGAAGATGATGCAGCCCTTGCATCGAAGGAACGAAGGCAGCAAGGGAAGAAGAAGAGGGACCTATCCAAGGTCTGGTGCTTTAACTGTGGCGAACTTGGACACTTTGCCAGGACTTGTCCTAAGAAGGAAAAAGGATCTTCTGAATCCAAGGCTGCAACAGCAAAGGACGATGGGAGTGATGATGACGTAGTCATGAGTGCTCATGAGCCACGTAAGTGGGGCGATATGGATCAGTAGAGCAACTACAGATCAAGGTGGCAGGATCCTTGAGTAAGCCAAACTCTTGGATCACATATGAGCTACGAGAGCCTTAAGACGGTAACAAGAAAAGGGGAGCAGTGGCCGCATAAGATCACAGCGAAGCAGAGGACAAAGCTAAGACGCTGTAGAGGGAGCAATGCAGTGCAGAGGCAGCAACATAGAGGCTGATGGGACTTTAGCACAATGTTTTAAAAACCGGAACCGGTGACCGGACCGGTGGCCTAATGAACCGGGTTTCTAACCGGAACCGGTCTAACCGGGAGTGGTCAGATCTCAATGAACCGGTTTTAAAAAAAATACATTAAATAATTATTTTTTAATAAAAAAAACTATTTTTAAAATTTGCAACCATGATTCCAAGCCAATAGAGACAAAATATGCAAAGTTTGTTCATTTATATACCATGAAAAGGTGAATATATCAAAATGGCACCGAGTGCAATACATATCATCGAAAAATACAAAAGCAATGAGGCTCCAAATGGCCCATAAAGTCCAAAAACAATGCTACAAGCTATGAAGCCATTGGCCTAATACAAGACTACATATTAGTGATCAACAACATGATCACTTCTCATCATGATCAAAATCATCACCACTACTAGACAAGGGATCATCAACATGAGCTACATAAATAATATGGCTCAAAGTTTGAGGACTCCTAAAACTCCTCTACAACTTTAGTAGTAGTAGTAGTAGTAAAAATAGACATCAAAACTACAAATCATTGAGCAACATGGTCTCTCATGAAACTCATCATTGATTCATCGCTACTAGAAATGGGATCATCAACAAGAGATACATAAACATCATCTAGCTCAAAGTCTTCAGATTTGGATTGCTCAACCTTATAACATGATAGAAATTGAAAAAGTTTAACATGCCTAAGCAATGATTTTGGTTTGAGTGAAGGGTTCATTTCCTCAACCTTAAAATGTGATAGAAAAAAATTAGCATGTCTAACTAGTTGTTTTCCTTTGATTGAAGGGTACATCAAGGTTCTTAAAGGACTTCATGCTCTTGATCAAATGCCAATATCATACCCTTACACATGATAGAATCAAATGGAAACATTGCAAATTCCCAAACCATGAAGCCCTGAAAACCATTAAGTCTGCTGAATTTTGAGTGAAACCTAAAATTCTAGTTTCTCCATATGAAATCCAATGAGGTCGAAACCACTCTTAAACATCCTGAGTCATTTCATGGTAATGTTAAAAATTAAAGTAAAAGGATGTCCTTTTACTTTAAGAATTTAACATTACCATGAAATGTCAATGCTTCCCTTACCTCCACATCAGCCCTAAAACTCATTTCTGGTCGTGCGTGGGTCCACATAGGGAAAGAGTAGCTAAATGAACCCTCCCATTGGCTCCAAATCAGCCCTAAAACATAACTGTCGCCGAAAATGTGGGTCCGCGGATGAGTTAGCACCTAACCGGCCGGTTAGGTCCGGTTTTTTCAAAAACAGGCGAAATGCCCTAGGTAGCCGGGTTGCCTGGCCGGTTTCGACCGGTGGGCTATCTAACCGGCCGGTTTGGCCGGTTACCGGTTCAAACCGGCCGGTTTTTAAAACACTGCTTCAGCAACGCAGAAAGGCAGTGCAAAGCTACAGTAGCGCAGTGGCTTCGGGAGGACAGCGCAGAGCAACAGGTAAGGGAGCTTCAGTGATGAGATGCAACCTGACTTGTCTGTCAACGATTGGGCAGGGGTCCTTTAGTTGCTTACTTCTGAGCAACTGAGTTGCAGTGCAACAGTTAGCAGTGGCAGTGCTATGGGCAACATGATGCAGCAATTTGAGAGGGAGTTGCAATACAAATGTGGCAGTGTCAGTGGCAGTGACATGGGCAACAATACAGAGAGTAGCATCGCAATGGATGGAGGGCAGTAGGCCAAGCATCAGTAGCGCAGAGATCAACACAGAGATCTTGTGATACATGGTGTGGACGTATTACTAGAGCACACTCCGTGCTAAGAGGGAGAGTTGAGATTTTGATTGTTGAGGTAGGATCGGGTGTGCTTTAGCCCTAAATTTTGTGGAGGGGCTAAGACACACAAGACCTCCAAAACTCAGAAAGCGTTTGGAGAAATTTCATCTAATGTATGAGATATTAAAATAATTAATTTTTTAATGAGGACCCTAAGTCTAACTTAGGGAATTGGAAAAATTAAAGTGAATTAATTAAACACATGTGAGGAAATGTTTTAAGTGACGTGGATCAAGCAGTCTTTTAATCTCAACCGTCGATAAGAGATTAAATCACGGCCGTTGATGTCTCAACGAAAAAGTATAAGAGAAAGGCTTGAGGGTCAGTTGAAGACACGCACACAAAGGCAGAGCTGAGAGACTAAGCTGGAATTCTAGGGCGGTTTTGCTAAGAATTTCCAAAAGAGTTTCTGTTGTAGCGAGGGGTAGTATTGGCTAAGGGGATGATTTGATCCCTGACGCAAGAGTCAACAAGAGGCAAAGGAGCAGCAACTAGGGGCAGCGCAGAGGAAGCTGAGGTTGCACAATGCAGAGGGTTTCAGTCGCTACGCAGGTGCTATGCAGGCCCAGGAGGGGCAGCGCTGCAACTTCAGGAGGCCACCAGGGTTATGCAGAGGCCATCCAGGGCAGCGTAAGGACTGCGTCACCCAGTCTGGGGTTATGTAGTCCCCTTTTGAGTAGCGCAGGGGCACACAGAAGCTGGCAAGGCTGACGCAGGCAGCACTGCGATTTCTAGAGGCAGAACGGGACTGAGTTCTGTAAATCTCGTTTGAGGGTGTGAATTAGTCCAGTCTTCAGTCTCCAGAACAACAGGTACTGCTGCCGATCTATTTTTTCTCTGTCGGGTTAACCAGAGAGGTGCCCAAATTTGTTGTACTCAGATTCTACTTAATAATAATAAACCCTCATATTTGTTGAACCGGTTTTCCCGCATTGGGTTTTTCTGGGGACATTTGTCTGAAAAATCTGTGTCACTTTGTTGAATGAGCGTAATATTCAGTAAATGATATGTATGTGTGTAGGCTGTTAGTTGTGTTTACTTCGGTAATTTCTGAATATTTTCTGAAAATAACTTGTATAATTTAATCACAAGTAGGAGAAGTAAACCATGATACTGCAGTAGGATTTTTGTATTGTTGTATTCAGAAATTTCACTTTCAGTGGATGCACCTCTGGTGCTAAAGATTTGACTGCTGATAGCTACTGCGATGTCCATCTGATGCACTGCGATGTTGTTTCTCTGCACTATGCTATTGTTGCTCTACGCTGCTCAGAAGTATGCACTGCTACTCACTGCAACTGTTGCTCCATCACTCCTTGACTTCCACTGAAAACTCCTCCATCCCACTATGGCTGATCATGGGCTCCCGTGGCAAGGTGATGATCCATGAGGTGGGCTCATCAAGGATCCTGCTGAATTGATGTTCAAGATGAAGTACAGTTCTATGTCGCCACATTTCTCTCCTAGAGAAGCGTGGGCACTCGTGGCAAACTCATCCTTCTCGATCTTTGTGGCTGCAACTTTAGGATCGTGTTTTTCATCCTTGTCCTTTTTCTTCAAAGGACACTGTGATGCAAATGTCCCATCTCGCCACATCTGAAACACTTCACCTTCACAACATCTCTCTTCTATCTCCATTGCCCTTATTGTCCCTTCGATGCGAGGGTTGCATTCTCCTCCTCCTCCGGATTTTTCGATCTACTCCCACCGCTACCTTCAAGCTTGCACTTGACTAGATCTCTCCTCTGCTCCTCCTCCTCAAGTGTTTCCCACATCTGCTCCCAACTAGGAAGCGTAGCCTTGCCCAAAATACTTTGGACAAAAGCTTGCCACTCCAACGTGACTGCGTTAGGGCTAGCCTCACCATGGTTGCAGTATTTGGGGTGGATCCCACGGCTGCCAACTAGTCTCGAATCTCTTGAAGTATCGTAAGGAATGGAGCAATGTGCTCCCCCTTCTGTATCTGGATCATTCAGAGCTTCTTCTCCAAGTACGTCTTCCGTTGCTCGGAAGTTCCTTCGTATAGCAGGGACAAGGCCTCCCATATCTCCCTGGCAGTGTTCTTGCTAGATATATGAGAGACTATGTGATCCTTGACACCATCAAAGATTAGTCTCTTGGCCTTTGCCATATCGGACTTGTACTTCTTGTTTTTATCCGGATCTGTAGGTACAACAACCACATTTTCCACGAACGCTTTGAGATCATATTCGTCTAGAAGGAATTTGATTCTTTCCTTCCAAATTATGTAGTTGGAGGATCCCTCCAATCAGTCTTGATCTCTCAGTCCGTAAGATGCCATTTTAGCCGAAAATTGTCGAAATGCTCCTCTTCTTCCCCCACTGCGCAGCACTAGGCAGACTTACACACTCCTTATGGAGCTCGTAGATCTCCTGCTCAGATCTTGGAAAAACGCTGAATTCCTCGGCAAGGAACTCACTGAGGAAGAATTCCCCACTATGTATTCTTCTTCTTCTTCTTCTGATGCTTTTCTTCCCAGCAACTACGTGTAGAAAAATTGCGTCCCTTTGGCTCTGCATGAAGGCTCCGCGATGCTCCCTCTGCCTCGACAAGATCTCGATCCAAAAGTCTTACCTCTCTGTCGACTCACTCAAAGAGAGATAACCTCGAAAAATTATCCCTCCTGGATAGAACTGCGCAATCCCTCTGGGGATACGATCTACTGCTGCAGCAACAATTTGGCCTTCACTTTAGTGCTAGATCAGCTCTTCCTGTTTCACATCAAATGCTATGATACCATGTGAAAAATCTTGGATCTAACAATCTCAGGAATCCTACTGCAACGAGCTGAATCTACTTCATCTTCTTGTAAATTACATTACACAATTATTTTCAGATTACTTCTGGAAATATTGAAGTAAATTACTGAAGCAACCTACACTTAAATAAATATGATTATGAAACAAGGAAACAAAGCAAAGAACAATACACACATAGGACACCTTTATTTTGGACGAAAATCCCCAGAAAAACCCAATGCGGGAAAATCGGTGCAGCAGATCTGAGTGTTTGTATTATTAAGCATTAGCAATTTCTGAATGCATTACTGAATACCTCAAGGGTTATTGTTAATTTTGGGCAACTAGGTCCAAACTCCATGTTATACTGCTCAGATGATGATGCCAATATTTTTATTGGATTCCTCTTTCAGAGAGGTGCAAGATTGATCTAAATATCATCTTGATCAGATGAGCAGAACATTTATTTTGAATTTATTCCACTTATGTGCAAGGTCGGCCGGAATTGTAATGTAGGCTTGAAAGCCCAACAAATGTGTCACACACCCTCACAGATGGATATAAATTGGAGACTTGGAGGTCATTTCATCATCAACTCATCACACACTTCTCTCTTGTGTTTGAATGGTTCGATCACTTTTGGAGGCATTTTCTTCTCACACATGTGGAGTAGCAGCTAGGGCTTTTTGGTGCAAATCTATCTAGGGCTTCAGTGTAGAATTGACCAGCATTGACTTTGGTCAGCACTTGGTTCGTTGACCTCCAAACTTCACCAAAAGTCCGATTTCTGAAGGCCGTATTGATTGGCACACATATGGAGGTTGGAAGGTGACTTTGACCTTGTTGTGTTGACTTTTTGCTGCTGTTGTTTTGCGTTGACTGGACGTTGACTTTGGGTTGAATTTATGGAGCTATCTCGAGGGTTGTGTGACACATTTGGTTGGCTGACCTAAAGAAGGCTTTGTTGGTTGAAGCATCCAATTCACTGTCGTAACGCCACCATTCTTCATCTCTGTTTGACAAAAGTTAAGTATATTATTGGCTTGTCTTCCGTCGATGTATTGGTATGTTCTATTAGCATTTTACTTTCATGTTTATGTGATTGCTATTTGGTATCGGGCCCTAGAAGTTTGATGTAAATTTGCATCAAGCATAGAACACTTTCAAAAATTGACATGGTATCAGAGCTAAAGTGAAGACAAAGCCCAAGCTTGTGTTGAGAGCAATCACCGAAGAAGTAGCATTTGTCAAGGACCCATGGGTACCTCAAATTATAATGGCTTGAAAGCTGATGATAAGTTGACTGACAAGTTTGACTATCATGCTTGGAAGATGTCTTTGGACTTGGTCTTGGAAGATCAAGATGTCATGGACTATGTGCAAGGAAAAATCCAAGAGTCTCCATCATCTGCACCCGCTGCCACAAAGAAGAAGCATAGAAAAGGGAAAATCAAAGCTAAGCTGATTATCCGGGATTCCATCCATAAAAGTCTGGTTGCTTACATCTCTGAGCTGGGCACATCTAAAGAGATGTATGATAAGTTGGTCAACATGTTCAAGGCTAACAATGCAAATTAAGTTCTTTTCTTTAAGAACCAATTCAAGAATCTCAAGAAAGGCAAGGATGAATCCGTTCAATCCTATTTCCTGAAGTTGACCAAAATCAGGAATAACCTTCTCACTATTGGGGAAACAATAGCTGATCGATAAATGGTTCTCATTGCGCTTGGAGGTCTCCTCCTGAATGGCATGTATTCAATACTACCGTTCTCAATAATAATGTGATTCCTGATTTTGATGTAGTATTGTCGAGATGCACTCAAGATGAGACAAGAATGATGGAATATGAAAATGAAGGTAATGCTGCCTTCACTGCTTGTGCTAAGAAGAAGAACAATGGTGGTTTGAGGAACCATGGAAGAGCAGGGGCCAAAGGAAAGAAAGGAAGATGTTACACATGTAACAAGTTTGGCCACTATGCTAGAGAATGCCCTAATAGAAGGGATTCTCCAAGGGATGATGACAACAACAATAGGGGGAATGGCAATCACAGGAACAATAGGTTCAAAGGAAAGAGGAAGGCTCCCTCTGGTCGTAATGGAAATGGGCAACCTTTCAAAAGGTCAAGAAATTCCAGGTATGATGAATCTAATGTTGTTGACAATAAAAGAAATGAATTCATTCTTGTATCTGCCCTCTCTGCTGCATCTCCACCTGACACCCTGGATGTCTAGTTGATTGATAGTGGTGCTTCAGGGCACTTCACTGGTTTTAAAGAAGACCTCTTTGATTTGATTGAGAATGATACTAATATGCAAATTATCCTTGGAGATAATGCCACCTATCCCGTGAAAGGGGCAGGGTTTGTGACCCTCCATTTATCTCAAGGTCAAGTCCTCTGTTTGCAAGATGTATTGTATGTACCTGATTTGATGAAGAACCTTGTGTCTATTTCGGCCATGGAAGACAAAGGTTTCAAGGTGGCATTCGTTAATGGAAAGGTACACATCTGGAAGAAGAGCTTCAAGGAAGCTCTCACTATTGGTTTTAGAGTTGATACACTCTACCAAGTTGGAGGAAGTCCATTGGGGGCTATGACATGTGATACAATTCGTCAAACCGAATTATGGCACCAGAGGTTTGAACACCTTCATTACAAAGCCCTTCCCGAAGCAAGGAAGGTGGTGACAGGGATGCCCGAATTCAAAAATGATCATGAAAGTGTATGTCAGGGTTGTGCCGAAGGAAAGCATACAAGGGGACCTTTCCCCTCAAGTGTCACAAAGACATCTGATGTCTTGCAATTGATACATTCTTACTTATCTGGTATGTTGCCCGTGACATCTTTGGGAGGATGTTCTTATTACATGACGTTTATAGATGACTTCTCTCACAAGACCTGGATATATTTCTTGAAGAAGAAGGACGAAGCATCCAAATGGTTTCGTACCTTCAAGGCCTTGGTGGAAAATCAAACAGGAAAGAAGATCAATATTTTGAGGACCGATAATGGCACTGAATATGAGTCAAACGAGTTCAATGACTTTTGCAGAGAAGTTGGCATTAAGAGGGAGACCACAACCGTGTATACCCCTGAGCAAAATGGCATTGCTGAAAGAAAGAATAGGACCATTGTGGAAGCTGCCTGTGCCATGCTATGTGATCAAGGTCTTTTGAAGTTTCTATGGGGAGAAGCTGCGAACACTACTGTGTACATACAAAATCGATGCTTGCATTCCGCTCTGGACTCCAAAAGTCCCAAAGAAGTCTTTTCTGATAAGAAACCTGATGTTTCTCGTTTTAGAGTTTTTGGTTGTCTTGTTTACTTTCATGTGCCGAAAGAGAAGAGAAGCAAGCTGGATGCTTCTGGAAAGAAGGGAATGTTTGTGGGCTACAGTGAAACTTCGAAGTCATATAGAATCTATGTTCCTGGTCAAAGAGAGGTGGAGATATGCCATGATGTCACCTTCGATGAAGATGCTTCCCTCAGGAAACTGATAAAACTTCCTAGCTCCAAGGAAGACAATGATGAAAGATCAGGGAAGCAGGAAGAGCCGAAGGATGAGATGTTGCTTGATGTTGAAGGACCGATGGACCCTATTGATCCACCTCCTTCAATGAAGAGAAGACCTTCATGACTGTAATATCCCGTTTCGGGGATATCTCTAAAACACAAACAAACTCCAACCAGAGATGGACTGGGAGGGCGTTTACCAGATATTTCACCTCTGAGAAGAGGGTGAGATATGGAGGCTACCTTGCCCTTTCCAGACTCTGTCTAAGAGTATGAGAAAAACACACCAAGTGGTATAGAACTAGAATGCCCGGAAATATAGAAAATAACAGTAAAGCAGATATACAATAGCATAGATAGAATGTACGACAAATGCTCCATAAATATAGAGAGAGAATGCTAAACCATTTTATTATACTGAGAAATATAATGAAGTACAATAGGTGATCAGAGTGATGGCACCTAGACTTGCTCAAGGCAAGTGAAGAAATACTCTCAGAATATCCAAGAAATGGCTGCTCTCTGAACTGCGTCCCAGCTGCTGAAAACTGCCGTGTAGCTGCTACTGCTGCAATGAACTGATGACTTGGGGCTGATCCCCTCACCGGAATGAGCTGAAAATCTGGAATCCACCTCTACCCATCAACCACAGCAAAACCCAAATATCATATCTGAAATGGCTGACCCCCAAAAATGACCCCCCTTGGGGAATTACACTGTCCTCCAAGGCTCTGCACAGAGGCTGAATAGAAACAACTGAAATGCAGCCTCAAACTCCACCAAGATCCTCCCTCAGGCAAAGGCTGATCCTTGCTCAATCTCCAAGCTCAAAACCCCTGCAAGAAACTCAATTCGAAGCTCCCCTAGAATGGACTGCGTCCTCCCTCTAAGACTGCGCAGTCTCTGAAAGCCCAGCTCCGCAAGAAAACCCAAACATCAATCCTCCCACAAAATGATGATGATACTACCTTTCCCGAGCAGGCACTCGAAGTCCCCCGGGGCTAAGGGTGAGATCTCCGATCAGAGACACTCGATGCACTAAACAGTGCTGCAAACAGGCTAAACAACCAGCGTGCTCAAGAAGTCGAAGTGACTAGCTCAAATGCATAAACTCCAATGCCAAAATGAGGAGGCTCCTCTCTCTTTTATAATGTTGGCCTCTCACAACCCTAAGGCCCAATCCTCCAACGTAGCCTCTCTCTCTTGCCACGTGCTCCTCTCCATTTGCGCAGTCTCTCCATGTGTATACATGGGCCCCCTCTCAACGTTATCCTTGGCCCCCCTTGGCTCCCTTTAAGTTACAACGTTGTGCTACTAAGGAGTGAATTTTTATTCCCAAAGTGAGTTATGTCTCCTCTACTCACCTTTTTATTTATAAATAAACTATAGAAGGCAAAATTGAGCAAAATCGAATATTCCAATTAGCCACTGCTAATTAGGAATATTACAATGGCTCAGGGATACTCTCGAGGATGTCGAGAGACATATGGCCCCAAGGGGGACATTGCGTGAAAGCAAGAAGCCGAATAGATACCAAGGGTATCTAGCAGCCATGAGTACAATCGTACAATATGATCCTAGATCATTTGAAGAAGCCATAAAGTATCAAGTTTGGAAGGATTCTATGCATGAAGAGTACGAGTCCATTACGAAGAATCATGTCTGGGATGTGGTCCCGAGACCGGAGGACAAAGCTTTTGTCACCTTGAAATGGCTCTATAAGATCAAGCATGGATCTGATGGTAGTGATGAAAAGTATAAAGCAAGATTCGTTGCCCGAGGCTTCTCTCAAAAAGAAGGCATAGATTATGGTGATATATTTGCACCTGTGGCCCGCTATACTACCATCTGATCTATTATTTCCCTTGCTGCCACACAAAGATGGAGTCTCCATCAGATGGATGTGAAGACCACTTTTCTGCATGACTTGATAAAGGAAGAGGTGTATGTGGAGCAACCTCTGGGATTCGAAGTCCAAGATAGAGACTCTCATGTATGCAGGTTGAATAAATCCCTCTATGGGTTGAAGCAAGCCCCCAAGGCTTGGTACAAGAGGATAGATAGCTACTTTATGAAGTTGGGCTTCACTCGAAGTAATGCTGATCCGAACCTTTACTTCAAGGTTGATAGAGAAAAGCCTCTCATTCTGGTTCTCTATGTGGACGATCTCTTCCTGACAGGTGCTGACCCTCTCATTCATCAGTGTAAGAGGGAGCTCACTTCCGAGTTCGAGATGAAAGACCTGGAACTGATGCATTACTTCCTAGGCTTGGAAGTCTAGCAGAGACCTGGCGAGATTTTCCTCTCTCAAGGAAAATATATTGTGAAGTTGCTGGAGAGATTTGGTATGGTGGATCGCAAAAGCACATCTGGATGTTGCTTCACACTTGGTTCTGCTTCGATATATTGGATGAGCAGGAGGCAGAAGTCGGTGGCTTTGAGCACCGTTGAGGCCGAATACATTGCAGCGAGTATGGCCTGTTGTGAAGCTATTTGGTTGCGAAAGCTCTTCAGTGAGCTGTTTGGGCATGTGCTAGATACCACCATTATCATTTGTGATAACCAGAGTGGGATTCGTTTGTTAGAGAATCCTGTGTTCCACGATCGATCCAAGCATATTGATATCAGGTACCATTTTATCAGGGATATGGTACAGCGAGGCGCCGTAAGGCTCGATCATATAGGAACTGATGAGCAGGTCGCGGATATTCTCACTAAGCCCTTGGGGAAGGTCAAGTTCCTAACCTTCCGTGAGAATCTTGGAATCGTGGAACGACCCTATTTTGAGGGTCCTGTTAGAAGATGAGCTCTGGGAGCTCCAAGGGGCTTTGGGGATAGCTTCTTGGAGCTATAAGCAACCACAGGGCTAGGCTTGTCGAACCTTGTTGGTGTGCTTCCGCCCCACCGTGATGATATTGAGTTGGTTCACCTCTCTTTGATCTGTGGCCCGTATTCATCCTACCCATGGAGTTTCGGACTCATGGGAAGTAACTCTCATCTTGGCCAATGAGGTGGGAAATGTGGATAGAGACCAATAGCAAGACCGATGGACGCATCGGAGATTGTTGTACTCTCTATGTCTAGGATGGCACGCGTCCAACCACTTGATCTGGGATCAAGTCTAGTGAGGTTTCAGACCTCCAATTGACTTCGGGTCAGTTAAACTAACTTCAGGTTAGTATATGAATCTTTTGGGTCCAAATGAGGTTTTGGACCTCCAACTAACTTTGGGTCAGTTAAACTAACTTTGGGTTAGTATGAGACTCCTTTGAGTCCTATAGAGGTTTTGGACCTCTGAGCTGACCTCAGGTCAGCCAGGAGTGATGTCTTTGTGACTCACCGTTTGAAATAAAGAAGCCAACAAAGCAAGTTACGACAAGATGACACACAATGTTTGGATGGCACTGGTGGATGGATTTCTCCATAGTTGAGAGGGTGTGTTAATTTTGGGCAACTAGGTCTAAACTCCATGTTGTACTGCTCAGATGATGATGCCAATATTTTTATTGGATTCCTCTTTCAGAGAGGTGCAAGATTGATCTAAAGATCATCTTGATCGGATAAGCAGAACATTTATTTTGAATTTATTCCACTTATGTGCAAGGTCGGCCAGAATTGTAATGTAGGCTTGAGAGCCCAACAGATGTGTCACACACCCTCACAAATGGATATAAATTGGAGAGACTTGGAGGTCATTTCATCATCAACTCATCACACACTTTTCTCTTGTGTTTGATTGGTTCGATCACTTTTGGAGGCATTTTCTTCTCACATGTGTGGAGCAGCAGCTAGGGCTTTTTGGTGCAGATCTGTCTAGGGCTTCAGCGCAGGTTTGACCAGTGTTGACTTTGGTCAATGCTTGGTCTGTTGACCTCCAAACTTCACCAAAAGTTAGATTTTTGAAGGCCGCATTGATTGGCACACATACCGAGGCTGAACGTTGACTTTGACCTTGCTGCGTTGAATTTTTGCTGCTGCTATTTTGCGTTGACTGCATTCACTGGACAATGTTGACTTTCATTGACTTTGGGTCAACTTTATGGAGTTATCTTGAGGGTTGTCTGACACTTTTGGTTGGCTGACCTAAAGAAGACTTTGTTGGTTGAAGCATCATGTTGACTACCGTAACGCCACCATTCTTCATCTCTGTTTGACAAAAGATAAGTATATTATTGGCTTGTCTTCCGTCGATCTATTGGTATGTTCTATCAGCATTTTACTTTCATGTTTATGTGATTGCTATTTGGTATTAGGCCCTAAAAGTTTGAAGTAAATTTGCATCAAGCATATAACACTTTCAAAAATTGACAGTTATTCAATTGCAGAGAGAGAAATACTGGCAGAAAAATTGTGAGTTTGACCTCACTCAATCACTGGAATTTCCCGGCTAATCCGGTCACTGGATGAGGTGCCCCTAGTAGGCTCTGCGCTGCCACTGCGCAGTCCCTTCATCACCTTCTCTAGGCACTACATCACCCAGCTAGTAGATCGATCTGCCTCCTGGAATCTCAGATCTACGCCTCCTGATCTCACAACCCGGATCTCGGCTTTTGAATTTGATCCGACAGTAAAATCTCGGAAACCCTCTCAGCCACTGCACAACCTCTGCGTAGCCCTGCGTGGCTCTACACTGGCTTTGCATTGGCTTTGTTGGATCTCTTTCTGCCTTTCTCTGCTGATGATTCTCCAGCTGAGAAAATCACTCTTTCCGGAAGCTATCTCTGCCCCTCTTTGGGCTAGAATCATTTGGATCTGATCTTCGTCCGAGCACTGCTCCATCAAAAGAATTCGATCACTTGATTCACTTGGTGTGTCTTTCCAAATGACTCTCAAGCCTTCCTTTATAGTCTTCTCGTTGAGACATCAATGACCGAGATTAGATCTCTAATCAACGATTAAGATTATAACTTGTCTTGATCTTCGCTTTTTCTAGATCATTCTCAGTCTGTATTATTAATGCCCTTTAATTATTTAATTTCCTTAAGTTTAGACTTACGATCCCCCTTAAAATAATTAATTTGTACAATAAAACATATTCCGTGTGGAATTTTCACAAACGGTTTCTGGGTTCTTTGGAATACATGTGCCTGCAGCCTAAGCCTCTCCACAAATTTTAAGACTTGAGCACTTCTGATGCTACCAAAAATCAACAAGCGCTTGTTCAGGCATTGCTTGAGAACCAAAAATTTTTGGTGGGGAGCACTGTAATATCCCAAATTTTGAGTTTTCTTTTGAGGGGATTAACGTAGTTTATTGGAGAGGTGCTAAGCATAACACAATTTTGTAGTCTAGGCATTCGAGACATTTTTGGCATATGGGACTTAGGAGAAATAGAGAATTGCATCTCTAGTGGAATATGGGGGCCACAAGAGAAGGAAATTTGACCCAATGGAGTAATTCCCACTTCCTGGGGGAGAGAGAAAGAGAAAAGTTGCGCACTAGAGGAGAGTGGGGACCACCAAGGAGGAGAGGGCCAACAATTATAAATGGAGCTTGGAGGCTCTCATTTGGATATCTTTGGTCATTTTAAAAGTTCAACACTAGTTCCCTTGAGCTGCTTAGCCAAGACAACCTTTGTTGTTCAGCACAAGGAATTTCCGAGCGAGAATTTCACCCTCATTTCGGAGAACATCGAGTGTCTCCCTAGCAAGGCAATTTGGGGGAGCTCAATTCAGAGCTTCCATTGGACATCATTGCAGGAGTTTACATAGTAGTGCGTATTTCTTGGGTGCAGAGGTAATTTCATGGAGCGCATTTTGGGAGCAAGCGTGAGTTATAGAGGCTTTGGGCTTTTGCAAGGAATTTTCTCTTTGTTGGATCGGAGTTTGGACATCAATTCATAGGGCTGGATTGGATGCTATTACCTAGGTCGATTTCTCTATCTTTTGGAAGGGACACAAAAGCTATTGACCAAGTGCTACGAATGGGTTTAGAGAAGTGGAGCCAGGAGAGATAAGGGTTGGAGATAGGAAGTATTTCTCAGCGGAAAATTTAGCCAGAGTTGCGAGAGATTCCAAGAGGTGGATTTGGCCTTAATTCAGTGATATCAATTTCTTGGGGCATTTTCTGGCCAAATTGGGCAATTCTCACTTGTTGGGGGTCACTGGGGTCGTGTATTCAGCTCAAACCTTTTCTAGGATTTTGTGGGTTTATTGAGAGGAGGTCGCAGTTAATTTTACATAATTTTTCGGGCTATATTTGGTCTAAAAACCTACATTCTTATAGCAGGGTGTATTGCTAGTTAGCTGGGTAGTTTGTGTCACTTTGTGGGTTCAGTTTTGGTTTGAAATTGGGTCAAATCCTTTTTGGTTATTCCTGGGTTTGAGGGGAGCCCATGGCTGCAATATCAGAGCATTCTGGGCATTATTTTGAGTAGAATGTGCATTTCCACTTGGCAACTTGTAGATGTAGTACTCATTATCAGTTTGGAGCCATTTCAACAGTTGTATTGGCGAGATTTCATTGGGGTTTGCCTAGCTTGCATAGCAAGCCCACGTTCTGTCAATCCTTTCCATTTATGTACTCATATTTCTATATTAATAAAATGGCTCAGTTTCTTGCGTATTTTGATGTGCATGCTTGGAATTTGTTGATTGTTGCCGCTTTTTTCATGTCTGTTAGTTTATGTAAATTTCGATTTGGGATATTATTGTGGTATCAGAGCATGGCTTTTGCCAGTTGTAAGTCTAAATAATGGTAATGCCAACGATGTTATTGTTGGGCCAAAACTCCAGATGCTGAAACTCTAATCCAACATTAATCTTCAGATTGACTCGTGCACGAAGATGTCTCAATAAGAGAAATTCCTTGCGAAATTTGAAAATTATAATAGGAATTTTGCAATACTGGTGGAATTGTTCGAAGAATGGGCATCAACAAGGGCAGTAAGAAGAAAACACATTTGCAAACCTGCAAGTCAAGAAAATGAGGAGAGCATGGTTCAACAAAAGGCCAGTATCAATATTGCAAAAACAAAGATTGAAGGTGAAGGCAGTGACAAAATAAGAGAATACATACCCGTTGATGAGGGAATTAATCTAGATACATTCCATCCAGTTGAGCATGAGGCTAGTTGCACTCATAAGGAGCACATAAATACACCCAATGTGACACAGGAGTCACCCTTATTGGAGTTTCCTTTGGTAGCTCCAATTGACACATTGGTGGAAATAGTTGAGCATACACGCATTGATGAGGTGCTAGGAGACATATCTATAGTTGATGAGGTACCAGGAGACAGAGAGGTACCTAGAGTTGCGATTGAGTTTACAAATGTTAGCTGCCAATAGAGGTTTCATCAGCTCCACGTCGGCCTTATAGCATTGGGAAAGTAGGCCCAGACAGTTAGGGAGACCATTCTACAGCAGAATGGTGATCCGGAGGATATGAGAGCAGTTTGTGCCTAGTCAATAGCCAAGCTGACACGCATTGGGGAGTTGTTGACATCCCTAACAATGCAATTAGAGGGGTGTATGTTTGAGTGTCAGAGCAACCCTCTTCAAGCATACATAGATGGGGCTTACAACATTGTTGGGTTACCTTTGTATTTTGAAGAGAGAGAGAGGCAAAGTTACCTAGAAAAACCTCGTGTGTTGACCAGGACAGTGATATGAGGCGACATGAGTTGGGCGCATACAGTTGCACGTGCATTCGATCCTTCCCTTGGGGTTGGAGGGAAAGAGATCTTGAGTTGGTACCCAGTGAAGTGGGTTAGGATTATGGAGACAGTAGTAGACCGGGGCGAAGCTCAATAGGAGCTTTCAGACATTGGGGATACCATGAGCCCAAACTGACACTGGGATCCAGGTGGGACTAACTATCATTTACTAGGTATGTCGGTTGACTACGACATTGGTGGTATAGTTGACCCAACAGTTGAGCGCACGCATTCGCTAGGGGAGTTTCAATCAGCACCAGTGGCCAGTGAGTTTATGGACAACCTCCTTGGGTTGTCTTGGTATGATGGATGTACCCAGGATCACAGGATGGATGATCAACATACTTTGGCAGGAGTTTGTTGGAGGAGGTGGCATTGGCAAGCCATCAGACAGTTCCTTGTATGGGGCTGAGGGTTTTCCCCAATTACATGGGGCACATGGTCACGGAGGAACAACACAATGGTGTCATTGGCATTGGTACATAGAGGAATTCACCTCTCGTGTCTCTCAATGAGGATTTGGAGGCGAGGCCCATGCATCTGAGGGTATAGATGTGACAATGGTGGTGGTGATACCGGTAGTGTGCGGGTCGATGCATACTGTCTCAGCTTTAGATCATGGCATCCAGTCGCGTGTAGGAGCATACAACGTTGAGCAGTGGTTTGAAGGTGAGCTCGGATGTGCATGGAGGTGTGTTGTGGTGCATGGATTTACACCATGGAGTCGAGGGAGAGACTCACACGACATTGGGTTTGTTAGTGGAGTGACTAATGCATTAGCGAATATGGGACACCTGACAGTACAGGGTGATATAGTTGCAGGTAGGGGAATCCAGTGGTGTATAGGAACAAGTCGCAGTGTACAATGACATGTCAAGGAGTACGGGATACTTGGTGGTATGCCGTGGCATATGGTGCAACACAGTGAGCTCCTGGAGTGTTGTCCCTAAGGAGACATATGGATAAGGACATTAGGTGTAAAATTGGGTGTAGCTCACCCAGGTCGTTGAAGACATTGTTGAGCATTTGGGGACGCCATGTTCAGTGGAAACAGGTCTTCGATTAGGTTATCAACACATCTGAGGCAGAGAGAGGGACATCCATAAGATTATTCTTCAGTATCCCTGTAGACTCTTGATAATACGCTTGGGGACCTACCCACCCATCACTCTCTTGTGTTTCTTACAATCACAGTGTTTGGTTGTTGCCCCTTGATGCTCTCAGTACAGGCAGTAGTACATGGGAGGCTCACCCTAGGCAGTTGGATGAGACACAGTGTGTCATGGGCAGGAGGGACACTCTCATTTCAGACATTTGGTGGGTGCACAAGCTATTGGATATAGGCTTAGGGATGGCATGGTTTACTGTCGAGGTAGCATATGTGCCACTCTTGGGCTCACACTCAAGGAGGTGATTGCGACTCACGAGGGAGTTGCATGATGCACTTTCGGTGAGACAATCTAAGGCATTATATGTGCATGAGCTGCAATGGATGGTAGACCTCATCTACAAGCAGATGTTTAGACTCCAGGCAGTATCGAGGTGCGCTTTCGGAAGACAGGATAACAAAGCTCATGGTGTGGTGTGGCATGCATAGAATAGTTTTGCATGCACTAAATTGATTCATGATACATGAAGTTGATATAATGATTGCATGTAACGAGCAGGGATGTGGGACAGGTGGATTCTAGTAATCGACAGGACTATGTCGCAACAGATCTGGTTATGGGATCCAGGTATTCTTTTGGTTGACGGGTCACTCCATTTTGTGATGAGCAGGATCAGTGCAGAGGGTGATCTAGCTCACTTTGGGGTTGACACATGTGGGATCGCTGAGGTCTCCATTGTATGGCGAGGCAAATTTTTCCTGTTGTTGCTCAGGATCAAGATTAGCGGTGGATGGGTGGATAATGACATTATGGAAATGCCTGGGCAGGAAGAGCTTGGCTTTCACCGACATTTCACCATCGAGTTTCAGGAGAGGAGGATATAGCGTGTGCACAATGGGCAATCTGTCATAGTCAAAGTGGTGCAGTGACAACATGGTGGCCCCCTTTCTAGACTAGCATGGGATCCGGGCATCAAAGGACTTATCAGTCCAGCTACCCTTAGGGATGAGCTGGGTTCCACAGGGTGAAGATCACTCAGATCTTCCCTTGGGTTTTAGTGATTTGTTGTTGACATGGGGGACTTCCCTAAGATGGAAGGATGACCACCAAGAGGAGATCAGGGGAAGCTCATGCAAGCGAGTATTCATCTCTGAAGGGGATGGGTTGTTTCTTTAGGGGCTTTCCATTAGAGTGCATGAAATGGACTACTCAGTAGGGAAGTTTCATGAGGAGTTAGACAAAGTTTTATATTATCAGGATGATCTACTTATTGGTGGTAGGCAGAGGGCTTCTAATGCCTATACCAAGCGAGATAGTGAGTGGAGCAAGGCGCGCTTCACGTTGATCAGGATGGCTTCGGATCCTGGTATTGAGGGACTCCTTGACAAGACAGTGAAGAGAGCAGGGACGATCCAGAGGCACATTTGGGACCCTGGTATAGTTTGCAGTGACAGTGGGGATCAACAATTAGAGAGGGAACTTGTTCAGGCATTACTCGAGGACAAACAATTTTTGGTGGGGAGGAATGTAATATCCCAAATTTTGATTTTTCATTTCAGGGGATTAACGAAGTTTATTGGGGGGCTGCTAAGCATAGCACAATTTTCTAATATGGGCATTGGAGACATTTTTGGCATATGGGACTTAGAAGAACTGGAAAATTCCATCTCTAGCTGAATTTGGGGGCCACAAGAGAAGGAAAGTCGACCCAATAGAGAAATTTGCACTTCCTGCTGGAGAGAGAAAGAGAAAGGGTGTGAACTAGTGGAGAGTGGGGGCTACCAAGGATGAGAGGGACAACAATTATAAATAGAGCATGGAGGCTCTCATTTGGATATCTTTGGTCATTTTACATTTCAACACTAGTTCTCTTGAGCTGCTTAGCCAAGACACGTTGTATTGTTCAGCACAAGGAATTTCCGAATGGGAATTGCACCCTCATTTCAGAGAACTTCGAGTGTCTTCCTAGTGAGGCAATTTGGAGGGGCTCAATTCAGAGCTTCCATTGGACATCATTGCAAGAATTTACTTAGTTGTGCACATTTTTTGGGTGCAAAAGCATTTTCGTGGAGCACATTGTGCGAGCAAGCGTTGGTTAGAGGCTGTGGGATTTTTCAAGGAATTTTCTTGTTGTTATACCGGAGTTTGGAGAACGATTCACAGGGATGGATTGGAAGCTATTACCTGGGTCGATTTATCTATCTTTTGGGAGGGGCGCAGAATCTATTGACCAAGTGCTGCACAAGGGTTTAGGGAAATGGAGCCAGGAGAGATAAGGGCTGAAGATAAGAGGTATTTCTTAGCGGAGAATTTAGCCAGAGTTAGAAGAGCTTTTCAGTGGTGGATTTGGGCTCAATTCAGCAGTATCAGTTATGTGGGACGTTTTCTAGCCAAATTGGGCAATTTGCACTTGTTGGGTTCAGCAGGTGTCTGTGGATTCAGCGCAAACCCTTTATGGGTTTTTGTGGGTTTACTGAGAGGAGGCCCCAATTAATTTCACAGATTTTTCGGGCTATATTTGGGCCAGAAACCTACATTCTTATAGTTGGGCGTATTGTTAGTTAGTTGGGCAATTTGTGTCACTTTGTGGGTTCAATTTTGGTTTGGAATTGGACCAAATTCTTTCTAGGTATTCTTGGGTTTGAGTAGGGGAGCCTCTGGCCACAATTTCAGAGCGTTCGGGGCATTATTCTGAGCAGAACATTTATTTCCACTTGGTAGCTTGTAGCAGATTTTATTGGTAGTGCGCAATATCATTTTGGAGTCATTTCAACATTTGGATCAACAAGATTTCACCTAGGGTTTGCTTGACTTGTGTAGCATGCCCAGGTTCTATCATTCCTTGCCATTTATGTACTCAAATTTCTATATTAATAAAATGGCTTAGTTGTTTGGCTTTGTTTCTTGCGTATTTTCATGTGCATGCTTGGAATTTGTTTATTGTTGTTGCTTCCTTTTTCATCTCTATTATTTTTTGTATATTTCGATTTAGGATATTACATTACATGCAACGGTCATAACTAATTACATACCCAACGTACAACATTTATTCATGAAGCACAACGAAATCGCAGTTAAATATCCAATAATCACGCAGAAATACAAAGGAAATGTAATCATTAACTTGTGTATCACAGGTATTAAGGTTTATAGCATAAATGGTAGATATTCTGCAAACATAACACATTGAGTACACGAGCACAAAAAAAAAATACACAATAATCAATCATTTCAAACACAGGGTACCAAATAATACTGCACATATATATATTGCACAACACAGTACCAAATAATCACAGATATAAACGTGAAATCTAGAACTAGGGTTTCCAGCACAAATCATTAATTCGCATGGAACATAAGATAGAACACTTATCTATATAAAACGCTAACAGGATATAAGCTCTCCACGTTCCGCCCTACCATAATCTACATGGTTCAAGAATTTCAACCATGGGTCAGCCCTGAGCCGTGGCTGCAACTCCATGGGCAACAGTAACTAAAAATAGTCATACTTCCATGGCCAAGGTGCCAACCCAACGATCATGTTGTGGCTCCAAGCACCCTCTAGGCTAACTGCCAAGGTGCCAACCCATATCCATGTCGCTCCAAGGCTCTAGGCACCCTCCAAGCCAACTGCCAAGGTACCAACCCAACAACCATGTTGTACAAGGCTCCAAGAACCCTATAGGCTAACTGCCAAGGTGCCAACCCATAGCCATCCCACTCCAGGGTTATGGGAACCCTCCAAGCCACAATAACCAGTTCATCTTACCTGTCAGTCCAAAACCCAAGTGGCACACCCTTCTCCGAGATGGTCGGTGCCTCTACAGTACCCACCTTTTAGGGCTCACTAACTGGTTCATAAATGAATCGATGCCATCTTCCTCCGAGTAATGATCATCATATTAATCATCATGATAATAACTATGATAATGAATGCCTCTGCCTCTTTACCAGGCACATACCATGTTCCTTTCTACATGGTTCCTTTCTACCATGTGCCACTCTTGAAGCCACGTGGGCCTCAGATGACCTTTTTCACTGACATATGTTGCCAACACTATTTCCCATCATCATGGAATTGCTTGCTCCCGATAGTCTTACTGTAGATTGGGCTCAACAACCAGTCTATTTTTATTATTATTAAAATATTTACAAATACATTGTATTATATTCCAGGCCCTCCCGCCACTTAACCAACACCAACACATATGCCTAGGCATGTTGGCCCCACAATATATAACATTTCCATATGGGCACGCATTCCACATATCATAAACACATAGGCACACAGACCCGCAATATACATTTGACTCTCCAGCGTAATAACAAGTACATATATTTACATCATGCATAGATGTGGGTATTACATTACTCTTGGAATTTTGGCCACTCTAGAGGAATTGCACTTGTTCTCTTGTGATGAGTTGGATCTATGGGATGCATTTTGACATTTGGAGCCTATTCTTGGATCTTGGAGCTATTCTTTGGATAATGGAAGGAATTCTTGCATGTTGTCTTGTAAGTACACTTTGTGTTGAATGTCTATTTTTCTATGCCTAATGTGTGGAATTATTGATTCTAGGTCATGGTAAAATTGTGCCCTAGTTTGTTGAATATTAATTGGATTACTATATAGATGAATATTGCATACATTACTCATGTATAACGTGTGATGAATAGTCCTAGTGGTGAACTCATTGAAGCACTCCCATAAAAATCCATTTTTTATTGAGTGGGTAAACACCTTCAGTTTGCTTGCTAGGGCATCAAATTTTAGCCTCCTTGAAAACAAGTTTAGCTAACCTAAATCATCCTAGACTCCATTTTCCCAAGGAACAAGGAACTGATCTAATTGGTTGATGATCAATCTTATCTTTTCTTGTTAAAATTGGCAACTAGGGCCAAATTCCACTATTGGACAACTCATTTGATGGAGATGATTATTGCATGGAATTTATCTTTTCGAGAGGACCAAAATCGACCTAAAGATTATCAAATTTGGACAAGCATAAATGTGTTTTTGAATTTATGCCCACACATGTGCAAAATGTCAAGGCCGGTCTCATCATCATGTAGGCTCATGAAGCCCAGTGGATGTGACACTTCACCCTCAACAACTTGTATAAATACAAGTTTCCTCTCACCTCATTTGGCATCATCATCACACACTCATCTCTCCTTCTCTCATTAGTTCGTACAACTATTGGGTATTCTCTATCTCTCACACGTGTGGCACAAGGAGGTTGAATTTATGGACAGAATTGCAGGGCCGAAAATTTCAGGAGTTGACCAACTTTGACCAGCATTGACCAGGGACTCTTTGACCAGTTTTGACTGCAATATTTCAAGGATTATTTCTGTTTCTCTAGGCCACATTGATTGGCACAAAAATCGAGAAAATTTGGGCACTTTGACCAGCATTGACTTTAGGGTTGACTACAACTTTGACCACAAAATTTACATCAGAATTTCTCTCTTCTTTGACCAAATTTGACTGGACTTTGAAGGACAGTTTTGGGTTGACTTTGACCAGCAAGGAAGGCCGAATTTGATTGGGTTTGACCGAGCTTCAAGTGGATTGTTTTACTGTTGCGTTGACCATCTTTGACTTTTTGGTTAGGGATGAATTTGACTATAGTTGACTGCAGATTTTACAGGGCTATTTTGACTTTGATTTGGGAACTCAACTTTGACTTTTCGTACTCTCTCTCTGCTGAACATTTTATATAATAATAAGAAGATTTGATCAAAGGGTTTTCCCCACATTGGGGTTTTTCCTTGGCATCTACCAAATCTGGTGTCCTCTTGTCTTTTGCATTTTATTTTATGTTCTATCTACAGTGATTGCTAATGAGGGTGATGGTTAATGTGATTGCTATTGGAAAACTAAAATGTCATTGGGCAAAAGAAACATTGAAATAATTGTGCTAAGCATAGAACATACCATTGTTATCTAAAAATTAACATGGTTTCAGAGCCCAGGTGAAGACAAAGCCCAAGCAAGAGAGAGAAAAGCAATCACTAAGGGAGATCTGTTAGTCAAGATTGGACTAGCCTCAATGGCTACTACATCTTACTTCAAATCTGAGGATAAGCTCAAGGACAAACCTGACTTTCATGCATGGAAGATGACTTTGGAATTGACTTTGGAAGAGCATGATGCAATGGATTACATGTAGAGAAAAGTGGTGGAGCCTCCTTCAAATGCACCTCCTGCTGCAAAGACGAAGTATAAAAAAGGTCAAGTCATAGCTAAGAGAATTATCATAGACTCCATTCAAAATCATTTGGTTGTCTATATTTCTAATTTGGGAACATCTAAGGAGATGTATGATAAGTTGATTGGGATGTTCAAAGTAAACAATGCAAATCAAATCCTCTTTCTCAAGAACAAGTTGAAGGACATCAAGATGGACAAAGGAGAGTCCAACCAATCCTACTTCACGAGAATAACACAAATGAAGAATGATCTACTATCTATTGGAGAAGTTATTTCTGACAAGGATCTCACCCTCATTGCACTTGGAGGTCTTTCAATAGCATGGGATGTGTTTAAGACAACCATTCTCAACAATGAAAGGATTCCGAGTTTTGATGAATTATTGGCTAGATGCACTCAAAAGGAGACAAGGATAATGGAGAGAGACATGCCCTCCAATGGAAGTGAACCTACTGCCTTCTCCGCTCATGCAAAGAAGAAAAAGAATGCTGGTCCAAGAAAACAAGGTCAAGGGTTGAAGTAGGGATTCAAATAAGGAAGGTGCTACAATTATAACAGGTTCTGCCATTATGCTAGAGAAGTTCCTCACACGAAGGATTCTCCAAGGGATGACGACAACAACAACAACAATTGCAAAGGCAATGGCAATTAAAGAAACAATAGGTTCAACAATAAAGGAAAGAGGGATGCTCCCATTGTTCGATATGGTGATGGTCGACCTCCCAAAAGGACGAGAAATTCTAGGTATGAATAAAGTAATGTTGTAGAAAAACAAAAGGAGTTTTATCTTATTTCTGCTCTATCTACCGCCTCTCCTCCAGATACTTTGGATCATTGATTGATTGATAGTGGAGCCTCAAGGCACTTCACTGTGTATGAGGCCCTCTCAAATTTGATTGAAAAGAAGACTAATTTGGAGATTATACTTGGAGATAATGCCACCTACCCTGTGAAAGGGATAGGTGTTGTCACTCTTCACTGAAATCAAGGTCAAACCTTTCATCTACAAGAAGCATTGTATGTGCCTAATTTGAAGAAGAGCCTGGTGTTTATTTCCGCAATGGAAGATAAAGGCTTCAAGTTATAATTCATTGATGGAAAGGTACGTATTTGGCAAAGAAACCCTAAAGATGCATTCACACTTGGATTTAGGGTTCATGGTCTTTATCAAGTTAGAGGAAGTCATTTGGGAGCCTTGACTTGCGATACTTTTCTTCAATCTGAATTATGGCACCGAAGATTTTCCACCTTCATTACAAAGTCTTACCTGGGTTAAGGAATACGGTCACAGGTATGCCCGAGTTCAACATGAATCATGAAGGTGCTTGTCAGGGTTGTGCAGCTAGGAAACTTACAAGGGGACCATTCCCTTCTAGTGAAGGCCAAACTACCGATATTCTTCAATTGGTCCATTCTAACCTATCCAATATGTTACTTGTAACATCATTGGGAGGATACTTATATTATGCAATCTTTGTGGATGACTTCTCATGCAAAACATGGATCTATTTCTTAAAGAAGAAAGATTAAGTGTACAAATGGTGCTATTCTTTCAAAGCCTTGGTGGAAAATCAAACAAGGAAGAAGATCAAAATATTGAGGACTGAAAATGCAACCGAATATGAATCAAATCAATTCAATCACTTTTGCAGACAAGATGGCATTAAGAGGGAGATAATCGTTCCATACAATCCTAAGAAAAATGGAGTTGTTGAAAGGAAGAATCGAACAATCTGTAATATTCCTAATTAGCACCGCTAATTGGAATATTTGATTTTTGTATAGTTTTGCCGACTATAGTTAATTAATAAATAAAAGTGAGAAAAGGGGGGTCTAACTCACTTAAATAAAATAAAGTGTTTCCCTAGTAGGGGCAACGTTGTAACTTAAGGGGGAGCCTTGTGATGTACACACACATCGAAGGCCTCCATGTAGCTCCTAAGGTAGCGCACGCGAGTCCAGAGAGGAACTCGGGAGCGCGATTGGGGTTTTGAGGAGCTGGCACACAAGGTGAGGTTTCTCCATTTGGCATCGTGGATATGTTGACTGATATTGAAAACTGAGTTTGTCTGCTTCGACCGTTTGTGGGTTGTTTGGTCGATTCTGTGAGCACTGTTTAGTGCGAGCGAGTGTCTCCAAGTCGGAGAATCTCTGTGGGGGGACTTCGAGTACTGCTCGACGAGTTTTCCTTCGATTCCGGTTGGTGGTTTGCGAGTGGTTTACGGTGGACGTTTTGCGGAAGGCGCCGCACCGAGAGGTATTGCGCCGGAGTCTGAGAGAAGACCTTGGAGTTTCGATTCCGAGAGGACGCAGTCTTTGTTGAGCAGCTTTGTTGAGTGGTTATTTGGCAGTGGTTTCAGCGTTTTTCAGCCTTGAGGAGGTTGCCATTTCAGCCGGAGGTTTTGCAGGAGGATTCAGGCCCTTTCCTCGGCGTGTTTCTTGAGCTTCTGCGCTGTTCCTGGAGGCACAGCGTTTTTGTAGGAGGAGGGTTTCTGGGGGTGATTTTCGGAGGTGGTCCGTTTGGTATATGGTTTCTGGGTTTTGTCTGGAGCAGCGAGTATAGGTGATCTGTAGATTTTTAGCTCATTCTGGAAAGGGGATCAGCCCTTAGCTTCAGTTCATTCCAGCAGCAGCAGTTTACGGCAGTTTCTTCCAGCAGCTGGGATGCAGTGTTTGTAGCAGCCATTTCCTATTTTCCTGAGAGGATTCTTCACTTGCCTTGAGCAAGGATAGGTGCATTTATTCTGATTATCCATTGTATCTCATTATATTCTCAGATTAATAAAATGGCTTAGCATTTCCGGCATTTTTATGTCTATTTGTTCCATATTCTAGTTCCGGCATTTTGCTCTATATAGCTGCTTGTTGTTTTTCTGTGTATTACTGTTTATTTCCCGTTGGGGATATTACAGTGGTATCAGAGCATAATTCTGGCTCAGCCTGTGGTCTATGACATCGGGAAAGAGATCATACAGAGCAATAGCAGTTGCAATACCAAAAACGCAGTTGGAAAAAGGGCCAAAATATAAAGGGTCAAATTTTGAAGTTTGGAATTAAGAGAAACGTTTTCTGGGTTTTTCTGGGTTTTGGGCAAGGATCAGCTTCCCAAATTCCTAGAATTTTCTGAGTAGTTTTCAGTGGGTAAATCGGAGGTCGAAGTTAAGCAGCAGTATGGGTTTGCAGCAGCCGTGCAGTTTCTGAGGAGCCTGTAGACACATAGTAGAAAGAGCCGATGGCAGTTGATGATGATGAGAGGAGATTTAGAGAAACGCTCCTCCAACACATACAGGATGTGTCACAGAGACTCGCTGCGCTAGCGGTTAGGCAGCGGGAAACCCCAAGGGGTTTTCAGATTGATGAGGGATCGTGCACATCCCACCATTTGCCGGAGCATGTTGCCACTCAGCATATGGCATCACATACACCCACACGTCCTACCATGCCCACTTTTCTGGATGAAGACGCAGGGACAGCAGTGCAGCAAGAGATAGATCCGGGTCGGATGGCTGACATTCTTGCAGAGTACCAGGCTTTAGGACCAGCGTTCATGAAGGCTCTCTCGTTCAGAAAATATATCCGGATCCAGTATGGCATTAGACTCCGGGGGCACCGACATCATCATGGTGGAGACTACCACCGCACAGCTAGTAGAGATTATGTTCAGCTCCAGCGTGATAGTAGACCTCACGACTTTCACAGAGGGAACAAGCACTCACATGATAGGGGCTTACAGCGCACAGTGGACAGATTCCATCTACCGGCATTTGACGGGTCATCCAGGCGCTCAGAAAAAGCTTGGGTGGACAAGTTGGATACCTCTTTCCAGCTTGACCGAGTATCGGAGAGGAAAACCATTAAAATGGTTACCTCACACTTGGAGGATGAGGACACACAGGATTGCAGGGAGTCTGAGGGTACACCTAGTGTGACACAGGATTCACCCTCATTGGAGACCTCCTTGGCCGTGTCGGTTGATGTGGTAGTGGAGAAGGTAGAGCCTACCCTAGTAGAGCCATCCACTGAGGGGATGACTGGAGCCATGTCCGAGTCTTCGGGTGGTAGCAGCACACGACAGATGGGTGAGGTACCAGGAGATGTATCCACTATCGATGAGGCACTAGGAGATACAGAGGTATTGGATGATGGTCGCAGGCAGCAGTATCATCGACTTCGGACGGACCTTCGAGTTTTGAGAGAGAAGGCCGCATCAGTACGGGAGGCCATTTTGTTGCAGGACCAGGAGCTGGAGGGTATGAGAGTGACTTGTGCCAAGTCGGCGGCCAAGTTGGTCCACATTGGGGAACAGCTGGATTCCCTGATGGTACAACCAGTGGGCACGTTGGAGCGTCAGATCATTCCCCTTCAGGTATGCATGGATGGGACTAGCAGTGTTGTTGGGTCATCTCTTCCCGTTGGAGAGAGAGAGGCAGAGCCACCTAGTCAGATCTCATATGTTGACTTGGATAGCGGTATGGGACGATCAAAGTTGCACAGGGTACAACATCCACATGTTGAGGTTGGATGGCGAGAGATTTTGAGTTGGTACTCAGTGGAGCGGGTTATGGAGATAGTGATGGATCCGAGTTTAGCTCAGCAGTAGTCTCTATGCATGGGGACTACAGGAACCCCAGATTGGCATTGGGATCCAGGTGGGATCACCTCTCACTTCCCAGGCAGGTCGGCTGACTATGTCTTGGAGAGTACAGTTGGCCTAGTAGTAGAGCGTGTGCAGTTTCGGTCAGCTCCAGTGGCCAACCAGTTTATGGGCAGACTCCCTAGGTTGTCTTGGCATGACATTCATACACGGGATCACGGGGTGGTCAGCACACCTTGGCAGGAGCTTGTTGGAGGAGGTGGCATTGGCAGGCCACCAGATGGCACCTTGTATGGGGCCAAGGATTCTTCACCCTTGTGTGGGGCACAGAGGACGCAGCGGAGCCGAGCAGTGGTGGTAACACTACTGAGCCATAGGGAGATTCACTTCTCGGACCCCTCGAGGAGGATTTGCAGTGATGATCCATTTGTCGGCGGGTATAGTGATGCGACGGTGGACATGACGATACCGATTGGTGGTAGTCCGATATGTAGAGGCACAGCTCTAGGACATCACATCCATGGATGTGTGGGAGCCTCTAGCAGTGATCAGTCGACTACTGGTAGACATGGAGCTACATGGTGGTGTACCGTAGTGTGTGGGACTACATTAAGGAGTAGGAGTGCCCTACATCACATTGAGAGCACGCGGGGAGTGACAGATTTCTGGACACAGTCAGGGCACGAGACGGTACAGGGTGGTACAGTAGTAGCATGAGGTATCCAGCAGTATTCATGGGTATGCCTCAGTGTGTAGTGGCATGCCGAGGAGTGTATGGATGATCAGTGGTATGCGAGGGCATACGATGCTACACAGCAGGGACTTAGAGCATTCCTTCCAGAGAGACTCATGGGTAGGGACATCAGGCTTACCTTTGAGAGTAGTTCACCCAGGATCGATGGAGAGACAGAGGAGCGATACTTGGCAGTATCTGTGGGGACTCACACACCTGACTCGCTTCGACATCACTCACAGGTACAGTTGATTATGTTTTTGACCTTTGGCACTTGGGGCATGAGCAGCAGGGTACGCGAGGTTCACCCAAGATATTTGGATGACACTCAGTACACTAGGCGAGAGACTTCTCAGCAGTGGCACTGGGTTGGTGTGCTAGTTGACAGCCACAGGTTGGGGGATGAGATGTTCCTTTGCAGAGGTGGTGCATCAGTCATCACTGAGCCTACGCTTGGGGAGCAGGTCATGAGGGAGACATGCATCATTTTTCCCTCAGGGCATGTCGAGATTATGCATGAGCAGAGGATACGGGGTACAGCAGAGGTAGTATTCCAGTATGTGTCTGGGCTCCAGACACTGTATCGACACTTTGTCGAGAGGATGGATGGCATGTTCGATGCAGATGAGATGGCGGAGGTAGAACAGGAGGGCATTCCTTCTGTATGCCAGGGTGAGGACTTCTTTTCACATGAGTCCATAGGATCAGTTGAGGTCGCTTCTGGGGAGCGAAGGCAGTCATGCATGGATGGTGACAGTAGACCGGAGCTATATTCTAGTGTCCAGGGTGAGCAGTCATGGGACTCTGCGAGAGATACTCTGGGTGAAGAGTCACTTGTGACAATTCAGCTAGAGCAGCAAGTGATGGAGCCTGAGTCGATAGAGGAGGACACTACTGACATCAGGCATGATATTCCTTTGAGAGAGAGCCAGATGGGCACTCACATCGAGTTTGTGGTGGATATGCAGCTAACCGCGGGGTCATCCATTGAGGAGGAGCAGTCAGCTGCATTGACATTGAGTACGGTGATAGCTGTTGCAGATCCATATCCTCTGGATGTGTTGGAGGTTGATGGGATTGTTATGCAGGGGGCTAGTAGATAGCAGGAGCTGTTGGATATGTTGGAGCATCCATCTTTGGGTCGACACTGGGATGAGGCGCAAATAGATGTACTCGCAGTCAGCAGAGCTGCAGCGTTTTTAGTGGGTAGCACTCTCCAGGAGTACATCGATGGAGCTTGTAGCATACCTTGCCCACTTTTTCCCATTATAGAGAGAGGGGCTTCCTTCTACAGGCAGCTTCCATTGACAGACAGGGTAGAGCAGTGGGAGTTGATTACAGGCTGGCGGCAACATCCCAGGCATGTTCCATATACCGTTGTTGTTGCTACATCAGATTCTTCTTCTAGGATGGACTGGCGGGAGATCATGAGTTGGTACCCTCTTGATGGTATGGTATTCTTCGTAGAGAGCACAACAGCGCAGGGGCCCTTGGACATAGTAGATGTTACAGATCCCAGTCGGCAGGAGGGCACCAGTTGTCGTTACTTCAGGACTCCTTCCCAATTTCAGGAGAGCAGGATCAGCATGGGATTGAGTCATGATGTGGATTGGAGAGAGGTGATGAGTTGGTATGCAGTTGGAGAGGCAGCATATGCAGTCACAGGTACATCACAGCAGGAGCCCGAGAGCATGGATGCTCATTGGTGGTCTTCACCTCTTAGAGCATTAGTCATAGCCAGAGGCAGTGCACAGTCCGAGCCGTGGGACTTGTGAAATTATTGGCCACAGTGGCAATGGGATCCGGGAGGACTATTGGTTGGCTGGTACCGTGAGAGGCCAGTTTGGGATCCTGGCATTGAGATATCCCTTCGTATCAGGGTGATGCAGGAGACAGAGAGGTTTCAGTGGGACCCGGGCACATTTTGCAGTATCGGTGGGGAGCATCAGCTAGAGAGTAGGCTTGTTCAAGCATTGCTTGAGAACAAGCAATTTTTGCCGGAGGAGGATGCCACTTGGGAGAGCGAGCAGACTTTACAGCATCCATCACTTCAGTTGCTTGAGGACAAGCAACGTTTTGCCGGGGGAGACTGTAATATTCCTAATTAGCACCGCTAATTGGAATATTTGATTTTTTTGTATAGTTTTGCCGACTATAGTTAATTAATAAATAAAAGTGAGAAAAGGGGTCTAACTCACTTAAATAAAATAAAGTGTTTCCCTAGTAGAGGCAATGTTGTAACTTAAAGGGGAAGCCTTGGGGGTCCACACACACACATGAGAGAGGCCTCACGTAAACTCCTAAGGTAACTGCACAGGTCAAGGAGGAACTCAAGGACGCAGTTAGGGTTTTGAGGGAGCTAGCACTATAAAAGGTGGGGGTTTCACTCCATTTGGCATTATGGATATGTTATTGATATTGAGAGCTAGACTTCTGTCTACTTCAGCATGCCGGTTGTTTAGTCGGTCTGCAGCACTGTTTAGTGCGAACTGAGTGTCTCCGGTCGGAGATCTCACCCTTGGCTCCGGGGGACTTCGAGTGCCTGCTCGAGCAAGGTTTTTCCTTCAGTTCCAGTTGGTGGTTTGCAGTGGTTTCTGGTGGACGTTTTGCAGAGGAGCTGCCCTTTTGAGTGACTGCGCAGTCTAGGAGAGAGGACGCAGTTTCAGTTGAGGAGGACGCAGTCTTTGTTGGGCAGCTTTGTTGGGTGGTTATTTGGCATTGGTTTCAGCGTTTTTCGACCTTGGGGGGGTTGCCATTTCAATGGGAGTTTTCGGGCCTTTTGGGGCCCTTTCCTGGGCGTGTTTCTTGAGCTTACGCGGCGATGCAGAGGCACGGCGTTTTTGTAGGAGGAGGGGTTTCTGGGGGCGATTTTCGGAGGTGGTCCATTTGCTTCACGGTTTCTGGGTTTTGTCCGGAGCAGCGAGTATAGGTGATCTGTAGATTTTTAGCTCATTCCGGCAAGGGGATCAGCCCCTAGCTTCAGTTCATTCCAGCAGCAGCAGTTTACGGCAGTTTCTTCCAGCAGCTGGGATGCAGTTTCTGTAGCAGCCATTTCCTATTTTCCTGAGAGGATTCTTCACTTGCCTTGAGCAAGGATAGGTGCATTTATTCTGATTATCCATTGTATCTCATTATATTCTCAGATTAATAAAATGGCTTAGCATTTCCGGCATTTTTATGTCTATTTGTTCCATATTCTAGTTCCGGCATTTTGCTCTATATAGCTGCTTGTTGTTTTGCTGTGTATTACTGTTTATTTCCCATTGGGGATATTACACAATCATGGAAGCAACCTGTGCCATGCTCCATGATCAAGGCCTACTGAAGTTCTTATGGGGAGAAGTTTCCAACGCTACCATGTATGCTCAAAATAGGAGTCCACATCAAGCATTGGATTTCAAGACACTAGAAGAAGTTTTCACTAGTAAGAAACCTATGTTTCTCATTTTAGAATATTTGGTTGTCCCGTGTATTTTCATGTGCCTACAGAGAAAAGAAACAAGTTGGAAGCATCTGGGAAGATTGGTACATTTGTGGGCTAAAGTGAAAATTCAAAGGCATATAGAATCTATGTGCCTGGTCAAAGAGAAGTGGGAATAAAGCCATGATGTCACTTTCGATGAAGATACTTCCCTTGGGAAAACCATAGATTTCTCTATCCCAAGGAAGGACAATGATGATGTTGCAGGAAAGCAGGATGAATCTACGACAAATGAGCTGATGCCTGATGTTGAAGGCCCGATGGATCCCATTGATCCACCTCTTGGTGATCCCCCTACCTCAAGGAAAAGACCTTTGTGGCTCAAAGATACTCTCGAAGATTTTGAAAGACATATTGCTCCAAGAGGGACATTCAGTGAAAGTAAGAAGCCGAACCGGTATCAAGGATACTTAGTTACTATGAGTACTATTGTTCAATCTGAGCCATGTACGTTAGAAGAAGCCATAAAGCACCAAGTATGGAAGGATGCAATGAATGAGGAATATGAATCTATCATGAAAAATAATGTCCAAGAAGTGGTTCCTAGACCCAAGGAAAAATCAATAATCACCTCAAAATGGTTATACAAATCAAACATTGCGCTGATGGGAGTGCTGAAAAATATAAGGCCAGGTTTGTTGCTCGAGGCTTCTCTCAAAAGGAAGGAGTACTATGACGAGATATTTGCACCAGTTGCCCAATATACCACTATCCGATCTATTATTGCTCTAGCTGCCACTCAAGGATGGAGCCCATGTCAAATGGACACTAAGAATTATTTCTTACATGGATCGCTCAAGGAGGAAGTATACTTGGAACAACCACAAGGGTTCGAAGTTCAAGATCGAAGGACTCGCGTATGTAGGTTGAAGAAATCTCTTTGTGGATTGAAGCAAGCCCCTAGGGCTTGTTATGAGAGGATTGATATCTATCTTATGAAGTTGGGATTTATAAGGAGCAATGTTGATCCTAACATATACTTCAAAGTTGAAAATGACATCCCTCTCATTTTGGTCCTTTATGTAGATGATCTCTTTCTGACAGGTGCAGACCCTCTCATTTATCAATGCAAGAGGGAGTTGGCTTCTGAGTTCGAGATGAAGGATCTAGGTCTACTACTTCCTAGGCCTGGAGGTTTGGCAAAAGCCAGGTGAAATTTTCCTTTCTTAAGGGAAATACATTGTGAAACTGCTCGAGAGATGTGGGATGGTGGATTACAAGTCTATGTCTACTTCGATGGAACTCAAATTCAAGGAGCTATGTGGAAGTGATGTTGGGCCCGAATTGGCAAATCCTTCTGAATATAGACAACTTGTGGGGTCCCTGATGTACCTGGTAAACTCTCGACCAAACATATGCTTCATTGTGAATACATTGAGTCAATTTACGGTCGAGCCTCACCACATACATTAGATTGCTGCTAAGAATCTTTTGAGATATCTCTGTGGCACAATCAAATATGGACTGAGATACACTGCCTGGAATCTGAGACTACATGGATATATTGATGCTGACTGGTTTGGCAGTGTGGTGGATCGAAAGAGCACATCAAGATGTTGCTTCTCATTGGGGTCTGCTTCGATTTCATGGATGGGCAGGAAGTAGAAAATCGGTTGCTTTAAGCACCACTCAAGTCGAATACATTGCAACTAGTATGGCCTGTTGTGAAGTTGTTTGGTTGAGGAAGCTCTTCAATGAGCTATTTGAGCACGTGATGGATACCACCATGATCTTCTGCGATGACCAGAGTGGGATTCGCCTTTCAGAAAATCTCGTGTTCCACGTCTGCTCCAAGCACATTGATATTAGATACCACTTTATCCGGGATATGGTACAACGGGGAGCAATAAGGCTCCAACACATTAGGATTGATGGGCAGGTCGCAGAGATCCTCACATATCCCTTAGGGAAGGTCAAATTCTTAACCTTCCAAGAGAGACTTGGAGTCGTGGAAAGACCCTCCCATGAAGATCCCGCTTGAGTTGAAAATTGAGCTCTGGGAGCTCTTGGGGGCTTGGGGTACTTCTTGGAGCTATGAGAGACCATAGAGTGAGTGGTTCACCTTCCCCTATTGGTGCGCTATGTACAGGGTGAGTGGTCCACCTTCCCCTGTGATACCCCATGATGGTTGACATGTGTGTAGGGTGAGTGGTTCACCTTCCCCTATGATTGACATATGCATAGGATGAGTGGTTCACCTTCTCCTATGGCATATGAGCAGGATGAGTGGTTCACCTTCTCCTACTGATGCCCCAACATTCATCCTACCCATGTAGTCTAGGACTCGTGGGAAGTAGCTCTCATCTAACCAATGAGTTGGGAAAAGTGGATAGGGACCATAGCACTACAAATGGAAGCATCATGTACTGTCGTACTTCTTATTTCTAGGATGCATGGTGTTCAACATATTGATCATTCAGGATCAAATCTGATTGGGGTTCTACCCTGTACTGAATTTTGTCAATGGAGAGTGGCAAGGTCCTGTGACTCACTCTCGATCAATTCTTCTTCATTATTATATCATTGTTCAGTAGAGCTGAGACAAGATTCAAAGATGGTACATGACGATAGAATGGCATGATGATCAATGATGACAGATGGATTGGCAAGTGGAATTATCCCTAATTGAAAGGGAGCGTTAAAATTGGCAACTAGGGCCAAATTCCACTATTGGACTACTCATTTGATGGAGATGATTATTGCATTGAATTCCTCTTTTCGAGAGGACCAAAATCAACCTAAATATCATCAAATTTGGAAGGGAATAAATGTTTTTTTGAATTTATGCCCACAAATGTCCAAAATTTCAAGGTTGGCCTCATCATCATGTAGGCTCATGAAGCCCAATGGATGTGACACTTCACCCTCAATGACTTGTATAAATACAAGTGTCCTCTCACCTCATTTGGTATCATCATCACACACTCATATCTCCTTCTATCATTGGTTCGTATAACTATTGCAAATTCTCTCTCTCTCTCACATGTGGCACAAGGAAGTCGAATTTCTGGACAGAATTGCAGGCTGAAAATTTCAGGAGTTGACCAACCTTGACCAGCGTTGACCAAGGACTCTTTGACCAGTTTTGGCTGCGATTTTTTGAGGATTATTTTTGTTTCTCTAGGCCGCATTACTGGGAAGAGAAATCGAGAAAATTTGGGCACTTTGACCAGCATTGACTTCAGGGTTGACTACAACTTTGACCGCATAATTTACAACATACTTTGTCTCTCCTTTGACCAAATTTGGCTGGACTTTGCAGGATTGTTTTGGGTTGACTTTGACCAACAAGGAAGGTTGAATTTGACTAGGTTTGATCGAGCTTCAAGTGGATTGTTTCACTGTTGCGTTGACCATCTTTGACTTTCTGGTTAGAGATGAATTTGACTGCAGTTGACTGCATATTTGACAGGGCTATTTTGACTTTGATTTGGCAAGTTAACTTTGACTTCTTGTACTCTCTCTCTCTGTTGAACTTTTGATATAATAATAAGAAGATTTGATCAAAGGGTTTTCCCCACATTGAGGTTTTTCCCTGGCATCTGCCAAATCTGGTGTCCTCTTGTCTTGGCTTGTCTTCTGCATTTTATTTTATGTTCTATCTACAGTTATTGTCAATGTGATTGCTATTGGAAAATTAAATTGTCATTGGGCTAAAGAAACATTGAAGTAATTGTGCTAAGCATAAAACATACCATTGTTATCTAAAAATTAACCTTTATCCATCTTTTCTCTCTCTTAATTTCGGTCCTTTGAAGTCTAGAGAATAGATCTAGGGCTTGGTGTGAATTTCTAAGGAGGAAGGATTTTGATGGTAGGAGAGCCTAAACATCAAGAGGGTAGGGTTTGCCACGAAACCTATCAATTTGGTGGGCATCCACTCCAATCTCATCCATCAATTATCTTGTCGTAGGTGTTTTCCCTAAGAGGGAAATCCTAGTTTCTCTTCCCTCAACTTAAGGAATTTCTTGAATGTTTCATGAGCCTTGGCTTAGCTAACATACACGTAAGAAACCTCTTCTCCTTGCCTTGAACTTAAGTTGCTTCAAAACTCATCAAATCTATCAAACCCTAGGTCTTGTTCGCTTATTTATAGGTCTCTTCATAGAAAGTGAATTGCTTCCTTGTGAGGCCTTGAACCTAAATTGTGTATTTTTTGACGAATACCTATTATAAGTGATCTCTTTTCTACTAGGATTCCTCCCATCGGTAAAAGTCCGTAAAGAGTAGGGTGTTTTCGCTGTGGTGACAGTGGACTACTACTCCATTGTTGCTTCTTGTTCTAGTTTATACCTTGTGGGGTTTCCCTCTCCAGGGCATGCTAGAGTTTGTGGCAACAAGTCCTAGAGCAACCCATTATCTAAGAAGGAAGGTATCTTCAAGAGATTATTCATGCTAAAAAGGAAAAGTGCCACTTCTAGGCCCCTCTCATAATATTTTATTAATGTTTCTTGGAGAGAAGAAGGATCTAAGACTCTCTGGAGTTTTCTCAAATAACATTTTATTGTAAATTAGTTTATGAAGAATTCTATATAAGAATACTCCTCTCATTTGGCAGAGGAGTTGAAACATAAAAATTCCCCTAGAAGGCCAAGGACAATGTCATTTTCTTCTCAACTGAATGGGAGGAAAAAATTCTTGGTGAATGAAGGTTCTTTTCTACTGAAATGGTTTGATCATGCTGATGCTTGGGTTGCTACCTTAAATTTTGTTGGTACATCTTTGCTATCCTAGATATGTTGCACATTCTCAGTGGGTTATTTGGGTGTGTAAAGAAGGGTTTTCTGAGTGCTTTTCAGCCTCACATATACCTAGATATAACTATATTGGTATATGAATTAAAGGTTATTGTTTTCTCTACTTTTATGTAGGTTGTTGTTGCTTTTTGTACTTTGATGGTGTAATAGCCCTTTTGGCTACCCATCTTGTAATTATCTGTGAATTTGTGATTCATGTAAATATTGTGGAAATGTGAACACAGTGACTAACTATGAGGAGTGGACACGGATTCAAAGGTTTGAGGAGGAATTGCTTGCAAATTGGTTAATTTAGGTTGTTCATTTAATGGCCACCAATGTTTCTAAATGGGTTTAATGGCCTGCACATCACAAAGGTAAGTTGAGTATGTTCTTCCTAATTGAAGGACAAGCTCATACCACCTCTGCCTTCGAGGGGCATGTTGGGTGGTCAACATGTAAGAGAGGAGATCATAGTCAGTGGAAGAATGAAGGCCGATGGGAAAAGAAATGGATCATTTAGACACGACCTGGAAGAATTTGGTAGTAAAGCAATGTATGCAGGAGAGCATACAAGCACAAGGAATGTGCTGAGTATGAAGATCATGCTAGGATAGGCATGTGGGGATTGTGAGAGCACTTGCTGAAAAGGAAGCATGCATGGGTATGTGGCTTGATGGAAAGGTAAGAGAAAAGTTGGTGGAGACACAACATAGTCTGAATTCCTGCTGGGTTTACTGGGTGGAATCGTTGTGTGCTCTAGATCCCTGCATAGAAGACGTAGAGGAACGTGGATGAAAAGACGAAAAGAGAGTTAGCAGGTGGATACATTGTGCATTTCGATGTCCTGCAAGGTGGAACACATTGTACTCTAGAGTCCTGGTAGGTAGAGGGGAAACTCTGTGTATGTTTGAGATACCTACGAGATAGTAGGTGGAGACACTATGCATTTTGGAGTCATGCAAGGTAGAGCAAGTGGAACACAATGTACTCTGGATTCCTGGTTAGAAGAGGGAAGACTCCGTGTGTTTCTAATATTCGCGGGGTAAGCAGATGGAGAGTTAGTGTGTTTTGGGTTCCTAGTTGAACAGGTGGAGACACTGTGGGATATAATCTTTTGCTAAGCAAGTGGAGACGGGGTCGTCTCTAGATTCTTGTGTGATAATATTGTACTAAGCAGGTGGAGACGGGGTGGTCTCTAGATTCCTATGAGATACTCCTGTACAAAGAAGGAGGAGACAGGGTAGTCTCTAGATTCCCTTGTGATTAGATTGATTGGCATTGGTTGAATTCCCTTGAGCACTTACTCAAACTCTGAATTCAGCTGGGTGGTGGTCAGCTGCAAAAAAGGCTGCAGTGTAGTTGGCCTATGATTGGGTGGAGAGTGGAAGTCCCTACCTCAGTTACCAGTGATTCACTTCATAAGATAAGTTGGTTACTTGTATTTCCTATGTATTCTTACTGCACATGAATTATAATATTGTTGTAAATGACATTGAATGTATCAACAATACTCATGGAGGAATGGTATTATTCCTGGTTATTTTCGATGAGAAGCGAGTGTGCTTGTTCTCATGGTTTGAGGGGAATTTGAAGAACCCTGTGACTGTTAATGTTTTCTGGAGTACAGGGGTAAATTACATGGTGTATGTGTTTATTTGTTGGATTCAGCTGGTGGTCACAATGTGTGATTTTCATTGTTGATATGCTATGTATGTCATGGATATTTGTTACTATGGATTGGTGGAAGTTTATGGGTAATTCCTGTATGACGTAATATCAGTGGTTCTGATAGTGCTTGTTAGAATCCATTATGTGATTAATGGGATGTCGTTGTATCCCAATTTACAATTAAGCCTCGGTGATGCTTTAGCTACTTCTGTGCCATGTGGTAGGCATGTTGATAGTTTTATTGCTCCTATTATGGCTATGTTTAATGCATGTAAAGATAGTGTGGAATGGGTTTCCTTTCCTACATAAATTAACATATGATTGAAGGTCTTCTTTCTTGTAGAATTCAGTGTATTGCGTAACACTTTACTTCAAGGATAATCCCTGGTCAAATCCCTAAAGTGCTTGAAGGAATCCTACAAGGCCATTCTGGAAAGTTAAGGCGGAAAAAGCCTATATTCGGAGTTCGGACTTAGGATAGTCTGAACATGCCTAGGAGTCTGGGTGCTTGGGAGGAATGGCAAGTGTTAGATCATCGAGGGAACCAATCCCAGATAGGTTGGGCATAGTATGAAGCAAGTGTTGATTGGACTAGACAAGGCATATCCGACATCGACCCTTTCAAGGTTAGCGCATTGCAGTGTTTGGGGTTGAATCCCATTGCAAAAGGGAATTTCAATAGAAGTCTGGGATGGGGCCTGTGCAATGAAAGGTAGTGTGGGGTCAAACTTAAATCAGATTAGTCCGGAGCTTTGGAACATCTAGGGCATGCGCAAGAAGGCGAGGTAGAAAGGCTTGGATGCACCTGCAGTAAGAAGTTAGTCCAGATGTCCGAGATATATGGTGGCATGCACATGTCTACAAGCCTGGAGGCTTGAATGTGGGCAAGCTCGGATTGTTGAAGAATGTAACTAGGTTCGGTCTTCATAAATGTATTTTGAGTCATTATGTAATACACTGATCAAAAGAATGAAAATAAAATTTTATTATTATTACGACTTATTAAAGCATGGTTTCCATGCTTGGGTCATCATGTTTTTAGGTCAAATTCCCCATTGCGGACTTCTAGGATTTATTCTGAGTCAATAGAGTCATTGTACATTTAAAGAGACCCTTCTTGGGCTTTTGAATCATGTAAAAGGGGTTAATTTTGAGTCAAAAATGAACTATGTCACTTCCACACCAAGTCGGCCTCAAGGAGATCAAGTTGGCCTCAATCTGGGCAATTTGACCCCACCAGAAGCCTATATATTGAAGTAGTTTGAATTCATTTGGAGCTCACTCACTCACACTAGTTTGATATCAAGAAGGATGCTAGAAAAGGTGCGAAGTAAGAGGAGGAGGGCTAAAAGAAGTGTGAGGGTAAGGAAGAAGGAAGATTAGGTCAAAATCGAAGTTTTAAGCTATCTATCTCTCACACGTGTGGTCTTTCTAAGGAGATCGAATTCCCTACTTCTACATCAAAGTTGTTGCTGCTAGTTGCTGCCAAGTCGAAGTTGCCACTACTAACTCAATGTTGCTGCTACCAGTTATTGCTGCTTCAAGTGAAGTTATTGTTCCAAGATCGAAGTCATTGCGTCGACATTGAAGTTGTTAGGTCGAAGATAAGTGTTGCATCATAGTGTTATTGTTGTTGCTGCAAGGTCGAAATTCTGCATCAAAGAGAGGGCTGACTTGGTGTGGAGGAAGTCTTTGTCCAAGTCTAGAGTCTTGGATTATCTCAGGAAAACTATTGAAGGAAGAATTCTTGACTGTGTTTTCCTCTAGAGTGGGTTTTTCCCTGGTTGTCCATCTATATCTGGTGTAGTTGATCCTTGTGTTACTGTTTTTGGTAATTGCTTGATGAATTAAGATAAAGGAACACAAATTTAATGAGATCATAAGAATATCACAAGTAATTATCAAGTATAAGAAAATCTTTCAGCCTTGCTGATTTTCTAACATGGTTTCAAAGCTTTGTTGAAGAAAGAAGAAAAAGGAAGCTTAAGGATCTATTGAAAGAAAGGAATCTCAAGAAGTTAATCAAGGAATCATAGAAGGAGACCTTATAAAGGAAGAAGTTTACTATCTTCAAGAACAATGTCTAACACAATAAAGGGAGAGAACAAATTAGAAAGAGCATCAAATTACAGGTCATGGAAAAATAGGATTGATCTCTTTCTTGAAAAGAACAAAGTCTTGGATTTGGTCAAAGGAAGAGTGAAGAAAACTACTGAAGAATCTAGTTAAGCTGAGAAGGCGAAGTTCAGAGAATCAGAAATATTGACCATGACACTAATTGTAGAATGCATAAAGGACAATCTTGTCCCATATATATCCAACATAGACCATGCTCAAGAAATGTATGAGGAATTATCAAAATTGTTTACTATCAAGAACATTGGTCAAGTAGCAAGTTTGAAGAATGAGCTAAGGACCACAAAAATGACTAAAGATGACACTGTGGTTTCCTTCTTTGTAAGGATAGCTAGAATTAGAGATGACCATCTAGCCATAGATGAAGTTGTACCAAACAAAGAACTAGTGATAACTGCATTATTGGGGTTGCCATCGAATTGGAGTGCTTTTGCTTCAGGAAAGAAACTCCTACATCGAAGAACTATGGAATGCTTGCAGCCAGGAAGAGATGAGAATCACATTAGCATCCAACAATGAAGAAGTTTCAAATTCCTGCACTACTCATCATAATAAAGGAAACTTCAAGAAGTCAAAAGGACCAAGAAGGAAGGTTGACATGTCCAAAATAGAATGCTATCAATGTCATAAAATGGGGCACTACAAAAGTGACTATCCTGACAATCCAAAGAATAAGAAAAGGAACAAGGACCAAGCCAATGTTGTTGAAGAAGGATCTCCCAAGAAGAATAAAACTGAAGAATCAGATATAAGGGACTTGCACTACTGAGTCCTTTGCCCTAAGTCTTAGTTATTTCATTTTTGTATTTTTTATTTTTAATATTTGTAGATTTAACATATTTTTGGAAAAACATTTATGAATTGTTTTATAAGGTTTTAGGTATCCCTCGAGTTTGGAGGGAGCCCTCACCAACTCCCAAAGATAAGTATCTTAATCCTTTTCAGTCTTGGTTTCCCTTACTTATCTAAGCTTACTTATATTAAATACTAATCACATTTCTACTTCTATTTCCTTGTTTAGTAAAGCCTTGTTGAATACTCAAGGAATATGGAAGAAGGCCTCACAAGACAATGGACATAGCATTGGAATTACAAGGTTTGTTAAGAAACAAAACATACGCCTTAGACCATAAGATTTGTTCTCTTCGTGATAAAGATCTACTCATTCACTTTGGTAATCTATTCTACATTACTAACATTGTTGTGTCTAGCTCTCTTGAATCATAAAAATTCTTGATTGGGTGATTCATCATCAGATAAATCTACCATTATCATATCTTTGATTATCCTTCTGGAACCCTAAAAGGTTCTCTGTAAAACCCTAACCTAAGGGTTTGTCCATGATAATATGTGAAAAACCCTAGCCTACTTAGGGTTATTGGTGAAAATGTTGTTTTTAATTTTTAAAGTTTGTATGTTTGGGTTTTTGGTATTCTTATGGAAACCCTAAACTGTTAGGTTTGAATGGTGATGACTAAAAACCCAAACCTTTGAGATTTTTGATAAATTAGGGTTTGCTATGTTATGAAACCCTAGATCTTTAAGGGTTTGGTTTATGAGCAAGACCCTTATGATAACCTAGGAATGAAACCCTAGGCATATGTTTGTTTATCTAATCAAATATGTTAGATGTCTTAATGTGTTTGTGTCACTGGGTTTGACTAATGTTATGATGATGGAATTCTAGATATATGTCTTGACCTAATTCTTGGTGGTCATAAGTCTTAGGGTTTGGAACGAAATCCTTGTCAAAATTTGATATTCTAGGATGATATTGTTTGGAAAAATCTAGGGTTTACATCAAACCCTAGAAGAAGTTAGTCATGCTGTTGAAATTGAGCTGAGATTGGTTTTGATTGTTGAATCTCATGTAAGAAGTCTAGGGTTTTGCACTAAAGAAAGTCTAATAGATGAATTTTGAAAGTTATTAGATGCATTGTACCTAAGGAAGAGATTGTTATATCTCTGAAAGAAATATTGTAGCCCTAGATATAATGAGATTGTTATTATGATAAGATTTAGGGTTTGTATCAAAACTTGGGCAAGAAGTTTGAGATATATAAATATGTGTTTCTTGTTGATTATCTTTAAGTATGTTGAAAATTCTAAATGCTTCCATCATTATATGATTTTGATATGACTAAATTCATGCTTCTATAGATTGGGTTGTACTTGCTATCTAAGTTGTGCAGGTACATAATCTTCAAGATGGTGAAGATGTCCGTGAGTAAAGCATGATGAAAGAAGATATTAAGATGACTTTGATAAGAAGGATAGGAGTTATGAAAGATTCTCCAATGAAGAAGTTGATTTCCCTAAGTTAAGAGGGAGACTGAATAAAAGAAATCTCCCTAGTGAAGAGGGAGGGCATATTATAATCACGATAAATTCCGTGAAAAGAAGAAAATGAAGAATACATTTTGAGGTGTTGGTTGTAGAATATGTTGCTGCATAGGAAAGGAAGTGGTATGTTTGAGGAATCTTCTGTCAAGATTTGTTTGGAAGTCCTACTGTAGAAAGCAACATCAAGATGACTGAAAGACCCCAGAGGTTTGTGCTTGCTTATGAACATTTGAAAGTTTGTTACTAATTGGGGTTATATCTGTAAAGGTAAATCTCTCGAAGGTTTGATAAGTTTGATTAGGAGAGATTTGTTTGATCAAGGAGGATTTCTACTAGTTGGAATAATCAGGAGTGTTGAGGCTTTTTAAGTGACACATTGGCTGGATATATGATAGGGAGGGTGGAGTTGGTCATACAGCTCTGATCTCGGATACGCATTTGGATCCCTGGGTTGATAGTTAGTAAGTAAGTTTGATGGTACCTAGAGAGGCTGAAAGCTTTAGTCCATCTTAGTCCCACCTTGGATAGATTGGCCTGGTCAGGAATCTAGTAGATGGAATTGCGGTTCCTAAACTGATAAGAGACCTTGGATAGATTGCCCTAGTCAGGAATCTAGTCCATGGCATTGTGGTGCCTAAATTCTTCATAGTTAATATAGTTTGAGATCCTCTTTCTACTTGTTATGAATACCTCCCAAGTTAAGAGGGAGTGCTGAAGAATGTATCTAGGTTAATTCTTCATAAATATATTTGAATCATTATCTAATATACTTATCAAAAGAATCAAAAGTCAATTTTATAATTATTATGACTTATTAAAGCATGGGTTTCATGCTTGGGTCATTATGTTTTTAGGTCAAAGTCCCCATTGAGGATTTCTAGGATTTATTATGAGTCAATAGAGTCATTGTACATTTAAAGAGACCCTTCTTGGGCTTTTGAATCATGTAAAAATGATTTTTTTGAGTCAAAAATGAATTATGTCACCTCCAGAGTCCACACCAAGTCGACCTCAATCTGGGCAATTCGACCCCACCAGAAGCCTATAAATTGAAGCAATTCGAATTCATTTGAAACTCACTCACTCACACTAGTTCGATATCAAGAAGGAAGTTGGAAAAGGTGCGAAGTAAGAGGAGGGCTAAAAGAAGTGCGAGGTTAAGGAAGATTAGGTCAAAATGGAATTTTTAAGCTATCTATTGCTCATACATGTGGTATTTCTAAGGAGATCGAAATCCCTACTACTACATCGAAGTTGTTGCTACTAGTTACTGTCAGTGGTTGCTAGTTGCAACTTGTTTCCAAGTCGAAGTTGCCACTACTAAGTCAAAGTTGTTGCTACCAGTTTTTGTTGCTTCAAGTGAATGTGTTGTTCCAAGATCGAAGTCAATGCATCAAGATCAAAGTTCTTATGTCGAAGATAAGTGATGCATCATAGTGTTGTTGTTGCTGCTGCAAGGTCGAAATTCTGCATCAAAGAGAGGGATGACTTGGTGTGTAGGAAGTCTTTGTCCAAGTCTAGTGTTTTGGATTATCTTAGGAAAACTATAGAAGGAAGAATTCTTGACTGGGTTTTCCCCTAGAGTGGGTTTTTTTCCAGGCTGCCCACCTATATCTGGTGTACTTGATCCTTGTGTTACTGTTTTTGGTAATTGCTTGATGAATTAAGATAAAAGAAGAACAAAAAGTTAATCAGATCATAAGAATATCACAAGTAATTATCAAGTATAAGAAAATATTTCTTCCTTTTTTATTTTCTAACACAAATGCGCTTTGGATGCAAGTTAGATCAGAGGTCCAGGGGTCTATGGCATTTTCCATTCGATAAGTCATGGGAATGTTGGACTTCTCCAAATCCGTATATAACATAAAAGCTTGACATAACACCCCAAGGTTCTGGACTTGTGGGGCCCTTCAATTAGCCAATGTGTCAAGTGCCATGTGGACTTGGTCATGGCTAGTCGAAACGACATGGAACCAACTAGGTGAGGTGGGGGTGCCATGTGGACATGGCCATGGCCACATTTGTGCCAAACCGACATGCAAGTACCTAGGTGAGGTGGGGGTGCCATGTGGGCACCACATGGTAGTTCCTTGTTTATGTGGCGAGAGTTAAATGATTAAACTTTAAATGGATATATCATTTGATCCAAGTATCAGATTTTGATAAAATTTATATCGCTGGTGTAATGTTCCAAAATAGGAAAAACAGTGATATGCTAGAAAATAACAAATTTGCACCACATAAATTTTTAAACAATGCATTAAACACCTAGAACAATCAGAAATATGGAAGCAGTTGAGCCATTTTATTATATAATGGAGCAAGAGTACAAATATATGGAAGAAATGCACCTGGGCTTGCCTTTTTGGCAAGCAGAGCAATGCCCAGGTGAAACAATAATAACCCAAAAATTGGCCAATTGATGCTCTGTGTTGTCCCAGCAGTTTTGCACTAGATGCTGCAAAGAAATGGCTGAAAACCCCACCTCCGATGCTCAGAAAATTATGCAAAATTACTCCTAGGCTCCTCAAGCCAACCCGAACAAAACGCATAAATGGTTTGGCCTGATCATGACCCTCCAAAATCGACCTCCAAAGACCCTATGCTCCCTAGTGACTGTTGAAGCACGCAGTTTGCCCAAAGACCAACAAAAATACTCCACAACAATCCAAAAATGCAGCAAACAACTCCACCAATACTTCCCTTATTTCTCTCGATAAGCAACAACCCCAATGACTGAGGATTTTTCTCCCACGTAGAAATAAATCATGTTCCAAAATAATTTAGGAAGAGACATTACATTCCACCCCTCCCAAATGTTTCTTGTCCCCAAGCAACTTCAGTGTTGGATGCTCAAGTATGTGTTCATCCTCCCAGGTGGCATCCTCATCCGACAAGCTCTTCCAACACACCAAATATTCTTTGGTTGTTCTGCTCCTGAGCTTTCTCTCCCTAGTCTCCAGGATGGCCTCCGGTTCCAAAACCAAATGCCCTTCGACATCAAGTGGAGGCAACTCCACTGTTGTTGTAACCTACTGCCCAAACACCCTCTTGAGGCATGAAACATGAAAAATATTGTGGATCTTGCTCCGGCAGCAGCTCCAACTCATAAGATACCTCTCCAACCCTCCCGATCACACTGTAAGGTCCATAAAATCATGGTTGTAGCTTCTCGACCCCCTTTTGTTTCAAAGTGGACTATCAATATTGTTGCAATCGTGGAAACACCAAGTCCCCCTCCTCAAAATGCCTCTCAACCCGTTTCCTGCCAGCATATAACTTCTATTGGTTCTGAGCTGTCAGCAAATTATCCTTAAGAGCCTTGAGGATGTCTTGACTCTCTTGGATCCAATCGTTGGCCTTTGGGGCCCGACTATCTCTGTAAACGATGTCAGCAAAAGACAAAGCATCATAACCATAAAGAGCATGAAAAGGAGTCATACTGATGGACATATGATGTGTGGCGTTGTAGCAGTACTCTCCCAAGTGCAGCCAACGAATCCATGCCTTCTGCTGCTCGATCACATAGTTCGTGAGATAACCCTCTAGCCATTTGTTTGCCCTCTTTCTCTGGTGATCAGTCTAAGGATGGTAACTAGTGCTCGAGATGAGCTCTGTGCTCACTAGCCTGAAAAAATCCTGCCAAAACCCCCGCATAAATCGGTTGTCTCTATCATTGACTATAGTCATAGGGAGTTTTTGCAGGCGGAAGACCTCCCTAAATGACAACTCTGCTACCTGAGAAGCCAAATACCATGTCAGAATGGCAAAGAAATGTGCAGACTTGGTCAGTCGATCGAACACCACATAAATGCAATCCTTCCCCTTCACTGTGTTGATTTTTGTAGCATCAGAAAGTGCTCTAAGCCCCAAATTCTGTGGAGAGGCTTAGATATTGGTATTCCAAAGAACCCAGAAACCATTTGTGAAAATTCCACTCGGTTAATGTTTTATTAAAATAATTAATTATTTTAATGAAGACCATAAGTCCAAACTTAGGGAAATTAAATAATTAAAGAACATTAATAAAACAAAGTGAGAATAATCTAGAAAAGGCGGAGATCAAGTCATCTTATAATCTTAGCCGTTGATTAGAGATCTAATCTCGACCGTTGATTTCTCAACGAGAAGACTATAAAGGAAGGCTTGAGGGTCATTTGGAAAGACACACACAGAGTGAATCTTGAGATCGAATTCTTCTCATAGAGCAGTGCTCAGATGAAGATCAGATCTAAGTGATTCAGTGCAGTGAGGGGCAGAGTAGCTTTAAAAGAGAAATATTTTCTCAGTCGAAGAATCATCAACGGGGAGAGGCCGGAAGACGTCCAACAGAGCCAACGCAGAGCCAATTAGGTTGACGCAAAGGTTCAGTGGGGTTCCGAGATTCAACTCTCGGATCAGATCCAGAGGCCGGAAGTTGGGGTGTGAGACCGAAAGGCCCAAATCTGTGATTCCGGGAGCCAGATCGATCTGTTGTTGGGGTGACGCAGTGCCTAGAGGAGGTGATGCAGGGCCTATGTAGTCACTGCGCAGAGACCTCCAGAGGCAGCTTTTCCAGTGACCGTATCAGCCGGATTTTCCAATGATTGTGTGAGGTAAAACTCACAATTTGTTTTTGCCAGTATTTCTCTCTGTAACTGAATAACCCTTGGAGGTATTCAATGATGTATTCAGAAACAACTACTGCTTAATAATATAAACCCTCAGGTCTGCTACACCGGTTTTCCCACATTGGGTTTTTCCGGGGACAGTCCAACAATAATTGTATCCTAAGTGTGATTGATTTCTTGCTCAATTTCCTTGTTTCGGAATCATATTTATTCATTGCAGTCTACTTCAGTGGTTACTTCAATAATTCAGATCTGAATTAATTATGTAAACGTAATTTACTTAATAGGAGAAGTACACTCAGTTGATGCAGTAGGATTCCTTAGATTGTCAGATTTAGGAATTTTCACACACTGCGGAAAGTCATGTGATAAAGTCCATAGAGATACTCTCCCATTTCCCCTCAGGAATGGGGAGGCTACAATAATCTTGCTAGGTGAGTCAACTTCCCCTTGTTCCTCTGACAAACCTCACACTCCTGCACATATCTCAACACATCCCCCTGGAGGCCCTTCCATGTGAAGCGCTCTCTCACTACCATGTATGTCTTCCTGAACCCCTGATGCCCCGAAAATGGAGAATCATGAGCTGCATGAAGTATCCGCTCTCTCAACTGCGAGCCTGAAAGCAGAAATATGTGCCCCTTGTAGTGTTGAGATTTTGGGGTAGCATCGAATGTGCTCTAGCTTCGAAATTTTGTGGAGAAGTTGGAGTACATGAGATCTCCAAGAGCCATAAAGCGTTTGGAGAAATTCTATCTGGTTTGATAGTTATTCAAATTGTAGAAATTTGTTGAATAATGATTAATTATCCACCGAGACTATCCTGATCACATACAATTTGAATTTATATGCAACACATAATCTCTTCCACTCAGATCATCACACATGCAGAAATAAAACAAGCGATAGCACATCAATTCATCATACACATTAACACAGTATGTATGGGGAAAGCTTATAGCTGAAAACCCCGCAGCTATTGTGTATATTATAATGGAGAAATCATGTAACAAGCTCAGTACAATACTCCTCACAAATACTCAGTACTATCTCATGAAGTTACACACAAACTAGCTTGGTTTTGAACAGGTTACTGGTTCAAAACTCACCACTAATTGCCTTGCCTCTATTGCACAATCATGGCCTGTCTAAATAGAGATCCAAGGTTCGAATCTCCTTGGCTTGACAGTGCAATCATCATGGGAAATTCCTCCAAGTGTGGTGCAAATCTCATGCACAACTGATGTCGCCACTGATAGCTAACTCCACCCTTTCATCTACCTCTTTCACTGGTCTCCACTGAACTGATCATGCACTGTAGTGAGCTGATGTGTTCTTGAGTTGAATAATGAGTTACTAATTAATGAATTAAATAATATTTAATTCACTCCACTCATAACTAGTTGATTAGCTAGTTAAACTAATCTCAACCAGTTCAACTAAAATAAACAGAACACAACTCCACTAGCTGTCTCATTAACTCCACCAAACTTATGCCACTGAAGTCCTAACTGAAGTCAACCATGCATGATGCCATCAAACCCTTGGGAATAGCGTAATTCCTCTGTCAGATGCATGAGCCACTTCCAAGGCTCGAACTGAAGTGCTCCAAGAGAGTAAATTGAAGTTTATAGTCCAAATATTATTAAGGGTAAATAATATTTGACTTCCCTATTTTTAGGATAGGCAGTCTAAAAATAGACATCGACCTATAGGTCAAAAAATAGAGGTCCATCTATTTTTACCAACATGACCAATACTCCAAGAATAACATACTGCAATCCCCGGACCATGCTCCATATGTCTAAAAATAGACTTTGCGCCAGAATTTGCCTGCGGGCCCACTTAGTGAAGGCGACTTCATTTCACTAAGCTCCATCATCTTGCTGCATTTTCAACACAAATAATTAATCTTTTTAATTAAGGACCCTGAGTCTAACTTAGGAAAATTTAAAGATTAAAGTGAATTAAATTAAACATGTGATGAGAATGTTCTAAGTGACGTGGATCAAGTAGTTTCTAATCTTAGTCGTTGATTAGAGATTATATCACGGTCATTGGTTTGCCAACGAGAAAAGTATAAGAGAAGGGTTTGGGGTAAGTTGGAAAACACACATTGGCAGAGCACTGAAGCTAAGTCAAAATTCTAGGGCGTAGTTTGCTAAGAATTTCGAAGTGAATTTGTAGTGCGGTGAGGGGCAGAGATTGGCAAGGGATTCTGATCTGAGGCCAAGAATACAACAGCAGCAGAGAAGCAACATACCAGGCAACGCAGAGGCAGCCAGAGCTACATAGTTCAGCTAGAGCCACGCAGAAGGCAGCGCAGAGGAAGCAGGAACCCTTTAGGGGTGACGCAGGCCCAGTCAGGGCAGCGCAGGGGCAGCGTAAGCCCAAAGAGGGTGACACAAGCCCTTCCAGAGCAACACAGAGGGTTGAGGGACAACGCTGGGGTTTTCGGTGGGCCAGAAAGGGCTTGAGTTCTGTAAATCCCGTTTGAAGGTGTGAATCAGCCATATTTTTTGTCTCTGAGTGAAAGAGGTATTACTGCCGTGTATTTTCTCTGTAGGGCCAACAATGTCTGGTGGCCAAATATTGTTGTATGAAGATTCTGCATAAAAATAAAACCCTCTAGAGCTAGTTGCATCGGTTTTCCCGCATTGGGTTTTTCTAGAGACATTTGTTTGAAAAATCTGTGTCACTTTGTCATGTGTGTGTTATGTTCAGTGAATGATCTGTAAATGTGTAGGCTGCAGTTGTGTTTACTTTGCTGATTTTACTGAACAATTCAGAAAATTAACTCGTAATTTAATTCAAGTAGGAAAAGTAAATGGAGACACTGCAATAGGATTTCTATGTTTAGAAATTTTCACATGGTATAAGAGCATCGCAGATCAAGCTGAATCATCGGAAAAATGACTGAAGAATTTTTTGATGCAGAGAAACAGCTAAAGTAGCAAAGTTCTGGAGAGGGCAGCACAGCACCAGGAGGACGTTGTCCCCGCAGAGGCCATGCAAGGGCTAACGCAGTTCCAGCTGAGTGACGCAGAGGCGGTGCAGAGCCTTCCAGAGTGACGCAGGAGCAACCTGCGTTGCGCAGTCGCTACACAGAGGCTACGTTGAGCTAGTCTGCTCATGCAAAGGCCAGCCAAAGGGACGCAGTCCAGTTCAGTGGTTGCTATGCAGATTTGCCACAGTGCGGAAGCGGAGCTTCATATCTTCAGAGATTGCTAGTGTGGTGGAGGTTCTGTCGGTGCAGAATCATGCCTAGCTAAGTTGACAAAGAGTGGGAGGAGAACAACCGCTCAACATATTTTTGCCAAAGAAATCTGAGGATGGATTAGGAGGGTGATCGAAGAGGGTTGATTCATAGGATTTGGCAGATTTCCAAGGAGGGAAATCAGTTGTCAGAGGGAGCAGTTACTATAGAGGGTGCCTTTCTGCCAAGGACACTAGATCCAGGCTTTTGTTGAGAGTAGCAATAGCAACAAGGAGAGGAGTATCTGTTTCAACAGATTGTGTTGAGCTAGATGGCGCCATACAGACTGCATGATCAAGATAAGTAAGACGACTTATCCAACTTTGCTATCTAGAAGGCCAGAATCCTGACGGTCTTGAAGGCATACGCACTACGAGAGCATGCAGAGAATGTCTTGGCTACACCAATCTGTAATATCCCCAACGGGAAATAAACAGTAATATACAGCAAAACGACAAGCAGCTATATAGAACAAAATGCCGGAACTAGAATATGGAACAAATAGACATAAAATACCAAAACGCTAAGCCATTTTATTAATCTGAGAATACATATATATGGGTACAAGAGATAATCAGAATGAGTGCACCTATCCTTGCTCTAGGCAAGTGGAGACCCTCTCAGAAATAAGAAATGGCTACAACAGAGACTACGTCCTAGCTGCTGGAGAAACTGCTGTAGAAAAACTGCTGCTGCAATGTGCTGGAACTAGGGGCTGATCCCCACACCGGAATGAGCTGAAAATCGGAAGGCTAGTTGTACTCAACCCTCCGGACAAAACCCAGAAACCGTGAAGCAAGTGCTCCACCTCCGAAAATCCACCAAATAAACCCTCCTCAGTGAAAACGCTGTCTCTCCCAGGAACAGCGCAGAAGCTCAAGAAACACGCTGAGAAAAGGGCCTGAATCCTCCTGCAAAACCTCCGGCTGAAATAGCAATCTCCTCAAGGCTGAAAAACGCTGAAACCACTGCCAAATCACCACACAACAACGCTGCTCAACAAAGACTGCGTCCTCCCTGCTGAAACTGCGTCCTCTCTCCTGGACTGCGCAGTCACTCCAAGAGACCAACTCCTCTGCAACGTCCACCCGAAAATCCACTGCAAACCACCTATAGAAACTGAAGGAAAGACCTTGCTCGAGCGGGCACTCGAAGTCCCCCGGAGCCAAGGGTGAGATCTCCGACTGGAGACACTCAGTTCGCACTAAACAGTGCTGCAGACCGACTAAACAACCGGCGTGCTGAAGTAGACAGAAGTCTAGCTCTCAATATCAATAACATATCAATAATGCCAAATGGAGTGAAAACCCCACCTTTTATAGTGCTAGCTCCCTCAAAAACCCTAACTGCGTCCTTGATCTCCTCCTTGACCTGCGCAGTTACCTTAGGGTCAGCGTGAGGCCTTCCCTCATGTGTGTGTGGACCCCCAAGGCCACTCCTTTAAGTCACAACGTTCATCAACTAGGAAAGCACTTTATTTTATTAAGTGAGTTGACCCCTTAATTCTCACTTTATTTATTAATTTAACTAAAGGCGGCAAAACTATACAAAAATGAAATATTCCAATTAGCAGTGCTAATTAGGAATATTACAGTCTCCCCCGGCAGAACGTTGCTTGTCCTCAAGCAACTGAAGTGATGGATGATGCAAGATCCTCTCGTCCTCCCAAGTGGCATCCTCATCCGGCAAGTTCTTCCATCTCACCAAGAACTCCCTGATCTTCCTGCTCCGCAGCTGCCTCTCCCTAGTGTCAATAATAGCCTCCGGCTGCAACACCAGATGCCCCTCATCATCCGTGGGTGGTAGCTCCTCTGTGACTGTCACCTGTTGGCCCAGTGCCTTTTTCAGGCATGATACATGAAAGATGTTATGAATCTTGCTGCCTTGGGGCAGCTCCAACTCATACGCAACCTGCCCGATCCTGCGTATCACCCTGTATGGCCCATAAAAGCGGGGCTTAAGCTTCTCCGTCCCCTTCTGCTTGAGCGAAGACTGTCGGTATGGCTGTAGCCGTAGGTAGACCAAGTCCCCTACCTCGAAGTGTCTCTCCACACGACCCTTATCAGCATACAACTTCTGCTGATTCTGTGTTGTGGCTATGTTGTCCTTGAGAGCTCGGAGGATATCTTGGCTCTCTTGGATCCATAACTTGGCTCTCGGAGCCCTGCTAACACCAAACATCATGTCCACAAAAGATAATGAATGATATCCATACAAAGCATAGAAAGGTGACATACCAATAGACATATGATGCGTCGTGTTGTAGCAGTACTCGCCCAAATGCAGCCACTTCAGCCATGCCCTCTGCTGCCCACTGACGTAGTTATGCAAGTAGCCCTCCAGCCACTTGTTAACTATCTCGGTCTGCTCGTCCGTCTGGGGGTGATAACTAGTGCTCGGTGTCAACTCGGTCCCCACTAGTCGGAAGAGCTCCTGCCAGAATCCGCCCATGAAGCGGTTGTCCCTGTCACTGACGATGGTCTTGGGTAGACCATGTAATCTGAAAATCTCCCTGAAGAACAGCTCAGCCACCTGCGCTGCTGTGTGATGTGCGGATATGGCGAAAAAATGGGCATACTTTGTCAGCCGGTCAACGACTAAGAAGATGCAGTCCTTGCCCTGCACCATGGGCAACCCTGTGATGAAATCCATCGAGATGCTCTCCCATTTCCCCTCCGGAATGGGAAGAGGCTGCAACAATCCTGCAGGATGGCTCATCTCTCCTTTGTTCCTCTGGCAAACATCGCACTCCCTGACATGCTGGAGTACGTCCTCCTTGAGGCCCTTCCATGAGAACCTCTCCCGAATAGCCCTGTATGTCTTGGTGAACCCCTGATGGCCCGCCAATGGTGAATCGTGTGAAGCCTGGAGTATCTTCTTCTTGAGCTGAGATCCCTCAGTCAAGAAGATCCTGTCCCTGTAATAGATGATCTCATCGACCACCCCGTACTGATCATCTGCTACCTGCCCATCCAGAACCTCACATGCAAACCTATCCTTGGAGTACTCAACCAGCAGTCGAGCCCTCCAATCAGCGTCCAAGCTCATAAGTGGTAACGTGGCCGGTCTACGAGAAAGGGCATCAGCCACCACGTTATTCTTGCCCTTGACATACTCGATGTCAAAGTCATAGGCTTGGATCTTGCTAATCCACTTCTGTTGCCTCTCTTGCAACTGCTTCTGCTCCAAAAAGTACCTCAGGCTGTTATGATCTGTCCTCACCCTGAATTTGCTGCCCACCAGGTACTGCCGGTACTTGGCCAATGCATGCATGATGGCCAACATCTCCTTGTCGTATATGGGATACAACCTCTCGTGTGAAAGGAGCTTCCGGCTCTCAAAAGCAATCGGGTGACCGCCCTGCATCAAGACTACACCAATCCCCTCTCCTGATGCATCACACTCTAGGACAAAGGGCTGTGTAAAATCTGGCAACGCCAACACAGGACAACTGCTCATCACCTCCTTGAGCTTGTCAAAAGCTCGTTGTGCTGTGTCCGACCAACTGAATGCCCCCTTTCTCGTCAAATCTGTGAGGGGTGCAGCAAGCTGAGAGAAGCCCTTGACGAACTTCCTGTAATATGTGCAAATGCCAATAAATCCCCGAAGCTCCGTCACATTCCGCGGCTCTGGCCAGTCCCTGATGGCCCTGATCTTCTCCTCGTGGACCCTCACTCCGTCCACTCCTATAATGTGCCCTAGATATAGCATCTCTGTCAACCCGAACTCACACTTGGAGAGCTTGGCGTAGAACTGCTGCTCCTCCAAGATGTGCAAAACGGTCTCAATATGCTGGAGGTGCTCCTCCCAAGTCCTGCTATATATAAGTATGTCATCAAAGAAGACCAGCACAAACTTCCTCAGATGACCCCTGAAAATGTGGTTCATGCATGACTGGAAAGTAGCAGGTGCATTGGTCAGCCCGAATGGCATGACCAAAAACTCAAAGTGCCCATAGTGACACCTGAAAGCGGTCTTGGGAATGTCCTGTTCCCTCACGCGAATCTGATGGTACCCGGATCTCAAGTCAATCTTCGAGAAGAACCGTGCCCCTCTCAACTCATCCATCAGCTCATCGATCCTGGGAATGGGGTACCTGTTCTTCAGGGTCTTCTTATTCAGAGCCCTGTAGTCAAGGCACATGCGCAATGAGCCGTCCTTCTTCTTCACCAGCACTACGGAAGAAGCGAAAGGACTCGTGCTGGGCCGAATGTGACCAAGGGCCAGCAACTCCTGGATAGCCCGCTCTATCTCGTCCCGATAGGCTTTGGGATGCCTATACGGTGTGGTAATCACGGCCTGTATCCCCTGCTCAAGCTCGATCGTATGCTCAAACCCCCGATCCGGCGGCTGCCCTGGTGGGATATCCCCGAAAACCGCTGCATACCTATCGAGAATAGACTGTAGCTCAGGATGCACTGCCTGCCCTGTATCCACCGCCTCTGAAGCCCGCAACTCTACCGCCCACTCTGTCTCCCTTGCGGAAGGTCGCCTCCATCCTGTGTGCTGACACTGTCTGGGGTGGGTATGTGTGCTGTCCCCGTATCTTCTCATGCCTCCCCGTCTTGGGATCATCCCACTCCATCTCTAGGGCCTTCCAATCTGTCGTGACTTTCCCTAGAGTAATAAGCCACTGAACACCCAATATCAGGTTGGTGTCCAGAATGTCCACCACAAAGAAGTGATCTGTCAATGTATAAGTGCCCATCGTCACTGATAACTCCGGAACATATCGAGCACATGCCATGGTCTGATCTCCTGGGACCAAAACAGAAAACCCATCAAAGCCCTCTGTCTGTATGCCTCTCCGCTCAACCATCTGGGCATCAATAAAGTTGTGGGTGGCCCCACTATCAACTAAGACTGAAACCCGCTGCCCGCGCACTGTCCCTCGTACGCGCAGCGTCAAGTACTTGGGAACTCCCCGCAATGCGGCTAGAGCTCCCCCAGTGGGTGCAAATGATGCCCCACTTGCTGCGGGTGGTGGAGGTGGTAAGGTACCCTGCGCTGCATAACAATCTCCTGCCTCCACGTCATCCCCCTCATCCTCTTCTCCACTGCTCTCGGAGAAGACCTCAATGAAATGTGCTTTCCCTGCAGCACACCTATGTCCCGGTGCCCATGGCTCCTGGCAAGTGAAGCACAACCGCTTCCTCCTCAGCTCTCTCCTAGCCTCGTCATCAAACTGCCCTCGTCCAGGATTCGCCTTGGGAGGCGGAACCCTCATGTCCTTCCCCTTAGGCTGGAAAGCCTGTCTCTGGGGATAGGGTGTCCGAGTCCTGGGTAAGACATCTTGTAAGTCCCGAGTCCTGCTGATGGCATCCTGAAGGGTAGCTGGTCTGGTCGACCGGACTAGGCCACGAAGTGGCTCTGACAATCCCTCCACAAACATGTAAACCATCCGAGCCGCAGACAAATCAGGTACCATCACCGAAATCCTCAAGAAGTCTGAAATGTATGTCTTTGCGCTCCCAGACTGTTTGAGCTTGGTTAGCTCAACAAAGTGCTGCTCCGGATCCCTCCTGTCAAAGCGCTCTATCACCCTCCGGGTAAACTCGGCATATGTCGTCACTGCAAAATGTCCGAGTGTCGTCATCCCATGGAACCACCAGTCCTGGGCCTCACCGTCCAGATGTAATGTTGCCACCTTAATGGCCTCTGACTGCGACATCGGGTTAAGCTGAAAATAGATGTCCAGCTTCTCCACCCAAGACTTTGCTGAGTTGTTTGATGAGCCATCAAACGTGGGCAAATGAAATCTACTAGCTGTGCGGTGGTCATCACGGTGGTGTCTGTGCCCTCGGTGATGATCACGGGGCCTGCTGTCATGCTGGACCTGGATATAGTCTCTGAAGGTGAGAGAGTCCATGAACGCCTGTCCGTAAGCCTGGTACTCTGCAAAAAGGTCAGCCATCCGAGCCGGATCTATCTCCCTCTGTACTGCTGTCCCTGCATCCTCTGCTAGGAAGGTAGGCATGGTAGATCGCGCGGGTGCTGGAATATCCCTCTGTGCACCTCCCGGTACTCCTGCCCCTGCGTCCTCTGGCAAGAATGTGGGCATAGTAGATCGTGTGGGTGCATGAGATGCCACAATGGGGATAGCATCATGCACTGGCACGTGGTGAGACATACCCGATCCCTCACCGATCTAGAAAACCCTGGGAGGTTCCTCTGTCTGATCTCTATGGTCGTGAGTCTCTGTGTCATCTCCTGCATGTGATGGAGGAGCGTGTCCCATCTCCTCGAACCCTCCTCGTCTGCCATCGGGTTCCGCTGCTCTGTGTCCCTTGCAGGCTGCTCCTGCTCTGAATCTGTCTCAGGTGGCTCCTGATCAGAATCCCTCCCTCCGAAGGGAAACTCCCACCTACTCTCAACGTCTCTGTGTCCCCTCTGATCAAAATAGGGGTTATCCCCGGGCGTCATAGACTGCTAGCACCACAGGCTGAGCCAGAACTCTGCTCTGATACCACTGTAATATCCCCGACGGGAAATAAACAGTAATACACAATAAAACAACAAGCAGCTATATAGAACAAAATGCCGGAACTAGAATATGGAACAAATAGACATAAAATACCAGAACGCTAAGCCATTTTATTAATCTGAGAATACATATATATGGGTACAAGAGATAATCAGAATGAGTGCACCTATCCTTGCTCTAGGCAAGTGGAGACCCTCTCAGAATAAGAAATGGCTACAACAGAGACTGCGTCCTAGCTGCTGGAGAAAACTGTCGTAGAAAACTGCTGCTGCAATGTACTGGAACTAGGGGCTGATCCCCACACCGGAATGAGCTGAAAATCGGAAGGCTAGCTGTACTCAACCCTCCGGACAAAACCCAGAAACCGTGAAGCAAGTGCTCCACCTTCGAAAAACCACCAAATAAACCCTCCTTAGTGAAAACGCTGTCTCTCCCAGGAACAGCGCAGAAGCTCAAGAAACACGCTGGGAAAAGGGCCTGAATCCTCCTGCAAAACCTCTGGCTGAAATAGCAATCTCCTCAAGGCTGAAAAACGCTGGAACCACTACCAAATCACCACACAACAACGCTGCACAACAATGACTGCGTCCTCCCTGCTGAGACTGCGTCCTCTCTCCTGGACTACGCAGTCACTCCAAGAGGCCAGCTCCTCTGCAACGTCCACCCAAAATCCACTGCAAAACCACCTACAGAAACTGAAGGAAATACCTTGCTCGAGCAGGCACTCGAAGTCCCCCGGAGCCAAGGGCGAGATCTCCGACCGGAGACACTCAGTTCGCACTAAACAGTGCTGCAGACCGACTAAACAACCGGCGTGCTGAAGTAGACAGAAGTCTAGCTCTCAATATCAATATCATATCAACAATGCCAAATGGAGTGACAACCCCACCTTTTATAGTGCTAGCTCCCTCAAAAACCCTAACTGCGTCCTTGATCTCCTCCTTGACCTGCGCAGTTACCTTAGGGTCAGCGTGAGGCCTTCCCTCATGTGTGTGTGGACCCCCAAGGCCACCCCTTTAAGTCACAACGTCATCAACTAGAAAGGCACTTTATTTTATTAAGTGAGTTGACCCCCTAATTCTCACTTTATTTATTAATTTAACTAAAGGCGGCAAAACTATACAAAAATGAAATATTCCAATTAGCAGTGCTAATTAGGAATATTACACAATCGATGTTGCTCTTATCACGAAACATAATGAAGCGGAGGTGCATGCTAAGCGCTTCATCATAGACGGGGTAAAGGATCAGGTGGTCCCACACATTACCAAGAAGAAGACGACTAATACTATGTGGACATCGTTAACCACAATGTATTAAGGGAAATCCGTCCAGAAGAAGATGCTTCTGGAGAACCAGATGAGGTTATTTGTGATGAATAAGGGAGAGGAAATCGATCTTTTCCTCTTCAAGTTGCAATCAATCCGAGATCAGCTGATTGCCATGGGGGTTAAAGTGGAGGATGATGTCATGGTGATAACTGCTCTAAATGCAGTCACAGATGAATGGGAAACGTTGGTCTAAAGCATCTTGGGCAGACAAGACCTTCCAAGCTGGGACGACATGTGTGCTATCCTTCGACAAGAGGAAATCCACTGGATGACCAAGAGACCAACCAGCATCGGATCCAGCAAAATGAAGGAGGAAGAAGAAGATGCAGCCCTTGCATCCAAGAAGAAGCAAGGGAAGAAGAAAAGGGATCTATCCAAGATCCGATGCTTCAGGTGTGGTGAACTTGGACACTTCACCACCAATTGTCCTCTACAGAAGAAGGACAAGGAAGCTAAATCCAAGGCTGCAACAACTAAAAAAGACGATGGCTTTGATGATGATGTAGCCATGAGTGCTCATGTGCCTCAAGAGAAGAGGTGGGGTGATATTGATCTGTAGAGCAGCTACAGATGAGAGGCAGGATCCTTGGATCACATATGTGCTACGGGAGCCTTAAGACAGTAGCAGGGATGACTGAAACAGTGGGTGAAGAAGATCACGGTGAAGCAGAGGGCAGAGTTGGGATGCTGTAGAGGAAGCAACGCAGTGCAGAGGGGCTGATAGGACTTCACCAGCGCAAAGGATGCATTTCTTACGCAGTGCAAAGTTGTAGGAGTGCAGTGGCTTCAAGAGTACAACATAGAGAAGCAACCAAGGGAGCTTCAATGATGAGATCCAACCCAACTGACTTGTCTGTCAATGATTGGGCAGGGGTCCTTTAGTTGCTTACTTCTCAGCAACCAAGTTGTAGTGCAGCAGTTAGCAGTGGCAGTGCTATGGGTAGCATGATGCAACAAATTGAGAGGGAGCTGCAGTACAGATGTGGCAGAGTCATGGGTAGCAGTACAGAGAGCAGCAATAGCGCAGTGATGGAGGGTAGCAGGCTAAGCATCAACGCAGAGACCGATGCCAGAGATCAGGGCAATACTTTGGTGTGGAAGTATTGCTAGAGCACACTCCTCGCTAAGAGGGAGTGTTGAGATTTTGGGGTAGCATCGGATGTGCTCTAGCTCCAAAATTTTGTGGAGGAGCTGGAGTACATGAGATCTCCAAGACGCAGAAAACATTTGGAGAAATTCCATCTGGTTTGATAGTTATTTAAGTAATTAATATTTTTAATTAAGGACCCCAAGTCTAACTTAGGAAAATTAAAAGATTAAAGTAAATTAAATTAAACATGTGATGAGAATGTTCTTAGTGACGTGGATCAAGCAGCTTCTAATCTTAGTCGTTGATTAGAGATTAGACCACGGTCGTTGGTCTGCCAATGAGAAAAGTATAAGAGAAGGGCTTGAGGTTAGTTGGAGAGCACACACATTGGCAGAGCACTGAAGCTAAGTCAAAATTCTAGGGCGTGGTTTGCTAAGAATTTCGAAGTGGGTTTGCAGTGTGGTGAGGGGCAGAGATTGGCAAGTGATTCTGATCCGAGGCCAAGAATACAACAGCGGCAGAGAGGCAGCATACCAAGTAGCGCAGAGGCAGCCAAAGCTACACAGTTCAGCGAGAGCCACGCAGAAGGCAGGCGAAGGCAGCAGGAATCCTTCAAGGGTGACGCAGGCCCAGTCAGGGCAGTGCAGGGGCAACGTAAGCCTAGAGAAGGTGACGCAGGCCCTTCCATAGCAACGAAGAGGCTGACGCAAGCTAGAAAGGTTGACGCAGAGGGCTAAGGGACAGCACTAGGGTTTCCCGTGGGCCAGAAAGGGCTCGAGTTCTGTAAATTCCATTTGAGGGTGTGAATCAGCCATATTTTCCGTCTCTAGGTGAAATAGGTGTTACTGCTATGTATTTTCTCTGTAGGTTCAACCATGTCTACTGCCCAGATATTTTTGTATTCAGATTCTGCATAATAATAAAACCCTCTAGAGCTAGCTACACCGATTTTCCCACATTGGGTTTTTTCGGGGACATTTTTCCGAAAAATCTGTGTGTCACTTTGTCATGTGTGCGTTATGTTCAGTAAATGATCTGTAAATGTGTTTGCTGCAGTTGTGTTTACTTTTCTAATTTTACTAAATAATTCAAAAAATTAACTTGTAATTTAATTAAAGTAGGAAAAGTAAATCAAGACACTGCACTAGGATTTCTATGTTTAGAAATTTTCACATGTAGTAGATAACCTCAGCGATCGCCTGATACCGCTCATCTACGTGAATGCCCTCCAAGATCTCACATGCTTGTCGATCCTTGGAGTACTCAACTAACAACTGTGCCTTCCTGTCATGGAAAATGCTCATGAGTGAAATCCCCGCAGGTCCCCTAGATAGTGCATCGGTGACCACATTGTGCTTCCCCCGCACATTCTCAATATCAAAATCATAGGCCTGCACCTTGCTGACCCACCTCTATTGCCTATCATTGAGGCCTTGCTACCCCATGAAATGGCGAAGACTGTTATGATCTGTCTTCACCCGAAACTGGTTACCCACCAAATATTGCCGGAACTTGGTCAATGCATTCATTATGGCCAACATATACTTGTTGTATATGGAATATGACCTGTCATGTGGTAAGAGCTTTCGGCTCTCGAAAGCAATGGGGTGCCCATCTTGGGACAAGACTGCCCCAATCCCCTCACCCGATGCATCACACTCCAATGTGAAAGACTGCGTGAAATCCGGGAGTGTCAATACTGGGCAGCTACTCATCACCCCCTTGAGGGGATCAAAAGCTACCTGAGCTCCATCCGTCCATCTAAAATCCCTTAATGAACTTCCTGTAATAAGTAAAAATGCCCAAGAACCCCCTTAGCGTTGTTACATCTCTAGGCACCGACCAATCTCAAATGGCCCTGATCTTCTCCTCATGCACCTTGACCCCATCTGCGCCAATAATGTGTCCCAAGTAAAGCATCTCTGTTAGCCCAAATTCACACTTGGACAACTTGGTGTAGAACTGTTGCTCCTCTAAAATGTGCAACACCATCTCTAAGTGCTACAAGTGCTCCTCCCATGTCCTGTTGTAGATCAAGATGTCATCAAAGAAAACCAACATGAATCTCCTCAATTTTCCCCTAAACACATGGTTCACGCATGACTAGAAAGTGGCAGGGACATTGGTTAACCCAAAAGGCATGACCAGGAACTCGAAATCCCCATAATGACACCTGAAAGTTTTCTTTTGAATGTCTTCATCCTTCACACGGATCTAATGATACCCTGACCTCAAATCTATCTTAGAGAAGAACATAGCTCCTCTAAGCTCATCCATCAGCTCATCAATACGTGGTATGGGATACCGGTTCTTCAACGTCCTCCCGTTGAGCGCTCTATAATCAATGCACATGCGCAGAGTCTCGTCCTTCTTCTTCACCAACACAACTAAAGAAGTGAAGGGGCTGGAACTCGTTCTAATGTGGCCCAACGCCAACAAATCCTTAATGCCCCGCTCAATCTCATCCTTATAGGCTTTGGGATGCCTATAGGGAGTGGTGATGGCTACCTGTACACTAGGCTCCAACTCTATGGTATGCTCAAACCCCCTATCTGGTGGTTGCCCAGGTGGTATATCTCCAAAGACTACTGCGTATCTGTCCAACATAGCCTGTATATCTAGATGTGGTGGCTTGGTCTGTCCACTAGCCTCTGAAATCCTCAGCTCCACTACCCACGCTATGTCCCCATGCCTCAAGTATGCCTCCATCCGGTGAGCTAAAACTGTCTATGGGGGATATGAGTGCATATCCCATAGAACTACTAGCTTACCATCCAGTCGGTGGTAACTCGGCCAAGGGAATACAACCATGGGACAACCATCACCACATTGGTGTTTGGTACGTCCACCACAAAGAAATGATTTGTCATCGAATAGTTCCCCATGGTCACTGTCAAAGCGGGAACATATCGATTGCACCGCATAGTACTATCCCTTGATACTAGCACTGAAAACCCGTCAAACTCTACCGTGGTGATGCCTCTCCTCTGGACCATCTGAGCATCAATAAAATTGTGGGTGGCCCCATTGTCAACTAAGACTGAGACACACTGCCCCTGCACAATGCCTCTAATCCTCATGGTCAGAAATTTGGGTACCCCACACAAATATGCAAAGACTCCCCCAGATGGTGTAAACGATGCTCCTCCTCGTGGAGGTGGTGGTGGTGGTGCTCTCTCGATTGCTCCTCGCAGTCTCCTCCATCGAACTCAAACTCCACCTCATCCTACTGATCACTGTCTGAGAAGACCTTGATAAAGTGGGCCTTGCCCGTTGTGCACTGATGGCTTGGTGCCCATAGCTCCCAATATGTAAAACACAACTTCCTCCTCCTGAGGTCACTCCTAGTCTCATCATCCAACTGCCCTCTCCCTGGAGTTGCTCTCTGCGCTGGTGGTGGCCTAGTATCACCCCCTTTCTGAGGGTAGGGAGTGTGTGATGGAAAAGGTACCTGGGTCTTGGAGATGGTCCCCTGTAAATCCCTCGTACAAGCCATAGCCTCCAGTAGAGTGGAGGGTCTGCATGACTTCACCAATCCACGTAATGCCTCCATCAACCCCTCTACAAATGTGTACACCCTCCTAGCATCCGACAAATCAGGCACCATGACTGAAACTCTCAGGAACTCTAAAATATAATGCTCTGGATGTCTTGTCTGCCTGAGCTGGATCAATTCCCTGAAGTGAGCCTCCGGATCCCTCCAAGCGAAACACTCCACTACTCTCTGCATGAAATCCTCATAGGAAGTCACGTTGGCATGCCCCAAAGTAGAAAAGCCATGAAACCACAAGTCGTGTGTCTCTCCCTCCAAATACGAAGTGGCCATTATAATGGCCTCCACCTTCGTCATCCTGTTGAGCTGGAAATATGTGTCCAACTTCTCCACCCAAGCACGAGCTGTGCACTTGGTAGTGCCATCATAAGTGGGGAAGAACATCCTCCCAATGGTATGCTGCAATTCGGAGCTCTGTGTGCCCTGGCCTCCATAGCTCCTTCCCTTCTCATTCTGCTTGATCTAGCAATAATCTCTGAAAGTTAGTGTTGCTTTGAAATCCTCTCCCATGGACTGCCATACTCTGAAATAATCTCCCTCATCAGCTCCTCCTTGTTTCTCCGGTGCTAAGGGTAGGAAAGAAGGCAGCGTAGCTCTAGTTGGCCCACTAGAGGATGGTGGCTGCATAGTTGGTGAAGGGTGGTCATACTGCTGATAGGCTCCTGAAGTCTCTCCAAATAGAAAATCTCGGTGAGTGCTCTGCTCCCGATTCTGCATCTTGATCTCACTTAACATCTCCCTCTGCCCATTTTCCAAATCATTCAGAGCTTTCAAGAGACTATCAAAGACCATCTCTTCCTTTCCCTTCGGCTCTCCCATATCCTCTACTATCACCTCCTTTCCATGGTCCTCAATGTCTGGAGTGATCTCTAGCTTCTCCCTTTGATCCAATACCTTTGCCTTCTGTAAGTAATATTTTGTCTATCCTCCTCTCTCATATGAGAGTCCTCCCACGGATGAGCCAAGATCTAAGCTCTGATATCACTGTAATGTTCCAAAATAGGTGAAACAGTGATATGCTAGAAAATAACAAATTTACACCACATAAATTTTTAAACAATACAGTAAACACCCAAAAAAATAAAAAAATATGGAAGTAACTGAGCCATTTTATTATAGAATGGAGTACGAGTACAAATATATGGAAGAAATGCACCTGGGCTTGCCCAACTGATGCTCTGCGCTGTCCCAACAGTTCTGCACTGAATGCTGCAAAGAAATGGCTGAAAACCCTACCTCCAGTGCTCAGAAAATTCAGCAAAATTACTCCTTGTGTAATATTCCCAATTAGTGATAGCTAATTGGAAATATTAATTTTGATTAATTTTGCCTTATATAGTTAAAATATAAATAAAGTGGGTAAAAGGAGCATGTGACTCACTTAGAATAAAACACACTCCCTAAAGTCACCTAGGAGACATAACGTTGTGGACAAGGTGGGCCAAGGGGGCCAAGTGACAACGAAGGGGGTGACACACTTAGGCAGCGTGGGCCTAGCTAGCGTAGATGAGTTGGCAACATGGGCCAAAGAGAGACAGCATGGACGTGGTGGGACCAAGGAGAGAGCGAGGCTCACCAAAGATAAATAGAGGGGAGGCTACCTCATTTCTCTCATTGATGATTATGCATTTTGGAGTTTGTCTCTAGACCAATGTTTTAAAAATCGCGATCGGGATTAAATCGGCAAGGGGAAAAAATCGGAAAAAATCGGAAAAAATCGTAAAAATCGAGAAAAAATCGGCACATACAAAAATATTCATTTTTTTTCAATTTTTTTAATATCTAAAGCACCCACAACATAAAATAAATGCATTGACACATAAATATGAAAAAAACTAATATATAAGACGTGTAATATCATGTCTAGTGCTACATCACACACAATAGTGAATCATGTCCTGAATACTAAGTCCTGAGTCTCAACTCAACCTCAAAATATCAACAAAAAATATAATAATGTATCTCATATCATGACTCATAATGTTATATACAAAGGAATGCACCAAATAACCTATACTACTGATTTCCTCTGCCCCTCTTGTGAGAAAATGTAACAGCTTTCCCTCTAGACGAAGAAGCTGGCGGGGCTGGCAATGGACTCTGTTGTGCTCTAGATCCTAAAGCACTAGGAGCTAAAGGAGGCAGACCACGTCCTCTACCGGTAGCAGAGGTAGGTGGTGTCACCTTCTCCTCCCGCTGTTGCTTCTCCTCCTCCTCCTCATGAAACTCATCATTGATTCATCGCTACTAGAAATGGGATCATCAACAAGAGATACATAAACATCATCTAGGTCAAAGTCTTCAGACTTGGATTGCTCAACCTTATAACATGATAGAAATTGAAAAATTTTAACATGCCTAACCAATGATTTTGGTTTGAGTGAAGGGTTCATCTCCTCAACCTTAAAATGCGGTAGAAAAAGATTAACATGCCTAACCAGTTGTTTTCCTTTGAGTGAAGGGTACATTCTTGTTAAGGCCACAGTAGGGGAGTTCAACAATCAATACCACCAACATCAAAAAAGTTCAACAATCAATACCACCAACATCAAGGTTCTTAAAGGACTTCGTACTCTTGATCAAATGCCAATCTCATACCCTTACACATAATAGAATCAAATGGAAACAATGCAAATCCCCAAACCATGAAACCCTGAAAACCATTAAGTCTACTGAATTTTGAGTGAAATCTAAAATTCTAGTTTCTCCATATGAAATCCAATGAAGTTGAAACCATTCTTAAACATCTGGAGTCATTTCATGGTAATGTTAAAAATTTAAGTAAAAGTTTCATTTTCATCCTTTTACTTCAAGAATTTAACATTACCATTAACTGCCAACAGGGTGTGTCATGAAAATGAGAGGGCTGCAAAAATGACAAAAAAAAAATCGATTTTTGAACTTATAGGATTGTTGTTTGATGGGCCCACGATTTTTACCAAAAAAACCGCGATTTTTTCCCGATTAGCGATTTTTTCAAAAAATCGTGCAAAACATCGCCGATTTAATCGTTTTGTCGAAAAAATTGCGATTTAATCACGATGTTCAAACCATTGCTCTAGACATTGAGCACGCTTGTTGTTTAGCTAGTCTGCGCGTACTGTTCAGTACATCGAGTGTCTCCGTGCAGAGATCCCAACCTCAGCCCCAGGAGACTTCGAGTGCTTGCTCAGGTGAGGAGTCCTACCATATTTTGCAGGGGGAGATCGAAGCTTCAGCCATTGAGGAGCATTCCTTGGAGAGACTGCGCAGTCTTGGAGAGGGAGGATGCAGTTCTAGTTGGGGAAGTTCTGGATTGAGGTTATTTCGGTGGATTCAGACTGGTGGATTAGGGAAGGGATCAGCCCTTACCTATTAGAGACATTTTGCAGAGGGAGATGCCATATTTTGCAGTGTTGCCTTCAGGGTTAGCGTTTACCCTTGAGGGATAGTGTAGTGCCTCAAAGGAGGTAATTTCCGGGGTCGTCCATTCTTGAAAAGCTCTCTGGGCTTTTCTGGGTATTGGGAGTAGAGACCGTTCCCAGAGTTTCAGCATTTTTCGAGTTGGGGAACAGCCCCTAAGACTCGTTTCATTCCAGCAGTTGTAGCAGCACGGCAGCATTTCCAGCAACTTGGAGACTACACAGTTGATAGAGGGAGCAGCCATTCCACACATTGTTCTGAGAGTATTTCTACACTTGCCTTGTGCAAGTCGAGGTGCCATCATTCTGATCACCTTTGTACTTATTTCTTATTTCTCAGTATTAATAAAATGGCTCAGCGTTCTCCATATTGTGTATTTTGTCTTATGGTTTGTCTCTAGTTGCTGTGTACCCTGTTTGTGTGCTTTATATTACTGTTTATTTCCCCTCGGGATATTACAGTGGTATCAAAGCTCATAGACCTGGCTCAGCCTATGGAGCAAGTTGTCTATGACACTGGAAGAGAAGCCATATATTTGCTACAGGGGTAGGAAGTACCGTGACCGAGTTTGTAGGTTGCAAATCACCTACGGAGAGGGTGACTGCGCTCCAGTAGTGGACGCAGAGCAGGAGGAACCGATGGCAGAGGAGAAAGATACTGCGAAGGAGTTTTCGAACATACTCATCAAGTCAGTACAGGATGTGTCTAGGCAGATAGAGGAGATGGGGCAGATATTCACAGCAGCAGAGTCCAGACAGCGTGAAACCCCGGGGGGTTTCCACATTGGAGAGGGATCAGGTACGTCCCATCATTTGCAGGGGCACTACACAGCACAGCATGTGGCATCCCATACACCTCCACGCTCCACGATGCCCACTTTCCTAGCAGCAGATACAAGGGTGGGAGTACAGCAGGAGCAGGAGCCAACCCACATGGGTGATTACTTTGCTGAGTACCAGGCCTACGGATAGGAGTTCAGAGATGCACTCACATGTCACGATTTTGTCTTGCTCAAGCGGGACAGTAGACCCCGCCATCATCACAGGGGGAACAAACATTCTCAGGACAGAGATATGCATCGTACTGTGGGCAAGTTTCACTTGCCAACTGTTGACAGTTCGTCAAATAGTTCGGCAAAGGCATGGGTAGAGAAGCTGGATATATATTTCCAGCTCAACCAGATGGCGGAGACGGAGGCCATCAAGGTGGCAGCGCTGCATCTAGATGGCGAGGCCCAAGATTGGTGGTTTCACGGGATGGTTACACTTAGGCACTTGACAGTGACAGCTTATGCCGAGTTCACTCGAGGTTGATAGAGAGGTTTGATCGGAGGGATCCAGAGGAGCATTTTGTTGAGCTGACGAAGCTCAAGCAGACCGGGAGTCCGGACACATACATCTCAGATTTCCTGAGACTCTCAATGATGGTGCCAGATTTATCCGCAGCACGGATGATCTACATGTTTATCGACAGGTTAGCAGAGCCTCTTCAGGGTTTGGTCCGGTCCACTAGGCCAGCCACACTTCATGATGCAGTTGGCAGGACCCGAGATTTACAGGATGCTTTACCCAGGACCAGAGCGCCTTACCCTCAAAGAACGGCTTTCCAGCCGAAGGGGAAGGACTTGAGGGCTCCGCGCCAAAGGAGAACCAAAGCAGAGGACCGATAGATTATGAGACCAGGAGGGATCTGAGGAGGAAGAGACTGTGTTTCACCTACCAGGAGCCATGGGCACCAGGACACCATTGTGCCATGGGCAAGGCACATTATATTGAGGTCTTCTCCGAGAGCAGTGGAGAAGAAGATGAGTACGACGACATAGGTGCAGGGGGGAGCCATGCAGCGCAGAGAGAGGATCATCTACCGCCTCCACCACCAGGCGCAGGAGGGGCATCTTTCGCACCTACCAGAGGAGCCCTTGTAGCCTTGCGAGGAGTTCCCAAGTATTTGACACTATGTGTCCGAGGTACAATGCAAGGGCAGCAAGTGTCAGTACTAATAGACAGTGGGGCGACCCACAACTTCATTGATGCACAGTTGGTAGAGCGGAGAGGCATTCCAACGGAGAGTTTTGACGGGTTTTCAATGTTGGTTCCAGGGGACCAGACCATGCAGTGTGCCAGATACGTTCCAGCGTTGGCAGTGACAATGGCCACTTACACACTGACCGACCACTTCTTCGTGGTGAACATTCCGGACACCAACGTGATATTGGGAGTGCAGTGGCTGATCACTCTAGGAAAGGTCACCACGGACTGGGAGGCCTTGGAGATGGAGTGGGATGATAAGAAGACAGGGAAGCACGAGAAGATACGGGACATGCATGCTTATCCACCTCAGACAGTCTCAGCTCACCGGATGGAGGCAGACTTCCGGAAGGGAGATATAGAGTGGGCAGTAGAGATGCACGCTTCAGAGGCAAGATCTACAGGGCAGGCCGTGCACCCAGAGGTGCAGGCCCTTCTTGACAGGTATGCTACGGTATTTGGGGAGATACCGCCAGGACAACCACCGGATCGGGGATTTGAGCACACTATCGAGTTGGAGCAAGGCATACAGGCTGTCATCACCACACCCTATAGGCACCCCAAGGCCTATTGGGACGAGATTGAGCGGGCTATCCATGAGTTGCTAGCTCTTGGACACATTCGGCCTAGCACCAATCCTTTCGCTTCTTTAGTAGTATTGGTGAAGAAGAAGGACGGCACATTGAGGATGTGCATTGACTACAGGGCCCTGAACAAGAAGACAATGAAGAACAGGTACCCTATCCCACAGATTGACGAGCTGATGGATGAGTTGAGGGGGGCACAGTTCTTCTCGAAGATTGACTTGAGATCCGGGTACCACCAAATCCGCGTGAGGGAGCAGGACATTCCCAAGACCTCTTTCAGATGTCACTATGGCCATTTCGAGTTTTTGGTGATGCCCTTCAAGCTAACCAATGCACCGGCCACCTTCCAGTCATGTATGAACCACATCTTCCAGAGTCATCTGAGGAAGTGTGTACTGGTGTTCTTTGACGACATATTGATATACAGTAGGACATGGGAGGAGCATCTCCAGCACATAGAGGCAGTATTGTGTATTTTGGAGGAGCAGCAGTTTTACGCTAAGCTCTCCAAGTGCGAGTTCGGGTGACAGAGATGCTCTATTTGGGGCACATCATCGGAGTGGACAGAGTGAGGGTCCACGAGAAGAAGATTAGAGCCATCAGGGATTGGCCAGAGCCGAAGAACGTGACGAAACTTCGAGGGTTTGTGGGTATCTGCACCTACTACAGGACGTTCGTCAAGGGATTTTCCCAACTTGCTACACCCCTTACAGATCTAACCAAAAAGGGGGCATTCAGTTGGATGGATACAGCACAAAGGGCTTTTGACGGGCTCAAGGAAGTGATGAGCAGCTGTTCGGTGTTAGCATTGCTAGACTTCACCAAGCCCTTTGTTTTGGAGTGTGACGCGTCGGGAGTGGGGATAGGCGCAATTTTGATGCAGGGAGGCCACCCCATAGCTTTTGAGAGCCGGAAGCTCCTACCACATGAGCGGTTGTATGCCATATACGACAAGGAGATGTTGGCCATCATGCATGCATTGGCCAAATTCCGACAGTACCTGGTGGGCAACAGGTTCAGGGTGAGGACAGACCACAACAGCCTCAGATTTTTCTTAGAGCAAAAGCAGTTGCGAGAGAGGCAGCAGAAGTGGGTCAGTAAGATCCAGGCTTACGATTTTGACATCGAGTATGTCAAGGGAAAGAACAATGTGGTGGCTGATGCACGCTCACGCAGACCAGCAGCATTGTCCCTGATGAGTTTAGACACGGATTGGAGGGCTCGGTTGTTGGTGGAGTACTCCAAGGACCGTTTTGCTTGTGAGATTTTGGATGGGCAGGTGACGGATGATAAGTATAGGGTGATGGATGAGATCATCTATTATAGGGACAGGATCTTCTTGACTGAGGACTCTCAGCTCAAGAAGAAGATATTGCAGGCTTCTCACGATTCACCACTATCAGGCCATCAGGGGTTTACCAAAACCTACAGGGCCATCAAGGAGAGATTCTCATGGAAGGGCCTCAAGGAGGACGTACTCCAGCATGTCAGGGAGTGCGAAGTTTGCTAGCACAATAAGGGGGAGATGAACCATCCGGCAGGTTTATTGCAGCCTCTTCCCATACTAGAAGGGAAATGGGAGAGCATTTCGATGGACTTCATCACATGGTTGCCCACGATGCAGGGCAAGGACTGCATATTTGTAGTCGTTGATCGACTGACAAAGTATGCTCACTTCTTTGTTATATCCGCACATCACACAGGAGTACAGGTGGCGGAGCTATTCTTTCGGGACATTTTCAGGTTGCATGGTCTCCCAAAGACCATCGTCAGTGACAGGGACAGTCGCTTCATGGGCGGATTTTGGCAGGAGCTCTTCCACTTGGTGGGCACAGAGTTGACACCAAGCACTAGCTACCATCCTCAGACAGACGGATAGACCGAGATAGTGAACAAGTGGCTGGAGGGCTACTTGCACAACTATGTCAGTGGACAGTAGAGGGCTTGGTTGAAGTGGCTGCACTTAGGGGAGTACTGTTACAACCAAGGTTGCAAACATCGCGATCGGGATTAAATCGGTGAGGGGAAAAAATCGGAAAAAAACGGCACATACAAAAATATTCATTTTTTTAATATCTAAAGCATCTACAGCATAAAATAAATGCATTGACACATAAATATGAAAAAAAACTAATATATAAGATGTGTAATATCATGTCTAGTGCTACATCACACATAAAACTGAATCATGTCCTGAATACTAAGTCCTAAGTCTCAAGAGTCAACTCAGCCTCAAAATATCAACAAAAAATATAATAATGTATCTCATATCATGAGTCATAATGTCATATACAAAGGAATGTCAATGCACCATATAACCTATGGTCCTATACTATTGATTTCCTCTGCCCCTCTTGCGAGAAAATACAACAGTTTGCCTTTCTCTCTAGATGAAGAAGCTGGCAGGACTGGCAATGGGCTCTATCGTGCTCTAGAAGTAAAAAATGAAGCACCAGAACGGGAACCTGAAGCACTAGGAGCTAAAGGAGGCAGACCACGTCCTCTACCGGTAGTAGTGGTAGGTGGTGTCACCTCCTCCTGCTGCTCCTCCTCCTCCTGTTGCTGCTGCTCCTCCTCCGAGTCCTCCTCCGAGTCCTCCTCCGAGTCCTCCCCCTCCACTACCTCCTGCTCTATCCAATCAGGGGCTGACTCCATGACAGGCCTCTCAGCCTCAACCCTCCATTCAGCAGTGATGTCAATCACATCTAAAGAGATGGCCTCCATGTCAGGGGTCCTCTCAAGTTGTCTCACCCACAATCTAAGATTGTAGTAGACGTAAACCATGTCATTGAGCCGCTGGGCCTCCAACCTGTACAAGGGTCATAAATTAATAAATTAAATATTTTAAAAAAAAATATTTAATGAATTCAAAAAATCAATTGGAATATTTTAAGTTTTTTACCTGTTGCGCTTTTTGGTGTGTATTTTTTCAAATACACTCCAGTTGCGCTCGCATCCTGAAGCGCTACATGTTTGGCTAAGTATTCTAATGGCAAGTTTTTGGAGTTTTGGTAATCTGCCACCGTAGCTCCTCCACCATGCATCTACAAGTTACAAGTTACAACAAATAAGATAAACTTATAAAGTTACAAACATAAGAAAATTTTAAAATAATGAAAATCTTACCTGGCATTTTAGTAGTCCTATCCTGGACAGCCATGTCGAAGCTCAAGGTGCCACCTGCCATTCTGTATACCTCCATGTCTTTGGATATCTCTGCACGTTCTGATGGATTTGGCACCATCTTCTGAACACAAGTGAAAAAGCCATCCATGACCTCAGCATCAAATAGAAAACCACATGAATAAGCAAATGCGGGGTTCAGGAAGAGCCCTGCAGCATAAATGGGACGATGGAGTGTGTTGTTCCATCGATCATCAATCACTTCCCATATAAGAAGTTGTCTCTGAAACCCCTCATCACCTTTATCATCATAATAGTTGCGAACAGCTTCTTTGGCCCTATCCATGGCCTCATACTAGTAGCCCATTGCGGGCTTGTCTCCATCCACCAATCTAAGAACCTTTACCAAAGGTTCACTAATGCTGCACACCTCTTCCACTCCAGCCCAGAAACTTTCCTGATATGACACCAACCTGCAGATGGCCTGTCCCTCTGATTTGTGGCTGATAGTCAAAGCACGCCACTCATCTGAAAGAAACATTCTCTTCAAGTCCCACTTAGAATTCAAGAGGGATTGAAGAGAGATGAAAGTAGTGGCAAATCGTGTAATAGCAGGCCGCACCAACTCCTTCTTGTTGGTGAATGTCCTCATCAAATGAAGCACAGATGCATGATTATATATAAATTTTGTGATTCTCTTTGATGATTCTACAATCTCTTTGACAAAATCAATCTTTCCGATGTCCTCCAACATCAAATCAAGGTAATGTGCAGCACAAGGTGTCCAAAATATGCTCGGATACCTCTCCATAAGCATCTTGCCAGCAGAAACATAGTTTGCAGCGTTGTCCGTTATGATTTGGACAACATTTTGGGGCCCAACCTCCAGAATGAACACATCTAATAAATCACATAATAATCTTGCATCTTTGACATGTGCAGATGAATCAACAGATTTCATAAACATTGTCCCCTTGGGACAACTGACCAAGAAGTTAATAAGGGTCCTACCCCTTTGATCAGTCCAACCATCTGACATCACAGTGCATCCTGTGACTTCCCATGATGCCCTTAACTCTTCCAATCTTTTGGTGCAGTCAGCTTTCTCATTTTGCAGAATGCGCCCTCTAAGGTCATTATATGAAGGGGTTTTGTATCCTGGGCCAACAACAGCGATAGCATCAACCGTAGCCTGATAAAATGGATTGTTCCTGGCAACATTGAAAGGAATATCACTCCAAAGAAACAGGTTGCCCAACAACTTATCAGCTTCTTCCTTCTCCTTTTTTTTAATAAGGGAGGAGATAGATGGCTGTGCCCCGGGAGTGGTTCTAGGAACAAAAAATGAGGAGGCAGCTACGGGGCTGCCTGTAGAAGAGGCTGATGCTGAAGAGCCACTACAACTCTCATGGTCAACTCCAAACCCTGATATTTGACTCTTCAGAGCTGCTTTGCTGAGTTTAGTGGTTTCTATTTCTCCCAATGAGTTCATGGCTCTTCTGATTATTTCTGGATTGGTGTTTGTGCAAGGGCCTACTTCATGCCCAGGAATTTTTGCTAGGTGGTCTTTCAACCTGTATACCCCCCCTGTCATGTGATGACCACATAATTTTCAAGTCAAGTTTGATCGGTCAAACCCCTGATCAGGTTCACCAAATTCCCATAAAGGATCTAATTTCCTTGGCATGTTGGAAACTTTGAACTTTGAATGTTGAAATTTGAACCTAGGGCACCAGAAAAATTGCAAGTTAAAAAATAAAATTAAAAAAATTACAATTTTACATACAACATTTTGATTTTTTTCACAAAAAAAAACCCTCAACTCAATGCAAAAATAATGGGAAAAAATACATGTTGAAACACAAGCAAAAATAATGGGAAGAAACTAAGAACACAAGAAAAAATATAAAAAACAAAATTTAACAAACAATTTTTTGCATTTTTGACCAAAATAAACCCTCTCCTCTCAATAAAACAAAAACAAAACAAAAAAACACAACCAAATGCAATCACAAATGATGAAAAATACATGGGTAATAGAAACCCATGGAAGAACAAGAAAAAAACAAAAAAAAATGGATCAAGTTTGATGCCTATACCTGGAAAAAACGTTTTGCTGGAGACACTTGGTCCAAATTCGATTTTTGTTTGCTTGGCTTGCAAGAAATTCTTCACTTTTGTCCAATCTTGGGCTTGTAGATCACGTATCTCCCTCCTTGGCTCTCCTCCTTCACTCCTTAGCTCTCATAACCAAATCTGTCCAAGTAAAAATGAAAAACAAAAACACCAAAATCGCATTACAACCGCGTTGTTTTAGGAGGCAACGATTTTTTCTGTTCGAATCACGATTTTTTCGAAAAAATCGTGATTTTTTGGCAATTAACGATTTTTTCAAAAAACAGGAAAAAATCGCCGATAAAATTGGCAGCCGGAAAAAATCGCGATGTTTGCTTCTCTGGTTACAACAACACTCATCACATGTCTATCGGTATGTCTCCATTTTATGCATTGTATGGATATCATGCTCTTTCTTTTGCTAACGTGATGTTTGGTGCCAGCAAGGCTCCTAGAGCCAAGGATTGGATCCAAGAGAGTTAGGACATTCTCCGAGCTCTCAAGGACAACATGGCTACAACACAGAACCAGCAGAAGTTGTATGCAGACAAGGGTCGGGTAGAGAGGCATTTTGAGGCAGGGGATTTGGTCTACCTACGCTTACAGCCATACCGACAGTCCACGCTGAAGCAGAAGGGGGCTGAGAAGCTCAAGCCACACTTGTATGGTCCATATACGGTGATACACAGAGTACGACAAGTTGCTTATGAGTTGGAGCTACCTCAGGGCAGCAAGATTCATAATATCTTTCACGTATCATGCCTGAAAAAGGCACTGGGTCAGCAGGTGACGGTAATAGAGGAGTTTCCACCTACAGACAATGAGGGGCACTTAGTGCTACAGCCGGAGGCCATTATTGACACCAGGGAGAGACAGCTGCAGAGCAGGACAGTCCGGGAGTTCCTAGTGAGGTGGAGGAATTTGCCGAATGAGGATGCCACTTGGGAGAGTGAGAAGATCTTATAGCATCCATCATTACAGTTGCTTGAGGACAAGCAGCATTTTGCCGGGGGAGACTGTAATATTCCCAATTAGCGATAGCTAATTGGAAATATTAATTTTGATTAATTTTTCCTTATATAGTTAAAATATAAATAAAGTGGGTAAAAGGAGCATGTGACTCACTTAGAATAAAACACACTCCCTAAAGTCACCTAGGAGACCTAACGTTGTGGACAAGGTGGGCCAAGGGGGCCAAGTGACAACGAAGGGGGTGACACACTTAGGCAGCGTGGGCCTAGCCAGCGCAGATGAGTTGGCAACGTGGGCCAAAGAGAGACAGCGTGGACGTGGTGGGACCAAGAGAGAGGGAGGCTCACCAAAGATAAATAGAGGGGAGGCTACCTCATTTCTCTCATTGATGATTATGCATTTTGGAGTTTGTCTCTAGACATTGAGCACGCTTTCTTTTTAGCTAGTCTGCACGTACTGTTCAGTACACTGGGTGTCTCCATGCGGAGATCCCAACCTCAGCCCCAGGAGACTTCGAGTGCTTGCTCGGGTGAGGAGTCCTACCATATTTTACAGGGGGAGATCGAAGCTTCAGCCATTGAGGAGAATTCCTTGGAGAGACTGTGCAGTCTTGGAGAGGGGGGACGCAGTTCTAGTTGGGGAAGTTCCGGATTGAGGTTATTTCGGTGGATTCAAACCGGAGGATTAGGGAAGGGATCAGCCCTTGCCTATTGGAGACATTTTGCAGAGGGAGAGGCCGTATTTTGCAGTGTTGCCTTCAAGGTCAGCATTTTCCCTTGAGGGATAGCGTAGTGCCTCAAAGGAGGTAATTTCCGGGGTCAGCCATTCTTGAAAAGCTCTCTGGGCTTTTCTGGGTATTGGGAGTAGAGGCCATTCCCATAGTTTCAGCGTTTTTCGAGTTGGGGAATAGCCCCTAAGACTCGTTTCATTCTAGCAGTTGCAGCAGCACGACAACATTTCCAACAGCTTGGAGACTACGCAGTTGATAGAGGGAGCAGCCATTCCACACATTGTTCTGAGAGTATTTCTACACTTGCCTTGTGCAAGTCGAGGTGCCATCATTCTGATCACCTTTGTACTTATTTCTTATTTCTCAGTTTTAATAAAATGGCTCAGCGTTCTCCATATTGTGTATTTTGTCTTATGGTTTGTCTCTAGTTGCTGTGTACCTTGTTTGTGTGCTTTATATTACTGTTTATTTCTCCTCGGGATATTACACCTTGGTTCCTCAAGCCAACTTGACCAAAACCCATAAATGGTTTGGCCTGATCATGACCCTCCATAATCGACCTCCAAAGGCCCTACGCTCCCTAGTGACTGCTGAAGCACACAGTCTTCCCAAACACCAGCAAAAATACTCCACAACACTCCAAAAATGAAGCAAACAACTCCACCAATACTTCCCTTATTTCTCCCGACAAGCAACAACACCAATGACTAAGACTCTACCTCCCACGTGTGCCCAGCTTCTCTCCTTTGCGCTGGCCCCAAAGACTACAAAATAACTCCAGAAGACTGTTGCCACTTCCAACCCTCAAACTCACCCAATAGCCGACAAATCTACTAAGCCTTCTCTTCCAAACTTCTCTCGGCAATAGACCTACAGAACAATGCTATAATGGACACATAAGAACCACTACTGCGTCCTTCAGAAGTACGCATTGTTGGGGCAAACTGAATGCCAATGTTGGAAATATCTCTATGAAACTCCCCCAAATGATAATGGATGAACCTATCTAGGGTGGCACTCGAAGTCCCCCAAAGAAAGGGTGAGTTCTCTGGTTGGAAAAATCTTGCTAAACAGCAAGTGACCTAGCTAAACAGCTCGAATAACAAAGACAAAATCGATAAGCCCAGAATGCCAAAATGAAGTGAGCTTACTTCCTTTTATAATTTCGTGGAGCCTTTCTTCCCGCCATTTCTACCTTCGTGGGTCCCTCACCAAGCCTACTCTTTCCCACTCATACATTTCGAACTAGTTACTTAGGGAGTGCATATTTCATATGTGGGTGGTCCCCACATGTCACCAACAAAACAACATAAAAATAAAGTTAACTTGCTTCTAACTCCTAAGTCTTCTAATAAAAATCAAATGGGCCCCGACTTCACCAAAATTGCCCCCCCCAAATATAGAAATAAATCTTGTTCCAAGACATTACAGCGAGATTGCTCTCGATGAGCTAAGCATGGTGTTGTCCAAAGTTAATTCCGCAAACTTTGGGAAAGGAGGAATTTTGTAAACTCATTTCCACAATGAGACCATGAAGGTTGGGTTAGAGCGAAGTAACACCTCCCATTTGGCCTAGAAGGAGTTAGGGGTAGGAGGGAGCGTTACAGATGGTTGCACCATATGTTGGTAGATATTGATCAGGGAATGAAATGGTATCTTTATGAGCATTTCATGCAATGTTATGTGTCAATCTGGTTGATTTTATTAACAAAGTTGATGTACTATGTAGCTTAATGATTTCTTCCTTGCATTTTGAACTTCTTCATCAAGTATTGTTTTGATGCCATTTTCCTAAAGACAAGGCACCTGATCTTGCTTGTCTTTGTAGAAATTTATTAACACTGATAGTATTACCGCATCCTCCTAATCTAACAAATTAATCTTATGTTAAATACAGAATCCTTCCACTTAATTCTTTGCGGAAATTAAATCGCCAATTGGAAACACATGTGAAGAAAATCAATCGCACATAAACACAGTTGTCTAACGGGAAAGCTTAAAGCTAAAAACCCCAACTATCATATATTATGTATATCAATGGAATCATGTAATAATCTCATACAAAGCTTAGTACATCAAGCTCTCAGTACAATCAACAATCATTACACACTGTCATGCAGAAATTTGCATCTCTATGCACCAATTTCTTGCCTCCTGACAGCCTACCTCTACTGCGCAATCTCTGCTGAAGAAGACCCTTGAATGAATTTGAATTAGCCTTGCCTTGACTACGCAATCCTCATTGGCATCTCCAATGTGTGTCAGATGCATTGAATGCATCACTATAGTCACAACAGATAGTCCATCTCACCCTTTCACCTATCTCTCCACTGGGTCTCCACTGGAACTGACATGCAAGTAGTCAAGTGCTTTATTTTTTCAGTTGTTAGTGAGTCTCTAATTATGAATTAATTAAATAATTAATTCACTAAACTCTCACTAGTGTATCTTTCAGTTAGACTAGATACAACTAGCTCAACTGAGTTTAACTCACTTAACTGAGTTAAATTAAATAACAACTCCCGTAACTACTCTTCCAACTCTGTCATAACTTTGCCACTTCACTTCTAACTAAGGCCTCCATGCATGAGCCACCAATAACCTTAGGAATTGCGTAATTCCTTCAGCCCATTGATTTGTCAAATCTGTTCACTGAAATAAAGTGCTCCAAGAGAATAAGTTGATATTTATTGTCGAATTATTATTAAAGGCTAATAATAATCGACATGCACCTATTTTTAGATTGACGATCTATAAATAGATTTCGCCCATATTCTAAAAATAGAATTCCATCTATTTTTCACATTTGATCAACCATCTACAAATAGCATCATGCAACTTTTAGAATATGCTCACCATGTCTAAAAATAGCCTGCAGGCCCCACTTAGTGAAGGTGCTTACTTTTCACTAAGCTCATCATCTTGTTGAATCTCAACACTCCCTCTCAACAAGATAGGGATTATCCTTCACCTCGATCCTGCCGCTATGGTATTCGAATTTGCTCCTGCTGAGCGCCTTTGTCAAAATATCTGCATCTTGATCTTCCGTAGGAATGTACTGAAGCAACATGATTTTTAGCTACACACAATCTCTGATATGATGATACCAGATATCAATATGTTTAGATCTATCATGAAACACAGGATTAATCGAGAGTTTAATGCAACTCTGATTATCACAATGTATCACTATAGGATATAAATGAGAACCGAACAAACCGACCAGGATCTTCCTCATCCAGATAGCCTCACATGCAGCTCCTGTCGCTATGGCCTCGCTTCCGCCGAATCGAGTTACGTGATTCTTGTTTCCACGTACCAAGAAACCGTTGTAGATCCAATACCGAAAACCCTCCGATGTGCTCTTTGTCCTCGTCGCAGCCCAACCCACATCCGTGAAGCCATGCAACTTCACCTCATCCGTCCAATGCACTACAAGCCACACTCGCATGTGCCCTTGAGATACCTCAGGACATGCTTTCCTGCCTTGTAAAAGAGCTTGGTAGATTTAACCATCACTTGTGAAATTTTGTTCACCACATAGCATATGTCCAGTTTTGTATTAACTAAATACATGAGCGAACCCACCAACTGTCGATAAACAGTGGCATCCACTACCTCTGCCAATGTAGCATCCTCTTTCCTCCAATTTCCTGGAAGAGGAGTATCCATGGGCTTGCAGTCCTCCATGTGAAACTTATCAAGTATCTCCCGAGCATACTTGCCTTGAGACACAAACAGTTCACCTTCTCGCTGCCATATTTCCAATCCAAAGAAATAATGAAGGAGGTCCAAATCCTTCATCTCAAACTCCTTTGCAAGATCTGCCTTGCATGAGTGTATCAACTACTCATCACCCGTTAGTATTAAATCATCAACATAAAGAACAATGATTAAAAGCTTACCTCCGCCACAATTTGGTACAGGTTTGCATCCGCCTCACTCTTGGTGAAGCCAAGTCCAGTGAAATAACTGTCGATCCATGTGTACCAAGCACGTGGTGCTTGCTTCAGCCCATACAGTGCTCTTTTGAATCTACACACATGCGACTCGCTGCTGAAGATCTCAAATCCTTCAGGCTGCTCAATGTACACCTCTTCCTCAATGATCCCATTAAGGAACGCAATCTTCGCATCCATCTGATGAATGTGCCAACCCATCTGCGCTGAGAGAGCAGGGATGGTCCTTATGGAAGAATACCGTGCGACAGGTGCAAAGGTTTCTTCATAATCAATCCCCTTGATCTGTGAGAAGCCCCAGGCAACAATCTTGCCTTATATTTCTCGACGCTCCCATCAGCAAATTGCTTTACCTTGTAGATCCATCTTGATCCTACAACTGATTTACCCACCGGCCTTGGAACATTCTCCCAAGCATTGGTTTTGACAATGGAGTCATACTCCTCCACCATGGCATCTACCCATGTGGGCTCCTGCATTGATTCTTCAAAAGAAGATGGCTCTGTCACGATACACTTGCTCATAAAAGCCATGTATCCAGTAAATAGGTCAGGTGATTGTCTTTGTCTGCGCTGTGATGTAGGGACTCCTACATTTTGTGCCGCATCAAGCTTCAGTGTCTCAGCATCTGTGGTACGCTTTCTGCCTGTTCTGATTTTGGTTCTGCATGAGTGGACTCCTCCATTCCATGAATCTCCTCCTATGGTTGATCCACATCTAGAGGCTCATCTTTGGGAACAAGTAGCTCCTCCTCTGCATGCAAGTGTAGCTCCCTCTCAAGCGACAACTTCATGGCTTTCACCTCATTGAATTTTATATCCCGTCGCACCATAGTCATTCAACTGTTTGGCAAATACACACGATAATTATGGGGTGTTTCTGTGTACCCCACAAATATCCTAACTTCTGCAATCGGCTCCAGCTTCTTCCTAGCGTCCTTTGTCACATGAATGTAAACAGATGAGCCAAAAATCTTCAAATGAGAAATATCAGGCTTCTCACCTGTAAAAGCTTCTTCAGGTGTACTCATACCAAGTACTCTATGAGGACAACAGTTTTGCACATAAACTACAGTGTTGCATGCTTCCGCCCACAAGTGCATCGGTAGGCCCTAGTCATGCAGCGTAGCTCGTGCAACACCCACGATCGTTTTTTTCTTCCTCTCCGTGACCCCATTCTGCTGTGGGTTATGAGGCGCTATGAGTTCTCTTCTAATTCCTTCTTTGCTACAGAAATCTTTGAATTCGTTAGAGATATATTCACCACCATTATTGCTCCGCAGAGCCTTCACTTGCTTCCCCAACTTCTCCACCAATGCTTTAAACTCACAGAACTTTGAGAATGTTTCGCTCTTCTTTTGCATGAAGAAGATCCAGCATCTACGAGAATAGTCATCAACAAATATAACATAATACCTGTGTTTTGTTGTTGAAGCAACCGAGAAAGGTCCACACACGTCTGTGTGAATTCTCTCCAGGATCACCGAAGCACGGTTCTCCTTCTCATGAAAGGTGGTCTTCACAAACTTACCCATAGTACATCCCTCGCACTGATCTGACTATGCAAGAGTACCCTTGGGAAGTCTAGTAGAAATCTGCTGCAAAATCTTCAAGGCGCCATGGTGAAGATGGCCTAATCTCCTGAGCCATAATTCGCCCTCATCCCGGCTCACCACTTCTTCTGCTTTGCCCATCATTGTAGCGCAGCCATCTACCTTCAGCTTGTAGAGATTCTTAACTCGAATCCCTATCCTCTTGGTTTGACCCGTTGTTTTATGTCGCAGGAAAGCTTTTCCCTCGCTGAAAACAACGTCATAACCTTTGTCCTCCAACATAGCAACCGAGACCAAGTTCTTCTTCAAACATGGAATATGCATAACATCTTTCAACAAAAATGGTTTACTTGACTCTCTCTCAAAGGTAATGGTTCCAACGTCGGTCGCATTGTATCTACCATCATCGCCCATCTCTGTTTGCATTTTTGGAAATCCTTCTCCTCCAAGTCACTAAACAACTCCTTGTCTCGTGTCATATGGAAGGAAGCACCACTATCAAGATACCACACCGATCCCATTGCACTTGAAACCAAGCATGCAATCAAAGAGAAATCAAATTCAAATTGCGAGGCTATGGCCTCACCCGCTGCAGCTCCAGCAACCTTCTTGTTCTTTTTTTTCTATGGGCAGTTAGTGGCGAGATGCCCATGTTCGTGACAATGAAAACACTTCACTTTGGACAAATCCAGCTTCTTGCCTTCAGCCTCGAATTTTGGATGGGATTTCTTCCCCTTCCCTCTCCTTGCTTTGGCAGCCAAAGCGCAATTCTCTTCATCATCATTCTTCGATGAAGAGCCATCCTTGGTATTCCACCTCATCTCCTCCTGCATAAGATCCAACCAAAGTCGCTCCCAATCCAGCAATTTCTCCCGTCCATTGACAGAATCTTCGTAGCTATGCCAACTCTTCGGAAGCCTAAGGAGAGCCAAGCTCACCAAGTCATCATCCGCAACTGTAATCCCCACACTCCCCAGCTCATCCCTACATTGGACAAACTTCGTGAGATATTTTGGAATACTGTCGCCCTTCTCCATTTTGATTTTTCTAAGCTTATCTTTCAGCGCCAACTTCCTATGGTCGCTGCTGCTTTGGAAAAGATCTGTCAAAGCCTTCCACATTGCAAATGGAGTGGCTTTCTCGTGAAGGCTTGACACAATATGGTCTTTCACACCTTCCAACAGAATTCTTCTTATCTTCGCTACCTTCTTTTGCCATGCGTCAAGTACTGCAACATCGCTAGAAGTAGGCTTAGAAACATCGCTATCGATGAACTCCTTCAGTCCATTATCTTCAAGCACCGCCTCCATCCTGTCCTTCTAGGCTATGTAATTCGAGCTACCCTCAAGGGCATACTCCAATCGCAACCCATTGAAAGACATTTCAATGAATACTCAACTGTTGCACCAAGAAATTTCTGCAGCAAATTCGAATTGTCCACCAGCACAAAACTCAGCACCTCTTCACTATTGCAATCTCCAATGATTAACACTGCTCTGATACCATGTAGAAATTTATTAATACTGATAGTATTATCAGATTCTCCTGATCTAACAAATTAATCTTATGTTAAATACATAATCCTTCCACTTAATTCTTTGCGGAAATTAAATCACCAATTGCAAACACATGTGAAGAAAATCAATCGCACATAAACACAGTTGTTTAACGGGAAAGCTTAAAGCTAAAAACCCCAACTATCATATATTATGTATATCAATGGAATCATGTAATAATCTCATACAAAGCTTAGTACATCAAGCTTTCAGTACAATCAACAATCATTACACACTGTCATGCAGAAATTTGCATCTCTATGCACCAATTTCTTGCCTCTTGACCACCTGCCTCCATTGCGCAATCCCTGTTGAAGAAGACCCCTGAATGAATTCGAATTGGCCTTGCCTTGACTGTGCAATCCTCATTGGCATCTCCAATGTGTGTAAAATGCATTGAATGCATCACTATAGTCACAACAGATAGTCCATCTCACCCTTTCACCTATCTCTCCACTGGGTCTCCACTGGAACTGACATGCAAGTAGTTAACCGCTGTAGTTGTTTAGTTGTTTGTGAGTCTCTAGTTATGAATTAATTAATTCACTAAACTCTCACTACTGTATCTTTCAGTTAGACGAGATACAACTAACTCAACTGAGTTTAACTCACTTAACTGAATTAAACTAAATAACAACTCTCGTAACTACTCTTCCAACTTTGTCATAACTTTGCCACTTCATGTAATATTCCCAATTAGCAACAGCTAATTGGAAATATTAATTTTGATCAATTTTGCCTTATATAATTAAATTATAAATAAAGGTGAGTAGAGGGGGACATAACTCACTCTAAAAATAAAGTGCACTCCCTAGTAGAGACAACGTTGTAACTTAAGTGAACCAAGGGGGGCAAAAGGACCACGTAGGGAAGGGGCCCACATGAACACTTGGAGAGACAGCGCAGGTTGAGTAGGCAGCGTGGGGGCCAAGGAGGCTACGTTGGATGAGAGGCCTAGGGTTTGAGAGAGAGAGGCCAATGTTATATAAGGAGGAGAGCCTCCTCATTTGGGGCATCGATGTTTATGATATTGAGCTAGTCATTTCGACTTCTTGAGCACGCTGGTTGTTTAGCTAGTCTGCAGCACTATTTAGTGCATTGAGTGTCTCCGTTCGGAGATCTCACCCTCAACCCCGGGGGACTTCGAGTGCCTGCTCGGGTGAGGTTGTTCCATCAGTATTTTGCAGGAGGATTGGTGTTTGGCTTTTGTGGAGGAGCTTTTCATTCAGAGACTGTGCAGTCTTGAGAGGGAGGACGCAGTCCATTCTTGGGGAGCTCCGGATTGGGTTTCTTTTAGAGGATTCGAGCCTGGAGATTGAGCAAGGGGCCAACCCTTGCCCATTGGAGGATTTTGGTAGAGTTTGTGGCCGTATTTTGGTGGTTTCCATTCAGCCTCAGCGCAGAGCCTTGGAGGATAGCGTAGATCCTCAAGGGGGTGATTTTCGGGGGTCGGCCATTTCAGAAATGCTTTCTGGGTTTTTTTGAGTTTGGTGAGTAGAGGCAGATTCCAGAATTTCAGCTCATTCCGAGGAGGAGAGCAGCCCCAAATCCTCATTTTGTTTCAGCAGTGGTAGCTAAACAGCAGTTTTCCAGCAGCTTGGACGCAGGTCAGAGAGCAGCGATTTCCTTGTCATTCTGAGAGTATTTCTTCACTTGCCTTGAGCAAGTCTAGGTGCCATCACTATGATCACCTATTGTACTCCCTTATATTTCTCAGTATAATAAAATGGCTTAGCATTCTCTCTATATTTCTGAAGTATTTGTTACATGATCGATATATGTTTTTGTATGCTTGCACTACTGTTACTTCTCTCTCTTTGAGCATTTCAGTTACTATACCATTTGGTGTGTTTTCCCCATACTCTTAGACAGAGTCTGGAAAGGCCCAGGTAACCTCCAGATCTCACCCTCTTTTCGGAGGTGAATTATCTGGTAAACGCCCTCCCAGTCCATCTCTGGTTGGAGTTTTCTTGTGTTTGAGAGATATCCTTGAAACACGATATTACAATGGTATCAGAGCATAGATCTGACTCAGCCTGTGGAGCTAGTAGTCTATGACACCGGGGGAGAAGCCCTACATCTGCTACAGAGGTAGGAACTACAGAGATAGTGAGCATAGGGTGGAGAACACCTACAGAGAGGAGGAGCCTGTGGTAGACACAGAACATGAGGAGCCTGTGATAGATGCAGAACAGGAGGAGCCTGTAGACACAAAGCAGCGGAAGCCGATGGCAGGTGATGATGATGCGAAGAGATTTGGAGAGATGCTCCTCAAATCAGTACAGGATCTGTCGAGGCAGATTGAGGTGATGGGGCAGAGATTCACCACTGTGGAGGCTAGACAGCGTGAAACCCCAAGGGGTTTCCAGATTGGCGAGGGATCAGGCACATCCCACCATTTGCCGGAGCATAATACCACTCAGCATATGGCATCACATACACCCACACGTTCCACTATGCCCACTTTTCTGGGTGCAGACAAAGGGGCAGGAGCACAGCAGGAGCTAGAGCCTGGCCACATGGGTGATTATTTCGCCGAGTATCAGGCATATGGGCAGGAGTTCAGGGATGCCCTTCCATTCAGAGATTTTGTTCAGCTCCAACGGGATAGCAAACCCAGCAACTTTCATAGAGGGAACAGGCACTCACATGACGGGGGCTTGCAGCGCACAGTGGGCAGATTCCATTTACCGACATTTGACGGGTCATCCAAGCGTTCGGAAAAATCTTGGGTGGAGAAGTTGGATACCTCTTTCCAGCTTGACTGAGTATCAAAGGGGGAAACCATCAAAATGGTTACCTCGCACTTGGAGGATGAAGGCACACAGGATTGCAAGGAGTTCGAGGATACACCTAGTGTGACACAAGACTCACCCTCATTGGAGACCTCCTTGACCGTGTCGGTTGATATCGTAGTGGAGAAGGTAGAGCCTACCCCAGTAGAGCCATCCATTGAGGTGATGACCGGAGCCGTGTCCGAGTCTCCGGGTGGTAGCAGCACACGACAGATGGGTGAGGTGTCAGGAGATGTATCCACCTTCGATGAGGCACTGGGAGATACAGAGGTATTGGATGATGGTCGCAGACAGTGGTATTGTTGTCGCACAGATTGTTCAGGGCACCGCGACAACGGCTCAGACTGGGGGTTGTCACCTTTATCCCCAGTCTCTCTCTTTAAGCTGTCTCCTTGCAGGCTAAGGGAGGTAGACCCTATTTGAAATGAAGGATAAATCCAGGAGACACAGCTAGAACACCAAATACAGGATGAAATTAACAGGATTTCACAGATCTAGATTAGATTTCACGCTTACATCAGTGCCTTATGGAGTCACACAAAATCCCATTATGCAATTATAAACCAGTAAATGATGACTAACTGCTGCTTGTTAAACCACGATTGATCACGATGATATTTTCTTGAGAACGTCACAACGATGAATAGCAATATTATGAGAATGCCCGATACTTGAAAGATTTTCAAAAAAATAAAAATATTCCAATTATAACGCAGCTTGAAAATCAAAATATTCTATAGTCAAACTTTTAGATAAAAACAACATTAGCACATTTGACTATTGAAGTTTTGAAATTTTTTTATATTTTTGTATTTTATATATATATTTTTTTTTAGGATTTTGAAATTTTTTATATTTTTTTTATGTTTTTAGAATTTTCTAAAACAAATTAAAACTAAAATTCAAAACTAATACTAACTCTAATTAACCAACCATTAAAATTTAAATCCTAAAAGAGAATTAACAAACTAAAGCTAAAAATTAGAATCAAAATAAAATCTAAAACTAAAAAAAAAATGAAACTAAACTAAGATCCAAAATCTAAATTAAACTAAAATTAAAAACAAAAATCTAACAAACATTAACTTGAACTAAAATCGAAAATAAATCACAACTAAACCTACGCTACCCTACCCACAACACAAATTAAATAAGAAATAAAACCTACGAACTAAGAATTAAAACTACAATGAAAACAAATAGAAATGAAAACCGACTAAAACAAATACAAACATACCTACGCTTAACCAAATCGAAACGCATTTAAATTTTATGAACGCATATGAACTACCCTAACCAAATCGAAACGCATCAAATATTTTTTTTTTTTTTCTTCCTTTTCTGTAGCTCGAATTTTTCACGCGTTCGATTTTTTTGTGTGAGCTTGCAGGTTCCCAGCAGAGGCAGAGACGACGTGAAGAGAAATGCACGGGCTTCAAATTTGTGTATGCGTTTTTTTGTTTGCAGGTCGAGGAAATGGAGGACGGCAGCGTGGGCATCTTGATGGACGCGGGTCTGAAGATTTTAATGTGTTCAACCTTTTTTTGTTTGTCGTTTGGTGCAGGTGCAGGTCGATATGGATGGCGGGCAGAAGAGTGGGAACGCCAGCAGCTTGGATGAAAGGAATGGAGGGTTCGATAGAAGAACAAATATGTTTAAGAGTCGATGAATAATGGAGGACGGCTAGGGCAAAGATCAGATGGACAGCAGATGAATATTGCACAACAATGGGGGCTAGGGCATGCAGAACCTGGATGAAGACAGATTGAAAGGGATTGATAGCAATTGGACCCAGTGCACACAAAATTCGCCCAGCAAACCTAGAACTTAAAAATTTTCATCAAACTCTTCTTCAATTGACTGCAGCTCAAATCCTTGTGTTCTTTTAAATTAAATGACGCCAAATCCTGCCCACAACAGCAGTAGTTTGAGGCCAGATCTGCCCTAGATCTTAAAAAAATTTCGATTTGAACCTGTGACCTGCAACAATCAGTCAGATCTGAAAACACACACCAAGAAAAAATTAAACCCTCACAGATAAATTACAAATTTACAACTAATTTACAATTTAAAACCCTCATGGTCAGATCTGAATCTGTTTAGCACAATTTTCAGAAGTTTAAAATTTTTAGTGAGAGGCACAAGCCTTCGAAACCCTGCAAAATCACAAATATCGTAAGATAGACCCGGAATTTAACAAATAAAGAGCTTATCAGATTTATGCTTATTGAGAGTCGGCTGGTCCAACCGAAGACTTCCCCAGACGCCCAATCTTAAAAAATTTCTCTGCACACTTAGATCTGAACTTTACACTGATAGAGATTTAAAAAAACAACATGAGACCTTTGCAGAAAAATCAGAATGTTATTTTATAAACCCAGAAAACTGCATAAGATACCTATATGCAGATTAATCCATGAAGGCCATCAACCATAAAATACAAGAAACAAAGTAGCCGAGTTTAGAGACAATTCACCACATAGATTTGAGAAGGAACATCCAGATTTGTAACCCCAAAGTCTTTATGCTTTATTCCTCAAAAAGTTTACAAGAGCTTCTAAGAGCAAGTGCACGATCCTAAGATCGGATGATCCAAGAATGACAAAGACCTCTAAATTTATAGGACTAGATCTCTAACGGCTAGTTTGGATGATCCTCGTCAAAATAATCTCAACCGTCCAAAAGATTTAATTATATTTTAATCCGGAGCGTTGAAATTAAAATTTTGGGGAAAAAACGAATTTATCATTTAATTCAATTTTAATTAACTCAAAAATACTATTTTTGAGTTAATTACCCCACAATTTTGACTTTGACTTTACCACCAAGGCCCAAGGGTCCAATATTTCTTAAAATTCTCAATATTCCCTTGGTTTGGGGCTTTCAAAATCATTTTCCAAGGACCCACAAATTTTGCCTTTAAAGATTTAATCCTAATTTAGGACCCTAAATTAATTAAATTTCTGGTTTAGGATTTTATTAATTAATTGACCAAGAGGGGATTATAATTATTTTTCCAACCCTCTTTTACATGAGATAATACTTTTACATACATGAAGGGGGAAAAACCCATTTGTATAGACCCTCAAATAAATACCCAGTTCTGCGACTCAACACATAATCTAGTAGACCAAGTAGTTCAAACTACTTTTACAAGGACTCGATAAAAAACACTAGGTCTCACTTAGCATGCTGATGACAAAATCCACCCTAGCTTTGGGGTGAGGCTGGAGGGAAAAACTCTGCCGATCACTTTCGTGAATCAGTGAGACAAAAAACCTCCTAGAATGGAAGTCATCAACAACATACTAGGCTTACCTAGGTTGTTACATACATGGACGGTCTTACTTAGATCATTTACATCATAAACTGTAGAATGGGTTTACATCATTTATAACAATGTTAGCTGTCGATCGGCGATGAAAACTGGATGACACGAGCCTTGAACATGATAAGTCCCATTTGAAAAAATGGGGGTGTACTGCTATGGGGTCGTTGACGAAGAGTGGTCAACATTCTGGCTCTACTTGGGGACACGTTGCTTCGTTGAAGGAATGTGAGAATCCAGAATCTGCATCCAAGCAACACACAAGATTACATAAGTAGCGTCCATCCAAATATCATCATATAACATTAAGCTCATGAAAAATAGAAGCTCTTCTTTTATTTATTATTCTATTTAACATGAAAAGTAAATCTACTCTAACTGCAAAATGAAATGCCGAAATAACGAGGAGTAGGGTTAGAAATACAATACAGAGGATGCCCTATGGCATCAGATGTGCTCAATATAGTGTATGCTGAGCATTTGCCTACTTTCAGGCAAGTCTGTTGGCTGCTTTTCAGATGTGCCATGTCCAATCTTGCTAATCGTAGGACTCTGTCTTATATGAATGTCACGCTGCTCTCGACCATCAGACGAATCAAACCACTTACTTCTTTTCTGCTTCTTTCTCTTCTTCTGAGTGGGTTGTGTTGTCAGCAATGAGACCACTGTAAACTCCTTGTCCTCTTCTTGAAGATGTTTGTACAAAATATCTGACGAACCTGGAGCATGACCAATACTATTCTGGATATACTCTGTTAATGGTGATACATGAGCTTGGTCTTTCTCAACATCCTTTGAAATCATAGTTAAATCCTCCGTGTGATGAGATGGGAATGTCTTTGGCAGATAAGAAGTCTTATGATCTGTTGATGAATCTTCATAATCAAATTTCGGCTGAAACATTTGTATATGTAATTTTTCCATTTTTTCCAACCTCTTTTGTATGGAACTCATCTCCCTGGCATGCCTTACTATTAATTTCGTCTTATTTGCCTCCATATTTTTTATTTCCAACAAGTGATTTTCCTTCATGGCAGTCATTTCCTGGGTGTGTCTTGCTTCCATTGCAATCACATGATTTTGTATAATGGATATCTGATTAGAATGATTAACTTCCATCATTTTTAACCTGTTTTCCATGACATTTATTTCCAGTGCATGGCTTTCTTCCATGGAAGATATCTTATTTTGAAGACTGATTTGGTTAGCTTCCATGTTTTGAATTATTTGCATATGACTGGGTTGTACATTCTTAATCATTTGAACTGGTTCCTTAACCTGACTTTCTTGATCTTCTATATGCATGTGATAGTCCTTACCAACAACATTAACTTGATGACTTGACCTTGCCATTCTACTAGCTATGATCCTTTTGATAACGGGACAAGTAGCCTCTTCATGAAGATCATTACAGGCTCTACAATAAGGCGGAGCTTCATCCACAAGATTTGCAAACTCAAGTTGATTTGTCGGTCTCTGCTCATAAGATAGGTCTCTTTTCTGCAAAGCATTATTATTTCTAAGTTGGGAATTCTGCGTTTGAGCTCTTTCCATTTGAACCAACCTAGCCTGTAAGACACTTATTTCTTTAGCATGATTAAGTTCCATGCTTTCAAGTTTCTTAGCATGATTAAGCTCCATGCTTTCAAGTTTTTGCATTAACCTTTTCACAGGGTGATCATCATCTTCTAGAGTATCTGTCAAAGACCTATCAAAATCTGGAGTTTTGGACATTCCAGATGCTTTCTTATCCTTTTCAATCTCCTCAGCTAAAGATTGACAAGCTTTATAATCTGCAGTTTTAGCCCGCCTTAACTCATATGAAGTATCAGAGTCAAAAGCATCAATGTAAAAATTCAGAAGAGATCCATCAGGAGGTTTATGAGTTTGAGATATTTCTCTAAGGATACCATTAAATCTCCTGTTAAATTCTTCAGTCGTTTCATTTTCATTCTTTTTTATGGTACTGATCTCTATTACCAAATGCTGATCTTCCCTTTTATCACCATACTTTTTCTTAAAAGCAGTTACAATGGATTCAAAAGTATTGAATGAATTATCAGGCTTTTCCATGAACCATTCAGTAACATCCTCACCAAAAGTAAGAACAAAAGTTTTCATCTTTACATCATCAAAATTATTATTTGCAACTGTAATTCTATTCCACCAGTTAGTGAAAGCAAACAAATGAGATTTAACACTAATTGCATCATTTCCTTGAAAGATAGGTAATTTATCCATTTGAGGGAGATCATGGGGATAACCCTGAATATTAGCAAAATTACACGGGGCAAAAATATCCATGATGTCGTTTTTAAGATTTTAGAAATAGATCCGTGTTCAAGAATAGTCAAAAGGTCCTCAAGAAGCGAACTTCTTGGCAGGAACTCTTGTAAGAGATGAAAGAGTTTGAGTCGCCACTTGAACATGAAACTAATTCTAAAACAGAAGAAATAATCGAGAGCTAGCAGATGGATATCAATGGGGGATTCTTGTCTGGGAATAAAAAGATGAATAAGTGGAGTCGCCACCCACACAAGAAGCCAACCGAAATGTCCAGGTGCTAAAGATACGATGATGAAATGATTAGTGATATGATGAAAGATAAGACGATGAAAATATGCAGAGATGAAAAGTCGTCAGAAAATGTGATCTCTTGCGACAGGCTAATGAATGGCGATGAAAGATCAGAAGATTATAAAATGTCGTTAAGACCAAGGACAGAAAAACTCTATCCCCGGCAACGGCGCCAAAAAATGTTGTCGCACAGATTGTTCAGGGTACCGCGACAACGGCTCAGACTGGGGGCTGTCACCTTTATCCCCAATCTCTCTCTTTAAGCTGTCTCCTTGCAGGCTAAGGGAGGTAGACCCTGTTAGAAATGAAGGATAAATCCAGGAGACACAGCTAAAACATCAAATACTTGATAAGATTAACAGGATTTCACAGATCTAGATTAGATTTCACGTTTGGATCAGTGCCTTATGGAGTCACACAAAATCTCATTATGCAATTATAAACCAGTAAATGATGACTAACTGCTGCTTGTTAAACCACGATTGATCACGATGATATTTTCTTGAGAACGTCACAACCATGAATAGCAATATTATGAGAATGCCCGATACTTGAAAGATTTCCAAAAAAATAAAAATATTCCAATTATAACGCAGCTTGAAAATCAAAATATTCTATAGTCAAACTTTTAGATAAAAACAACATTAGCACATTTGACTATTGAAGTTTTGAAAATTTTTTATATTTTTGTATTTTATATATATTTTTTTTTTAGGATTTTGAAATTTTTTATATTTTTTTTATGTTTTTAGAATTTTCTAAAACAAATTAAAACCAAAATTCAAAACTAATACTAACTCTAATTAACCAACCATTAAAATTTAAATCCTAAAAGAGAATTAACAAACTAAAGCTAAAAATTAGAATCAAAATAAAATCTAAAACTAAAAAAAAAATGAAACTAAACTAAGATCCAAAATCTAAATTAAACTAAAATTAAAAACAAAAATCTAACAAACATTAACTTGAACTAAAATCGAAAATAAATCACAACTAAACCTACGCTACCCTACCCACAACACAAATTAAATAAGAAATAAAACCTACGAACTAAGAATTAAAACTACAATGAAAACAAATAGAAATGAAAACCGACTAAAACAAATACAAACATACCTACGCTTAACCAAATCGAAACGCATTTAAATTTTATGAACGCATATGAACTACCCTAACCAAATCGAAACGCATCAAATATTTTTTTTTTTTTGTTTCTTCCTTTTCTGTAGCTCGAATTTTTCACGCGTTCGATTTTTTTGTGTGAGCTTGCAGGTTCCCAACGGAGGCAGAGACGGCGTGAAGAGAAATGCACGGGCTTCAAATTTGTGTATGAGTTTTTTTGTTTGCAGGTCGAGGAAATGGAGGACGGCAGCGTGGGCAGCTTGATGGACGCGGGTCTGAAGATTTTAATGCGTTCAACCTTTTTTTGTTTGTCGTTTGGTGCAGGTGCAGGTCGATATGGATGGCGGGCAGAAGAGTGGGAACGCCAGCAACTTGGATGAAAGGAATGGAGGGTTCGATAGAAGAACAAATATGTTTAAGAGTCGATGAATAATGGAGGACGGCTAGGGCAAAGTTCAGATGGACAGCAGATGAATATTGCACAGCAATGGGGGCTAGGGCATGCAGAACCTGGATGAAGACAGATTGAAAGGGATTGATAGCAATTGGACCCAGTGCACACAAAATTTGCCCAGCAAACCTAGAACTTAAAAATTTTCATCAAACTCTTCTTCAATTGACTGCAGCTCAGATCCTTGTGTTCTTTTAAATTAAATGATGCCAAATCCTGCCCACAACAGCAGCAGTTTGAGGCCAGATCTGCCCTAGATCTTAAAAAAATTTCGATTTGAACCTGTAACCTGCAACAATCAGTCAGATCTGAAGACACACACCAAGAAAAAATTAAACCCTCACAGATAAATTACAAATTTGCAACTAATTTACAATTTAAAACCCTCATGGTCAGATCTGAATCCGTTTAGCACAATTTTCAGAAGTTTAAAATTTTTAGTGAGAGGCACAAGCCTTCGAAACCCTGCAAAATCACAAATATCGTAAGATAGACCCGAAATTTAACAAATAAAGAGCTTATCAGATTTATGTTTATTGAGAGTCGGCTGGTCCAACCGAAGACTTCCCCAGACGCCCAATCTTAAAAAATTTCTCTGCACACTTAGATCTGAACTTTAGACTGATAGAGATTTAAGAAAACAACATGAGACCTTTGCAGAAAAATCAGAATGTTATTTTATAAACCCAGAAAACTGCATAAGATACCTATATGCAGATTAATCCATGTAGGCCATCAATCATAAAATGCAAGAAACCAAGTAGCAGAGTTTAGAGACAATTCACCACATAGATCTGAGAAGGAACATCCAGATTTGTAACCCCAAAGTCTTTAGCTTTATTCCTCAAAAATTTTACAAGAGCTTCTAAGAACAAGTGCACGATTCTAAGATCGGATCACTCAATACTGACAAAGACCTCTAAATTTATAGGACAAGATCTCTAATGGCTAGTTTGGATGATCCTCGTCAAAATAATCTCAACCGTCCAAAAGATTTAATTATCTTTTAATCCGGAGCGTTGAAATTAAAATTTTGGGGAAAAAACGAATTTATCATTTAATTCAATTTTAATTAACTCAAAAATACTATTTTTGAGTTAATTACCCCAAAATTTTGACTTTGACTTAACCACCAAAGCCCAAGGGTCCAATATTTCTTAAAATTCTCAATATTCCCTTGGTTTGGGGCTTTCAAAATCATTTTCCAAGGACCCACAAATTTTTCCTTTAAAGATTTAATCCTAATTTAGGACCCTAAATTAATTAAATTTCTGGTTTAAGATTTTATTAATTAATTGACCAGAAAATTTAATTAATTGACCAAGAGGGGATTATAATTATTTTTTCCAACCCTCTTTTACATGAGATAATACATTTACATACATAAAGGGGGAACACCCGTTCGTATAGACCCTCAAATAAATACCCAGTTCTGCGACTCAACATATGATCTAGTAGACCAAGTAGTTCAAACTACTTTTACAAAGACTCGATAGAACACTAGGACTCACTTAGCATGCTGATGACAAAATCCACCCTAGCTTTGGGGTGAGGCTGGAGGGAAAAACTCTACCGATCACTTTCGTGAATCAGTGAGACAAAAAACCTCCTAGAATGGAAGTCATCAACAACATACTAGGCTTACCTACGTTGTTACATACATGGATGGTCTTACTTAGATCATTTACATCATAAACTATAGAATGGGTTTACATCATTTATAACAATGTTAGCTGTCAATCGGCGATGAAAACTGGATGACACGAGCCTTGAACATGATAAGTCCCATTTGAAAAAATGGGGGTGTACTGCTATGGGGTCGTTGACGAAGAGTGGTCAACAGGTATCATCGGCTTCGGGCCGACCTAGTTTTGAAAGGGAAGGCCACGTCAGTACGGGAGGCCATTTTGTTGCAGGACAGGGAGCTAGAGGGCATGAGAGTGGCTTGTGTCAATTCGGCGGCCAAGTTGGCCCGCATTGGGGAACGACTGGATTCCCTGATGGTACAACCAGAGGGCACGTTGGAGCGTCAGATCATTCCCCTTCAGGCATGCATGGACGGGACTAGCAACGTTGTTGGGACACCTCTTCCCATTGGAGAGAGAGAGATGGAGTCACTTAGTCAGATCTCATACGTTGACTTGGTTAGCAAGATGAGACGATCGGGGTTGCACAGGGTGCAGCATCCACATGTTGAGGTTGGATGGCGAGAGATTTTGAGTTGGTACCCAGTGGAGTGGGTTATGGAGATGGTGGTGGACCCGGGTGTAGTTCAGCAGGAGTTCCCAGGTGCTGGGAATATAGGAACCCCAGATTGGCATTGGGATCTAGGCGGGATCACCTATCATTTCCCAGGCAGGTCGGTTGACTATGTCTTGGAGGATACAGTTGGCCTAGCAGTAGAGCATGCGCATCCGCTAGGGGAGTTTCGGTTAGCTCCAGTGGCCAACCAGTTTATGGGCAGACTCCCTAGGTTGTCTTGGTATGACACTCATACACGGGATCACGGGGTGGTCAACATACCTTGGCAGGAGCTTGTCGGAGGAGGTGGCATTGGCAGGCCACCAGATGGTGCCTTGTATGGGGCCAAGGATTCTTCAACTTTGTGTGGGGCACAGAGGACACAGCGGAGCCGAGCAGTGATGGTAACACTACTGACACATAGGGAGATTCACTTCTCGGACCCCTCGAGGAAGGTTTGGAGTGATGATCCATTCGTCGGCAGGTATAGTGATGCAACGGTGGAGACGATGATACTGATTGGGGGTAGTCCGACATGTAGAGGCACAGCTCTAGGTCATCACATCCAGGGATGTGTGGGAGCCTCTAGCATTGAGCAGCGGACTACCGGTGGACATGGAGTTGCATGGTGGTGTATCGTAGTGTGTGGGAGTGCGTTGTGGAGTAGGGGTGTCTTACATCACATTGAGAGCATGCAGGGAGTGACCGATGCCTGGACACAGTCAGGGCACGAGACGGTACAGGGTGGTACAACAGTAGCATGGGGTATCCAGCAGTATACAGGGGTATGCCTCAGTGTGCAGTGGCATGTCGAGGAGTACAGGGATGATCAGTGGTATGCGAGGGCGTATGGTGCTGCACAGCATGGTCTTAGAGCATTGCCTCCAGGGAGACTCACGGACAAGGACATCGGGCTTACCTTTGGGGGTATTTCACCCAGGATCGATGGGCAGAAAGATGAGCGATACTTGATGGTATCTGTGGGGACTCACGCACCTGACCCTCTTCTACATCACTCACGGGCACAGTCGATTTTGTTGTTGTCCTTTGGCACCTTGGGCATGAGCAGCGGGGTACGCGAGGCTCACCCAAGATATTTGGATGACACTCAGCACACTAGGGGAGAGACTTCTTAACAGTGGCACTGGGTCGGGGCGCTAGTTGACAGCCACAGGTTAAGGGATGAGATGATCCTCTGTAGGGGTGGCACATCAGTCATCGCTGAGCCTACGCTTGGGGAGCGGGTCATGAGGGAGACATGCATCACTTTTCCCTCAGGGCATGTCGAGATCATGCATGAGTAGAGGATACTGGGTACAGCAGAGGTAGCATTCCAGTATGTGTCTGGGCTCCAGACATTGTATCGACACGTTATCGAGACGGTGGATGGCATATTCAATGCAGATGAGGTGGCAGAGGTAGAACAGGAGGGCATTCCTTCTGTATGCCAAGGTGAGGACTCTTTTTCATATGAGTCCATAGGATCAATTGAGGACGCTTCTGGGGAGCGAGAGCAGTCATGCAGAGATGGTGACAGTAGACCGGAGCTGCATTCCAGTGTCCAGGGTGAGCAGTCACGAGACTCTGCGGGAGATACTCTGGGTGAAGAGTCACTTGTGACGATTCAGCTAGAGCAGCAAGTGATGGAGCCTGAGTCGACAGAGGAGGACACTATTCACATCAGGCACGATATTCCTTTAGGGGAGAGCCAGATGGGCGCTCACATTGAGCCGATGAGGGATATGCGGCTAACATTGGGGTCAGCCATTGAGGTGGGGCAGTCAGATGCACTGACATCGAGTACGGTGACAGCAGTTGTAGATCCATATCCTCTGGAGGTGTTGGAGGTTGATGGGATTGTTCTGCAGGGGGCCAGTAGACAGCGGGAGCATGACATTCCTGATCAAGAGTGGGAGGAGTTGTTGGATATGGTGGAGCATCCATTTGTGGGTCGACACAGGGATGAGGCGCAGATAGATGTACACGCAGTCAGCAAAGCTGCAGTGTTTTTAGTGGGTAGCACTCTCCAAGAGTACATCGATGGAGCTTGCAGCATATCTTGCCCACTTTGGCCCATTATAGAGAAAGGGGTTTCCTTCTATAGGTAGCTTTCATTGGGAGATAGGGCAGAGCAGTGGGAGTTGATTACGGGCTAGCGGCAACACTCCAGGCGTGTTCCATATGCAGTAGTTGTTGCTACATCGGATTCTTCTTCCAGGATGGACTGGCGGGAGATCATGAGTTGGTACCCTCTTGATGGCACGATATTCTTCGTAGGGAACACAGTGGAGCAGGGGCCCTTGGACATAGCAAATGTTACAGATTCCAGCTGGCAGGGGGGCACAGGTCGTCGTTTCTTCAACACTCCATCCCGATTTCAGCAGTGCAGGATCAACGTGGGATTGAGTCAGGACTTGGATTGGACAGAGGTGATGAGTTGGTACACAGTTGATGGGACAGCTTACACAGTCACAGATATAGCGCAGCAGGGGTCATGGTCTTCGCCTCTTAGAGCATCAGTCATAGCCAGAGGCAGTGCGCAGTCCGAGCCGTGGGACTTGGGTGATTATTGGCCATGGTGGCGTTGGGATCCGGAAGGATTGTTGGTTGGCTGGTACCGTGAGAGATCAGTTTGGGATCCTGGCATTGAGAGATCCTTTCTTATCAGGGTGATGCAGAGGACAGGGAAGATTCAGTGGCGCATCTGGGACCCAGGCACCTTTTTGGAGTGTCGGTGGGGAGCACCAGCTAGAGAGAAGGCTTGTTCAGGCATTGCTTGAGGACAAGCAATTTTTGGCGAGGAGGACTGTAATATTCCCAATTAGCAACAGCTAATTGGAAATATTAATTTTGATCAATTTTCCCTTACATAATTAAATTAAAAATAAAGGTGAGTAGAGGGGGACATAACTCACTCTAAAAATAAAGTGCACTCCCTAGTAGACACAACGTTGTAACTTAAGTGAACCAAGGGGGGCAAAAGGACCACGTAGGGAAGGGGCCCACGTGAACACTTGGAGAGATAGCGCAAGTTGAGTTGGCAGCGTGGGGGCCAAGGAGGCTACGTTGGATGAGAGGCCTAGGGTTTGAGAGAGAGAGGCCAACGTTATATAAGGAGGAGAGCCTCCTCATTTGGGGCATTCGATGTTTATGATATTGAGCTAGTCATTTTGACTTCTTGAGCACGCTGGTTGTTTAGCTAGTCTGCAACACCGTTTAGTGCACCGAGTGTCTCCGTTCGGAGATCTTGCCCTCAGCCCTGGGGGACTTTGAGTGCCTGCTCGGGTGAGGTTGTTCCATCAGTATTTTGCAGGAGGATTGGTGTTTGGCTTTTGTGGAGGAGCTTTGCATTCAGAGACTGCGCAATCTTGAGAGGGAGGACGCAGTCCATTCTTGGGGAGCTCTGGATTGGGTTTCTTTTGGAGGATTCGAGCCTGGAGATTGAGCAAGGGGCCAGCCCTTGCCCATTGGAGGATTTTGGTAGAGTTTGTGGCCGTATTTTGGTGGTTTCCATTCAGCCTTAGCGCCGAGCCTTGGAGGATAGCGTAGATCCTCAAGGGGGTGATTTTCGGGGGTCGGCCATTTCAGAAATGCTTTCTGGGTTTTTTTGGGTTTGGTGAGCAGAGGCAGATTTCAAAATTTCAGCTCATTTCGAGGAGGGGAGCAGCCCCAAATCCTCATTTTGTTTCAGCAGTGGCAACTACACGGTAGTTTTCCAGCAGCTTGGACGTAGATCAAAGAGCAGCCATTTCCTTGTCATTCTGAGAGTATTTTTTCACTTGCCTTGAACAAGTCTAGGTGCCATCACTCTGATCACCTATTGTACTCCCTTATATTTCTTAGTATAATAAAATGGCTTAGCATTCTCTCTATATTTCTGGAGTATTTGTTACATGATCGATATATGTTATTGTATGCTTGCACTACTGTTATTTCTCTCTTTGAGCATTTCAGTTACTATACCATTTGGTGTGTTTTCCCCATACTCTTAAACAAAGTCTGGAAAGGGCCAGGTAGCCTCCAGATCTCACCCTCTTTTCGGAGGTGAAATATCTGGTAAACACCCTCCCAGTGCATCTCTGGTTGGAGTTTGCTTGTGTTTGAGAGATATCCTTGAAACGAGATATTACACTTCAATTCTAACTGAGTCCTCCATGCATGAGCCACCAATAACCCTAGGAATTGCGTAATTCCTTTAGCCAACTGATTTGCCAAATCTGCTCACTGAAATAAAGTGCTCCAAGAGAATAAATTGATATTTATTGTTGGATTATTATTAAGGGCTAATAATAATTGACATGCACCTATTTTTAGATTGACGATCCATAAAGAGACTTTGCCCAATATTCTAAAAATAGAATTCCATCTATTTTTCACATTTGATCAACCATCTACAAATAGCATCCTGCGACTTATAGAATATGCTCACCATGTCTAAAAATAGACATACACTTAAAAATAGCCTGCGGGCCCCACTTAGTGAAGGTGCTTACTTTTCACTAAGCTCATCATCTTGTTGAATCTCGACAGTCTTCTCACTCTTTTATCTAGAAAACCAAAACATAAGCTACATCTACAAATCTATTTAACAGCTTTGCAAAGGAAAAAGTTTTAGTCGTATTAGGAAATACCCCCTTGTGCTGGATGAGAGCCGGCCTACAGCAAAAGTAGCACAAAGTGATAGTTAGTACTTGGATGATCAGACTTATCCTTTGTGTAGCTCTAGTAGGTAACACATTCTTTGATCGTTCTCACTTGCTGAAGCATAATCTGATTTGAAAGTTTCGATTGGTAAGATTCAGTAATTATACTGCCTTGTTGACTTTCTTCTATTAATGCCATTGCCCTAAGGATTTGAGGCACCAGTTTATAAAAAATAGGTTTGATTGGAGTACTTTTTTGCTGTTTTTGAACATTTCATCTTCTGTTAGAGAGCATTTATTGTAGATCTGCCAATAGTAGTTGCAGTTCTGAATGTTATTTGCTGATTTGAAATAATTAACATGCTGATTTAAAATGATATGTTGCAGACCACCAAGCCTTACACAGATCTAAAGTATCGGTGTTCCGATTTTTAAGATTGGAAGTAAGATCTGATTAGGATACCCCTCCTAGAGTTGGCAAGCATCAACTTAAATCTGAAGCAAGATTGGTTGTGTTGATGACAGAGACACCTTCCCTGATCTGTTCGCTTGGAACCCATTCAGACTAATTTCTCAAAGGACAATTTTGAGTGATAGAAAGGAAGAAATGAGAACAAGAGTTAGAGATGCTCTCTTTCTTATTTGATAGTAAAATATTCAAATAAGAAAACAATGATTGCATATCTTCATTTTAATATTGATTTAACATTTAAAGTAATCAGCATTAATGAATCATTTGTCCTAATATACCCCCGACTGAAACGTATGTGGGAGATTAGGCTTATCTGTGTATGTGCTCAACAGTCTCTTATATGAGATTTGGTGTTTAATTTGTTTGTATTTCTATGCTTTCAAGATTTAGGTATGCATCGTTACTTTTCTTGTGCAACCGGGCCAGCGATCCTAAAATGTAATTGGCAAAAAGGTCGTTTAAAAATAGAAAAATAGTGGTCAAGTGAATCCGTATCGCAGGGTAATGATGATTATAAATAAAGATCCCAATTCAAAATATGCATCTCATTTGGCTGCTTATTGAATCAAGCTTAGTTACAACGCACATGGCCTCAATCTCAGCAAAATGCCTGTATTGAGCACATGCTAAAGAGCATTGTACAAAAAAAAAGGAAATGAAATGCATATGAGAGATCAGATTTCTGTGAGGTTTTAACTGGGAAACACCTGGAGAGGATTATGACAAGCTAAGGATAGATAGCGGAAAATCTTTGTTACAAATTTAATTGAGGTGGCCTTTGTTTCTCTTCTTGAACAGATGTGGTCTTCACTCTCGAAAATTGCGTCATTGTCAGATCATGTGCGTATCTTTTGTGGCCATGAATATACTGTGGTAAGCATTTTTTCTTTTTCGGAGAATACCTAATCATTTTCTAGATTGCTTCTAACACACGCACATTAACATGCTAAGTAATGTTCCACTGTTTTTAGTCGAACAGTATAATCATTAATGGTAGTTGTAAGATTCAATATTTTTTGCGATATCGTGTGTACATGTACATATTTATACATAAGAGCTTGAGGTTGCAGTATCAGAAGGCCTTCTTCAGAAACCTTTCTTAGAGTAATCCTTTTCCAGTTTGTTACCTGCTGTTTTCTGGGTAATAGTAAGAATTAGACCATGCAATCTCTAAATATTTCTGGAACTTCTGAGCATATTACTAGAAAACATTCACCATGGAAAACTTACCAAGGTACTTGCACTAGAGATGTTCCGTGAAATTTATTATTGAGTTTGAATAATATTTTAGAAAATGGACATTCTCATTATTAGATTTCCAAATTTTTGGTTGCCAACAGAGCAACGCAAAATTTGCATTGTCCATAGAGCCAGGCAATGATGCACTTCGTTCTTACGCAGCACGTGCATCCGAACTTCGGAGCAAAGGCTTACCAACGGTATGGTGAATATCTTATATAGTATCTGTCTCTTGCATGCCAAGTAGGTGTTATAGATTTCTTTTATACCTATTATAAATAATGGAGTGTAGGATAATCTCGTCTCTCTGATCAGGTACCATCAACCCTAGCAGAGGAAAAATCATGCAATCCATTCTTGCGTCCTTTCAGTGCCGAAATCAGGAAGTCTTTGAATATTCCAGACACTGCAAGTGAGGCAGAAGTCTTAGGCAGAGTTCGCAAGGCAAAGGATATGTTTTGAACAATCAAATCCATTGCTATTGTCAGGATTTAGAACGAGTTCCAAGCAAGTATGGCTGATATTGATGATAAAAGTGGACTATGGCCCAGTGCCGAGTATTTTTTTTTTAAGAGATGACACGAGTGGAAATGAGGTATCTACATTTAGCCTCGGACAATGATTGGGTTTGAGTTTATCACAGCAATATTTCTGAAGGCAATATCATAACTGGTTGCTAACAGCGTGCATACTTATTCCAATATTGTTTTAGCATAGGAGAGCTTGTAATTACCACCCACAATTCAATTTTCAGGAGTATGAAGAGACAAGATTATGTGGTCTCGAATGTTGATTCTATATTTTTTGATACTGTACAGAAAATCAGAAGAATATTTTCTGTTCAACAACATTTATATAATCTAGTGATAGTGTACTGTTTAATATTCAGTACATTGCATCGGAAACATTAAGTATGCATGGTGGAATGCATGCAAATAAAAAAGTAAAAACGTAACCCAGGGTAGGCCCCATACCACCATAATTTTGGGGATACATGGTGTTGAATTTGTACCCAGTAAAATTCGGGTTAGGAAGCAAAATTTTATGTTTTTAAATGCCATTCAAAATGATTCTTGCTAGCCCCAGGTTAGTTACTTACATAATTTTGCCTTTTAATTACTATACATGTGATTAGTGTAAGCATTGTGATCGAATCGCTTTATTATTTTGTGGGTTGAGTTTTATCACGAAAATCATCATTATGAATATGTTGTTCGGAAGTCCTTTGTTACATTGTCCTGATCAGTTGGGTGAATTGTTGCTTCACTGATTGTTATGGATGCAGGATAAGAAGTCCCTATTTTATCATGAATTGTCATCACAAGCGGATGAAACATCATTGTACACTATGTGCATCATACTTCCATCTATGTTGGTTTCGTATAACGATGTGCATATATTGTAAAATTGAAAAAGAGCACACTAACATTTTGTGTTCTCATAAATATATGTTCATTCTATTCTCCTAGTTATAGATAGTATAGTTAGCATATTGATGAGTTCTTACTATTATGTTAAATACTTGTCTCCTAACTTGACATATTCATGGTGAACAAGTAATTTGTAGTGAATACTAACTATTTTTGTGCTTATTGGTGAGAGCCTACATTATGAGCTTCATCATTTGCCTATTTACATTGTCTGATCATTGGGTGATTAATACTCATTATACTATTTCTTGCTTAAAGATGCATTTAGTTTTGTTCTTTTTTCGTATTGCATAGTTTGTCAAGTACCCTACGAAACTTTCCTGGACAAGCGCAAGTAAACGGCAACTAATGGTTATTCAACTAGGAAAACCTAGAAATCTCTTTTAAAGTTAGCTATTCTAACCCTTGATCATTGATTTGCATTATGTTGAGAATGAAATGAAGATATCAATAATAGGGGAGATAAAATAGGGATATTGCAAAGAGCACAATAATGCAATAAAAACCATTTTTCGTTAATGAATGAAATAGTGGAAAACACTGTAATATGCAAAGCAATACAAATTCACTAGAATAGTGGTAGCTCATCTATGAGAAGAGATGTGTTTCCTATGCTCATGTGTAGAAAAACTCATTAAGTAATATGGGCCTTGAGGAACCTAGTTGATACATCAATTTCTTGAGGCCACAACTTCTGCATACAAATTCAGTTTGGGGCATTTCTTGGATCAGTACAAAGATTATTCTCATATCTATGTGTCAATTGTAAAAATGCATAAAAAGTGCTTGAAAAATGCACTAGAAATTCAGGGCTTCCAAACCTACTATAAAATTGACAATCTATGTGATTGTTTCACAGTTGGTGGCGAATTTGAGTGTCCACTTGAATCCATCGCCCATCTTTAGGAAGAAATGGCCTCAACATAAAATTCCTCAATTCGATGGGGAAACTTTTGTTGGATCTGGTTCCTGGTGATCCATTTACCTTGGTTAAGAAGTTTCCCTACTTTGAAACTCTATTAACGAATGAAATGGCAGAATACATTATATTATGCTAACCAATACAAACTAGCTAGAATGGTGTTAGCATATCTTGAATAAGAGATGTGTTAGCTACCACTCATTTGCAAAAAAGCCTATGACAAAAAGGATAACACTGCAATTTAATATAAATTCTAAAACCATAAGAGAGAAAAACACTAGCCTTGGGAGATAAGGTGGTGAAATTAATGTGGGACCCAACGAGCTTAATTGGCACTTTCTCAAGGATGTAACTTTCTCATATGAACTCTATATACAATGTTTCTTCGCTAATTACAATGCTTATTTCTAGATTTGCATTCGGTTGGTGTGGTAACCTTTGATTGCCATGTCATGTCAATTGTCAAAAGAGCCAATTTAAGTTCCCAAAAAATGTGTCAAAGCTTTAGGATTTACAAAATTGTTGTAAAATTAATTGAGTATAGGACTATTTTGAGTTGGTGGAAAATTTGGTTGGCTACCTATATCCACCTAGATCAATTATAATCATAACTTATAAATTGAAGTGACTCAAGCTCGACTCCCTTATATTCAAGGAACTATCATAGAAAAATTAAAGAATTCTAAAAAATATGCATTAAAACAATGTTTACTCCCTACAAAACCTTTAGGTATCTCATAAAACCTATAAGAGAATCTATTCAAAGCCTTGATACTCAAGTTGTTTATAGACTACCATGTTCTTGAGACATTCTATTTAGAGGCCAAACAAGTGATCCAAATCATGTTGGTATCAAAGAAGATAGACACAATAGAACCAATAAGTCAACATTAGTAGAACATTTTGATAAAGATCAAGCATTCTGTTAGTTTTGACAAAACCATGACTCACCAAAACTTAAGACTAGAATTTTAAATTAATTATAGAAGCTTTAGAAATAGGAAAACGACACCCAGTAATAAACCTAATTTTAAGGTTTGAAACATGGATTGCAAAATATTTAATGTGGATTATCTAGAATCCTTTAATCGATAATCTAATAAATTGCAAAATTTGTAAAAATAAGGCCTAGTAATCGTAATAGAGGATGATTTAATCTCAGATCATCTTAAAAACAAGTAATAATGATATTTATAAGATAATATTAATATAATGTAATATCATTAAAAACTTATACTAATAAATATCTAAAAAATGTTAATAATACTTATAATATCAATAATATTAACATGCTATGTCTCATCAAATTTAAATATTATTAATATCATTAATCATGTATCTCTTCTTATAGTTGCATAAGCACTAGCTCGTTGTTCGCAGCACGTCAACTCCTCCCCCTCCTCAGCATTCGACCATTGATGAGGTTGTTGCCTTTTAGGAAATAGTAAACGCCCTCTCAAACAATCCTCAAAGCTAGGAAGGACAATCGAAGTTTGTGAAGTAATCAAACTCGATTCCCTCAGTGGTTTCCCCTGTTCTATGGATGCATGGATAGAAAAAACATGGAAATCAATGATGAAAAGTAACATAAGGCTTTATGCGTGTGAAAATGTTTTTTTTTCTTTTCTATTTGAACTCAAGGAGGTTAGAGATGTGGTCTTCAAGAATGGTCCTTATATTTTTGGATCTCAAGGGATGTATTTAAATAAGTGGTCTTTGGACTTCAATCTGGATGAGGATATTTTCACTATGATCCTTGGCTGGGTCAAACTACCTGGGCTTCCTCTCTCTCGCTGGAGTGATGATTGCTTGAGAGAAATAGGAAATGTTGTTGGGAGATGCTTGGACAAGGCTGAACCAAAGGGATCCCAATTTGCATGCACCAAGATCTTTGTGGAGGTTGATCTGGAGAAAGGATTTCCTTCAGAAATCAACCTCACTCTAGGAGACTGGAAGCACTGGCAAACTCTAGATTACGAGAAAAACCCCTTCAAATGTTGTTTCGGTCATGAGTATGGCCATTTCACAAGGGACTACAAAAAAGCCCCTACTAGTAAGTGACCTGATTCTGTTGTGGACCAAGGAGAGAATAAACAGACACAAAACAAGGAGGAAACAAAGGAAAATACTCGAGGGACAAGAACCAAAGTTTTCAATTGAAAAATGGGGATCCTTCATCATCAAATTAGTATGAAGTTTTGCAGAAACTCGATGAGAATGAACCAGTAGATACAAACCCTAATATAAATCAAGGAACTTCAGGAGAGGAAGCACTCGAAGTAGAGCATGAAGAAGGACAAATAAAGGAGATCAAGGAGACTCTAAATCAAGAGGAAAATGTTGAATTGCTTCATTTGGAGGTGATTCCTATAATATCGCAAATTGCTTCATACCCTGTTGTGTCCTCACAAACTCATGTTGTGCCTTATTCCTCGGGAATTGGGAACATTGAAGGTGAACCTCTCATGATAGGAGTAATCACTAGAAACAAGGCACAATCTTTTGTATGGGTGGAAGATGGTAACAGTCATGAAATGAAAAGCAACAAAAAAAAGAAAGGTAGGCCACAAAAGAAAATAATGCAAGAAAGAGAGGCAGAACAAAACAAGAAAATGGGTAACCAAATGATAATCACATAAATCTTAAAAGGAAAGGCACATAAAGGTCAAAAAATTCTAGAAGAAAAAGGAAGTTCTCTTCAAACCCCTCTTAAAAAACTATGAAAGTTTTTTCATGGAATATAAGGGGTCTAGGAAGCCTTGCAAAATCCTTGGTGGTCAAAGATTTGGCGAAATAAGAGAGACCGTGGATACTTCTTTTATAGGAAACTAAGCTTGAGGAAAAGGAAGTCTACAAGGCAACACAAATATTTTGGACAGAGAGTGGTGGATTTGCGTAAGAGTCAAAGGGTGCTTCATGCGATCTAGGTATGTTTTGGTATGAAGCTCATTTCAAGTTAATTGACAGTCTTAACACCCAATTTTGAACAACAGTTCTCTTGAAATTCCTTAAATTTGATTAAAGAGAGGGAGTGGCATCAAAACTATATAATGGAGCGAGATTTCAATCTCACTCTGAGATATGCAGAGAAGTGTGGAGGAAGCTCTATTAGGGATCCATTCCAAGAATGTATGGAAGATACAATAAGTGAATGGGACTTAGTCGATATCCCACCAAAGTTGGGAAATATATTTGGACAAATTGTCGCAGTGGAGATAGTCATATAGCTACCCGATTGAACCAGTTTTTAATTCATAGTAGTTGGTTATTAAAGGGAATAGAGTGCAACTCCTCCATCTTCGTACATGGAGTGTCAGAACATTATCTATATCCTTGATTTTGGATTACAGGGAGGACCTTGGTCCAATTCCATTTCGCTACAATTTGTCCTAGCTAAAGGACGAAAGTATCATGGACTTAATCAAGCAATCATGGAGAACCCCTGCCATAGGTTCACCTTCATATGTATGGGAAACAAAGTTAAAAAATTTTAAGGAAACTCTTCAAAAGTGGCTAAAGGAATCATATCAGCCCCTTGGGAAAAAGCGACAAGAGCTAATAAAACAATTAGAACAATGCCAAAGGCTGATTGAGGATAGCATTGTTGCATCATGGCATATTGAAAAAGGAAAATAGCTAACAAAGGAAATCTATGTAGCGAGCAGGCAAGAGGAAGGATTATGGCAACTAAAATCTAGAATTTTGTGGCTCCAAGTAGGGAATCAGAACACATCATTTTTCCACGAACAAGAAAAAGCTTGTGATTTAAGGAACATGGTTAAATAGATCGTTCCTAAAGGAAGACCGAAAGTAACCTCCTTTGAGGAGATTAAGTTGGATTAATTTCATCACTTCCTGGCCCTCTACCATGAAGATATAGAGTTTGATATGTCCCAAACTCAGGAATTTCTTCAATGTATATCTCCCATTATGTCAGACTCTGATAATTTGTCTTTAACTAAAGAGAGCAGAAGTTGAATTCCTGGATGCAATCTAGAATTTGGATCCAAACAAGGCCCCTGGTCTAGACAATTTAGCATAAGATTTTTCATGGCCTTTTGGATCATGCTTAAAAAAATTTTGTTAAGGATGTTGAATCATACAACAAGAAAAGAGAAGATCGGTGGGAGCACTAACTCCTTCTTGCTCTTATTCAGAAAGAGATGAATCCAGTTACTTTATCATGCTTCTGTCCCATCTTGTTATGCAACTTGGCCTACAAATTCCTAACAAAGATTATTGCAACCAAACTAAAAAATATGCTTCTAGAATTTATCTCAGAGAACCAGGGTGGTTTCATGCAAAACAGGCAAATCTTAGATACTATAATTTTTGTCTAAAAAGTGATACACTCAAGCAAGGAAGTTGGAGAGTCAAGCATGGTGATCAAACTGGATATGGAAAGCGCCTTTGATCGGGAAAAGCACTCATTTCTCTACTCAATGCTTGAAAATTGGGATTTTGTAATGAGTTTATTCGATGGATTAAAGCTTGCACTGGTTCCCCTTGGATTTCACCCCTGATCAATATTCAACCTTCTTCCTTCTTTGTTGCATCTTGAGGCCTTAGGGAAGATACCCTCTGTCTCCTCTTCTTGATATTATAATGGTTGAAAGTCTGAGTAGAAACCTAGAAAAAGCCAGACAAGAAGGAAAATTGATAGGGTTGAATATAGCATGAAAAGTCAAGGGAGTGAATCAATCTCAATTTGCAGATGATACCTTGTTGTTGGGAGGAGCCTTCAAAATAATAGTGGGATGCTTCAAAAAGATTCTAGATTTATATCTAGATCTGTCTAGGGGGATGATTAATAAAAAGAAATGTCAGGTTTATGGGTGGAATTGTTCAAACTCCACATTGATGGAGATATCAAGGATTTTAGATTTTCCAATAGCTTTAGAATCAATATCCTTCAAGTATCTTGGAATCCCCATCTCTTTGGAACCTTCCAATGCAAATGATTGGGAAGAGATTCTACAAAAAATAAGAAAAAGAATACAATCATGGGGAGCACAATGGTTAAATATTCCAAGATAGGTAGTATTATTCAAATATGTTATGTCCTCTCTTCTACTCTTGAATAACTCATTTTATTAGATGAAATTCAATATGGTAAGTGTCTTATGTTTCATGATGCCCTTATTACTATAAAATTGGACGGTTTCTTATCCTATCAAGCTTATAGAAAGAAAATCCATGTTGACATATATACCTATGGTGATTACCATTTCCACTACCTCCAAAAGAAAATCATTTTAAACACCCAATCTCCCTTGAAAAAGAAATCATTTCTAGATTAGCATGGTAATCTACAAGAATAAATCTACATAAAAAAAACCTACTAGCTATATTTAGTGTGACTCCATCCTTGTATTCCACCTTAGAAAATCTATATGTGCTCTTAAACAAACTCCTTAAGCTTGGTATGCAAATATGGATAGATTTCTTCTTGATACCTACTTCACTAGATGTCATTCTAACCCCAATGTCTATACGAAGAAAGTAGGAAGCCATCTCCTAATACTTTTTCTTTTTGTTTATGACCTTACCCTCATTTGTAATGGCCCTACACTTTTAAGCCATGTAAAATCAAGTCTTAAGAAGAAGTTTGAAATTATAAACTTACGATATTTGCATTATTCACTTCGCCTCCAAGTATTTTAAACCAAGGAATAAATTTCCCTTTCTCGATCTAAGTATGCATCTGAACTTCTTCGCCATTTTCACATGGAAAATTGTAAATCAACCCCTTCACTCGTTTAGTTTGGAGTCAAACTTGCTTCCACCTACAATACACCAAAAGTTGATGCCACTTTGTACCATGAGTTAGTTGGTAGCCTTTTATATTTGGCTCATACCTATCATGATATTTCCTTCGTTATTGATCTTGTTTCCATGTATATGGAAACACCCCATGAAAGTCATTAGAGAGAAGGAAAATTGATACTTTGGTATATTCAAGTTATAGTTCAGTTTTGGATACATTATAGTTGAAGGTGGACTCATTTGTTGGTTGGTTTCACTAATTCATATTTTGTTCAAAACCTTGATGATTGAAATTCTACTACATGTTATGCTTCTAGTCTTGGTTTTGGACTTGTAATATGTAATGAGTTATTTACCTTTCTTCAGTAGAAGTAGAGTGTCAAGCAGTGATTAGTGAAAGTCCAGATTTTTTTTGGCTTTGGTAGATCCTTTTAGAGTTTAGATTCCTTTAGCAACATCCTACCACCCTCTGGTGTAACAATCATGGTGCTATCAAGGTCACCAAAGATCCAATCCAACATGATCATGGTAGAAATCAAATTGAGCTACAAATTCACTTCATCAAAAACCTACATACATTGAAGTGTTCATTTTCCCTATAGAAAATCAGGCTACAAACATTTTCATAGAGTCTCTTATAGAAGGAAATTATTCTAAAATTTGATTTATGTTAGGAGTTCAAGAAGTTGTCATTAAAGGGGTATAGGCTCTAATGCCTCCTTCCTTTTCCTATCTTGTAAATCCTTAAATCTTATCCCAAGTTGTTCTTAAGGGTGAATGTTAAGATATTTAGACAGATAGGAGTTCATTAAGTTTAACTTGGCCTAATGTGTTTATTAGGTAAAAGTGTGTCTCTTGATTACATGTTATCTATATTCAAATGTGATGGTCACCATGTTGGAAATACTGAGAAGGGGGCGTGAATCAGTATTCCTTTCAATTAGAGCATTAGTTAATCTTCAATTATTATCAGTGTTTGTATAATTATAGCAGCAAACAAGAGGAACACAAATGCACACAGTTTTTAAGGTGGAAACCCACTCCGGGACAAAAACCACCTAATGCTTTTCTAATAATTCTTTAATATTCAACTCCAATTGAAAATAAAGCTCCAACTTCCTAGAATATAGAAAATCATTCTTCTCCAGCTCCCACTAGATGGATGCTCCAACACCCAAGATTATTCAGTAGTCAGCTGAACGGATGCCCCAACACCAATGAGCTACAACTCACCCTAGCACCACCCTACCACCCTATAGAAGAATAAAAGAAGAATGGACTCATGTACCAGGGAAAATGGTCCACTTTACAATGATATAGAATGATGTAGAAGAAGAAGATATACTAGACCATAACCCCAACTTTGACACAACCACCTAATGATGATCCTAGACCTCCCAACACTACCTCTTCAACCCTTGGCAGATAGATACTAGTATAATTTGTACAATAATGTATTTACAATGACTAAGTACAATGATACCTTTACAATGATTGTATGCAATGTTGCCCACTTGAAGACTTCATATGATGAACTTATTGATGTTGTTATGCACCTTGGTTGTTGCTCTTGTCATGCTACCCTCTGCTGCACCTTGCTTTGCTTTGCTGCCATAGAAAGTCTGGTCCTTTGCAACCCTTGACAACACATGATCTAGCTTTTTCTTGCCTTCTAGAAGCTCGATATTGAATCTGGTGTATATCTGTTATTTCAGATCCTCAATATATTATTTTCGGTCTTGTAGTAGTCCTCTGAGTCGTCTTTCCAATGCCATAGGTCTGACCCAATTTGGATTCTTCAAGAGAGAGTTATACCCAATCTCTCACAATTCCCTAATTATAGATTGTTTCAGCAGAGCGCACTTGTAAGGCGTGCCACATGTCACTGTTTCTTCATTTGGCTCTGAAATTGATAGAGCGAAAATTACATATTGTGCACTATCTGCCACTTTTTACGGAATTCCAATCCAATACTCAAAGAGAGAGTTATGATGATTTTACCAAGGTCACTTCTTTGAGATGAATTTCAGGAGCCTGCAAAAACCCTGACTTCCACAGATTATATCTCCAAAAATATTGTGCACCTTGATCTGAAATTTTTACAGTAGCTTCCTCAAGATTTCAGCTTCGCCTCATAAAAATTTCAGCTTCTGAACCTTCATAGAAAAAAAATTAGGCGAAAATGCCACGATGACGTGTTTCATATGGCTGAATCCCTTGCATAAGGAGGAAATGAGGATCACAATTTATATAAATGCTTAAGTTGAGAGGGGCTTCAACAAGTGAACGTGGGAGGGATTTTAGGAGTTTAAAAAATATTAATTATGACTTTTCAATGACCCATGCCCTAACCCCATGGTGTTTTAGCCCAGTAACTGGGGGTACAAACTTCAAACATGAATATCTCTCAAACCGTGAAGAATTACATGGTGTGCCATATATCAACGAAAACATCTCGACAAGTAGAAACCATCAAAAGCATTATTGACCCAGAATATATTAATTTGGTAGGTCAAAATTCCTATGCAATATTGGGTTAGCCCCTGGTGCTGCTTGGGTTGACATCAATGACAACCGCTGATCAACACACCATATGTTCTAGAAATAGAGTGATCTAATGGCTCATATTATCTTCGATACTAACAAATATTCATTTGTGGCTTAGCACTTGATTGGTCCATGACATTTGGTTAAAGAACATTGAGGGTCACGGTTGATGAATACTTCTGGAAAAATATCTTATGTAAAAAAATAGTTCTTTTGCATTAATAAAATAGCATCAAGTGGCTACATTGGTTGGGGTTGGGAACAAATGGTTTTAACCATGTAAAATTATTGATGTTATAATTTGTGATATGGTTGTGTGAGTGGTTATTGAAGGTGTTCATCTTGTATGAATACATTTTTTCTCTAACATTTACCTTGCCATGAGAATTTTTCAACTCTGAGTGCAATTCCAAATGTTTGAAATATGGTTGTCGCCATATACTCACATCCAAATAGTCAATCCTCAAATTTCATGCACCATGTAAATTAGATGGACTAGCCATAACACATTTCAAAATTACACACCATTTCCTCAAGCTTGAAGAACTAATCATATAGGCTCTAGCCTTTGCATAAGAAAAAATCACAATCACAAGGGAATTTTCCAACTCATACACTTGGGAAACACTAGTGATATTAGGACAACAAATTCATCCATTTATTTGAACTCATACAATCCCTAATTGATGTATCCAATATTTTATCTCTGACATATGTAGATCTATAAGTTTTTGATGATCTTGACTCTGTCTATCTTAGGCCCAATTAGGCCTCGTGTTTGAACCATCACTTTGATACCACATTGTAACATACTTTCCCCCATAAATTCTATTACGAAGGTGGGATAATAAATTTTTCCTCTTAATCATATTCTTAGTAGGACTCTAAAGCCACTTTAAGCTCATGGACACGTTCTACTCATTTAGAGCTTTCCAACAAATATATTCTTGCTCAAATTCAAATATGAGCAATAAGTTATGGCCTCTTAATGTTTCTTAAGGGTTTTCTCTTTCCTCCCATGTGGTTATTCTACGTCATATTTCATACACCAATTTCACCATCATGGACCTTGTTTGTACCCTTTAGATTTGCATTCCACTTTATCACCTATACAGATTTATTATAGTTTAGTCAAATTTTATTCTTAATTATAAGGAATATCACATCGCTTTTATTTTTGTGTGACATGGCTTATCACATTGCCAAAATATTTGTTTATATGATATATCACACCAAAGTTTTTGTGGCATGATGCATAACACCTTCTAAAATCTTCACTCACCATGATGTGTCGTTCTAAATATTTTTGGGTGTAATAAGTCATTCCTTCAAAACCTTCCTTCGTAGCAATGTGTCACATAGAAATTATTTTCATACAACGCATGAAACCCCTCTAATTTTTTGAAAATGTCCAAGACTTCAACTTCCCCATCTTCCTTACATTCTTCCTTTCTTCTTCCTTCTGCCTTATTATTTTCCATGATGTGGTGTATCACACCTTGAAAATTTGTGTGATACATCACACCACAAGAAAACATATTTCTTGTGATGTGGACTTCCTCTTATCCCTTAAACCTTTATGTTTGATGAAGTCACAATGTCATTCACTAATAATTTTACCCATGCTTCACGAGAAAAAATTCAAATTCATTTGTCAGTGTTTCCCAGATTTTATAAACAAACGCATGCCAAGACTACTCTAAGTTAAAAGAGGTATTCTCCACTCAATTAAGGATCATTAATTGAGGCCTAAACTAGCACCTCCTTCACATGCAAGTATTATAAGTTGAGGGTATTAAGACCCAAGATACCACTTATATTATTTAATTATCTATATTATGGGGTGTCAAGTGAAACATGTATGAGATCCCACGAGGTGTAGAATAGACGGTGATGGGGTGTACTGTTAAGTAACTTCGTGATGTGAAGGTCACTGGTTCGAAACTCAGTGGGAAAAAATCCAGTCATGTTAAGGGCTAGTGTGGCCCGGGCTGGGTGCGATCCATGGTGATTATGATGACTTAGATGCCCATAGGTCGTGATTTCTCAAGCCACGGGTCAAGCTTGATGTAATCTCTATGAACTCAGACCACTTGACAAAAAATAAAAATTAAACATGTATGAGAATTAAAAAAAAAAAGGAACTCCTTTTTATCCAAAATTATTATGGTTAATGCACAGGCATACTTCCTTTGTCATTGGATTATTTAATTCCAGGGTTTGTTTGCACCTTTTATCTAATAGAAAGGAATACTTAAGGGAAACACCTTTGTCTTGAAATAGAGGATCCTCTTATGCCTACTCAAAGCCTAAGTTACTCAACTATTGTTGTCATGGGCTTTTAACCTTTGTCAACAAAGGGGATGTGACCTAGACCGAGGCTCTTTAGTTAGTCACAGTTGTTTTTGATTGTGAGTCTCGATGATTTTAAAGGCTTCGTTGGACTTTGTATCTTTTCCTCTTGTGTAAAAAAGAGCCAGGGAATCCTAGAACTAAGTAAGCCATATTTACATGTATCCTAAGCTATGTGGGAAAAGGGTGGGTGTGGCATGAATAGAAACAAGTCACAATAAAATTAACACCAACATTACATGATCAATTTCCTTTGTGTGTGCATATGTGTACATGCTCATGAAATGAAGAAACGTTGGGGTTGGAAGTGGGGATGGAAATAAGATTACCACCAACACAACATGAATAATTTTTTGTGCGTGTGACATGGAAGAAATAGGAGGGTGGGAGAATGACGAGAGGTGAGGATGGAAACCAATGGCAATAAAATTGGCATCAGTGCAACATGATAAATTTCCTCTATATGTGTGCACATGCATGTGCCATTGAGACTGCAATAACATTAAATTGTTTCCTACACATGAAGTAATGGGCCCAATTTGTAAATAAGGATCATTATGACAAATAAATAAAGATACTTTATAGTCAAAAGATGTTGGGAGAGAGATAAGAAAATAAACTAATTAACTATTAGACAATCACATAAGGAACAAATAAACTATGCAAATGAAATCTAAAAGTTAAAGAGGGATGAAAGAGAAATCATCTATGCTTAACTATGTTTCAATGATACTATGTGGAAGTTTGAGAGATCATAATGAAAGTAGTCTTTATTAATTTAAATGTTGCCTTAAAGAAAATTCATATCCCAATTGTTGGAGCATCTCATTTGTAGTTCCCTCATGTTCCTCAACATATTTCTCTTCATCATTGTCATCACCGTCCTCCTCATTATTTGTATCATTATCATTGTATTAATTTCCACTAAAAAAAATTTCATCTAAAAAGACTTATTGCTTAAAACTATATTTTCCTAAAATCCCCATTGCCCAAAGCTAGTTTTTTCCTACGAGGTCTACTTTGAACAAAACAATGCATCTTTGATAAGTGACATATTTTAGAGTATGGAGTGAATGGACATGTTTATTGGGGTCATTGAGCATTAAGAAGCTAACATAATTCAATTTCAATATCCAAAAAGATAAAACTTGGTGTAGTCTGTGTGGTCCACCTTGGACCAATTATCCATATTGGAAAAATGGCATATTTAAGAATAGGGTATGGATTGAAAATTTGTATTGGGGTCATTGATCATCATCGCATGCCCATAATTTAGTTCTAAGTTCTATAAATACAAAACACAATGGAACCTACTTTAGGAAAAAAATATGCATACATATAGAATGAGCTATTTGAAGGCAAGTATTGGTGGAAATATGTTTTTCATATCATTGATCATCATATCACTGAAATAATTAAATCTCGATCTTGAACATTTTAAAAATGAAAAATATTAAAAAAATCACATCAAAGTGTCTAATTTCCTATTATATTAAATCAAGTATATAATAAAATAATCAAACGTTATCATGCAAGTAGGTGATGGAAGTATCTTTTTGTTGTCTATGCATTATCTCTAAAAAATCATTTTGATTTTGTATGCAAGTGATAGAGTGCTATGTGTTGAAAAACGTAACTAGGTTTGGTGTTCATAATTATTATTGTACTTGTATATTTTATGTACAAAAAAGAAAGAAGAAAAATAAATTCTTATTTATTTTTCAAGCATGGTTTCATGCTCAAGGCAAATTATTATTTTATTCAAGCATGTTATTCATGCTCAATACTATTTGTATTGGTCAAATTCAAAGGACCTACCTATCAAGTTGACTCTGCCCAGGAAGAGACATTTGTTCGAGCCCCTCTGGACAAGTATAAATAGTAGATGAGTTGAGCTCGTTTGATGGCATGAGATTCATATGATCTATTCTGAAATGGAGTGAAGCAGAGGGAAGTAAAGGGAGGCCAAATTCTAATGTTTTCACAAGTAAAGGAAGGTTTTCTTGAGCTTGGTTATATGATAGATCTGTCATAACACATCTTATGTTGAAAGTTTTTTGTTGGTATTGTTGTTGTTGATGGACTTGCTGCTATTTGAAAATAAGGGCTTGATTTGGCATCTTGAAGGTTGGAGTATTTTCTTGGTCTTGGGCCTTAGATATCTCACTTTGATCCAATTCTATAAGAAGTGGAAATTTTATGTGTTTTCCCCCTTGGGTTTTGGCCCTAGCTTGGAGAGCCTAATTTCTTGTGTTCTTTTGTTTCTTTGTGATCTTCATATACATTTTGATAATTAGTTGATGAAGAAGAACACAACATATTAATAATAAGCTAGAAAACTCTCACAAGTAACTATCATGAAAGATAAATCTATCCTAATATGCAGAAAACATGATTTTTAAACAGTATGAATCTCATAAACTGAGGCACACTTTTTAAATATTTTTTCAACATTTTTTTATGAAACTTCAATTGTATAGTTTTGTCTTATTGGTATGTTAATTGAGAACCATTTCAAGATATTTTTTATGATCTCAAGGGATACATATGATGTGGTTTGTTCACTCCCATCCAAAGCACACAATGGAAAAGAATATTTGTGAACATACACTACACTCATGTGCTCATTTATTAAGTTTTTGTACCTAGAATCTAAAACATAGAATTATTTTTCTAATTTTGGGTCCTAGGATCATTTTTTTTAGTTTTAGGTTTTTGAACATTGTAATATTCCCAAGGAAAATTAACAATGATAAACAAATCATCCATGGAAAAAATAACCCAAAATTAAACACCTGGAAATATACCAAAAACTACGCATAACTGATCCATTTTATTCTAATAAAAAGAGGGTACAATATATGCTTGGAATGTATGCAACTAGGATTTCCTAAGGCAAGCTAACAAGTCCCAAACTGTGTAATCAACTGCTCAACCACTAGGAATATTTCCCCTCAAATGCTCTGCGCTGGCCCTAGAAACTACAATGCTGACTGTAAGAAACTATTGCTTGGTCCTCCTCTAGTGCTCAGAAAATTTCGGGAAATTAACCTTGGTCTCCTCACAAATAACCCACCAAAACCAAGAAATGGTTTGGCCTAATGCTAACCTCTGAAATTTTCCGCAATTTCCACGCTCTTCGACAATTGCTAGGAAAATCATCCCTCTAGAAAATAAGACAGCTTGAGGACCCAAAACTGGCTGCAAGGTCAATGAAATTCTCCTTCAGAACTCCCCACAAGTATCATATCACACCAACACCCAAATTGGCCTTCTCCCAAGCTCCCATGTGTGGCATGAAATTCCCTCCATGCAAGCTCACGCAAACACTGGTGATGACTCAATGTGCACAAAAAAATCCCCAACTAGCCCTCCAAATCTCGAGCAAATAATGGTCTGAATCACTCCCTGAAATCTCAATGAATTATTTGCTCCACAGCCAACTCCTACAAGTGATGTATATTTCCCTTTATACACCCAACCTACTAGAAACACTCCATGAATTGTTGTCCAAACTCTTGTGCACCTCACAAACCTAGTGTAGATCACCTCCTTGGGTTGGCACTCAAAGTCCACCGAAGGTAGGGTGAGATCCTCGCATGAAAATCTCGTGTGCTCAACAACACTTGCATAATTGTCTCCCAGCTCAAGCGTGCTTGGTAAGTGTAAATTTCAAATGATCAAAAAGTACCAAAGTGATGAATGCACCTCCTATTTAGTCTTGAGCCTCCAATTATTTATGTGGGTCCCATACATTGACCCTCCTCATCTATGTTCCCTCCATGAGGAAATATTAGCCAAGGGGAGAATATTTCCCTTTGGGGGTGGCCCCCACCATCCACTAGAAATTCGATTATCCCCTTTTCCCTATGTTGGAGTCTTCTTTTGGCCCAAAATTGCAAATGGGACCCCACAACCCACTTTATATAAGTTCAATCCAAAATTGGAAAAATTGATCAAAATCGATATTTCACTTAGCAACATTGCTAAGTGGGAATATCACAATCATCCCTGCCAAGATGTTGTTTTCCCTCAAGTATCTGTAATACTGGATGTTGTATTATATGCTCACCCTCCCAAGTGGCATCCTCATCTGGAAGGTTCTTCCATCTGATGAGGAACTCCCTGATGACTCTACCCCTCAATCTACTCTCCCTTCTCTCCAAGATAGCCTCGGGCTCAAGAACTTGATGCCCATCATCATCTAGTTGATGTAGCTCAGTGGTTGTTGTCACATGTTGTAATAATACCTTCTCGAGGCACGAAACATGGAAGACGTTGTGCACCCTGCTCCCAGGCGGAAGCTCCAACTCGTATGCCACTTCACCAACCCTCTTAGCCAACGGATAAGGGCCATAAAATCATGGTTGTAGCTTCTCGTCCCCTTTTTGTTTCAGCGTGGACTGCATGTAAGGTTGGAGGTGCAAGAAAAGTAATTCCCCCACCTCAAAATGTGACTCAACCCGGTGCTTGCCTAAATACATCTTCTGTTGATTTTGGGTTGTTTGAAAATTATCCTCGAGAGCTTTAAGGATGTTTTGGATCTCATGTATCCAATCTTTGGCCCTTGGGGCCTGGTTGTCTCCAAAATCAAGGTCACCGAAAGACAAAGCATCATACCATATAAAGCTCAGAAAGGTGACATAATGATGGACATGTGATAAGTATTATTGTAGAAATACTCCCCCAAGTGTATCCATTTCGCCTAAGCTCACTGTTGCCCCATCATGTAATTCCGAAAATCACCCTCGAAACATTTTTAACTATATTTGTCTGCCCATCGGTCTGGGGTGGTAGTTGGTACTAGGTGTGAGATCAATGCCCACCATCCTGAAGAGCTCCTACTAGGAAGCCCCCATGAACAACTATCCATTTCACTCACTATGGTCTTAGGGAGACCATGCAACTAGAAAACCTCCTTGAAAAAAAACTCTTCAACCTGCGAAGAATATTACCTAGATGGAATAGCGAATAAATGGGCATACTTCGTCAAACTTTCCACCACTACATATATGCAATAATGACGCTTCACCATGGGAATTATTGTGATGAATTCCATCAATATGATCTCCCACTTCCCCTCCAAAATAATGAGTGGTTGTAATAACCTAGCTGGATGAGTCAACTCCCCTTTGTTCCTCTAACAGTCCTTGCACTCTTTTACATGCCTCAGAACATCCCCCTTGAGGCCCTTCCATGTGAAGCACTCTCTAACTGTCCTATAGGTCTTCAAGAACCTTTGGTGTCCTAACAGTGGTGAATCATGCGTTGCATGGAGGACTCTCTCCCTCAACTATGAGCCCGAAACAAAATAGATGTTCCCCTTGTAGTAAATGACTTTTTACAGAAGCAATAGCACTCATCTCCATGGTTACCCTACAATATCTCACACACCTTTCGATCCTTGGAGTACTCTACCAACAACTATGCTTTCCAATCATGGCATATTCTCATGAGGGAAAGTGTAGAGGGCCTCCTAGATAGGGTATCTGGCACCACATTGTTCTTTCTCTTGACATATTTTGTGTCAAAATTGTAGGCCTGAATCTTGATGACACTCTTTTGTTGCATGCCATTGAGGCCCTTTTGCCCCAGAAAGTGGTGAAGACTGTTGTGATTAGTATTCACTATGAATGTTACCAACCAAACAATGTAGAAACTTGGTCAAAGCATGCATAATGTCCAACATCTCCTTGTTATAGATTTATTACAACCTCTCGTGACTAAGGATCTTACAACTCTCAAAGGCTATAGGATGGCCCCCTTGTGAAAATACTACGCCAATTCACTCACCTAATGCATCACACTCCAAGGTGAATGGATGTGTGAAATCAGGTAGAGCCAATACCAGGGAATCGCTCATCACCTCCTTAAGGTGATCGAATTATTGTTGTGACCTGTTGATCCATGTGAATTCCCCTTTCTTGGTCATATATGTGAGGGGTGCTGCTAACTATGAGAAACCCTTTACAAACTTCCTGTAATAGGTGAAAATTCCTAAAAATCCCCTCAACTCAGTCACATTCATGGGAACTAGCCAATCCCGGATGGCTTTAATCTTCTCCTCATGCGCTCGCACTCCATCCTCTCCAATGATATGCCCCAAGTAGAGAATCTCGGTTAGCCCAAACTCACACTTGGAAAATTTCTTATAGAATTTTTTTCCCTCCAAAATGTGAAGCACCTCCTTCAGATGTTGCAGGTGCTCCTCCCATGTACTATTGTAGATCAATATGTTGTCAAAGAACACCATCACAAATCTGCGTAGTTGCTTGTGGAACATGTGATTCATGCAATACTGGAAGGTAGCTAGGGAATTGGTTAGCCCAAAGGGTATAACCAAGAACTCAATATGGTTGTAGTGACATATGAACATTTTCTTGGTGATATCCTGATCCCTCACCCGATTCTAATGGTACCCCGAATGCAGATCTATCTTAGAGAAGTACTTGGGTCCTCTAAGCTAATCCATAAGCTCATCTATGCGGGGAATGGGGTATCAGTTTTTCAACATCTACTTGTTGAGGGATCTATATTTGATGCACATCCTCATTGTGCCATCCTTCTTCTTCACCAATAAAATTGATGAAGCGAAGGGACTAAAGTTGGTCTTGATGTACCCTAATGCCAACAACTCATGAATAGCCTGCTCAATATCAAATCGATAAGCCTTGGGATATCAATATGAGGTAGTGATGACTACCTACACCCCTAGCTCTAGCTCAATAGTGTGCTCAAACCCTCTATTGGGTGGTCATCCTGGAAGAATGTCTCCAAACATAGTTGGGCACCTGTCTAGAATGGCCTAGATGTCTGGGTGTGGTGGTTGGGGCTTCCCCCCTACATTAGATATCCTCAGCTCCACGACCCACTCTACATCACCATGCCTCAAGTCAACCTCTATCATATGCGTTGACACTGTTTGCGGGGGGTATGAGTGCATGCCTCTCAATAAAACCATCTTCCCGTTAGGCCCCACAAACTTTATCTCCAATTTCTGACAGTCAATAGTGACACGCCCAAGAGAGTATAGCCACTTCACACCAAGAAACACATTGGTGGCTAGTACATCAACCACAAAGAAATGGTTTGTTATTGAGTAGTTCCCCATCGCCATTTTCATCCCAGGAACGTATCTAGTGCATTGCATGGTATGGTCCCCTAGTACTAAGATGATAATCCATCAAAGGACTTTGTGTGTATGCCCCTCCTCTCCACGATCTTTTCATCTACGAAATTATGGGTGGTCCAACTATCTTCTAGCACCAAAACACACTACCTCCGCACCGTTCCCCTGATTCTCAAAGTAAGATACTTCGACACTCCTTGAAGCGAAGAAATAACCCTTATTGCATGAAAGAAAGGTGCTTCTCCCAATGTGGGTGGTGGTACTCCACCTCCTCCACCCATCACTAGTGGCTCATCATCACCAACATCTATCTCCTGCTCTACATCATCATCTAGCTCATTCTCATAAAATACCTCTATAAAGTGTGCCTTGCCCTTGGTGCAACGGTGCCCTGGTGGCCATGGCTCCTAGAATGTGAAGCACAACTTCCTCCTATGGAACTCTCTCATGGCCTCATCATCCATTTTCCCATGCCCTTGAGTATCTTGCTGTAGTGGGGGTCTGGTGTCTTTCCCCTCTGCTAGAGGATCAGTCTGGTGGGTATCTATGCTTTTGTCCTGGGAAGAGCATCCTTCAAATCCTGGGCTATACCCACTGCATCCTATAATGTGGTGGTCATGTTGGACCCCACTAAGCCCCTAAATGCCTCTTCTAACCCCTCCAAAAACAAAAAGACACACTTGGCCTCCAATAAATCTGGTGCCATCACCAAAATCCTCAAAAATTGAGAGATGTATGTATCTGCACTATCAGTGTGCTTAAGACAGTTAACTCACCGAAGTGATCTTATGGGTCTCTCCTCTCAAAATGTTCCAGTAACCTACATTTGAAATTATCATAAACTCTTGCATGCCCCATAGTGCTCAACCCATGAAACCACTAGTCATGCCCCACCCCGCCCTCCAAGTATAGGATGGAAATATTAATCGCTTCCACCTTCGTCATCTATTTAATATGGAAATAGACATCCAAATTCTCAACCCATGCTCGGGTTGAGCTCTTGGGAGAGCCATAAAAGGTTAGAAGGAATGATATTCCCATTTTGCGCTGCAAATCGGTGCCATGCGTGGAGCCTCCTCCACTCTGACCCTTGCTCCTATTTTTTCCTTTAAGTTGGAAAAATTATTTGAAGGCAATGGCCTCTCTGAAATCAACCCCATAGGACTGATATTCCACAAAATAGTTTCCCGTGGGCATGTCCTCCCGCCCCTATGACCATCCAACATCTGATGATAAAAATGTTGGGATAGTCGACCTGGGTAGTGTGCTAGAGACATGAGGTACATTGGGTGGGTTTTCTTCCTGATGATGCAAGGTACGTGAACTCTCACCCATGTGAATGTCACCCTAAATACCCTTTCCCTTGTTGTTGTTTTTGTTTTGTTGTCTCAACTCATCAATTCTCGTGGACAAATCATGTATAACCTTTAGGAGGTGTTGGGAAAACTCCTCTTCTTTTATCACTTTATCATCTGTGTTTTCCACCATATATGGTCCCTCAACCCCTGGATCAAGGGTTTTTGTATCAGGAGTGATCTTTAGTTTCCTTTCATTGCTCCTATACATTTTCCTCTTGTACATGATGTTTTGTTTTTCCTCTGGTGTCATAGGTTAACGACTTCTACCACAAGTTGAGCCAATACTATGATATCTTATACCACTGTAATACCCCTAAGGAAAATTAATAGCGATAAACAAAGCATGCATAGAAAAAAAAACACAAAATTTCCACACAAAATTAAACACCCGAATATACACCAAAAATTGCCCGAAACTAAGAAATTCTATTATAATAAAAAGGGGGTCCAATATAAGCTTGGAATGTATGCACCTGGGCTTGTCCAACGCAAGCTAACAGGGCCCAAGCGATGGAATCAACTTCTCAACCACTAGGAAGATGTCATCTAAAATTCTCTATGTTGGCCTTATAAATTGCACTATCAGTTGTAAGGAACTACTACTTGGACCTCCTCCGGTGCTAAGAAAATTCCTAGAAATTAACCTCGGTCTCCCCAAAAATAACCCACCAAAACCCAAAAAGGGTTTGGCCTAATGCTGACCTTTGAAATTTGCCCTAATTTTCATGCTCTCATCCAATTGCTAGGTAAATCGACCATCCAGAAAATAAAACTACTTGAGGGCCCATAATGGCTACAAGGCCAACAAAATTCCCCTCCGTAACTCCCCACAAGTATCATTGCACCCCAGCACAGAAATTGGCCTTCTCCCAAGCTCCCACATGTGGCACTAAATTCCCTCTACATAGACTTATGCAGTCCCTAATGATGGCTCAATGTGCACAACGAACTCCCACAAAATCGAGCCCAATGAGCCTTCTAAATATCCAACAAATACTGGTATGAAATAATCTCAGAAAGCTCAATGAATTCTCTACTCCAAAACCAGATCCTCCAAGTGATACGTATTTCCCTTTCTCCACCCAACACGCTATAAAAAATTCACGAATTTCTTTCCAAACTCTCGAGCAGCTCCCAAACATAGTGTAGATCACCTCCTTAGGTTGGCACTCGAAGTCCATCGAAGGTAGGGTGAGATCCTCGCATGAAAATATCACATGATCAACAAAACTTGCATACTTGGCTCTCATCTCAAACGTGCTAGGTAAGTTTAAATATCAAATGATCAAAAACTACCCAAAGTGATGAATGCACCTCTTATTTAGCCTTGACCCTCCAATTGTGCATGTGGGTCCCATACATCAACCCTCCTCATCTTTCTTCCCTCCGTGAATGCATATTAGCCAAGGGGAGCTTATTTCCCTTTGGGGTTGTCCCCCATTATCCACTAGAAATTTTATTTTCCACTTTTCCCAATGTTGGAGTCTTCTTTTGGCCCAAAATTGCAAGTGGGACCCCATAAACCACTTTTCCTAAGTTGCAATCCAAAATTGACAAAATTGATCAAAATCGATATTTTTCACTTAGCCTACATTTCTAAGTAGGAATATCACAAACACATCATAGTGGGAGACAATTATTGGTGTATTTTTCATAAAGACACTTTTCCCTCAAATTTCCTTTACTAAATTATCTTTCTTTGCTTCACTACTAGACAAATATTCCAAGGGAAGTCTAAGTCTTCATGAGACAAACCTATGTCTGAAACTAAGTATATCTCTTGAGGTAAGTGAATGCAATTTGCAACCAATATTTACTCTACCACATGTTGTAAAATGCATTTTTTTACATGACTTGAGTTCTATCAACATTGTATTGATAAAAGGATTACCCTTGTTTAATGGATGCTAGGTTACATTAGGAAAAAAGTTCAAGTTCAAGAGATGAAGCCATGGAAAAAACACGTGGGTGGAAGATGAAAGACTCTCATTACATCCAATTAGAACATATTGACAATTGTAGTGACCTCACATTGGTATAAAGGAGAGAAGACTAACATTGGGGGCATGCAAATGATGGATGATGGCCCCCACTGAGACATGTCTATTGACCACATAAAAATTTGATAGAGATCTTCGTGACATATGCTTACCATGGCATGGATGGCATGGATATGTATTCAAAGTTCATGCGCATTCCATCTTCACTTCAAATAATAAGTCCTTTATTATGTTGCAAGGTGGAACCCTTTGGTGAGGTTTGTACTTTATGGAAAGGATGGTTGATAGCTTGATCTTCTATGTGCATATTACGAGGAAAAACCCCTTTTGGATGTATACAATGTTTAAGCAAGATGCAATAACATGCCCCCAACCAACGTATGTATAAGGTGGGGTCCTCAAACACAAAATCAAAATAATACAATTGTAAAAGTGAAATTCTATTACTAATCATTGTTTTACTGTAAAAGCATGGTTTATAATAAAATTAAACACTGGTTTATCTTATTTATTATAAATTAGACTGTTATAATTTTATACAAAAATGTAATGCAGTTTCCGCAAAATGAATTTACATCATTACGTTCTACCTTTTATTTAAAAAAATGAGGTTAATGGTTTCATTCATATCCATCCTAAAATAAATACTACAATCAAAGATGGGAATAAAAATAAAATAACATCACTTTACTCATTTGCACATGTAAGTGAGTAATTAAAGATGGATAAAATTTAATGAGGCATTACATAGGTGAAAGGTGCTCTATTATTGTATTCTTAACCACTCTAAAGCGGTAACTAGAGTATAATTAAGAGAGCTCCCGCATGCGCAGTGCCTGAAACCTTCTCTGTGCTCCTGAGACAGCACCGCCGTCATGACCCTAGGAGGGGGCCTAGAGATCGCTACCCCTCTCCCTCCTGAGCTATCTTCTTTCAATAAGTTGGTGGCTAGCAGCAACAAGCGCCCTACAAATGACCTCCAGCAAAAATTCGTTAAAAGACTGGATTCAATCCCCACAGTTGAACTTCCATTTGAAGAACCTTGCAGATCGGCCCTAAACCTTGCATAACGCGGGCTCATTTGGAAGTTCACTAGGCTCTGGCCCTCGCCCAAAGCTGTCGAAGCCTGAATCGAAAGGAACCGGTCTCCCCTTATCAAAGAAGGCATCAAAAGCTACCTAGTAGGTAAAGGATACTTTGTCTTTATCTTTGAGGCAATAGAATATAAGAACCTGATATTTCAAAATGGCCCATATTTCATAGGCCCTCATGGTCTATAGTCCAATCAATGGAGCCCGGATTTTGACCCGAGCCAAGATGTCCCCTCAACTGTTCTGGTTTGGGTTCACTTGCCCAACCTCCCTCTTCACTGCTGGAACCCCAAATCATAGAAACCATAAACAACAAACTTGGGAAGTACATAGATAGAGAAGAAAGGAGAGACCAGTACTCCTGCACAAGAATTTGTGTAGAAGTCGACTTGGAGGAAGGCCTCCCTAAGGCTATTAAACTCACAATGGCTGATTGATCTCACATCCAAGAGCTTGATTACGAGCAACTCCCATTTAAATGTCGATATTGCCATGGCTACGGACACTTCACTAGATATTGCAAAAAAAAACAGTGGAGGATACCGAGACCTCAAAGTAGGATCAATGGACTCAGGTCCAGAAATCAGTCTCAAATAAACATAACAATGGAGCAAAAGGGAAAATTAATCCAACAGGTAGCGTTGCCCTTACCTCGACAACACAAGGGGAGGGGCCTTCTGTTTGTCCAAGCATAGATGCAAACTCCAACCCTTCTGAAATTCTAAGCACCCCAGAAGAACTACAAACTTCAACAGAAGCCGAAGTGGTGGAACAACAAAATAAACCAATAGGAGAAGACAAAAGACAGGAATAAACTGCCTCAATACAAATTGGATCTCCAAGAGGAGCCTCCACCTCCTCACCCTATGCAGAGATGACAAGGAAGAAGCCCCCTGAATCATCTAGATCTTCGAAAGAAGAAACTTTCGAGAGGCCCTCGAAAAGAGTCGGGAGGAAGTCTCACAGAGAGCCAAGAGAAGAAGAGGCTGAGAAGAAAAAAATGCAAGGTAGCTAGTCTACGATCGAGATGTCCATAGGCATAAACAATCAAACCAAACCTCCCAAAGGCCACCGCTCTACAAGTAAATAATGCATATAGTCTCTTGGAATTAGAGAGGCTTGGGGAATCCCTCAAAAGTGGAAGTAGTGAAGAGCCTCCTAAAATCTAAAACCCTTGAGATCCTCATGCTCCAAGAGACTAAAATAGAAGGGGCATCCCTTCTAGACCTTAGTAAAGACAAATGGAAAACAAAATTTGGGAAAGCAGTAAGTGCAAGGGGTACTTGTGGTGGGCTTTCCACTCTCTTAGAGGATGACAAATCCCATCTCGATAGCTCCTTCGAAATGCATCATTGGATCTACACTAAACTTCAGCATCTTGCGAGTAAGACCACCCTTTCCCTCTTTAATATTTATGTTCCAAATCCTTTATGCCAAAAAAAGGATTGTTGGCAAACCATTTCTGACTTTCTTGAAGCCTACTCACCTAAGAATATAATCCTAGCTGGAGATTTCAACCTTGTCTTTGAGCCAAAGGAGAAAAGAGGAGGCATTATAAGAAAGGATCACACCCTCCCCCTTGTAGAAGACTTGATCCAAGAATGGGACTTACTTGATTTCAAACCTAAAATAGGGCTCTACACTTGGTCAAATAATAGAGCACATTTATGCTCAGCTTGACATATTTCTAATACAGAGCACCCTCCTATCCTAGAAGAATATAATCTCCACCAAAATTCTTCCCAAATTGACTTCTGATCATAAACCTATCCTTCTGCTGTTAGAAGAAGAGGAAAACCTGGGGCCCATCCCCTTTCGGTTAGGCCCTCTATGGTTAGAAAGGGAAGGGTTTATGGATACAATCTAAAAAGCTTGGTCCACCCCTATCAGTGGATCGAATAGATATGTGTGGGAACAAAAAATTAAGGCCTCCAAAACAGCACTAAAAGAATGGTTAAAAAATCCCTCTTGTTCCCCCACTAGTCTTAGAAAGCAGGCCACTGAGAGGTTGCTAGATCTGCAAATGAACATGGAACAACAAGACATCACCTCCTCAGAAATGTAGAATAAGAAAGCAACTTAACAAGGCACTATCCACGCTTTCAAAGTTGAGGAGGAGACCGTTGGGTCATAAAGGTGACTGTTACAGGAAACTTCAATGATTCTCATTCAATTATCAACCCAGGGAAAGTCTTGTTATTTCAATACTGTGAACACAGTATATGCAAGTGATATCAAAGGAAAAATACTCTAAATTATCATAAGTAATAATATCTAATTTTCAAAGTTCAATCAAATCAAAGTGAAAGGGGATTATAGAATTCTTTTGACTATTCCATCTAAGTAAGTGCATAAAAGAGAAAACTACGATTGAGCAACATACTGTGATGAATTGAACAACAATCCTAATAAATTGAACAACAACTTGAATAAATTGAACAACAATTGTTTATCTAAATTTTGCAATGGAATTATATTTTAAATTAATAAATGACATCTTTCTGAATCAAACAACAACTAGACACCTCGCAATAATAATGAAAAGATCCAATTGAACTACATACAGAATTGAACAGTAGTCATGCTAAAACTAATGAAACGAGTGTAAAAGCATTGGGGGATAATGAAAGCATATAAACAATTATGAAAACATTGATTGTAAGCAAGAAAGCATGAATGATGAACTATTCTAACAAAAGAGAAAATTGTAGCATCTTATGTTCACAATTCAACCAATTAAATGATATCTCACAAAATGTATTAGATGACTGGGACGTAAGTTTTGTAATTGAATGTATAGCATAGAGGTTAGTGAAGAAACTCCCAAGGCTAGGCCCAAATCCACCAGAAGTCTATCACTAAGGAAAACTCAGAGATTGACTACTCAAAAATTCCAAAATATTTATTAAGCTTAATATTAATACATTAATACAACTAGACAGTTCTGTCCCTATACGTCTATTACAGAAGAAAATCCCTATTCCGGTCTATCTATCTTATTCGTCTTCGGCCTTTTAAAGGCGATTTCAACAGTGGTAATGGATCTTTTCCATACGGGATCCTGCTGCTCATGGTTGTCGTTTGAGTTCCTTAAGCGTGGATGTGCCCTTCCGTCTTCCGCCGGCCCATGGGAGCCATCATGATCCTATTTGTTTCTCTTTTTCAACGATATTCCGGTTATCATCAGTTCAACTACTTTTTTCCCTGTAAATAAAGATACAACAAGTCGATTTCCCGTAGTTAAAAAACCCTTTTACCGTCAATTCATTTTGTCCTGATTTTACATTAATTTCCTTTCATTTATTGTTAAGATGAGGAGAAATTCATAAAAGTGCATAACAATTCGTGGTAAAGATAGGATGAAAGTGTACCTTATTCTCGGCCCAACATACTCCCCTTCTTACCTATTTACAGGTCCTCGTGCAAACAAATGTTTGAGGCGTAACTGGGTCAGAGAATATGCAGGGTAGACTTCTTCTTTATAGGATCTGAAGCCATGTTTATGTCTGATTTTTGCAAAGGCAGAGTTTGTGTGCCCCTCTGGTAGCTCATAATCATGATCATAACCCTCAGGGGGGTACCAGATGAGAGGGCATCTGTATGTTACACAAAAAATTGTCATCCTGACATTCTGCTATGTGTATGAGCTCATTATAACTCATACTTCTCCCTTTGCAAGTCTAAACATATTAGTTCCTCATGTCAAGCCTTGAAAATCAGAAAAAGTTCCTAAAAGTCTCCTAAACTTTGGTATCACACTTTCTGGCTATCTTTCCTGCGGTCCCGCACCCAATGTTCAGCTATCCTGCGTACCTGAATGCACTTTATCTTTGTTATAGGTGCGGACCCCTGTAAGATTAAAAAGGCACAAATAAATTCCAAAAAGCTCAATAAAAGTGAATTCTAGAAGCTTCTAAAATGGATCTTGCGGTGGCAGAACCGCTCTTGTGAGGTGCATGTATCCCTTACCTTATGGAGCTAACCCCTTGATGTGAGGAGCTTATCCCTTTGAAGGAGGATTCTATCCCTTCATAGTTGGAACATAAAACCTCCTATTTTCCACTATAAAAAGAGGCATTGGGTAGCCTCAAAGGGTTAAGTTTTTGGAGATTGAGAATAGGAGTTGAAGCTTTAGAATATTTGAAGTTAAGTGCTGTTGAGATTTAGACTCAGTTAACTAAGACTTTTGTGAGGAGAGATTACATACCTCTACTTGTCTTGGTTGGAGGAGTGCAGAGCTTATCAAAGTAGAGGAGACTCCTGCTTCGGACCCCGGGAAGGCCTTTCGAACATCAAGGCTTAGGTTGTAAGGTTTTCCTTCTTTTGAAATTAATACAAATATACTCATTTTTCTCAATAAGCTTTCAATCAATGGTTTATTTCATAGATTCCTTGATCACTATGATAAGCATGGTTTATGATGATTTCTATACAGGTGCTATGTAATATTTTTCTTGTTTGTGACTACAAGTTCACAAGGAATACTCCTTCAAGCGCGCGATGGACAATAACGACTTCAAACAAGCACTGGACAAACGGTAAGTCCTTAACACCTCTATAGAGCTTTTCATAGATCGTATATGCTTAGAGAAATATTAGTCTATTTGGCTGTTTGTTGCTAGATACTTTTAGTACTAGGGAGATCGGTCTTGTCCGCAAGAACAATTTATCCGGCCAACAAATTGGCGACTCCGCTGGGGAAAGAAACTTGTTGTTTTTGGTTCTCTTTTATTTTGATTTGAGGAAAAAGTTTTTCTTGGTTTTTGATTGATGGATATTTGCCTGGGTAGCTTAGGTTTTCTCTGTTTTTAAAAATTTTGAAATCTTTTAAGTTTTTCTTAAGCTTTTCTGGGGACCGCACTTTGTTTTTTTGAACAGTGCGGGAAGTTTCGCACTTTCCTTAAGTAAACAGTGCGGGACCGCACCTGTTACTTCTAGAAGCCTGCGGACCCTGTTAAATTTTTTGAAAATCTTTAGATTTCTTTTTTCCAGTTTAGTTTAGATTTAATTTAGGATTTTTAGCATCTACCCAGATCTGTATTTTTCTATCAAAAATATCTTGTTTATGAATTTCTTTCAGCAAATTATTCATCTCATCAATCTCCATTAAGTTAATTGGGTGTTTTGAGTCTATTTTTTGAGAAATTCTTAATTTGATTTCCTTTGGTCATTACTTGGAGGTTTGTCTCAGTATTTTCACAATTTTGCATCTTTTTTCTTTTGTTTTTGCAAAAAAAATTCCCCTTGTGTATGAGTGTTAATCGCCTTTGAGTGTTTTTTGATCTTTGGAACTCTCACCCAATTTTCTTGACTTGCACTTGATTGGTTCTTAGATTACATTAGAATCATCTTGTGTTTGAGAATTCTCTTGCATAGATCACATTTGCATAATTAGAATTCTCATTTTCAGAATATGAATGAAAAATGTGCATAGATTACATTTGCATACTTTTCATGTGAATTGTGCATAGATTACAACTGCATAGTTTACATTATGAAAAATCAATCATAAATTTAGATCAGTTTTCTTTGATTTGAATTTATATGTTTTTATGCTTGTTTTAAAAACACAAAAATATAAAAATTGTTTTGGGATTGATTTGCATTAGTTTTTCTTGATGAAATTAGTGCATTAGAGAATTTGTTATATTTTCTCTTAGTGATCATTTTTTTGCATTGTTGGAAGTGAATGGGAACTCTCTCCTTACTTTAGTTAGGATTCATCGAATTGAAAATATTACATTATCATATTCAATTGCATTCATTTTTGGGTAGGGTCATAACACCATTGGTTTCATATCCATTTACCCTTTGAGTAATAACAGCCTTAATAACACAGTGCTTAATTAAAATTCATCTAGTAATTTTTACATTTTTAGGGCTCTTTCCACCAATCTAGCTCAAGATTAGTGCTTTGGAATAGGTTTTAGTTAACTTTCCAAAGCAACAAAAAAAAACAAGTAGATAACTCTTGCGGTAGGAAATAAATCCAATTATAATTGGTACAATCTGGGAAGCTTCTCTTAAAGAAGTCAATCACAAGATCATGTCTGAACCTTTGAAACAATCAATTCTGTTTCATTGGGAAAGATAGAAGATTTTGCGCGCATTACAAACGGTAAACCTCGGATTAACCATTGTCGAGGAGCCTAGGGTCACTTGTCAGTAAACCTCGGATTAACCATGTCGAGGAGCCTTCAAGGGGATTGAGCTTTGTTACTCTGCCCTTGCGCGTGGAATCGGATCGTAGACTGTTCCCCCAGTTGTATTTGTTACTGTTGGTAACTTTAGTGTCCATAAGCTTAAGATTATTTCCTAAGGTGACGGTGAAGGAAAGATCTCACTGTACCTGGAGCAGACGTCGACTAGACTCACTTGGAATCTCTGGGGGGTTCTCTTCACACGAGATGGTTTTGTGAAGAAACTTGTGCCAGTCTATTTCATTAAGTAGGTTGTCGGGGTAACTATTTCAACCGCCCTTTCTGTATTAAATTCTACAATGTTGGATTTCATCACCAACTAGTGTTTTTAGTACGGGAAGTTACTGTTTGTGTGTGGTTTGACTCCTAGATTTGATAGCGCGTGTTAATTTTTTTGTTTTTACTTTTAGAGACCATAGGTGTGAATTGTGAATTTTAATTGTTAGGTGTGAATTGTGAATTGTTAATTTTAGTTTTAAATTGTTAATAAAATTAACTAAAGTTGAATTTAATGGCAATTGTTCCGGAATTTACCAACCAAGGAACCCCTCTTAACGAGAATCATAGTACTTTTCCTTGCTTTGGAAATGTTGGTCCTTCTTATATGGCTACTTTGTCATTACCTAGATTTACAATAGGTTTACCGATATGGTTATTTTCAACTTCGTTGGCCCCGAACACTCTAATTGTTTCACCTCAACCAAATGCTTCACCTCAACAGAGTTCACCATCTCAACATCACCAACCTTCTGTTGACCCTTTACCTTCTTCGCCTAATATTTCTTCCTCCATTTCTTCCTCTTCACTTGGTAAAAGCCTTGATGCTAGTAACCAAGTGGCTAAGAAGAAGAAGAAAGGGAAGAAGAAAAATAAGAAGAAGCAAGATAAGAAAGAAGTCAACCAACCAACCATGGCTGTAAGTGTTAGTTGTGTTGAGGAAACCTCCAACATGCATCGTAAACCCAAATACCCTTGCAGGCTTTGTAAGGGTGACCATTTCCTTATCAATTGTCCTAGTATTCCAAAGGTCTTGGAAGTATGGTCAGAAAAATCTCATCAACTTTCCGTTGATCCATCAACCAGTGATAGTCAGGTTCCTGGGAAAAAGGGTAAAGTTAGGTTTCCTTGTAAGTTATGCAAAGGGAGTCATCAAACTCACATTTTCCCTCACATGGATGAAGCCTCAAAATTGTTGGAAAACCTTCAGAAAGAATTTCCAACTGGTTACCGTCAAATTTCTCCCAACCTACCGTCAACTGACGGAGTGATTGATCTAATTTCAATTACAGTCGATCCCACTCTTCCATTAGAGAGTGAAACTCATATCACTCAGGTTGATGATCCATTAGTTGATCAAGTGGTTGATTCGATTTCACATTCGGTCAATCCCATTCTCCCTGTAGAGAGTGAACTTCATACTGCTCAGGTTCTTCTTGTTACATCAGATTCTTCTACGTCGGGGGGCATTTCACCTGTTTCTACAGAACCCCCTCCGAGTACTGAGGTCTTTCCCTTTGATTGGAATAGACTGAAAAAACCTCGTCTTCCTTCCTCCATCCCTTTCCAAATCATTACAGCAAGTTGGTTAGCGGGTAGGGACACACTGCACACGGGTAGATGAAGGTGCTTAAATTGGTTTTTATCCTCAAGCGCTTGGAAAGCTTTGGGTTCCCCTCGGCTTGTGCCTATTCGCAGGTAAAAGCTTTTAACATAACCATTAGTGAAACTTTAGGGATCCTTCCTAAGTTTTCTATTACTTTGGAAGGTAAAACTGTCTGTATTGATCTTATGGTAGTTCGAGGTCCCTTGGATTTCAATTTACTCCTTGGGCGAGACTATGTTTATGCAATGAAAGCTGTTGTATCGACACTCTTTCACGTGATGTCTTTCCCTCACAATGGCAATATTGTGACTGTAGACCAGCTTTCGTTCCCTAGTCTTGATTCGACTACCAAAAATCCGACATCCCTGAATGTTCCTCATATGAAAGTGGTATCTACCCCGCCATGGGTTAATTATGTGGCAACTAGTCCCATGTTTTCAGTTACCGATGTAAGCGAGCCTCTCACTGTTTGCTCGTCTTTCTTTGACTTAGATCCGGTAATTGACATGGAAAACTCTATGGGATTATTTGAACGCGATGTTCTTATCCCTTTTGATTCCCTTGACATGTCTTCCTTTCATAGAACTGTTCTTCCATCTGATGAAGACCTCTTGGAAGCCATGATCGAGGTGCGTCCCTTGACATGTGTTTCTTCTATTTGGAAGCCATGATCAGTGGGTCCGAGGATAGTTCCTTTTACTGTGTCAACCTCGTTAAAAAATGAATCAATCAGTCCGAGCATAGTTCCTTTTACTGTGTCAACCTCATTAAAAAATGAATCAGTCAGTCTGAGGAAAGTTCCTTTTACTGTGTCAACCTTGTTAAAAAATGAATCAGTGAGTGCGAGGATAGTTCCTTTTACTGTGTCAACCTCGTTAAAAAATGAATCAGGTGTGAGGATAGTTCCTTTTACTTTGTCAACCTCGTTAAAAAAATGAATCAGTGGCTAGTGAGGAGAGTTCATTTTACTGTGTCAACCTCGTTAAAAAATGAATCAGTCAGTGATGAGGAAAATTCTTTTCCTGTGTCAACCTCATTAAAAAATGAATCATTAGGTAGATTGTAGAGAGTAGATTAATAGATTAGAAATAAGTAGTTTCTGAGGACAGTTCTTTTCCTGTGTCAACCTCGTTAAAAAATGAATAAGTTGGTCAGAGGATAGTTCCTGTTTCTGAGTCAACCTCATTAAAAAATGAATCAGGTATGAGGACAATTCTTTTCCTGTGTCAACCTCATTAAAAAATGAATCAGTAGGTTATATAGGTAGATTGTAGAAAGTAGATACGAGGATAGTTCTTTTACGGTGTCAACCTCGTTAAAAAATGAAACATGTAGCTGAGGATAGTTCTTGTTACTGAGTCAACCTCGTTAAAAAAATGAATCAGGTATGAGGATAGTTCTTTTCCTGTGTCAACCTCATTAAAAAATGAATCAGTTGGTCAGAGGATAATTCCTGTTACTGAGTCAACCTCGTTAAAAAATGAATCAGGTATGAGGACAGTTCTTTTACTGAGTCAACCTCGTTAAAAAATGAATCGGGTATGAGGAAAGTTCCTTTTACTGTGTCAACCTCGTTAAAAATGAATCAGAGATGAGGAAAGTTCCTTTTACTGTGTCAACCTCGTTAAAAAATGAAACACGTTGCCATGAGCATAGTTCTTTTCCTGTGTCAAGCTCACTAAAAAATGAAACAAATCCTCCCCTAATTGAGTCGAGTCTTTGGCTAGATCTCGTAAATGTTAAGTCATATATTTAGGTTAGTTATTTAAGTTTTTGCATAATTTTCGTACAATTTTAGGTCGGGTCTTTCATATGATCTCATAAATGAACCTTCATTCCATCCAGCTATTTATTACCAGTATACTTAGTTGAATGAAATGAAGCTAGGGGGGCATGCGCTCTAGCAGTTACGCTTAGGGGGCATCAAGCACAATTTTCTCTCTGTTTCAAGCTTGTGTAAAAATGAAACCATTCTGAAGCATAGTTTTTCTCTGTTTCAAGCTTTTATAAAAGTGAAACCTATCTGGAGTCAATTTTGGTTATTTTCGAGACTCGTTAAACTCATGAAAATCCCGAGATTATTTTGCTATATTTCATTCTCGTAAAACATATGAAAATGCCGAGTTCTTTCCGTCTTTTCTTGCTCGTAAATTAAATTGAAAGTCGACTATATGAGTACATTTTTATCACTTTTTCGAACTCGTTAAAAATTTACAGAAAAATCGAAACTACTGAGTATACTTTTATCACTTTTTCGGACTCTTTAAAATTACGAAAAAGCGAAACCTTGGAGTTCTCTTTTAAGCCCTTTTCAGACTCTCTAAACATGAAAAGATTGCCGAGTACTTGATTGTTCGAACTCGTTAAAGTAAATGAATAATCGTCCCTTCAGTATAAGTTTACCCCTTTTACGGACTGAAATGGACTATTTACGAAAAAGGTATACATTGACTAATTACGGTCAATAGAGTTCTCTCCCGCATTATTTTATCCTTTTTCGGGCCTGAGAGACTAAATTTACGAAAAATTACACCCATGGAGTTTTCTTAAGTTTTTTCTTCTGACTCCCTAAAATTGAAAAACACCGAGTTTCTCCTATATTGGACTCGTTAAAATTTAACAGTAAAGGACCTGTTCAATTTTTAAACAGGAACGAACCACTCCTTCTTAGGGTTTGAATCTTAAACTAAGTTGGACTCATCTGAAGGATGAGCTTATAAACAAGCAAATGTTATCCTCCTCAAGCTTGTCAAAAATAAAGAGGTACTTGCCAGAAATGGTGGGGGAAAAGAGAGAAAAACAAACTTGTTTGTTGTATTTTGATTATTCGAAAAACCGTTAACCACCCTTGAACACGACACTTTTGTTCACCTGGGTTGGGAAATCCTTTTCCTAACAGTTAATCAAACCACATTGAAAGTCTTCAGCCGGTTTCTGGGAATTAGCTTTGGGTCAATTGTCACCAAGCCATCTGCAGTGTCGTTATGTGTTCAAGAGTACAGTTCAAATAAACCATTCATCTGCAAAATATCTGTCATCCATTTTTTACCATCCCTGAGTCAGTCCTTGCCAATATATTTCTTCAAAACTTGATCTATGATTTCGTGTTGTGGGCTTGCCTATGACAGATCACTTTCTATCGACGACAGCTCATTATCTAGGAAGTTGATCCAGAAATCGTCAGTACCTTGAAATCTGCATGCCTCAATGGCAGGTTTCTCGCCTTCGACGACAGGTTGCATCATTGACCTTCGATCGAATGATTCCGTGACATGTTCGACTTCGGCTCATTCATTCACATTTCATGGATTGTACTGAGTACTTTGAGAGCCATTGACATTACTGGTGGTTTCTCTCACACTTGTTAACAGTTCACATCATTGACTGGTAATCAAGTGGTTTCTACCATGTTCGAATTCAACACATTTATTCACATGGATAGAATCGTACTAGTTCGAGATGCGGAAATCAAGACCCTGGATCTAGTTTCTACCATCTAGGCTGCAAGGAATTTTGTTATCATTTATACAGTAGACTATTTACAAACAGATGGCTGCGTCCATAATGTGTCTACACATGTCTATATTGTGATGTACTCAAAATCATTCCTGTATCAGAACAGTTTGAATTAGTTAGTTTTGATCTGAGTATGGGAATGCCTACCTCAGCGATGATATATATATATTTTGCATTGAATGTTTTTACAGGTTCCGACTGGGGTGTCCACAGGATGATCCTTGAAATGATAAAGTACTGCACTCTTCATATATGACAGACTTCACAATCATCTATTCCATACTTTTCACTTTAGCGGGCAATCTGTTCCACAAAAAATTGTCATCCTGACATTCTTCTATGTGTATGAGCTCATTATAACTTATACTTCTCCCTTTGCAAGTCTAAACATATTAGTTCCTCATGTCAAGCCTTGAAAATCAGAAAAAGTTCCTAAAAGTCTCCTAAACTTTGGTATCGCACTTTCTGGCTATCTTTCTTGCGGTCCCGCACCCAATGTTTAGCTATCCTGCGTACCTGAATGCACTTTATCTTTGTTATAGGTGCGGACCCCTGTAAGATTAAAAAGGCGCAAGTAAATTCCAAAAAGCTCAATAAAAGTGAATTCTAGAAGCTTCTAGAATGGATCTTGCGGTGGCAGAACCGGTCTTGTGAGGTGCATGTATCCCTTACCTTATGGAGCTAACCCCTTGATGTGAGGAGCTTATCCCTTTGAAGGAGGATTCTATCCCTTCATAGTTGGAACAGAAAACCTCCCCTTTTCCACTATAAAAAGAGGCATTGGGTAGCCTCAAATGGTTAAGTTTTTGGAGATTGAGAATAGGAGTTGAAGCTTTAGAATATTTGAAGTTAAGTGCTGTTGAGATTTAGACTCAGTTAAGTAAGACTTTTGTGAAGAGAGATTACACACCTCTACTTGTCTTGGTTGGAGGAGTGCAAATCTTATCAAAGTAGAGGAGACTCCTGCTTCGGACCTTGGAAAGTCCTGTGCAACATCAAGGCTCAGGTTGTAAGGATTTTATTCTTTTGAAATTAATACAAATATACTCATTTTTTTCAATAGGCTTTCAATCAATGGTTTATTTCATAGATTCCTTGATCACTATGATAAGCATGGTTTATGATGATTTCTATATAGGTGCTATGTAATATTTTGCTTGTTTGTGACTACAGGTTCACAAGGAAAACTCCTTCAAGCGCGCGAGGGACAATAACGACTTCAAACAAGCACTGGACAAACGATAAGTCCTTAACACCTCTATAGAGCTTTTCGTAGATCGTATATGCTTAGAGAAAGATTATTCTATTTGGCTGTTTGTTGCTAGATACTTTTAGTACTAGGGAGATCAGTCTTTTCCGCAAGAACGATTTATCCGGCCAACACTGTACCTACATCCTATCCACGTAGGGCCCATTTTTAAGATTATATTGCTGTATAAAAGGAATCTGGAGGCCACTGCTTTGAAGTTCTTGTAGCCAAATGGCTCTCTGTTTTTCACATTGTTTGTGGAGGCCATCCACCTCTGTTTGGTTGCTGCCAAAGCTGCTTCCTGAATCTACTCGAAGTATTCCCACCGATGCTATATGATATCCTTGTGGATAGGTCCTAATCTATTCCTTACTCCCTTCCACTGCATGAAATTATTATGCTGGGTGAACAAGTGTAGGGGTATAGTAGGCTCCCCTCTAACCCATAGGTCTAGGCCATGCTCCCTCTTTTGGAAAATTTTGTAGGCTTTAGCCCACCGAGTTTGGTTCTTGGAAAATGAGAGGAAAGCCTAGAACTGAATGTCCCCTAGGATTACTGTCCCTATCCTCTTATAGGAAGTATTTGTGCAAGTATAATTCACACAAAAGGTATTGGACCTGCTCATTCTGCTCATTGCAACATTGGACGAACTCCTCAATAGTTTTGAAAGTCGTGGTGTTCCCTACCCTGACAACCTTGATTTTTAGTAATAGATACCATTCTACTAAGAATAGGGAATAGTTGGTGGTTGGTGCCCTGCACGTTAGTACATCAGAGTACAGAGAGAAAACCATACTGGTTTGCTTCTTAGCTTGTTCCACCTGATCCTGTGCTTGCATTACCTTTGCCTTTTCTTCTCTGAGTTGAGAAAATGTCTCATCCTCTATTGCAGAATGGTCTTTGAATTTCTTCAATAGTGCCTGATGTTCTTATGCAGGTACCACTTCCTTTCTGCATTGTACCAATTCATGTTGGGTTTGAATTAATTCATTATGCATTTTTTTATTGGCAACCTTTTCTACTAGGGGAGTGTAGGCAGGTGCCTCCTCCATTTTGGTTTCCTTTTCTTCTATACGTTCTAGCCTAGCCTGCATAGAAGCTTCAGCAGTGTCTACTAGGTCAATTTGTACCTCAACCTCCGCAGTGTCTATCAATTGGGTGACAAATTTTGTTTGGGTCTCTATGGTGACCAATTCTTTCTTAGGCTTCTGAGCCTTGCTTACTTTCTTCAACTGTATCTTTAGATGGTTTATCATTTTTCTTAACCTCCTGTAGGTCTAGCTCATTTTCCTTAACTTCTTTTCGATTGATTTCTCTTCTAACTAGTTTTGGCAAGGGATGGAGGAGCAACAGCCTCGTTTTCAGGAACGGTGGTGCCAGTTCCAAGGTTATCACTGATGATATTTCCTTCCTGCATTCCAGAGTTTATTTCTGCATTAATGTCTCGGATGGATGAGATATTTTCCCTTCAGGCGTTAGGGGGACTATCTCCATGCTTGCATTTTGTTCTAAGGGGATGGTGTCTCCTGACTAGTTTTCAGATTCGGCTACCCCTTCCTCCTGATCTTCCCTATTCACCCAATCACTCTCAAGATGAGATAAGGTCATAAAAGCCTGCGATTCATCTTGGTGGGGTAATATTTCGATGCGGCCAGAGCTGCTGGCAGTGGAAGATTGATTCAACGGTTCCTCTTGCTCCTCCGCTCATTCAGATGGGCTTCTAATTTCATGGGATGCCCTCATTTGCTCCAGGACTCAAGCCATCTCTTCTTGATAGTCTTGTAAGGGTATGTTTTAAGTGCTTGAAGGTGGTGTATGGGATGGCCCTGCCTCATCCGAAAATTCCGAGGTGTCTTGCCATAATTGCAGTCTTTTGGATTGTCTTCGCTTCCTTGGTTCTGAAGTCGAAGCATGGGTCCTTTTCCCTCTTGCTCTCCTACGTATGTTTATTCTAGGAAGCTCAATTTTTTTTTCAACAGGATTTTCCTCAGGGGCATGGAAGGTAGGGTTAACAAAGTTGTCCCAAGATGTCTATTGTTTGTCTAGCTCATGAATGATAATTAACTTGATTAAGCCATGGTGGTTGACAACTGTTTGGTGGTTTTTAGCCTTTCTAATTCAAACAACAGTGTCATATAATACAGAATTCAATAAAGAAGGCAGATTAACTGAAATATTTTATTTAAGAATAGCTAATAATTTGATTTGGTGGGTTTTTACCACGTTTTGGCGTCCATCGCATGTGATGAATCTCTGGACAAATGCTTCCAATTCCTGCCAAGTTTTTTGTAGGGATGAAGGGTTAATCCCCTTTCCCTTCAATTCCAATGGTTCTCCTAGATCCTGGTATGCTATGATTGTATCCCGTAGAAGAAGGTGTTTTTCGGTCCATATTTCTCCCTCTGCTAGTATTTTAGAGACTTCAGTGATGATATCCTCTTTGACCAGTATAATCCTTCCTATGAGTCTGGTATGTCCCTCTTGTAGGTTCTGCAGGAATTCAACTGTTATTTCTGTGTCAAACCCTTGCAATTTGTGTAGGTATGGCAACCAGCCAACTTGCTGAAGAATGGTGCGAGCTACGTCTGAGATTGGGAAGGTCGTAGATTCATTTTAGAGAGAGTTTCCTCCCATGGATGATGTGTTATCTGAGCTAATTTCTTCCTCTGTCTGTGTTTATTTCGGCCCTATTGGTTAGAGTAAATGCGAGAGAAAAAATAAATTGCAGCCTTCTGTCGTAAATGTATGTAACTTCGTATCGTAATTGCAATGATCTTTTGGTCTTGTCAGCGTATCCAAAGGAATTTGTGCAGGGAATTCACATGCTTAATATTTATGGATATTTACACCCCCTCTCTCGAAATAAGGGCGTCCACATCCTTAAGTACAAGAGAGATTGGATCAATCATGAATGCATACGGGGGAAAATGTCAGAAATCAAAAATCACATTTTGTACAAGAGAACAATGTCTGTGGCCTTGGAGCTCAAGAAAAGGGGAGTGATTGCAACAATTATGAATGCATGCGGTGCAAAGGTTAGAATTGGAATTTATCATAAGTGTATCTCATGTGGAAATTACCGAAGAAGGGGAGAAAGCAATACAACAATTATTATGATAGGATGTCCTCATTTAATGGTATGGTATGACAGAAGCATGACAATGATGGATAATGATTGGTGTCGTCAGCCCATAATTCAAACATGAAAGCATAGTTCATTCATAGTTACTTATGCGATTCAATAGTATTATCACTTATTCGAGTAGTGCATTTATCTTGGAACTGGATGAAAATAGGAGATAAGGTATATATAAGAGTAATTGGCTATCGTTAGAAAAATACTCTCATACCACAAGCAGAGATACTGCTACTAGCAGGCATTCATAGCCTCGACAAGGTTGCTATTTTAACCCGAAAAATGAGCCAGAATCCTCTACGTCAAAGTAGATATTTTGCCAATTTTATGGAGAGATAACCATGCTGGTGTGGTGGCCAGATAGTCAAGGTGCCACTCACTGGAGTTATAATAGAGTGATTAGGCCAGCTCATAATGAGACCTCATGTCCTTCAAGCAGTTGGAGTTGTTGAGAAGGTCATTACCCTAGTGTGTTAGCCATTGTGATAATGTCACCTGCTAAACCCCTATGGTCATGGTAGGCTAGCTCATGATGAGACCCCCTATTCTCTCTTAAAAATTTGCATATAGGCATAGTAATTTTTTTTTAAGTAGGCATTTTTCTTTGTTTTATGAAGAGACCACTGTGCTGGTATGGTGGCCAGATAATCACAGTGCCATTCACTGGGATTGTAACAGAGTGATCAAGTTGGCTTGTGATGAGACCTCATGTCCTTCAAGCAGTTGGAGCTGTCGAGAAGGTCATTACCTTGGTGTGTTGGCCATTGTGGGCATGTCATCTATTAAATCCATATGATCATGGTAGGTTGGCTCGTGATGAGACCTCCTATTCTCTATTTTAAAATTTTGCATGTAAATATGATATTTATTCTTTATACATGAAGGGAGGCTCATTAACTCCTTAAGAGTTAGGGATGGTGTGAGTAGTAAAAATAATGCCAATACAATTAATACTCCTTGTTCCTAAATATTTGTGTCAAAAGGGAAGTACTACTCGAGAGTTTAGAAAGATATAATATTACAAGACTGTGAATTGTGTGATAACATGTTTAAGCGGAAGATGTCTAGCCCTTCATTGCATATATGTACCATGTCAACTTCCGGAGTAGATATTTCCATTAAAGTTCCAAAAGATCATCATATTAGTAATATTACTATTTTTCTCCTTTTCATGTGTCAATTCCTACTCAAAAATGTCTTTTATAGTTAGGGTGTGGGATGAGGATTGGGTTTTGTGAGAAGAGATCATCAAAAAGGAATAAGGATCATGCTTAAGAAAAAAGGAAAAAAATCAGTTGTTCAATCCGATTGAATAGCAAAAACATCATACGGCTGTTCAATATGATTGAACAACAGCTATTCAATTGGATTGAACAATAGTCGTTCAAAGATTTGAACATCAATAAATAAACATGAAAAAGGTCATAGCTATTTAATCTGATTGAACAACAGTTGTTCAATTGGATTGAACAGCAATCGTTCAAATATTTGAACAACAAAAATAAAAACACAAAAGACATGGCTATTCAATCTGATTGAACATCAACTATTCAATTGGATTGAACAACAGTCATTCAAATATTTGAGCAGAAAAAATAAAAACACAAAATACACGGTTGTTCAATATTATTGAACAACAACTGTTCAATTGGATTGAACAACAATCGTTCAAATATTTGAATAGAAAAAATAAAAACGCAAAATACATGGTTATTTAATCCAATTGAACAACAATTGTTCAATTGGATTGAACAACAGTTGTTCAAATATTTGAACAGCAAAAATAAACAACAACAAAAAGGACGTTGAAGGAAAAGGATACAACTGTGAGTATGAATAATGTACAATAATAAAACTAAAAATTGCAGGGAAATTATATACAATATTTACAAAAGGAAGTAGCAAGCTCTCATGTGCTTAAAATTGTGGGGTTATCACCCCTTTCTGCTAAAAAATGGATAGCGGGATCGTTGCGTACCTGTTGTCAGAAAGACTCGTTTGTAAGAAGTTTGTGATATAGGCGCACTCTGTGCCCATTGACTCGGAATGTAGAACCAGACCCACCTATGGTGGTCAAGGTGAGGGTACCATTATTGTGTACTTCCTGAATTTCGTATGGACCGAGCCACCTTGTTTGTAACTTGCCCAGATATCCTTGGAATCTAGAGTCATAGAGAAGGGCCCAATCTCCTCTCTGGAATGTCTTTTTTTTGATGAATTTTTCATGCCACTTAGCTCGTTGTTGTGAGATGATTGCAGTGCGAAACAAAGCCAATAGATGTATTTCATCTAATTCATTTATTTGCTGGAGTTTTCTAATCTGTGCCTCCGTCAAGTCTAGCCCTACCTCTTGGGTTGTCCTTAGAGTCTTTCTTTCGAATTCAATAGGAAAAATAGGCTCTCTTCCAAATATCAAATGATACGAGGAATATCCAGTGGTATTTCGCCATGTTGTGTGGTAATCCCAATCTCGGTGATGTGTTGATACTGTTTTAGTGAGAATTGCCTCAAGGACTTTGTTGGTACTTTCAACCTGCCCATTTTACTGCTGGTGGTAGGGAGACGTGACTCCATGGATGATATGGTGATTCTTTAGGGTGGCTGTAATTTATTACCCACAAATTGTGCCCCTCCATCAATTATCACTTCCCGTGGTAAGCCATATCTCACAAATAGCTCAAAATAAAATTAATCACAGATTCTTCCGTAGCTCTTGATAAGGCCATCATTTCTACCCACTTTGTTACGTAATCTGTGGCAACCAGTATGTAGATTTTCTAGTTTGATCACGAGTTGAATGGCCCAACGAATTCCAGTGCCCATCGTTCGAACGGTTCTACTACCAATTGTGGTTGTAATGGAATTTCATCAGCTTGGCCCGAGCGGCCCATTCTTTGGCAACTTTCGTAGGCTTGGACATATTTTTTTGCATCTTTAAAAATTGTAGGCCAATAATAACCAAATTGCAATACTTTTTTCCCCGTTCTGCAATCTCCAAAATGGCTACCACAAGGTTCATCATGACAGGCCCATAGAATTTCATAAATCTTGTCTTCCCAAATGCATCTACATATATGCATATCAGCTCTTGTATGAAAGAGGTATCCACCGATCCAGGAGAATATAGCACTGTGCTGAACAATCAGCTTCTGTTCCCTTTATGTTAAATTTATAGGTACATTTCCTACTACCAGGTAGTTTGCTACATCTGTGTACCATGGTGTTTTTACTGCTAAAGAGAATAGATGTTCGTCGGGAAACTAATCGTCCACCGCTAGTATATCATCTGTTTTGGGAACTCTGGATAGGAAGTCTGCAACCACGTTCTCCTTCCTTGGACGGTCTTTGATATTTATATCGAATTCTTGCAAAAGCAGCAACCAACAAGTTATTATCCCATTTGTAATTGGTTTATTGGCTGGATATCTAATGGTAGAGTGATCAGTATACAGGAGTACTTGATAGCCAGTTATATAATGTCTAAATTTATTGATAGCATAAATGACAACCAAGAACTCTTTTTCAGTCTCTGTATAGTTTAATTCAGCAAGAGTGATATTTTTGTTGATATAATAAATAGCATAGGGCTTTTTGTCTTCTTCTTGACTAAGAACTTCCCCTATCGTTGTTTCGGATGCATCCGAAGAAATGTGAAAGGGTAGCTTCCAGTTAGGACTGCGTAAGATCGGTGTTTTCAAGACCAGCTTCTTTAAATCTGTAAAAGCAATGTCACATTTATCAAACCAAGGGAATTCAAAATTTCCAGTTAATGCATACAAGGGTGCAGAAATTTGTGAAAATTTCTTTATAAACCTGTGATAGTATCCTGCATATCCAAGAAAAATGCGTACCTCTGTCTGCATACAAGGTGTGGCTAATAAAAGGATTACTTCTATTTTTGCTGGGTCTACCTGTATTCCAGCTACAAAGATTTAGTGTCCTAGGATTACTCCTTCGGTCATCATCATGTGGCATTTTCATTTCTTAAACATAATATGGTAGCAATACATTGTTCCAATACCTTTTCTAGTGTTTCTAGTGCTTGATCAAAGTCATCTCCATATGGGGTAAAGTCGTCCATCAAAATTTCAAGCCCTTCATTTATTAAATCAGAAAAAATGCTAAGTATGGCTCTTTGGAAGGTTGTTGGGGCATTTCATAGTCCAAATGGTAATACCCTATAGGAAAATGTACCCCATGGGTAGGTAAAGGTTGTTTTATCCTGGTCTTCAGGGGCTATCTGGATTTGATTGTAACCATTGAACCCGTCAAGAAAGGAAAAGAATAGTTTCCCTGCTAATGTATCGAGGACTTGGTCAATAAAAGGAAGGGGGAAGTGGTCCTTTTTTGTTGCTTTATTCTGTTCTCTTTAATCCACACAGATTCTCCATTTCCCATTTTTCTTAGGAATGACTACTAGAGGAGAGACCCATTTGATGTTTGAGATAGGATAAATGAAGTTTACATCCAGTAGCTTTTGCAATTCATCTTTTACAATGTCTTTTAGATGTGGGTTTAGCCTTCGTTGAGGTTTTGGAATAGGTCAAGCCTCCTTGTTAGTATAGATGTGATGTGTGCATAGCTGAGGGTCTATACCCTTCATGTCTGGGTAGTCCAAAGCAAATTCTCCCCGATACTTCTGTAGAACCTTTATGATCTTTTTCTTTTGGTCACTATCCAAACTGCCATTGATATTTAAATCTTTCCCTGGATCAATTTCAATTAGTATGCAATTACGCACAATGGTTGTGGGTATGTGTTGATTATCAATGTATTCCAAGGGGTCTTCTTGTGGTTCATCATCAAGAACTATTTTTAACATTTGGAATTTTAAGTTTCCAGGTTTCGGTGGCTGATTCATGAAGTTATTGATTACATCATCTTCAGTTTGATCTTTGAATTCAAGAGCTTCAACTATTGTCAGTGGTGAACAGATATTTTGTCCCTAGTATGCATGTGGATGTCTGTGAATATTTACCGTGGGTAGATTTGGTTTGGCAGGTGAATAAATGATAATGATTTTTATGGAATCTTTTCTACCAATGGTCATGTTGCCTATCCGACAGCCTATGTAAGCATCGGTTGTTGCCAACTAAGGTCAACCAAGTATCAAGGGGTGTCCATCCATCCTACTTTTTGGGTTAATAACTAAAAAGTTATTTGGATATTCCCATGAGTCCACAGAAACCAGGATGTCTTGTAATATTCTTTCTGGTCTGATAACAGATATGTTAGAAAGTTCCAGCAAAGTAGTTGTGGGTTCTAATGCTGTTATGCCTAACTTCTCGCAAGTCTCCGTAGTTAAGATGTTAATGGTTGCCCCTAAGTCAACCAATGTGTTTGGAAAGGAGTGGCTAGAGATTTTCATAGTTACTATGGGGTTCCCTGGATCCTCATATTTCATGGGTGTTTCCTTACCCAACAGTAAGTCAGATAGTGCCCTTACCACATGAACAATGGGTACATTTTTTGCCTTCCTCACCTATTTTTTCCGCACAATTATTTAATTATCTTGGCATAGATAGGAATGTCTTGTATAACCTACAAAAGAGGAAGTTTAATGCAAAGGTTCTTTAATTCCCCTAGGATATCGAAATCTGGAGAGAATATCGGTCTAGGTAATGTTAATATTTCAAGGAATGGAGGGGGAGAAATCATAAGGTTTTCAGGCTTCCTTTGATCAACCGTTTCCCTTCCCTTCTCTACCTCTGTTTCAGTCATAGTTTTTTGTCTAGGCTCTGTCGGAGTTTCAGATTCAAGTTGTGGCAGGGTCCCACCTTCTGTTGGTGAAATTACACGTCCTGACGTTAGCCTTAGTTCATTACATTTCTTCTGTTCAGTTTCGGGGTTTGGGTTTTATACAATCTGAATTAGCTGAACCGACCTATTGTTAGGATTAGGATTGGGTTGAGCCTGTAATTGAGGTTGTATGATAGGCTAAGGGTTGGGCTCGACTGGGTATGGAGCTGGTAATGTAGGTTGATTTTGAACTCCTATCTCCATTAGTAGGTTGGTCATTCCCAGAGGTCGCTACCAGTTTTGAGGCCAATTTGTGGTTTGTGAAGAAGAAGCCGACCACTGGGATTGATAGGGATTGTTTTGCCAATAAGGGGGAGAACAAGGAAAACTTGGCCAATTATTTTTTGAAGAGGGTTTTGTTGGCCAAGGGGGCATAGGAAATGATTGAGATGGCCAAGTAGAGAAAGGTGATTGGATCTGCCAAGCTATTGCAGGGTTTTGTTGGTTAAACTACAGAGAAGAAGAGAACTGGGGCAAGTCTTGTGGCATACCTGGTCGCACTTGCCATTGTTGACGCTAGTTCATTAGATAGAATAGTTTTGTCTCTTCTTCTGCTTCTTTAAAAACTGTTTTTATCCCTGGAAGTGAAGGGAAATGGTCTGTGGCATGGTCCTTGGTGCAAATATCACATGTCTGTACCATGTCTAACGGACATTCCCTTTGGTTGTGCTTCTTCCAACAGTGTGGGAAAAATACGGCCAAGTTTTGTTCTACTATAGCTTTCTTCTACTTTTCTTGTAGGACATCTAGCTGTGTTGTCAGGGTGCCCAAGATATCAGTTTTGAAATCTTCTAAAAGATTACCAAATTTTTCTTTGGTCACGTTGCCACTGGACTACTTAGGATCCCTTGTAGTTGAGTCTCACCCGTTTTTCCTACTTCGCATAATACCCCTAGAACACCTGATACACAGTGAAATAATATCATCATATTCTTCTTGGTAGATGTCCCCTTTTCCCATTATGGTAAGTGTTTCAACCCATTCTTCTTTCATTCCATTAATCATCATTTCTTTTAAGATGTCTTTGGATAGTGTAGTATATGGATACCTTTGTAAGTTATATTGAAATATTTCGACGTATTCTTCTAATGTTTCATTGCCTTTTTCAAACATATTAAATATTTCATCTTTTAATTCTCGAGTCTAGCAATAGTCTTAATATTTGTTAAGAAAAGTGTTCTTCATCTAGTCCTAGTTATTAATGGTTCCTCCACCGAGTCCCATGAACCAACGTAATGTTGTCCCCTTCAAGTTAGAGGGAAATAATTTCAATTTATGAGGGTCCATGGTGTAGTCATATCCCCTACATAATACATCGAATTTAAATAAAAATGCATCAGGATCTTCCGAGGTCAACCCAAAGAAGGTGGGGATGTTTTTTAAGGGAATGGATTTCATAGGGGCATTTACAGCATGATCAACAATGGGATACTCCAATGTTGATGTCTGCCTCTGATTCGGGTTCTGATTGTTTGCCATTTGATAAAAAATATGTCAATAATCTTCGGGGATTTCTTGTTCTGGAGGAATAATCTTAGTGGAATTAGGGATTGGATGTGGAGGAAGCCTTACAGCACATCCCCGATCTGGGATACCGAGTGTCTATGTTTCAACTACTTTCCCAGCGGATCTGGGCTCTGTAGTTTTTACTTGTACTGCACTGTTGGTTTCTCCTTCCCCTTCCTGTAAATTATAAGAACCTCCCTCTGTCAAAGGATCAACACTTACGTGATCAGCAGTCTGAAGGCTTTGTTCAGACCCTTTTGTTTCACTGTGAACCTCAATGTGGGCTGCAGATGGTGAGGTTGCTGCCTGAGGGAGTGTAGTAGGACTTTGAGTAGGAATGGTTCTAGGTCCTACAAATGCTTGGGATTCAACCTTCTTAATTATTTCTTCTATATATGTTGTTCTGTCAAGGATCACTGGTCCTTTGGGTTTCATGGATTTAAGTGGGTGATTTTGATTTGTTTCTATATTTTTCTTCCTATTCATAAAACAAGAGCACCTATCCTACTAGCTTCTGCACAATTGCTGAGAAGCGGGCTGGAGAGCAAGCATATTGCTTGCCGGTATTCAGGTTCTGACCTCTCGTTTTCAATACCCAATTCTTCGTAGCAAAAGAAAAATATAAATAGAGGACATCACTCTTAAACACTCTCCCTGGCAACGATGCCAAAAATGTTGGGTCATAAAGGTGACTGTTACAGGCAACTTCAATGCTTCTCATTCAATTATCAACCCACGGCAAGTCTTGTTATTTCAAGAGTGTGAGCACAGTATATTCAAGTGATATCAAAGGAAAACTACTCTAAATTATCATAAGGAAGAATATCTAATTCTCAAAGTTCAATCAAATCAAAGTGAAAGGGGATTATAAAATGCTTTTAACTATTCCGTCTAAGTAAGTGCAGAAAAGAGAAAACTACGATTGAACAACAACTGTGATGAACTGAACAACAATCCTAATAAATTGAACAAAAACTTGAATAAATTGAACAACAATTGTTTATCTAAATTTTGCGATGGAATTATCTTTTAAATTAATAGATGACATCTTTCTGAATCAAACAACAACTAGACACCTCGCAATAATAATGAAAAGATCCAACTGAACTACATATAGAATTGAACAACAGTCATGCTAAAACTAATGAAACGAGTGTAAAAGAAATGGGGGAAATGAAATCATCTAAACAATTATGAAAACATTGACTGTAAGCAAGAAATCATGAATGATGAACTATTCCAATGAAAGAGAAAGTTGTAGCATCTTATGTTCACAATTCAACCCATTAAATGATATCTCACGAAATGCATTAGATGATTGGAATGTAAGTTCTGTAATTGAACGTATAGCAGAGAGGTTAGCGAAGAAACTCCTAGGGCTGGGCCCAAAGCCACCAGAAGTCTACCACTAAGGAAAACTTAGAGATTGACTACTCAAAAATGCCAAAATATTTATTAAGTTGAAGATTAATACATTAATACTACTGGACAATTATGTTCCGATACGTCTATTACATAATAAAATCTCTATTCCGATCTATCTATCTTGTTCGTCTTTGAGCTTTTAAAGGTGATTTCAACAGTGGTAACAGATCTTTTCAATACGAGATCATGTTGCTTGTGGCTTTCGTTTGAGTTCCTTAATCATGGATGTGCCCTTCTGTCTTCCACCGGCCCATGGGAGCCATCATGATCTTGTTTTTTTCTCTTTATCAGCTGTCTTCCGGTTATCATCAGTTCAGCTACTTTGTTTCCCTATAAATAAAGATACAACAAGTCAATTTCCCGTAGTTAAACATCCCTTTTACCATCAGTTCATTTTGTCCCGACTTTACATTAATTTCCTTTCCTTTATTGTTAATATGAGGAGAAATTCACAAAAGTGCATAACAATTCATGGTAAAGATAGGATGAAAACATACCTTATTCTCGGCCCAACAAAGACCTTGAGACTTAAATCACGCAATCTCTGGCTCAAATCTGGAGATAAAAATTTCACCTTCTTCCACAAGAAAATCTGAACTCACCTCTTGAGAACCACATTGCAGAAATTACCTCCTCATATGGGACTGTGCATAAAGGAATAGTTGAGTTACGTGAGGCTGCTACCTCTCACTTGCAGCAATTGTACATAGAAAATGGATCAGACAATGAGGAGGAATTTCCATATTTTCTCACTCACATCCCAAGACTGATTAAGGAGGAGGACAACTCTAGCCTCCTAAAGCCCTTCACGGAAGAGGAAATCAACAACGTCATTTGGACGATGGAGCCAGACAAAGCTCCTGGTCCCGATGGCTTCTCCATTCAATTCTATAGAATTTGTTGGGATATTTATAAAGGTTGACCTAATCCGAATGATAAAGGGATTCCAGCAAAAAGCCAAAGTGGGAGGAAGCATAAACTCCACTTTCCTAGCTCTTATTCCAAAAGAAGTGAACCCTATTTCCTTCGACCGCTTTAGGCCAATTTCACTTTGCAATGCATCCTTCAAGATCCTTTCCAAGCTCCTGGCGAACAGAATCAAGCCTCTGTTGGAAAAGATTATCTCTACAAGTCAAGGTGGGTTTCTCAAAGGAAGGCACATCCTTAATAACATGGCTCTGGTGCAGGAAACCATTCACTCCAACCTCCATTGTCCTGAGAAAGGGATGATTATCAAGCTGGATGTGGTGAATACCTTCGACCGGGTAAGACATTCTTTTCTCCTCCAATATCTTTCCGCTTTTGGCTTTAGCTCTGATTTTATAAGTCTAATTAAAGCTTGTATTATAGAGCCATGGATTGCCCCCTTGGTAAATGGCAGGCCATCCGGTTACTTCAAAGCTTCGAGGGGCATCAAGCAAGGCTCCCCTCCATCCCCATTCTTGTACATCTTGATGGCTAACTCCCTTAGTTGGAAGCTGACAGCAGAGAAGATAAAAGGGACTCTTCCTGGCATTATGGCTGTGAGAGGCACTGAGCCAATCAATCATGCCTTGTTTGCTAATGATTCTTTACTCTTGGAGGGGTCTTCCCTAAATATTTTAAGGGCATTCAATGAGTTTATACACAGCTTCTGTAGAGTTTCTGGAGCCCTAGTTAATAGGAGAAAAAGTGCAGTGTATGGCTGGGAGATTGATTAGCAACCATGAATCAGATTTCCCAAGTTCTTGGCTATATGGGCTTTGCTAGATGGGATAAAATCAAGTACCTTAGCCTTCCTTTGACCCTGGGCATCAACAAGGCCCTCCATTGGGCTGAAATCCTTATCAAAATCAAGGCTAAAATGAAATTTTGGGGAGGTCAGGGGCTTACCACAGGTGGGAATCTTATCTTGGTGAAATATGTTCTTTCCTCCCTCCCTTTATACCAAGATACCTTTTTATTGGCTCCTAAATCAATCACTGAACAAATCTTAAAGTTGTTAAGTAAATTTTTGTGGCAAGGAGGTAAGAGGAATCAAAAAAAATTCCACTTGGTGAGCTGGGACATTATGAAAAGATCTCTATCATATGGAGGCCTGCAAGTTAGAGATCCCGGGCTGGCTAATATGGCCTTGGGTGGGAATATTTTATTAATCTTCTCAAACCATTGGCATTCTGTCAGTCAAGTCCTCATCAAAAAATACATGCATGGTCTCTCCTTGAATAATATGGAGGAAGGAGCTGCTTGTAAGGGCACCACACTTTGGAAGCTCTGTAGTCGCAGCTGGGAGTTTTTCAAAGATCATATCTATAGAATCCCGGGCAATGGAAAAAATATCAGGTTATGGGAAGACAAAATTATGGGCCTCCAACCATTCAACTCAGCTCATGAAATTGTAGAATTGCGTGAATGGCTCAAAAATCTTGGCATCAGCAAATTGGAAGACATTTCTTCCTGGGACGTTGTTGGTAACTATATTGAATGGAATATCCCTCTCCCTTCGGATTTTTTTCATCCTCAATTAACACTCTTTCTAGCTGTGCTCGCTGGGCTGGCTCCGATCCATCGGCACTCAAATGACAAATGGGGCTGGGGAAAGACTGGAGTTTTCTCTGCTACACAAGGTTTTTTCCCTCCAATCCAGCAATCCCCTTCACTCCCCATCTCTATGGAAGCAGGTCTGGGACCTTGTTGGCCTTCCAAAGGTAAATCTCTTCACCTGGATCCTCATACACAAGTGCATCTTGATTGGTGAAAATTTTGCAAAAAGATGCATCATTGGCCCACACAAATGCTCGCTCTGTTACGCAGCAATGGAATCAATTGAACACCTGTTTATGGATTGCGCTTTTACCCAAGAATTCTGGGAGAAATATTTTCATGGGCTTGAAGTTCAAACCCCATCACAAGTCACAATAACAATTCTCTTCATCACGTGGAAAGGGCGATCTCCCCATGAATTAATTAGAAAATATTTTTGGTTTAAAATCTGGCTTTCCATCCCAAAATTCATTTGCTGGGAAGTATGGCTGGCAAGGAATGATGCCATCTTCAAAAACAAACTCTGCTCCCCCACAGTGATAGCAGCCAAAGAAAAAGCTCTTCTCTTTGAGCCCTTGGTGAATCTATCCCACAAGACATAAAACAACCTCTCCCTAGATGTGATCAGTTGGATCAGTGCGCCTTTGAAGAATGCCTTCAGCAAAAAGACCCCTCTCGACCTTGTTACAATTCAGAGTGGAGGTTTTGGATCCCCGAGACCGATTTTAAAAATTGGTGGAAGAACCAGGACAAAGCCACAATCTTCTTTGATGGAGCTTCCAAGGGAAACCTGGGAACATCTAGAGCAGGGGGAGTTATCTATTCCCAGACAGGGCAAAGTAAATTCAGCTTCAGTTGGGGCCTTGGCTAGAGTACTAAAAATCAAGTAGAAATCGACTGCTCAAAGCTTGCCAGATCATGCAAGAGCACGAAGAATAATACATACAGGTCTTCGGAGACTCGGAAATACTGATTAAGACCATAAATATTGGCGATCATTTCAACAACCCCACCCTTAACAAGACCCTGTAGAGACTCAAAAAAGTGATGCAAAATCACACCTCCAACTCCTTCTACAATATTCTGCGAAATCTAAACAAGGAAGCGGACACAAAAGCAAATGAATATTGCCTCTTAGCTCAAGGATAACTCTCAAAAAATGACGAAGCCCCTATCTGGTTTCCTGTCCCTTAAGCTCCAACTATGTAAAAGAAGAACTCGGCTCACTGGGGTTTTTGGAAAAAAAAGAATATGTAACAGGGGTTATTTAGGCTGTGGCCTGACCTATATTCATAAATAAAACCTACCCTTTCATGTTAAAAAAAAAAAAGCGGTTACTAGAGTTATACAAAGGAATATATTAACAAGTTAAGGCATGAAATTAGTGTTGAATTTAGCCATGATTTAAAAAAAAGACTAACTTAAGTTGAAAATAACCCACTCTTCTAATTGAATATGATAAAAGAACAAAACATGTGTACTCATTGGTGGAGTAATACAATATTCTAACCTAATTTTGGGGACTCACATATCTCTTCCAACAATTTATAATATAGACAAACTTTCTCATTTTAAACATTTAGAAGTTCAAATCAGTAGTAGTGTTATGCAACCAGCTCACAAAATAGAAGAAAAGGTAGATCAACAACTTAAAAATTATCCTCTTCGAGGGGGAAAACTCCTTTACATTACATAAATGAAAAATTCTTGGATGATTCAAATGAAACAACCTCCTTTCTATATATAGGAGACTAAGGGGTCACAATATAATCACAGTCGACATAACAATAATAATGTACGAGCACAAAAATAATAATAGTGGGCTTTTATGGGGTACAATAATAGCAATATGGGGACTATGTGGGCACAACAATAACAATAATGGGGATACACTAACAACAAAAATAAGGGGATACACTATTATTATAAGGACCTGAAATTCCCCTCTCCTTCAAAAGATTGTTGTCCTCAACGCTTGAGTAGTTCTTGATTATTTTGCATAAAATTCTCATCCTCCCATGTCGAATCTTCAACGGGTAAGTTTTTCCACTTGATGAGATACTATGAAATTGATCGATTTCATAGTTGTCAAGTTCATGTTTCTGTGACTGCTTCAGGTTCCAATATGATTTTTCCTTCCTTGTCAAGGTCTGGAAATATTGTCTAAACTGAAATCTTGTCACCTATAACCTTTTTTAAGCATGAATCATAGAAAATTGGGTGCACTTGGGAAGATGCAGGAAGCTCCAATTTGTATGCCAGAGTACCACTATTTTGCAACAACTTGTAAGGACCATAGTACTTGGTGATAATTTATTATCCTTCTTAGCTTGATTGAGGGGCATTTATTTCTATGGTTGTAGGTGTAAAAATACCTCGTGATCACCTACATCAAAACTTTTTTCCCTGCGGTGTTGATTTGCCTGTTGTTTCATTCGATTTGGCACCAAAGTGAGGTTATCCTTTAAGAGTTGGAGAACTTGTTGTTGATGCTCAATGTGATATTCCACTGCTTGAACCTTAGAATTTTCTCTTAAAGATGATGTCATGGAAGGTGGATCATATCCATAAAGTGCCATAAATGATGTCATTTTTGCTGCAGTATGGAAGTAAGTGTTATACCACCATTCAGCCAGAGGTAACCACTTGACCCATTGTGTTTTTTTATTATATACAAAGAAAATAAGATATCCTTCAAAACATTTATTCAATATCTCAGTTTGGCCATCATATTGAGGATGATAAGATGAGCTATGAGCTAATTGAGTACCCAGACAAGAAAATAATTATGTCCAAAAATTTTCAGTAAGAATGGGATCTATGTCTCTTACAATAATCTTTGGGTTTCCATGTAACTTTTGAATTGTTTCCATAAATGCAATAAAAATTGTGTTGGATTTGAATGCATGAGACAATGCAAAAAAGTGTCCATACTTGGTAAGTCTATCAACTGTCACCATGATGAAATTTTTTCCTTCAGACTTGGGTAAACCTGTGATAAAATCCATTGAAACCTCCTCCCAATGTTGACTTGGAATGGATAAAGGTTGTAATAGAACTGAGGTCTTAATTGTCTCAACTTTATTTTGTTGGAAAACCAAATATTCTACCACAAACTTTTTAATATAATATTTAAGGCTATCCCAAAAAAAATCATTTTTGACCCTGTGGTAAGTTTTCAAAAATCCTGAGTGCCCTCCTAAGGGAGAGGTATACAATTGCAAAAGAAACTTTTGTTTGAGTTGGGAATTCTTAAAAATATATAAGCGATCTTTGTACCATAATGAATCATTTTTCCAGCTAAATGTATCATATGTACTGGGATATTGTTGGAACTTTTGAATGAGTGTCCACACTTCTTTGTCATTATTCCATTCATCCCTTGCTTCGGTTATCCGATCCAGTTGGATAATAGAAATGGCACAAAGAAATGCTTCCACATCCTTATCCTTTCTTGAGAGTGCACCTACAACAAGATTTTGCTTCCTTTTTTTGTAGACAATTTCAAAGTCATAACCCAACATTTTTGTGACCCATTTTTTCTACTATTCTGAAGATAATCTTTGTTCCAAAAAGTGTTTAAGATTATCATGATCAATTTTTACCTTGAAGTGTCTTCCCATTAGGTAAGGTCATCATTACTTTAGTGCATGTAGTATTGCCAACATTTCATTCTCATAAATAGGTTTATGTGAATACTTTCCTCTGATTTGATGACTTTCAAAATAAATGGGTCTTCTTTATTGCATTATAATGATACCAATTCCATTTCCTGAGGCACCAAATTCCATAACAAAGGTTTTTTTTTTAATTTTGGCGTAGCTAAGACTTGTAATTCAAACATTGCTTCTTTAAGATGTTAAAAGGCCTTAGTTACTTATAGAGTCCAAGAAAATGCATCTTTATTCAGTAATGTTGTTAGAGGTGTTTCTATTCTCCCATAATTCTTAACAAACTTGCGGTAATACCCTTTCAACCTGCGAAATCATCACAGATGTTATATTCTTGTGGGGATTTTCCATTCCTTAATGGATTTAATTTTGTTAGGATCTACCTTAACAACATAATGAGATACAATATTACCCAAATATTCCACCTGTTGTACTCCAAAGAAACATTTCGATTTTTTTTGCATTTAATTTTTTCTCCTCAAATAGTTTGAGAACCCTATCAACATGTTGAACATGATCCTTCCAATACTTGTTTTAGATTAGTATATCATCAAAAATACTAACACATATTTTCTAATAAGGGTTTGAAAATGGAATTCATCAAACCTTGAAATGTAGAAGGTGCATTGGTAAGGCCAAAAGGCATGAAAAAAAGTTCATAATGACCCTCATGAGTTCTAAATGTTGTTTTCGGAATGCCTTCAATCTTCATTCGAATTTGATGATATCTTGAAAGAAGATCCAACTTGGTGAAGTAAATTTCTCCATGTAATGCATCCAATAATTCATCAATGGCAGGAATAGGAAATTTATCTTTAATAGTGAGCTTGTGTAGCTCACTATAATCCAAACACATGCATGATGATCCATCCTTCTTGTGCACCAATACTACTAGAGTAGAGAAAGAACTTTGGCTAGGTTGAATTATACCGACCTCTAGAATTTCTGCAACCATACGTTCAATTTCACTCTTTTGTGCATAGGGATATTTGTAAGGCATGATATTTGGAGGAACACTTCCTAGAATAAAATGAATAACATGATCATGATCACGAATAGGTGGGAGGCCTTTGGGAGTCTCAAATACCTTGGAATGATTGTCCAAGAAATTTGGTAGTCTAGAAAAATAGATTATTTCAATTTTTGAACCTCTAGTGAACATAATTTTAAAATTACGCCCTGTTGTTCTTTATTTAGAATATTTTTCATGCCATTAGAGTTGATTATATTTCCTAGTTTCCCTAAGATACCTCTTAATTCAACTTCCTTTCCTTCCCAAAAAATATTTTAAGAAAAGTACTTGAAAATTAAAAGCTATCGTACCCAAAGATTGTAACCATTGGACTCCCAGTACAACATCAGCACCACCCATTGTAATGGAAAGCATTGGACTATTCAATACATATTCCCCCATGGTTAGCTTGATATTATGGAACTTTCCAGAGCAATTTATAGTTCCTCCATTTGAAACCATTACTTAACAACCTGGTGTTGGATATAGGAAACAATTTAATTCCTTGGCTATATTACAATGGATAAAATTATGGGTACTACCCAAAACAATCAACACTATTACCTTTTTCTTCTTGAAATTTCGTTCCATATTGAGAGTTTTAGGAGTGGTAATTCATGCCAATGCATTACAATATATGGTCAAATTCATTTCTTCTTTCCCTAGTATTAGTTCCTCATGTACATCCTCTTCTTTTGAAGTTTCTTGTTTATTTTATTCCTCCTCTTTACAATATATGCAAAATAATTTCTTCTCAACACACATATGACCTTTAGTGTATTTTCTATCACAACTGTAGCAAATCTCTTTTACTTTTTTTTCTTCCAATTTTTGTGGTGTCAGCCTTGTAGGTTGTGGAAGGCTAGGAGCAACAACACTTCCATATTTATAGTTGTGAGTGGTAGGCTTCCTTGTTTCCATAATTTTGCTTTCAATTTTTCTTTCTAACCTGAATGCCTTCTCCAATGAATCAGGTTCCGAAAGATGAACCTCATGTTGGGTTTTATATTTTAAATCCCATATGAAGACATCAATCATATTCTCTTCTAGAATATAATTTACCCTTATATTCAATTTTTGGAAGTCCTCAATGCGCTCCGACATTGAACCCTTTTGTTTGAGATTTATCAATTGGCTAAAGAAGTTGTTTCTCGTTGTATATTCATAATATACTATCATTTCCTTCGTAAAAATTGGCCAAGTGAAATTTTTTTTACGAGAGTAAAGCCATCGATACCATACAAACTAATTGGGTTCTAAATATAAAGTTGCAATGCATACCTTTTGTGTGTTTTGGAAATTATGGAGATCAAAATATAGTATTCATGTTATGGGATCCTTTCCATGAAACTTCCTCATATCGATATTTAGAATATGTTTGGTCTTCAATCCAATATTGGAGTTTATGAAATCATGATTAACATTTATTTTGTTCTCATGATGAGTTTCCTCAACTACCTTTTTTCCATTAGGAAGATTTTCTTGTAGAAACTTTTTCAAACCTTCCATGTCTTCTTTTAAATCATTCATGTCAGCTTTTAAACCATCCATTTCACATTCTAAAACATCCAGGTCACCTTTTAGTTCATCTTTGGTTTCTCTTTGTGAGAGAGAAATTTGTTGCACTTGGTCCCATAATTTTGATATATCATGCTGCAATTCTTCCATTTCATGCTTCATAGTATATATATATGAGGGCTTAATGGGTGTGGAATTAGTTTAGGGAGGAATTTTATAATCCAATACTGATATCAATGCTTCAATATGCCATTGGAATCACTTCAAACTTATTTTTCAAACAAAAGTTATGCAATTTTTAAAACAATATACACACCTTTTTATTGCTTTCAAGGAGCTCTATATTGAACCTGATGTATATCTGTGATTTTGGATCCCCGAGATTTTAACTTCAGTGCTATATTAGTATTATGAGTCTTCCTTCCAATTCCACTGGTCAGACCTAATTTGGATTATTCAAGATAAAGTTATTCCCGATCTCCCACAATGACCTAATTATGGACTGGTTGAGTAGAGCGAACTTGTACGGCGTGCCATGTGTCACTGTTTTGACCTTTGGTGCCGAAATTGATATAAAAAAAAAACTAAATTCCGTGGAATTTTATCCCCTTTTTACAAAATTCAAATCTGATGCCTGAAACGAAATTTATGACAATTTCCCCTCGGTCACCTGTTTCAGATGAAATTTTGGATCCTGTAAAAACCCTAACCTCCTCAAATCATATCTCCAAAAATATAGTGAACCAAGATATTAAATTCGTACACGAGGTGCTCCAATAATTTAGCTCCACGTGGTTCCAATTTCAGCTTCTAAATATTCGCAGAAAAAAATAAAAAATAAAAATAAAATTAAAAGTAAAAAATTTAAAAATTTAAAAAAATATATATCAAAAATTCCCAGATGACCTGTTTGAAGAAGAAAAACCCAAGAATCCAAAGCTCTGATACCAAATATTATGCAACTGACTCACAAAATAGAAGAAAATATAGTTCAACGACTTAAAAATTATCCTCTTCGAGGGGGGAAACTCATTCACATTAAAAAAATGAACAATTATTGGATGATTCAAATGAAAAAACCTCCTTTCTATATATAGGAGACTAAGGGGTCACAATATAATCATAGTTGACATAATAATAATATTGTAAGGTCACAAAAATAAAAATAGTGGGCTTCTATGGGGCATGATCATAGTAGTATGGGGACTACATGGGAACAAAAATAAAAATAAGTGGGATACACTAACAATAAAATTAAGGGGATATACTAGTATTGTAGGGACCTAACAAGTAGAGAAGGAAGATTGAAAGAAAAGAGGGCATTAGAAATTGAAGGTCCACTAGGAGCACTACTCCTTTTACAAAAAACAAGTAATTCTTCTTCTTATTTTTCTTATTTATTACTTTCCATTCTAATTGTAATTATTGCATGCCTAAGAGTCATATGGTAATTATTGCATGAACCCAGATGCCATATTGACTCAAGAAAGAGACTTTGTTACCACCTCTTGAGACCTAATGTGTGAAATTTTGGAAGAGATTTTAATGAAGAAATCCATAACACCAATGGTGAATTAACCCCTTGTAGCATTATACCTCATTGTTAAATGAATGGTATAAGATATAGGTGTATCAACTCATCAATGTCATTTCTTTTCTTCTTGGAAACATTTTTGGTTTGATGTGGATGTGAAAAAACCAATGTCAAGCTAAGTCAGAACAAGTACCCTTTTTTTTTCACACAAATTCGATTATGATGTATTATCAAAAAAAGAGAAGAGGAGAAGAACTTCCTTGTTACAAAATCACCCCATTCAGCTTACAATATGGATTTATCTGTTGGGGGTGCATTGCTCCTTGAGTACTGTTGTTACTGTTGTTTCTATCTATCCTTTCTGAAGTAGATACTATTGCACTTGTGCTATATTGCCTTACAAACTGTTCTAAAAGGAGGATACGTTTTGCTTTAATTTTTAAACTAGATTATCACCTATTGACCTGATGGAAAACATAGAAAGCCTGAAGAGGATATGGGTCATTTATTAATTTTGTTCTTGTTGTCTCTATGTCCACTTCCATGATCCAGAGAGGTGGATCCTTGCTCTGACTTTTTGGTAATGGCTTCTCGCAGAAAATTGATTGTCTCTTCAATATGATTGCATCGATTCTTCACCTCCATTAATTCCATGTTGCATGTGTTCCATTGCTCATGGAGGATAGCCATTTTCACTTTATAACGCGCTTTATCTTGTTGTATTTGATTCCTCATGTTTTCAATCACAACTATATGAGATTTAAAAAAAAAGCAGGGTTGATTTTTTCATCTGAATAATCCATAAGCTTGAAGAAGGGGAGAAAGACTGAGCTGCCGCCTTCTCTAATGGCTGGAGATAACATTATTTTGTATTTGGTAGCTGTGTATCCTTCTATGATGGGTGCATTTCTATGTCCTCTATTGATTGTGTGGCTTCCTTCTTTGCTAGAATTGACACTGAATTTGTTGTTGTAAAAAAAGAAGATGACTGAGATAAAGAGGGGATTGGATGAACTCGCCAAGAGGAGGAGTGCTAAAGGGATGGGAGGGAGGGGGAAAGAAAAGGGGTGGAAGGGAGGGGAGTCGTGAGAGCACAAGAGAAAATCAAGAGCCAAGGCCCAAAATAGCTGAGGAGGCTAGATATTCATGCAAAAAAGGAAAGGATTGATGGAAATATCAAAACAAATACCAGGGAGATCCATGCTTGAGGGAGTAATCGGGCTTGGAAGCAAGATTGTGAAGGGGATGAGAAGCTTGGAAAGTGGATGCACAATAAACCAATCGAGGTAATTTGCAGAGATTCAAGCCTTCTCAAGTAAATAAAATAAAATAAGAGGAACATAACAACGATGAAGGGTCACAGGAAAGGAGTAGAGATTTTGGATAAGGGTACTCTGCGTCAAGATGTTGTAAATATTTGTGAGATTGCGCATGGCAGATTTGATGGAGTTGTTGTAAGGGAAGTCAGAGAAAAGATTCATGTCATGGCTGCGAATCTTTTGTCCTATGTAAGGATGGTAATGCATCAAGAAAAAGGTTGAAAGAGATATCATCATGGGATAGGGAGGAGGATTGTGTGCCCGTCAATTTTGGCCTAGCCTGCGTTACTTTGAACTCCTTCATTGGCTTGGATGTCTATTTTCTTGTTGTTTATTATGAGGATATGATAGTAATATATCTTTCCAATCTTTTTTTCAACTTGCTTTACTCTGTGCAAAATTTGGCAGAGAGCTGCATTTTTTGGGAGGCTACCACTCACCATTGCTTGGATGTTGATGGAGGAGTCTCCTAAAATTATTGCGTTGCTAATTTTCCTATATCTTAGTATTTTCATGCTTAGAAGAAGACCATAAGCCTCTTCTTTGTTGTTTGAAATTGTCCCCATCCCCCAATTGTATTGTATCTAATTGATATTGTCTTTGAGGATTATGAGTCCACCTACTCCCACTTTGCCCAGATTTTTCTTTGAGGCTCCGTTGAAGAAAAGATAAGGCCCATTGAGAGAATTGATCCACATTTGGAACTCTGCGTCATTATTTCTTAATTTCCAGTTTGGATGAGCCTTTTTGAATTTTGGAAAATGGAGAATTCTGATCTTATTGAGAGTGAAATTGATCCAGCTTCTTTCATCATGTTGTAATTGGGTCATATCTATTCCATATATTCCTTTAGCTGTGAGGAACTCAGTCATCTTCCCCTAATCCTTGGTGGTCACTGTGTTCACTGTGGGATTTTTGTTTTTGAAGACTTTCCCGTTTCTAGCTAGCCATATTTTCCAACAAATAAAGGAGGGAAGAATGACCCAAAACCTTTGAATTGTAGATTTGTTTTTAAAGGAGTGGGGGAAGTTGCTCCTCCTTTTACTTATAAATTGATTTAAAGGGAGACTATAGTTCATATTTACATTGATGGGAGATATTATATTCTCCCAACACTCTCTAGAGAAAGAACACGCTAGGAAGAGGTGTTCAATGGTCTCTTCCGCCTTCAAACAAAGAGGACGTTGTGAAGGGCCATATATTCCTATTTTTTTTTAATTATCTGCTATGAGAGATTTGTTGTGAAGAAGGGTCCATAGGAAAATTTTTATTTTTGGGAGGTTTTTCACCTTCCGAGTCTACTTCCAATATTTTCATTCCTATTTCCTCTGATGTTCTTGTATCTTTTCATATCTCGTCTTAACTGAGTACTATCCTCCAATAGGAATCTATAAGTAGGCATCTTGGGTGCCTTTGTCTATTGGTGTAGCTCCCTTTAGGAGAGAAGTCATGGAATTCCATTGATCAATTAGATCATTGGGAAAGTTGGGTCTGCCCCATTGTTTCCAAGTGCCATAAGTTTCCCATTTGGATATGTCCCCCCCAATTTATTGTATCCTTCTCTTATCATCTGTCTCTTTAGATCATTGATATCTGGATTGCTGACCAAGGGAGGGTTTCCCATTATGCTGTCAGTCCATAGGCAGATCCTTCCCCCATTTCCAGGCCTTGTGGAGATGTGTTCCTTGATTAAATGAATTGCACCGGAGATGAGTTTCCATATTTGAGAGCAAGGTCTTATGGGAGGGATTGTATGGAAATTCTTGGAGCGTTAAGATATTTTTCCTCTAATGTTGCTTTCCACCAGAGTCTTTCTCCAGTGAGGAACCTCCAGGCAATCTTGGTTCCCGGAGCTAGATTCATTATCCCAGGAGTTTTAATGGAGAGACCTCCATTTTTGTAATGTGCAGTTACTTGTTTCCAATTGACAAGGCTGAAATTTTTTGTTTTAGTTTTCCCTCCCTGCCATAAAAAACTTATGATGATGATCTCAATTTTCTTGTGAATGCTTGTTGGTGTTGCTATTAATGCAAACTGATATAAGGGCAGGGCTAAAAGAATTGATTTGATGAGACTGATTGGACCTGCTTGATTTAGCCAAATCATCGCCCATGCTTGAATTTTATTTTTCATCTTTTCAGCATATTTGCTCCATATTTCTGTCTTTAGATTTTTCTTGGTGATAGGCAGCCCAAGATATTGGAAATGGCTCCAATTATTCTGGAAAGGAATTTCTAGAATTTGAGACATACGTTGAAGAGTTCTTGGAGGGGTGTTCCAACTATAAATACAAAATTTCCCATTGTTAATCAGCCCTCCTGAAACATCCATGAAATTTCCTAGGATGCTTTTAAATCTTATGGTGATGATACAAGATGCACCACCCATTAGAAGGGTGTCATCTAAAAATAAAGAATGTTTAATTCTTTTGGTTCCTCTGTTGAATATGAGGCATGTTAAGGAAGCATTTCTTCTGCTGTGATCCAATTACCTGCTAAGAGAATCAACCATTAGAATGTAGAGAAAAGGAGATAAGGGGCAACCTTGTTGAAGACCCCTTGAGCTTTGGAAGAAGTCACATGGTCTACCATTAACAAGAGGAGATATCCATGGTCCTATAGTGCAAGCCTTGATTGTGTTGGTGAAATTTTCGAAGAAGCCATATCTATTTAGGACAACAGCGAGGAAGGTGAGATTAACTCTGTCAAAAGCGTTGGCCATGTCCGTTTTTAAGATAAAGCCTTTTTCATTTATAGAGAAGCTTGAGTGGAGGGCCTCTTAAACAAGGATGATATTATCAAAAATCTAACAATTGGGGACAAAGCCTCCTTGATTTTCTGAAATGAGTGAGTGGAGAAGAGGTTTGATCCTTCCAGCAAGGATTTTGGTGATGATTTTATAAGAGGCATTGCAAAGGGAAATTGGCCGAAATCTATTGAGACTGGTAGGACGAGGATATTTCAAAATGAGGGTGAGGAAGGTAGAATTAGTGAATCCTCCTACCTTTTTCTTTTTGATGATGTGTCTAGTCATTTTTAATAAGTCCTTTCTTATGGTTTGCCAGAAAGTGTTGTAGAAAGAGATAGGGAAACCATCTGGGCCAGGTGCCTTTTCTAGATGCAGATCCAAAATACTATCATAACTTCTTTTTCCGTGACTTCTTTAGAGAGGTTTTTCTTTGTTTCCTCATCTATTAGCTTCGGGATGTGCATTAAGAATTCCTTCGAGTTTGCTTGGTTTTCTATAGCTGTTAGAAGAGTTTTAAAGTGTTGGAAGACCTCTTTTTTTATGTCTTCTTGCCCCTTTATTTCATGCCCTCCTCCTCCCATGATTTTTTCTATATTTTTTTTTTATCATTCTTGTTTCGGTTGAGTTATGAAAAAAGGTAGTTTTTTGTCTCCAACTTGAATCCAGAGCTGCCTTGACTTTAGCCTCCATATTTCTTCCTCTTGTCTAATATTCATGTAAATTTTCCAGTGTATTTATTTTTCCTTTGCTTGTCTTTCAGCTGTGTTGTCCGTGTTTTCCATTTCCTCTTTAATTTTTGTTAGTTCTTGCTACAATGCTTCTTTCTCTCTGTACGGTTGCTTATAGTTGGCCTTCGCCCAATATTTCAATCTTACTCTGGTGGATTTTAGTTTCATCTCCCATATGTAAGTTGGGGATCCATTAACTTTCTGTTTCCATATTTTTTCGACCTCTTGTTTAACCTCTTCATGGCTGCTCCATAACTGGTTGTATTTAAATGGGAGAGGTCCATAATTTTCAGTAATTCCAAGCTCAAATAACACTGGTTTATGGTCTGAAGCTGGTGATAGAATGATTTTAGAAGAGACTCTGTTGTAGCTAGCCACTATGTTGTCCCTAATGAGGATTCTATCCAGCCTCGCTTTGATATTGGCCTTCCCTAGTATCCTATTGTCCCATGTGTATTTCCAATTTTTGGGAGGGATGTCCAAAAGATTAGAATGTTCCATGATTCCTTCAAGGATCTCTCTGTTTGGGTCTGGCTGAAAAGTGCCTCCTCTTTTTTCTTCCGGCTTGAGAATAATATTAAGATCTCCTCCTAAGATAATATTTTCTTCTTGATCTTCCATTGTAGATTCTTTTAGTGTCTTCCAACATATTTCTTTGTCCCTGTAATGATTTGGTGAGTATATATTATATATGCTGATTTTTTCCCCATTTGCTGCATTTTCCATATTCGTGTTAATCCAATGTCCTTTCAATGTTGAGTTCTGTAGGTACCATTTTCCTTTTTGCCATAAAGTACAAATTCCTCCTAAAGCTCCATTCGCTGATATTTCTTGTCCTTCGTAATTTTTTTATTTTGCTAGAATGTTGTCCATATCTTGCCTGCTGATTTTTGTCTCTTGGATAAGGAGGATGTTTGGTTTTTCATTGTTTATGAGGTCTTTTAAGAATTTTATCTTGGATGGATTACCCAACCCCCTGCAATTCCAAGAGACAACCATCATTATTTACTTGTGGTTGTGGTTGAGGAACCTTTCCCTTTGTTGACTTGTTGGACTTTTTCTTTATTCTTGGTGCCTTTATCGAGGTAACTATCCATTGCCTGTTGTGTTCCCAAGGAAATATCCTTGAAATCTTCCTCATTTCTTATTTCTCTATTGGATTTTATTCTAGATTTCTTTGTATTTTCCGTGTAAAGGAGGGACTCTTCGGATTGATTTCGAGTTAGGATCCAATCCGAGGAGAGGGGAGGGGGGCTGGAAAGGATTGGGAGGTCCTCTTGATGGGAGAAGAATCCCAGAGGGGGAGGGGAGCCCAGGGGAGGAGGGGAATGTGTAATGAAGGGGGTGGAGGAGGGGGAGAGGGAGGGAATGGGGGGATGTGAAGGGATGATAGATTTGGATAAGAAATCAAAAGGATTGGATCCCAGAAAAGTGGATGAATCGGGGATGGAGGAGGAGGGTTGGGAAGAGGGTCTAATGAAAGGGGAGGGGGGGCCAGATGGGGGTGGCAGAGGAGGAGCAGGCTGAGTTTTAGATGCGGTCTTTTTTTTCTTAACTTGTTCCCATTTTGGGTCTTGGTTTTCTTCCACATGTTTATCAGTTTCTTCTTTTTTGCTGCATCTATTAGCGAAATGACCGTACTCGTGACATACCTTGCACTTGAATGGGATTTTTTCGTAATCCAGCTGGTGAATGTGCGTCCAGTTGTCGACCTTGAGTTTGATGGCTTTCGGGATACCTCTTCCTAGATCTACTTCAACACAGATCCTTGTACATGTCTACATATTTTCCTTTGGTTCACTTATGTCAACGTATTTTCCGACAGAATTCCTTGTTGTTCTCATCGATTCATCTCCCCAGCAGTGCAAGGGGAGGTGAGGCAACCTGACCCAAACTGGAAGAACATTTGGAACATCTAATTCCAAGTTAAAATTAGGAGTCCAACAATTCAAATATAAACCTCTAGTGTCCATAAAGTATGGGCCACTTCTGAAAATGAGATCCCGATCATCCTTAAATTCGAAATGAAAGGTGTAGTAACCTCTGCCACAAAAACGAATGGAGATTTTTCCTTGGGTGAACTGATCCAAGTTTCTTTCAACCCATTTCTGAATAGTCTTGGGAGATGGCCAAAGTCCATTGAGATGGCCAACCAAACCTTTCTCAGCTAGAGAGATCAGTGCTTTCTGAGGAACTTTGGGTGGCAGGATGATCTCAGGGATAGTTTCTTAACGAACTTGGATATTGTTGGTCTGGTTCGTTGAGGACACATTGAATCGATTAAGGAGGCGAAGGCAACAACAACCACATCAGGCTGAACTTGGGACAATGAGATGGTGCCTTCGCGGAGGGGAGTCGCACCTAGATCTGGTTCCGAGAGGGCCATGTCGGCTGAGGCCCAAGGCTGCGCGTAGGAGGCTGCTAGGGTTGGAGCTCGAGCTCACAGCGCAGCACAAAAAAAGAATAATTCTTAGAAAAAGCACCTTTTTTATATTGCATGTTCATTGATGATATAATTATTATGTAAATAATATATTAGCTTTTAGCTTTGCCTCATTAATGAAATAACATTCTAACCATTGCTCTTTCATTTATTGTATCTATTTTTTTACAGGTATTTATTTAAACTTGTTGGATCTATTTTAAAAAAACAATAACTATGTTATCTAGAGTTTAAAACTATGGGAAAAAGTTCATAAAGAGCTCCCTAAACTACAAATATAGTTTCCCTTAGTTATTTGTCTTGTAGAATCAAATTGTGGTGCATATGGCCCATAATATTCTTCCTATGTTTAAAGTATATTGAATTCTTATGTTGTCGGTTTATTTGTCATTCCCAAAACAATAAATCAACTATTTTTTTGTAATATTTGAGGCTACAAGAATGTTATCTTCTTGAAAACTCACAGATGCATTCTAAGAGGATATTTGATCCATCGATGGTTCCCCCTTTTGATCCAATAGTCGGCTTGATGGTCTAAAGGGAATAAAAAGACTTCTTTTAGGTTATGCCTTGGAATTCACCCCATGAGAGTGGGAGCAACCTTGGAAACACCATAAAACACTAATTATGATATTAGGACATTTATGAGGATAAGAGTGGCAGTATCTCAATGTGCCTTTTATGCATTATATGTTTCTTACATAAAAATTACAAATATGTTATGTATATTTGAATTATAAATGTTAATCTGTATATGGAATCCAAATAATACCTACTTAACTATAGGTCAATGATGTTATGTAAAATATTGAGAGAGAATGTTGGAAGGCATATGAAAGATGCCAAGTGGTTGAAGATAAAAAATTCAAGATAACCCCAAAATAAATGAACAATTAGATTGTAGAATTATTATATGTAAGCTTCTTTTTATTAGACCAAAGGATATTTTGAGCATACTACATATCTTCTTTTTTGTTGTATGGTACACTCATGGTGAAAGTTTATATTGTTTAGTATAATAACAAAGGAGATAATGTCTATGATCATTGCATTCATTCAATATGAATGTTGATCATTTTGTCGATGGATTTAAATAGTAGCTTGTTTTCTTCTAAATTTGCGAAAGAGAAACTAGAGAATTAGTGGGAAGTGTAAATTTGTTTTCAATTCATATTCTACAAATATATTAAGTCTTTACACAATTTTGTTGATCATTTGAATTTTTAACATAAACTATGTTGTATTTTGTAATTGAATTCATATTCTCGTTAGAATTCTATGAATGTATTCGATTATATATATATATATCCTTCCTAAAATCCACATAAAAATTCTTGTTATTTTATAATAGTTGCTTAAATTATGAAACACCACATAGGAAATAATAAATCTTGTGTATTTTATTAAGAGTTCAAAAATCAAAAATAAAACAATAATTTGGATTTTTGGATCAAGAAGAAAGAGTGAAGGGAAGCTTGTCTAAAGGGATTTTATTGATGACAATAATAATAAGGATTTCTTGATGATGTGCATCATATGCATTATAAATTATCGATATGAAATTTTGTATATTATGTCATTAAATAAAAAAAATTATGTGTGTGTGTGAAACCATATCATACTTGCACTTACCTATAGATCAACAATGATATGTGGAACTTTAAGAGAGTATGTTGGAATCCATATGGTAGGTGACACTTTTTTGAAGAAGTAATAATGAATGGAGCTCTAAAATGAATGAATCATTAGATATCATATTGGTTAGATGGATTTTATTTTGTACTAGACCAATGTTTTCAAAACTTCACAAGTAAAATACATATCTTTAATAGTTACATATCATATTGATAGTGAAAGGCTATCATGTTTGGTTCGAAAAAAGAAAGAAAAAGAAACGACTTCACAATGACATCATTTATGATCTCTATGTTGGTCTAATAGAAACATGGATCCTTTTGTTGGGAATTTAATTAAATGGCTTGTTCTATTTCGAGAATTAGTGGGAAATATAAATTTTTAGTAAACTCACTTTTATAAATTTATTAATTTTACTACATATTTTTCTTGGCATCAATAATCTATATTTGTAAAATAAATTAGGTTGTATTATGTAGCATAAAGCAATTTATTTTTTAAAATTCATTAAAATTATTTTATTTTTTATTTATATGTTGATTTATCTAACACCCAATCAAGTATAAAATAATTATTAGTAACTATCACATAATTAAGAAGACAACAACCATATTATGCAAGAAAGATGTGAAAGTAAAAGAGGGAGAGAAGATAAACCGTGTGTGAACTTATATATACGTTGATACTACCATATGGAAGTTTTAAAGATCGGGATGGAATTAATCTAACAAGTGCTAAGTTTTTGAAGATGCAATGGTGATCACAATCCATTACAATTTAAAATTATCATCATCATTCTTATATTATCTTTATTGATCATTCTTTCAAAGATGATATGAATGATTAAGACAATTCTAGTGATGAGGATGAAAATAACATTTTCTTGACCAAATTTGTCACTATCCTCCTCATAATCATTAAAGTCACCAACATCATCATTCTTATTCTTACATTATGTTGGTCACCATTAATGGACCAACTAATTAGTGGGTTCAATGATGACCACTACAATTATGAGCATAAGAATGAAAATAGCTCAATCATGTACATTGTATTCAGAAATTTTTTGACATAATAACTACAACATTAAGTGTATATTGAAAACCTTGCCATGGGTTTCATATTGATTATACTTCAACCATTACATCATACTCAGGTTTTTCCTAGGCTCACCCTTAATCATTACAATTTTGAAGTGATTTCGGCTCATCGCTAACCATCAAGTGATTTTGACTTACCAAAAACCATTCATTACATCATGTGGTTTTGGATGACCATGAAGCATCATGTGATTTTTGGCTAACCATGAACCTTACTCTACAAAGTGGTTTTTGGATTACCATGAACCATTACAAAAAGAATACACAAGCTTCATATGACTCAAGAAATGACTTAATAAACTAAAAACTCTTTTCTTAATGACAAATAATCTTTGGAGGACCAACTAACTCATAAAATTTATATGGGAGATATTGGTTTATGTTTGAATACTTGACCATATAAAATATTTTCAACATATAAGTAAGTTTTTGACATACACACACATTTATCTAACCACATTGTATTTGTATATGAGGCTTGGATATTTCTCTATTCTAACATTGTGGATCATGATTTGTAAGACTAAAAACACTGCAGAGATGTGTGTTCCAACATTTAAATTGTAGATGTCCTTTTTTTCCACAATGCAACTATCACATTTATGAAAGCACAAACATTGACAACATGTGAAATTAATTCATTTTACTTCTACTTGTAGGTTGAATACTTGACCGTGTAAAATATTCTCAACATAGAAGTAATTGTATACCATTCATCACATCTATCCAATGACATTTGTTGTAATCTAAGGAAAAGTGCACATAGTTATTAGTAGCATAGACATCAAGAATCCACATGGAAAATAACATAACAAAAAGGAAAAGAAAAGATAAAAGTAGTGGAGAACTAGCATACACACACTTTATATTGTGTCTCTTAGAAGGCAAGTCGAACTGATACATCGATACATAGACATATATTTATACCATGTCGGGATAGTTACAATAGTCTAACTGTCTAACCAAACTCTTAACTAATCTAACTTATATTAACAAACATATTTACATTATCTTCTTATCCAACTCAACTAGGTCGACTAGCCCATCCAAAATCTCCCTCACTCTCAAATCCTTCTTCATCCCAAAGAAGGGGATATTTGGAGTGACAAAAAAACAAAATGTGATTTATATATTCATTGCTAGATCTGTAGGAGATAACAAAGTTTACAAAATATTTTTATACAAAGTATATTGAAAAAAAATTAGGACATAATTTATGTTTCTCCTACGACAGGTGTGTCTAAGGGATTAGCCGGATTTAGATGAACATGGTTTACAGGTTGGTGTGCTGCTTGATCCACTTCAACTTCGTGCAGTTGTTGTTCTAAATCTTGCAAACATGTCGAAATAATTGGTGCAAAGAACTGGTGGTTAGGACGTGGTGGATTTGGTGATTAATAATTCACTGGCGATGGCTATGGCATGTTCGAAAAAGTTGTCTGATAAATAACTAGTGAAAAAATTCACAAATTTTCATCGAATATAGACCATTCCCAAGCTTATAGCCTTTCACGAGCACTTGCTTCCATGATATCTGCTAAAAGTTGGATTCTTTCTTCCAATGAGGTCTCTCCTAACACTGTTTGGATGAAAGGCTTAAGATGCTCAATCTATTAAACCCAATTAAGTACACCTTGTAGGAAGTGAGAAGTATTATATGCTTCAAGCGGTGATTTGTTCCCTTTTCTGAGTCATTGACACTCCTACTATGTTAACTAGGCTTGAAGTTTCCTTTCTTGTTCTATCTGTTTGTCTAGTGCCTATTTAGATCATTCATCTCTTGTTTCCCTTGCAATCGGATCACGGATGAGTGTTTCATGCTATCTGATACGACTATGACTTAATGCCAGGTAAGTGGGCCAATTTTTAAGAGCAGTCATTAAAGTGGCTCCTTTTTCGAGTATCTACTCCAGTAACTGCTTGGCTTCTAGGAACTCCTTATGAGTTTTCTGAAGTATTTTTTTTAATTTCTCATTTCTTACTACCGTTGGTCTGGTTTGTAATTCTATTATCTTCGCAGTAAGGTTCTCATTTTTCTCGATCAGATGATTCACCAATTGTTGCAAGGCGACGAGATGATCATCAACTTCGACTAGAATATTGATATCAACTTTTTATGTTTCCCGACGTTGATATTCCAGCCAAATATCCCTTTCTCATTCTTGTTTCTATTGTAGCTTGGTGTTGTCCTTCCTTCTCTTTTTCAATCTCTTATTAGTTACTTTTACAGTATGCTCCAAAACTTCAAATATCTACTTGTCACTGGAAATATTTAGGTCAACATACTTGGTATGTATATCAACAAGTTCTTTCTTGATGCAAGTTACCTGGGCTTGGTGATGTTAGCTCAGTCAAAGAAGGTTTAGTATCTTTCGGATTGGTTGATGGATTGATGGATGGATTTTTTGATGGGTTGGTCGACAGATTGGTGGATGGATCAGTCGATGGATTGGTGGATGGATCAGTTTATAGATTGATAAATAGAGTGGTCAGTAGATTATCAGTCGGCTTTGTTTATGGTTGATTTATTGGCACGGTCATCTTTTGTTGAGTCTGCACGTTATGGGACCTAACCATATCGTTTGACTAAATGTGTTCTGATGAATTGTCTTTATAATTTTGTTGATCTGACATATCTTCATCCGAATGGTGTTTCTCTTATTTAATATGAGTCAGAGAAGTAGGTGGAGTATCCTTATGCAATTCAATCTCAACCACTTTAGTATTTTTTTGTGATCCTACAGCTTGCTCTGACTGGCTCTGACACTGGCTGGAAGAAATACCATTTTGGTAATTAGAAGCAGATCCCTTTTGAACAGGGCTTTGACTGGTTGAAGCTTCATATTTTTATTGCATTTTTTGTTGAATTCTCTCCTTACGAGCATCCTTAACATTTCCTACAACATGGTGTATATGTGCATCAACAGATGAAACTGTTGTCTTTGTTTTGAAATTCCATTTGGTTTCCTTCCATTTTTCTTTGGTAGACTCAACTACCTGTCAAACGACTTCATTAAATTGTTGTTGGTGTTGAGAGTTCTAAAGACGAATTTTTGATAGCACCTCCTCCCATTGAATTCCTTCAAGGGAAGTCATCATGGATTTTGGGCTTTGAGACTACTTTTGGTTGGACTTATGTGAATGTTCGCCCATTGGGACTTACATATCAACCTTAAAGGGTTGCAAATATAGTGAAACTTATGACTCTTCTGCATGTTCTATGTTGGAGAGTGGGTTCTTACCATGGTTGACTCTAGGAATCCAGGAAAAATGGGGAAATTTGTATTCGAATATCAGCGTAATTCATCAAACACTTGCTTGATAGTAGGTTGATAGGGAAATTCCTAAGGTTCTACCTCTGCAGACTTGTTATACTAGACTTTAGTGACATCTAAAAATATTTGAATATGAGAAATGTAGAGCAATGCACAGCAATAAACTTCAATAGACAATCAAACACACAACAGAAACACACATAAAAACAGCATATTTTTAACGTGGTTCACCCAACCAATCTGGGCTACGTCCACCTAATAGAGCATCAGCTATCTCATTAATCAACTGCAGAAATACAACAGCAGAGTTTCTCATCTGCTCAGCTCTTCCTTACAACACATTCCTCATCATGCTCACTTGCCTCTACGGGCTTACATTTTATAGCTGTGAATGAAAACAAACTCATAAATTCTCTCACAACAAATATAGGATGCATTAACTCCTCATCAGTAACTAATGGAGCCAATGTAGCAACAAATCCTATTGTTGTCACCTACATGAGATTTTTCTCCAAATTTAATTAAAAATAAGAATAAAATCTCAACAATCTCCACCTTGACAAAAATTAGCCCGATACCCTATTTCATTATTATTTTTATCTTTTCTGCAAGCCAAGAGAAGCCAGACACCATCGTAGCTTCTCTAACAAAACTGGTTTCGTGAACATGTCTGCACAGTTTTCCTTTGTATGCACCTTTTCAAGAGAGACTCCCCTTTCAGTGATAACCTGTCTTACAAAATGGTACTTGATAGGTATATGCTTTGATTTACTATGATAGGCGGGATTTTTAGCCATGTGAATTTCACTTTGACTATCACAAAATAACTTGATATTGTCCTGCAACCTACCAAACTCACCAAACAAACCTTTCAACCAAACCGCTTCTTTGCAAGCATGCGAAGCAGCTATGTATTCTGCTTCTGTAGTGGATAAAGCAACAATGTTCTGTAGCTTTAACATCCAGCTAATAGCTCCACCTGCAAGAGTAAAGACATACCCTGAAGTTGACCTTTTCTTATCCAAATCACCTGCAAAATCAGAATCAACATATCCACAAACATATTCACTGCTTCTGTTATAACTGATACAATAATCACTTGTGCCTCTCAGATACCGAAGCACCCATTTCACTGCTGACCAGTGTTCTTTTCCTGGATTTTCCATATACCTACTGACAACCCCAACTACATGTGAAATATCTGGTCGAGTACAAACCATCGCATACATCAAACAACCTACTACATTGGCATATGGAATTCGAGACATATATTCCTTTTCTTCATTAGTGTTAGGACATAAACTTGAAGAAAGCTTAAAATGGGAAGCAAAAGGGACTGAAACAGGCTTCACATTGTTCATACCAAACCTCAAGAGTATCTTCTCAATATACTTCTATTGTGATAGCCATAGCTTACCATTACTCCTGTCTCTGAAAATCTCCATGCCCAAAATCTGTCTTGCTACTCCTAGATCTTTCATATCAAACGTCCTAGCCATCTGAGCCTTTAACCTGTTGATCTCTGTTATGCTTTTGCTTGCTAAAAGTATATCGTCAACATACAACACTAAGATAATGAACATGCCATTACTTAATTTCTTAAATTAAACACAATGGTCATTTTCACTTCTTATATAATTTTGACTCATCATGAAAGAATCAAATTTCTTGTACGACTGTCGAGGCGACTGCTTCAGACCATACAATGATTTCTTGAGCCTGCAGACAAATTTCCTGTTGCGATTTTGAACAAACCCTTCCGGTTGCTCCATGTAAATCTCCTCATCTAAATCTCCATGTAAAAATGCAGTTTTAACATCTAGTTGTTGTAATTCTAAATCAAGTAAAGCAACTAATGCTAACACAATCCGAATTGAAACAATTTTTACAACTGGTGAAAATATCTCATGAAAGTCAATGCCAGATTTATGAGAAAAACCTTTCGCGACCAGCCTTGCTTTGTACCTGTCTTCTGTATCATCAACACCCTTCTTCAATTTGTAAACCCACTTACATCCCACAGTTTTTCTGTCTTTAGGAAGTTCTACCAGATCCCATGTGGCATTCTTGGCTAATGCCTTCATCTCGTCCTTCATAGCCTCTTTCCACTTACCACTGTTTGAACCTTCTATAGCTTCCTGATAGCACAAAGGCTAATCATCGTTAGCAGTTAACGCAACTGAAGTAACATAATCATCATACCTTTTAGGAAGTCGTCTGATTCTCGTAGACCTCCTTAAAGATGTTTCTGGTACTTCCACAATTTGTTGATTATTATCTTTAGGAACTTCTTCATGATCAGCATCTGAAACACGTTCATGATCTGCATCTGAAACTTGTTCATGATCTGAATCTGAAACTTGTTCATCTGGACTATCATCAGTTTTTGAACTAGTTTCAAATTGAATGTGTTGAAGCTTAGGTTCAATATCCTGTTTCAATTCATCATCTACATCTAGATTTTCAAGTGAGGATTCATTAAATTTAACATCTCTGTTAATGATGATCTTGTGAGTAGTAGGATCCCACAACCTGTATCCCTTAGTTCCACCACCATATCCAACAAAGATATATCTTTTTGATTTAGGATCTAATTTAGAACGCTGATGTTTCGGAACTAGAGCATATGCATCACAACCAAAAACTTTCAGTTTAGAATAATCACATGGATAACCTTTCCATACCTTTTGAGGAATTTTGCATCCTATCGCAGTTGATGGTGATCGATTTACCAAGTAACAAGCTGTAGAAACTGCTTCTGTCCACAATTCCTTCTGCAAATTGGCATTACTAAGCATACTTCTTGCTCTCTCTAAAAGAGTCATGTTCATGCGTTCAGCAACTCCATTTTGCTGAGGAGTATATACAGTGGTTTTATGTCTTTCGATCCCAGTGTCCTTGCAATAATTATCAAATTCATTTGAAGTGAACTCACCACCATTTTCAGTTCTTAAACATTTAATGGTTCTTCCAGTGATGTTTTCAACTAATGCTCTAAACTGTTTGAAAACTGTGAACACATCATACTTCTTCTTTAACATGTAGACCCACACTTTTCTAGAGAAATCATCAATAAAAGATACAAAATATGACGATCCTCCATATGAGGTTGTAGGAGATGGACCCCAAACATCAGAATGGATATAATCAAGAATTCCCTTACTAGTATGTTTTCCAGTTTTAAACTTCTGCTTGCTTTGTTTCCCAAACAGACAATGTTTGCAGAAATCTAACTTAGAAGATTTTAAACTAGGAAGTAACTTACGATCAAACAAAATTTTTAATCCTCTTTCACTCATATGGCCCAACCTTTGATTCCATAAACGAATATAATTACTGTCGTTTTCAGATACTGTAGAAGCATGATCTGACTTTGTTCTTCCTTCTAACTGGAAAAGATTTCCAACCTTATTTTCTTTCATTACTAGTAAAATTCCTTTATAAACTTTCATTACTCCACCTTGAATAAAGGTTTTATATCCATTAGTGTCTAGTACTCCTAGTGAAATGAGGTTTTTTCTTAGTTCAGGTACATGTCTTACATCAGTTAGAATTTTATTTGTCCCGTCAAACATTTTAATCTGGACGCTTCCAATTCCCACAATATTACATGAGGCATCATTTCCCATATAAACCACTCCATCATTGATTGATTTATAAGTTTTAAACCACTCTCTATGAATGCACATGTGATTTGACGCACCAGAATCTAACAGCCAATGTTGATCATGATTAGACAACTAACTGATAACACTTCATCACTCATACCTGAAATCGATGCCGAACCTGTATCTGTCGTGTTTGCTTCTTTCTTCTCTGTCGAAGAGTCTCCTTTGGACGTTTGTTGTCTCTTCCAATAGTCCTTCTTCAAATGTCCTGATTTGCCACAAAACCAGCACTTTACCTTACTCTTCTTCCCTTTTGATTTTGAACGCGAGTTGTTGTGCTTACTGAAGCGTCTTTCTTTAGAACGACCTCTGACCATCATTTCTTCTGATGTAGAGGTTTCTGAATTTGACCTCTTCCTTGTTTCTTCGGACAACAAAGCTCCAACAACATCATCAAATTCAAGGGTTTCTGATGAACTAATACTTATAGAAGTAACAAAATGATCCCATGACTCGGGCAATGAGCATAATAAAGTTACAGCTTTATCTTCTGATTCAAATTTTACTTCTATACTTTCTAATTGCACCAGGAGAGTATTAAAGGTATTCAGATGATCAGTTATCATCATACCTTCCTTCATGCACAAGATGTACAACTGTCGCTTCAAAAGAATCCTATTGGTTAAGGATTTTGTCATGTACAACTTTTCAAGCTTTGTCCACAAACCAGCAACAGTTTTCTCTGACACGATGTTAAACAAAACATCATCCGCCAAACACAGTCGAATGCCGCTCAGTGCTTCTTTCATCCAAGTCACTCCATTCATCATCTGTCATGGTGTAAGGCTGTTTGGATTTTCCCAACAACGCCTTCGCCACACCTTGTTGCACAAGTAGATCATACATCTTCACTTTCCAGATCTCGAAGTTGTTTTTGCCATTAAACTTCTCGATCTCAAACTGGGCACTTTGAGTTTTTGCCATAGCTTAATAGCTCGTGTCACAAAAAAATCCAATTTCAGAAGGAATTAGTTTTGATTAAAAAAGCCCTTGCCAAAAAATGCCCTTCTTCCAATAAAATGCCTCTCCCTTAATACCATATGCAAATGGCATTTAAATTACAAATCAATTTATAATAGGCCATCCTTCTTTTCATTATAATCAATAAAGTGCCACCCTCTTAAATCAATAAAGTGCCACCCCATTCTTTTTTTTTAATATAATCGATAGTAGACTTTTATAAACCCTCTTTTAAATCGATGAAAAAACTATCGATGTAACATATGCATTTAAAGAATTACCATTCGATTTTTTATAAAATGCATTTCTTCTTTTTTTTATAAAAAAAAAAGGCATATAATAAAAAACAGTTCGATGGCATAAAATTTCAAAACCGTTGGCATATAATTATATTTCAATCAAAAACGATTTTAATAGAACGGCATACGGCTCACTTTTTTTTTAAGTCTTTCGTCTTTGGTCCAATCATTTCCCTTGCAGTATGACTGCGTACGCACATCAACAAAAGACAGTTCTCTCACACATTACTGCAGAAAAAATCACAGCAAACCGGGCACTGTTCTCAGCTCACGACAAAGCACGGCTGCAACTAATCAACACAGCTCCTCTGCGACCTCTTGCTGGTTCACCTAATCCACGGGTTTTTGGTAGATACCAACCGCCTTCAACCGGCCGTCACAGACAAACGAACTCGGCTCTCATCATATGGCTTCGCTGCTCACAGTGTCATGCACTCTCGTCACTGGAATTTACCAGCCTATGGCTTTGCTGCTCACAGTCTCATGTTGCCGCGATCTTTTAGATATATAGAATTTCATGTTGGCGGACACAACCAGCGTCTGCAACCTTATTCAGCCCTTACCAACGCAGAATCGAGCACAGCGTTTCACCTGTGCTTTGTGCCGCTGTCTCTCACTTCACTTGTCGGTCGATGCTTGCTCTCACATTCTCTGATACCAATTGTAGAGCAATGCACAGCAATAAAATTCAATAGACAATCAAACACACAGCAGAAACACTCATAAAAACAACAGATTTTTAACGTGGTTCACCCAACCAATCTGGGCTACGTCCACCTAACAGGGCATCGGCTATCTCATTAATCAACTGCAAAAATACAACAGCAGAGTTTCTCATCTACTCAACTCTTCCTTACAACACATTCCTCATCATGCTCACTTGCCTCTACGGGCTTACATTTTATAGCTATGAATGAAAACAAACTCATAATTCTCTCACAACAAATATAGGATGCATTAACTCCTCATCAGTAACTGATGGAGCCAATGTAGCAACAAATCCTATTGTTGTCACCTACATGAGATTTTTCTCCAAATTTAATTAAAAATAAGAAATAAAATCTCAACAAGAAAAAGGTGCCAAAGCTTGACGGATGTGTTGAGGGACTTTCCACTTATTGGAGGATGACTTAATATGCAGCAAATAATTGCTAAATAACTCCTAAGGACTCAAATACTGGCGTTTACCAGAACACCCATGAGAAAAAATCATGAAATTATGCATAATTGGCATATATTTCCTGGTAATGTTTGTCTCCCCAACCGACATACTCTATTTCATTTCTAAATAAATAAGAAGTTAAGGGAAACGAATTTGTTTACCCAAATTCTAGCAGTCTTGAAAACTGGTATTTATGAGGTATGAAAGGTATTCCACCCAATTGTATGTCTTTGCAGAGGCCATAATTTCACTAACTTCTTCTAACATATTTAATTTGACATTAGAATCCTGACCAGAATGTGTGAGGCAGAGAGAAACAATCATGCAGGCCCATCTAGCCAAAGGGTCCTCAACTTGATTGATAACCAACCCTCGTGGCTTCTTTGCTGATATTTCTCCAACCAATTTTTCGAGCCATTTGTTACATTCAACAATATTGGGTACTTTGTCACATTTATACTACATGCCTGTAAGAAAATAGATGGCAGTTGATGAAATTGACTATGGTTGGGAGAGCCAAAGCTTTCCTCTATGGTATATGTATGTATGGTATCAATGGGGAACCAAGAATATCTCGAATTCCAACCTTTCCTAACCACTCAGAGTCAAGATTTCATTCATCATTATTCTTAGCTCATCGAATAAACAACTAGTAATGCTTCTCTTAGGAGGGTTCTTCCATCTTTGTATTTATTATATAGTGCATTCGAACTTGTAGCTCTATCTTCCCTGAAACATCAGACCTTGCTTTTGTTCTTGGTTCAACTGTAATATCATCCTCTCTGAAAGAAAATTTTCTCTTGGCCATTGCAAAATCGTCCTAAAATTCTACAATTCTCAAGCAATCTAACAACTTGAAATAAAAAATCACAAGGCTTGGGATATATGGGATGTATTCAAGGTCACAATTGACACTTAAAAAAATTTATAGAAAAATTTTGAGCGCTCCAGAGGTGTTATGAGTTTTTAAGAATTGAGAATTTAATACATCATCAATTTCACTTGCTTCCTCTTTTGTGAGTTGTGTCAAATTTTGAGTTGATCCAAAAATGTCATGTAGTGCGTGCATGCCATCTGATCACTAGCTTCTTCGCGGAGTGGTGGATGATTTTGGAATTATTTGAAGTGATTTATAGCGTACGTCTGCCAGCGATGATACTTCCATAGTATGTGATATGTCATGATCAGACTGATGTGCTCGATTATTTTGATTTTTTATTTCTAATTTTATTCTTTAGTGTACTATGCAGTCAGGCTCACATGATTGGAATTTATTTCTAATACTTCCGCCTAACATGTGGTCAGAGGTTTTATCCTTGTTATCAATCATGTCAAAATAATATTTACGTCCTCATTTTGTCGAAGTATTTTCTTCTTCTTCGAGTCAGTTTCTTAATTTGTATGTTGAGTAAAATTTTCTATGGTTTTCTCTGAATTTCGATTTGCGCTCTTGTCATCCATCATGGTTAGAATGGTGACGATCCACGTTCTGTTTCGTTCTTCTATTTAATATATTACGCAGATCCTTTCCTTGTTTCATGTTTATATTACTTTTGTCTTCCTGATTGTGATTTTCAATTTTTATTAGGTCTCCAACTACTGCGTCGAAATTATTTCTAATTTTTAACTGCTTTTTGTAATGACTTGCTAATTTCAATTTTTAAGAAATAAAACTACAAACTTTACAAATTTTGGTTGGTTAGCCTTCCATGGGATGGTTTTCAATCTAACCCATGTTCTCAACGTCTCAAATAAGTTTTCACCAAGAACACGACATTGCTATTAGAAGACATGTTTTTTTAGTTAGACACTGTTGATAAGTGACTTGAATAGATGCCCCCATAGTGTATTCAACTGAATTTCTCCTGAAGGTCATATATCTCCAATTACGAAGGGTCTTAGCCATGCAATTTCTAATTTCTTTGGTTTTCCCTTCACTCAGTTGTTGTATTGGAGAACTATATCACCGTATTTAAAATTATTCATTTGCGAGTTTCTATCATGCCACGCCTTTGGTCAATATTTGCTAATTTGTTGGTGATAGAATGATTGCAATCGGTCTTCTTCAAATTATTGTAATTGTTGAAGTTGTTCCTTCTGCAAATTTGTGTTATACTAAGTATATTCGGGACACTTACTGCATCTACCAAGCATTGGAATGGAATGACTGCTTCCTGACCATAGACAAGTTTGAAATGTGTCGACCTTGTTCACTGCTTATTTGCGATGTGGTATGCCAAAAGGATAGCTAGTATATTATCATACCAGTCGTCTCTATCTAAATTAAAAACTCGTGTTAATCCTTTGTGTAATGTTTTATTGAAATATTCGACGACGCCACTTACTTGTGGGTAGTAGTCATTCTGTGTTCAATCATGAATTTTTCATTAGTGTTTGGATCGTAGCATTCACGAAGTGTGTTCCTCTATCACTAATGATGACCAAAGGGAAGCCAAACTATGTTACTATGTTCTCATATATGATTTTTTTTGCTACTTATTTAGTACATGATTCGACCATTTTTTCCTTCGCCCACTTCATCATACATTCTATTGTTGTTATAATGTATTTTTCTCCTGTCCATCTAGCTCTTTCAGGAAATGGCTCGACAAATTCGGTTTCCCATATATCAATGAGTAGCGATGGGACGATTTAATGCAATGGCATCTGATTTTTTGGTAATGGATGCTCGAATTTTTAGTATAAATTGCATTTTTGTACATGCATTTGGCGATCTCGGAATATTGTTGGCCACCATAATCCTACTTGCAGTATCTTCCTCATAGTTGTGTCACTCTAATAATGGCCTCCTACTCCTCCTTTGTGTGCCTCATCAATAATATCACTCCTTTCATGATCGAAGACACACCTACGTAGTACCTCATCAATACCCAGTTTGTAAAGTTTGACATTTATCAGAGTAGATAGCGTTGCTTTGATTGCAAGAGTATTTTTCTTTGTTTTTTCAAATAGTCCCCCTGTGGTTTTCCTGTATGCAAAAAAAATTATATTTCATCCAATTATGTAGGGACTATTTCAATTCTAAAAATGTGTGCATCTGGAAGGTCGTCCAATATATGTTGGCTCCTCTCTAGTTTCTAGTTGGGATGGATGATCAAGACCGGAATTCTTCTTCCCTAGTCGAAAGTTTACTTCAAACTCAAATTATTGAAATAATAGTAGCAAGTGACAGATGTGACCTTGGTGAACTGGTTTATTCACAAGATACTTTAATGCTTAATGATCTGTATAAAAAATGATTGTGAGCTCCAGTGCATCCACCTCCACGCCCTAGCTCCCCCATCGTTGTTCACGCTTCAGGCTCCCATGGCCCCTCTAGAGTCCATCCCGGAGGAGGCAGCTCCCCTCAACCATGCTTTGGCCTTCTCAGCCCTCATAGCCTCCCTGTACCCCCCTCTCCCATAGTCTATCACCTCGAAATTTGTAAAGAAATTGGATGGAATCCAGGAATTCTCTCTACCTTCAGAAATCCTTTGAATGGTAGCCCTCTCCCTCGTTGAGAAAGAAAGGGCTTATGGGACAATTTACGGGCCTCTGGCCTTCGCCAAAGACCGTCTAGAAATGGGTTGAGCATAACTGGTTGGACAAAATGCAAGGAAAAATATCCATTAGATTATGTGGCAAGGGTTTCTTCACCTTTCATTTTGAAACCAAGGAACACAAAGACCTAATCTTCAAAAACAACCCCTACTTCATAGATATCAGGGGGCTCTATCTGAAAAAATGGATGTCAGATTTTGACCCAGAGTTAGACGTCCCAAATGTTGTCTCGGTTTGGGTCTGGCTCCCCCACCTTCCTCTTCATTGTTGGGGGGAAGACTCTATAAGAGAAATCGGGAATGCAGTCAGAAAGTTCATAGACAAAAGTGAACCAAAGGACAACATGCAGGTATGCATCAGAATCTATGTTGAGGTAGATCTTGGCAAAGGACTTCTGAAAGCAATCAAGATGGAGGTGGATAATTGGAAGCACATACAACAACTGGATTATGAACAATTTTCGTTCAAATGCAAGGTAAGTCGTGAATATGGTCATTTTTCAAATAGATTCCCAAAAGCGATTGATATAGAAAAATCAATAAATATTGAACCCCAGTGGGAAGTTATAAAAAATAATAAAAAACCCTCCTCCAATTCTAAAAACTCGATGCCCTCAGACCTCTCACCCCCCCGCCCCCCCTCTCCCCACCCTTTGTCGGCTAGCCCTAGCAACCCTCCTCCTCCTGAACCCTCATTGGTCTCCTCCCAACCCTCAACCGAACCCATCTCTTCAAACCCTTTCTCTGCTTTGGAATATCTAGAAGTATATCCCCCATTCCATTCCTCCCCCCCTCCCCCTCTGGGCTTATCCCCCCTCCCTCTCCCTCCAAATCAACTCCTCCCTCATCCTCCGAACCCTCCTTCACTTGAATCATCACAAAAAATGCAGCTAAGGATCTAGGATCTATCTTAGACTTATAAAAAAAATCAGGGTCAGGAAGGAAAACAACCAAGCACCATAGAGACGAGGCAGCTCATAAGGATATAGCTCTAGGAACGCATCAACCAATAGACTCCTTTATTGGAGGGCACAATAATAAAGAATAAAGTTAGAAAATCTTAGGAGGGAAGTTTGGTTCTATACCCTCAACCCTTAAGAAATGAAATATCTCACATGGAACTTTAGGGGATTAGGGAATCCCTCTAAAACCAATGCCCTAAAATATCTCATCAATCAAAAATAGTCAGACATAATTCTCATACAAGAAACCAAACAGGAAGAAAATGATATGGAAAAATCATAAGCAGACTCAAGCACTACTCAGGCACAACTGTAGGATCTAGAGGTGCATCAGGAGGAATAACTCTAATCGGGAATAATAATACATGTCAACATCAAATAATCTCAAAGACCCATCACTGGATAAAATCCAAGTTACAAAATGTGCAAGGAGACATCATGATCACAATTTACAACATATATGGGCCAAATCACTATCGTGACAAATATGTGTGTTGGAGTTCTCTCCATACTGATATGGAAAGTGAAGGCATCAACAAATTTGTCATTGGAGGTGATTTAAACTTGGTTAGGCACCCAAAGGAGAAAAGAGGGGGAATTTTTACTCCCGACCCCTCAAGAGATCAGTTGGAACACATTATGAGAGATCATGATCTGGTGAATATAATACCAAGGAATTGAAGTTACACTTGGAACAACCGAAGGATTGGCCCAAGTAACATAATGGAGAAAATGGACCGCTTTCTGGTGGCAGTCTCTCTCATCACCCTTCTAAACGTTGACACCTCCTCTATTTTGTCGTGCTCAGCTTCAAAACATTATCTTGTCTCTCTGTTCTTAGGCGCACAATCAAATTTTGGGCCCTGACCTTTCTGCTTTAATTCGCTATTTTGTGACTTCCAGGAGGATAGAGAAATTGTTGAAAGCACATGACGAGCGTGGGTAGAAGGGTCTCCTTCATTCATATGGGAGACAAAATTAAAACTCATCTGCAGAACTCTTCGAAAATGGGCAGAAGAGAATTATAGAGAACTGGAGTTGGTCAAGAAGGATATCAAATGGAGGTTAGAGGAGACTCATAATGAAATAGAGGATAAAGGCATCACTAAGGAAAAGCAAGTACAAGAGAGGGAATTGTATTGGGAAATGTACAACTCAAGTAGAAAGGAGGAAGAAAAATGGAGGATTAAGTCCAGAAGTCTCTGGCTCCAAGCAGAGGACAATAATACCACATTCCTCCACAACCAATCAAAAATCAAAACCTCGAAAAACACTATCACATATATAAAAGACGATGATGGAAACACCTTAAATGATCAAGTTGAGATCAAATTGGCAGCACATTAGCATTATAAAAGTCTCTTAACATAAAACAAGGGGATATAGGATGATGAATATCTATTGAGACACACCCCGACCATGATCACTGAAGAAATCAATGCCTCCTTAACCAAAGATATTGGCAAAGATGAGATTATTAAGGCAATATGGACTCTTTAACCATACAAAGCTCCAGGACCAGATGGTTTTTCTATTAGTTTCTATTGGACCTTTTGGGAGGTAATCAAGAAGGATCTCATCAAAATGATACATTGGAGCCAAAGAAAGAAAAATATAGGTGGATTCACCAACTTGACCTATCTAGCCCTCATACCCAAAGAAGCCCGACCTTCTTCTTTCCCCAGATTTCGTCTTTGTTGAGGAGGTAAATCCCCTCTGCGGACAGAGGCGATCCCTACTAGCCCAGCAGGGGTCTAGCAACAAACAAACAATGCTATGACGCAAGCTCCTAATTTCGAATGAAAGACTTGGGATAGAAGCCTACCTGGATTCCAACGCTGGATACAAGAAAGAAAGAGATGTCCCGTCCTTGACCTGGCAGGATCACATTCTTCGCAGATGCTTCGGATGAACACACACAGAAAATGAACGAGATACAAGCATAGGAACCGACATACGTAACTAAACATCGGTCGAGGAAAAAAGATATTACTCGCATTAACATGATGGAAAAGAGGTGGAACCATAATCATAGTCATCTATGAAGTGATAAACACAGAATAGAAGTTACACAACCAAGTTACGACGTACGCTGACTTCCTTCGAACGGGTCTCCGGTTGTCACGTCTCGCAAAGCCCAAGAAAGAAACCTCAGTCTGCGTGGTCTCCTCGCTTGAATCGTTTGAAGAAAGAGGGCTCTTACAGCATAAAGGCTCTTGGGAATTTGGAGATTCAAAGCTTAGGCACTTCAAGACTAGCTTGCCATGGAATTGAGCAAGATTTTATAGATGGGGAAGGAGGGAGTTGGGATCCCTATTATTGTGGGATTGGCCCTATCAACAAGGAAGGTTCTATGGGAGGTGGCAAAACCACTTCCCTTCCATAGAACTCCCGCAGCCAAACCTCCCAACTCAAGATAGGCAATAGTTTGTGAGTTGGCTTTAGACTCAACCTGTGTCATGTTACAAAACAGGTCCCTAAAATGGTTTGCGCGATTGTTGCTCTGTAGCGAGCGCCAAGTGGCGCGACCTCTTTCTGATTTCCCGGTTGGCGCGGCTCTTCAGGCCCATCTACCGCGCCCCGATGCAAAAGAAGTGACATTTCATGGATTTTGCAAGAGAGATGTCTCAAGGGGAAATGAAGCTCATACTGAGAAGATGCATTGATGATGTTTTCAAAGGAACGTAGCCAGTGTTATGGTCACATAATGGGTCCTCCGGTGTGTAAGGATAGAGAATAGTAGGGTGTTGTTCATTCTGTGGGTGCCCCCCCCCCTAAAGCACGGCCGAAGAGGGTGAAATGCTTTACGAGCTGTGTGCAAGCGAAGGCCCGCCGTCGGAAAACCTGCACGAAAGAATACAACTGATGTCTCAGTACATGATATTAGATATGTGGTATGGACGCAGCCATCCGAAACAGAGAATACTATAATCCGGATCCAGGGTATGGACGCAGCCATCCAACTAGGATCAAACCAATAGACTCAGGTATGGTCGCAGCCATCCAATCAGTGAGTCGTGTACATAATGATAATAATCCACAATCGCAGCCTGGATTACAACAGACACAATCCAGGGTCTTGCGCTCCATCTCGACCCAAACAAAGTACAAGTTCAAGCATGCGAATATGTGAGCTGAAGTCGAACATGCAAGAACGTCGTCTGATTACCAGCCAATGATGAAAGCTGTTAACAGACGCGAGAGAAACCACCAATAATGACAATGGTCCTCAAGGTACTACAGGTACAATCTACGGCGTGTGAATAAATGAGTTGACGTCGAACACCCGCAGAATCATTCGATCGGAAGTTAATGATGTAAACTTCACGTCGAATGCGACGAACCTGCCATTGAGGCATGCAGGCTCCAAGGTACCATCAGGAGTCTCTAGACCAACTTCCTGGATAATGGGTTGAAGTCGACAGGAAGTGACCTTGATCGAAGGTGGGCCATAATGATTCCCACATCATCGACACGAGACAGAGGAACATAATGTTTTGTTGTGAATCAGGACCATATGAGAAACAGAGGAAGGTTGATATTTGCAGAGGCCAACTTCTCTTGAACATACGAACGACACGACAATGGACTTGGCAGTATTTGACATCAACGGATCAAAGGTCATGGCGACGAGGCTGTGAACAGATGAGAGGTCAAAAGAGATTACCCAAACCCATGGAAGCAAAGTGAAGCAACGAGATGAGATGTCCCCAACCCGACACGAATGCAGGCAAGTGCCATGTTCAAGAGCGACATACTGCCGACGACAACGACGATGGTTCCATTTTTTCCCCCACCATTTCTGGCGAGTACCCCAATTATTTTTGATAACAAGCTTGAAGGGGATAGCATATGCTTGTGATATAAGTCCGCCCTTCGGGCGAATCCATCCTAGTGCATTTAACGAGTCCTAGGAAGGAGAAACTCGGAGAAACGTCATTTCGACGGAATCCAATGTCATCAGGGTTTAACGAGTCTGACAAAGGAAGAACTCGGCGTCTTTTCATGTTTAGAGAGTTTGAAAAGACAGCGGAAAAGAAAACTCCACAGGTCCCTTTTCGTAAATAGTTCCCAAGATCCGAAAAGGTAGAAAACAATATCCGGGAAAACCTCCTAGTCGCGATAGGCTAGGGTATTCCTTTTTCGTAATCGATCCAGCCCAGCCCGAAAAAGGGTTAAACTTATACTAGGTGAATGTCGATTCGTGTCCATTTTAACGAGATCGAAACGACAAGGGCCTCGGCGATCTTTTCATATTTAGAGAGTCAGAAAAGAGCTGAAAGATGACTCCAGAGTGACTTTTTCGTGTATTTATCGAGTCCGAAAAAGTATAAAATACAACTCGTTTCCACCTTTTAAGTCGCAAAAACCTGACGCTGCACATACCCAACAAGCGTAAAATCCATTTTCGACATAATACATGCAAATATTTGACAAAAAATAACTTTTAAAGCTCATTTAACGTCGAAAAGTTATAAATATGTCCAATGGTAAAAAATAAAATTACTTTTTACTATTTACCTTGTGGAGAGCAACAGTGGTCCATTTGGAGCAGAATCTTCTGACGGTGATTGCGACCAATCCAGGCAACCATTCAGCGTCTCGTCTGTGACAGGTAAGAGGCGCTCCTTTTCTCTTTCTTTCCATACATTTTTTAATGAATTTCCCTTAAAAATCAGCTCTGTAAGGGCACTTTTGAAATTTTAGGGCCGGGCCAAGTGGCGCGGGTATCGAGCACGGACCCGCGCCACTGAGCTCTTTTTACCAAAGGGCCCGCGCCACATGGCGCGACTGTCAGCAAAACAGTCGCGCCAGCGGCGGAACCCAAATTTCCGCCTAAAATCCCACTATTTATGCCAAATTTCTTGAATTTTGAAGCTTACAAAAGATCTAATCAGGGTTTTGGACCATGTGAATGCAGATAAACAGTCAGAATGGCAATCGAATGGAAGGAACGAGAACACGGAGATGAGGACGAAGAGGCCATGCAAAGCCAAGCATGTATGAATGCTCTGAGAGACTGTGGCTTAAAAAAGTTCTTCCTCACGCCATGCTTACGAGCTCAGCCTGAGCTCCTCCAATATCTGATCAACCTCTGGGATGAAAATGACCAAGTATTCGGAATACGAGACCAGGTGTTGGAATTGGAGGTCAGAGCCTTCGTGGCAAGTGGTGGCTTGTCCGCCGAGGAGTCAGGTCACATGCGCTGGGAATGGACCATCGGGGAAAGATGGAAGAAGCAATAGAGCGCGGGTGCGGAAATTGGGGCACAAACGAGAACGAGGAGTAAGAAGGTAAGAGTTAATGATAACACGAGCCCTGGCAGGGATTTCATAACACACCATTATTCACCGCGAGTACAGCCTGGATCGCGAGCCTGCCCATGCAGACTCTGAAAGACTCAACTCTTACTGGCCTCAGAATGCATGGGTCCCCGACTGTACAGCAGTACATCCTGATCAACATGAAAAGCTGACTTACAAAGTGCAAACGAACAAAGCGAAGCCGGTTGGGTATGGTTCCATTTAGTATCTATCGAAACAAACGCACTGCAACCTTCCGGGGCAAGAGGCCCATGTGGCGAAGTCGTACCACGAGAGTCGAGGATGCTTGGCACCATTTGGGCAGCACTGATGCCCAGATCTGGAGGCGGGCAACAGATGTCCTGGAAGCCCGAGTTCTTCAGGTGGTTACGGCGCCAACGGATCGTTGTGGAAGATTGGCCCTATGCGGGAACTGACTTTACAGGGGACCCGGATCTCCCGCTACCAGAAGGAGACGACTGGGATGAAGAGCTGGGTAAGACCTCATATTTTTGACTTTATGTTTATATGTTTTTTTTTGTTAATACACACTTGTCTAAACACAATTATATATGCATGCAAATGTAGGACCTGAGAGACCAGCCGGGATGTCTCCTATCTCCCGGAGGACACAACTCGCCCCTGAGATCCAGGGGGAAGGCACCGGAGGAGAGGCACTGGTTCAGAACCTCGAGGGGATCGTCCATGGGATCCTAGACTATGCCCGACTGTCAGATGTACCGATGGAGTACCAGCACCATACGGTGGGAGTTCCAAACCGGCTCCACCGAATCCTGAGGCGGCTAGTGCGTGCAGTGACGTGCTATCATGAGCACCATGCTGATTAGTCTCTAGGATTTAGCCACACCTATTTTTTGAGAGACACGGTGTCTCCGGATGTATTAAGACAATTATGTATATTTTTTGAGTTTTATGTGACACACTTCTATGTAAACATTTCGATATCTATATATATGCATATCTATTTCTGGATGAGTCTTCTTTACATGTGATGATGATTTATAAATTGCGCAAATGTCTATCTAAAACCAAATTTGCTACTGCATCTGTCAATGTATTCAAATGTCTGGGTATATGATGATATGTAATATATTCAAAATTCCTTTCCAGTAATCGAATACGCAAATACAATCGTAAAATGGACGGGTTTCTTACCGAATAGTGCTCGTTCAGCTGCAACACTACAAGCTGTGAATCTAGGTACACGAGCAATTCACGGATACCAAGGTTTACTGCCTCGGTTAATAATTCCAACACGGCGCTATATTCCGCGGTATTGTTCGTGGTACGTCCTAAACACACACCTTGCAGGTCGATCAACTCACCAGCAGGATCATAGATTACCCAGGCTGCAGAAGACAGATTCCTGGTACTGCGGGAGGCACTGTCCGCGAAACCAACAAATGGATGAAAAGACATCTGCACAACCAGGAAGACCCGATCAGCAGAAAGATGTTTACAAAGCACACCACACCATGCACACAAATGACAATCACACACCTATGTACACACACCACACCAAAAATCATTTCAGGCGTAGTACTTCTTAAGGTAGAGCCCATTTCTGGGCTGCGCCAATGGAACTCCTTCGTAGTCTATAAGCTCGTAGGCCCCATTTTTCAAAACACGTTTTACTATGTAGGGACCGTGCCACATGGGTTGGAGTTTACCGGCACCAAGCTTATCATGTGCCTGATCGTACAAGAGGACTAGGTCTCCTTCAATGAAAGAACGGGGAGAAACAGATTGATCAAAATGAGATTTGACCCTCTTCTTTTGTGCTTCGATAATCAAAGCAGCTAGACAACGGGTTTCATCCAACCGTTCGAGATACAGAAGACGCTCTTCCTCAGGAGAAGTATCCGATAAGAGCTCCACAGGTAATTTGAGCGAAGGAATTTCACATTCAACTGGCAAAGTAGCTTCCAGACCGTACACCAGTTGGAATGGTGTGAATCCGGTTGCACTTTTAGCAGATGTTCGGTACGCCCAGAGAGCTGAGAACAGTTGGAGATGCCAACTGGATTTATGAATCCCAACTGATCGTTGAAGCATAGTGACCAAAACCTTGTTCACCGCTTCAACCTGACCGTTCGCTTGAGGGTAGTATGGCGTTGAGCTGTCGTGACGCAAACCCAACGCAGCTGTCAGCTCCGCCATCATGTAATCACGGAAATGAGTACCGTGATCAGTGACGATAGCTTGAGGAACCCCGAATCGTGCAATAACATGGTTGAATAAAAATGAAGCAGTCGTTCTTCCGTCAGCAGCAAGTGTAGGCATCGCCTCGGCCCACTTAGTGAAGTAGTCAACGGCGACAATGATATACGCATGCCCCCTGGCCGAGTGAGGGTTACACGTCATAAAATCTACGCCCCATTTCGCGAAAGGGCCGACGGTAATAACGGGATGCAAAGGCAACGGCGGCGCGCGCATCTTGCGCTGAAAAATCTGGCACGGATAGCATTTTCGGACTGCAGTGATGCAATCCTTGAATATAGACGGCCAGAAGTAACCTGCCCTCAGAATCTTTTGGGCAGTGGCATATCCGGACATGTGTCCACCACAGGCGCCACTGTGGCAGTCATTCAAGACTTTCTCAGCCTCGTCCAAGGTAAGGCATCGTCGGAGCACCGAATCTACTCCGATACGATATAGGGTATCTCCTACTATGCGGTAGGGTTGGGACTGGTGCCGAATCCGACGGCGTGCGGCTTTATCCAACTCAGACCGGAATGTCGCGGTCTGAAGATATACTATGATGTCACCGTACCAAGGATCACGAGTATCAATAAGAAACAGCGTTTCGTCCGGTATATGATCTTCAGAGTGTTCAGGAAGAGAGTCTGTAGGGAGAGAACATATCAAATCCGCGAAGACCAGTGATTTAGTTGATTTGGCAGTGGTGAACTCCAAATCAAACTCTTGCAGGATGACAATCCATTTGGAGTACTTGCCCCCCAGCAATTGTCTAGAAAGAATATATGTCATGGGGTTGCAGTCTGAAACCACTGTTATCGTGCGCAATAGGATGTAATGGCGAAAGCGTTGTACGGCGTGTACGGCTACTAAGGCCAACTTATCGACATGTGCATAACGTGTTTCCGGGTCGAGAAGGTTCCGAGAGAGGTAATAAACAACATGTTCATCACCGTTCTCGTCATCCTGCACCAAGACCATGGCGATGGTGCTTAATGCGGCGGCTAGATACAAAGTAAAGTCGTGGTGGTAGTCCGGAGGACGAAGCAACGGAGCATTGACGAGCAATGTCTTCAGCTTCTCAAAGGATTCTTGAGCGATTTCGTCCCAATGAAAGGGAACATTTTGCTTTAACAAACGAGTGAATCCCTTGGCCACCTCAGCGTAATTCGGGATGAAGCGTCTAAGAAAATTCGCTTTCCCTTGCAGACTCTGCAACTGATAAAGGGAGGAGGGTGACGGGAGATTTATAATGGCCTCAACCTTCAGAGGGTCGAGGCGAATTCCGTCTTTCGAGACTATAAAGCCTAAAAGACGGCCAGAATCGACGCAGAAGACGCACTTATAAGGATTGAGCCTGATGTTGTAGCGTCTGCAGCGAAGAAATATCTGGCGAAGATGTTCAGGATGATCCTCTCGCTTACCCGAATGGGCAGGCAAGTCGTCCAGATAAGGCTGGACAATATGGCGAATATCATGAAAGGCATATGACATCGCACGCTGAAACGTGGCGCCATCGTTCTTTAAGCCGAACGAGAGTCTTTTGTATGCAAAAGTGCCCCACGGACAGATGAATGTGGTCTTATGTTGATCCTCAGGTGCGATATTGATCTGGTTGTAACCTGAGAAACCGTCCATTAAGGAATAGATCTCACTCCCGGCGCAATCGTCGATAATCTGATCGATAAACGGAGTGGGATAATTGTCCTTAGGACAGGCGCGATTGATGTCGCGATAATCCACACAGACTCGAATGGTACCCTGCTTTTTATCGACAGGGACGATATTGGACACCCATTCTGTAAGGGGGATAGGATAAATAAACCCCGCGTTCGAAGTTTTTCAACCTCTGCCTTGATAGCGGCGGCTTTCCGAGGATGCATGGGACGCAAGCGTTGGCGCACGGGTTTCGCACCTGGATAGGTTGGAATCTCGTGCACAACAATACTAGGATCAATTCCCGGCATTTCCTCGTAGGACCACGCAAAAACATCTCTGAATTCTTTGAAAAGTTCAGTATAGACCTGAATCTCCTCGGGAGAACAGGTCACACCCACATGAATGTTCTCAGCAATCCCTGGTTTAACAGAGATGTTGATAGGAACCGTTTGAGTAATGTTACTCAGATTACCCTCCGAAAAGACCTCGTGCGTCAAGATCGGTGTTTGAAGAGGAGGGGAAGGAACCTGAGTAGCATAGCGCTCGAGACAGTCAGTCATTGCCCCCAAGCTAGGCATAAACGAGGAATGATGATGCCCATCGCCCCAGGGTAGCTCCTCAAGAGACATAGTTTCAATGATCGCCTCATCTAAGGGGAAAGTCTCTCTAAGAGGATCAGGCGAATCAGCCTGACCAAGCCAAGGGGATTGTGAGTAGACGTCAAGAGCCATGCTCATCGGAGCATGCTGAGGAGGTGGAGGGTCCGATGCAGCAACAATCTCACAGTAGCTGATCTCTACTGGCGGTAAAGGCATGGACTCTCCAAACTCATATACCTGCTCAGGTGTAGGAATCAGCCAGGGGTCATCAGTCCTGGACAACATGTTGACTTGAGCGGTATTCGGTGGCGGCGCAGGGAAAATACCCATGAGGACTGGGTCTTTGAAAAGACCAGGTCCTATGCTGTCTAGGGGATTCGGAATTTGATCCACATACGGCACGTTGTTCTCAGAGCTAGAGGTAAAAAATGACAACTGATCTACCGTGACAATCTTGCCCTCGTGAGGGAACTTGATGAATCGAAAGACGGTAGACGGCACGCAGAGCATGGCATGGGTCCAGCTGCGGCCGAGAAGTATATTGTAGTTGAGTTTAGCGTCAACCACTTCTACTTCCACGTTGACAGTTTTTCCCTGTAATGTGATCGCCAGACTCTCGAGAACTCCCAGGGGTTTAGATTCCCGACCATCAAATGCCTCAAGGGCATTGGGAGATGACGACAAAGTTGGAGAGCCGATGGCCTTCCAAAAAGCGGAGGACATAACACAAGTAGATGCACCCTCATCTACGACGGCTCTGTGAACGTTCAGACCGTTAATCCCGACTTGAATAACCAAAGCGATTTGATGTGGAAGCCGGGGAGTAAAATTCTCCAGATCAAAGGTGAGAAGGCTCGGTCGGCGGGATCGATACCACCGATGGCAGACAATAAAGCCTTCCTTTGTGAAGGACAACTCTGAAGAACCTCAAGTGCAGACATGGCACATGGCGCCTGTGCCAGATCCTCAACAATACTGTAATGTTGAGCGGCACGAGCGTTTGGATTATAAGAGGATCTCCGAAGAACACCCTTGGGAGGTGGCTTCACAACGGGTTCGAGATTCGGCTTCTCGATTTCCAATGAACCAGAAGCAGATGCGGGAGGCGGTTTATCCGCCACTGCCTTCCCGGGTGCCTGCTGCTGATTATTGTAATCCTTGGACCTCGTAGCGATAGTGATAGGTGCATTAGTCTTCATCATGAAAACTTGAGACCCAAACGGTGCAGATGATGAACCTTGTTCGACCATCTGGGTCTGCTGAGATGGAAATGGCTCTTTTAAAACAGCCGGAGTTCCCTTTGAGCCTTTAAGAAGTTGAATGATTTCGGATCGTCGTGGACAATCCTTAGTGTAATGGTCACCTTCACAGATGAGGCAAGGAAATTTCGGCTTACGTTGGGAGCCATCCTCAGTTCGAGTTTTAGATTCCGGTTTCGGGGCATCAGATTTTGATTTGCCTTTGCCCTTCTTTTTCCCCTTGGAGGATTTGTCTGCGGGATTGGCCTGAACAGCATTTACCTCCGCGGATTTACCAGAATCGGATGAGGCGGGATTAGCAGAGGTATTGTTGGAAGAATTAACCTTCTGCTTCCCATTCGAAGACTTCTTCGAATTTTGAGAGACGGAACCAATGACGCCATCCACCGTAGGGGTAGGCGGGGTCTTTTTGGCTCCGGGCCGTGGGGCATCAGGCAGGATGTCATAAAGCGTGCCAGATTGCGAATAAACAAGATCCAGATACTGGGCACGCGCGATAGCTTGTTCCTCCGTCACACACGCTCCCATCGCGATATCCTGAGCGATTTTATTCACAAAGGAGGTGGTGAACCAGTGAGTCAAAATCTGATCGGGTATGTGAAACTTAATCAGTCGACGACGGCGCCGCCACTCATGGATGTGATCCGAAATGTGAGTGGCCGAGTCCTGCTTCAGGGAAGACAGGAGGTGCGTCCCAGTCTCATACCGGACTGGTAACTGGAAATGCGTGAGGAAAGCCATAGCTAACGAGTTGAAATCCTGAAAAATACCACGGGATAGCTCTATGTACCACTTAGCGGCAGCTCCTGTTAACGTACGCTGGAAAAGACGCAAACGAACCGAATCGTCAGTCCAAGAGTTAGACGAGCACCAGAGGTGATACGTCATCACATGCGCCTGGGGGTCTTCTCCAGATTTGCCCTCAAACTTGGGACAGTCTCCTGGTATCTTGGTCGGAGCCGGGGGCCAATATGGATTATGAGCAATCGGATCATTGGTCAACTTCGAAACGTCCGGTAGATCCAAGGTAGCCAGGAACGGCAATGGAGGGTTGATTCCCATGCCAGTCCCAGAATAAGGTCCGGTACCCATGCTCCACGATGGTTGTGAATATCCCTGCCCCCATGGGTTCTGTCCCGTAGGATTCTGACCGTGAGGGGCATAATTCGTATAGCCAGACTGATTTGGTTGCTAGTAACCATTGTGTGGGGCTTGATAACCAGGGTTCGGGCCCTGATTAGGCGTTTGCCCCGTATAAGCAGCATTTGGATTTGGCTGCTGAGCATAGTTAGAACCGGGTGGAGGAGGTTGATACTGAGAGCCTCCAGAGTGGTTATAGTTAGGTTGAGATTGACCATGAGGATAATAACCACTCTGAGGATGAGTAGACTGCTGATAAGTGGAACCCTGCGGAGCCTGGTACGTAGGGCGCAGCTGTTGATTTGACTGCGGCATGGAATGAACAGGCTGTTGAGCAGAGTGAACGGAATGAGAGGGTTGCCCTGAATGAACAGGTTGACCCGAGTGAGGGGGCGGCCCTGAATGAACAGGTTGGCCCGAATGAGGGGGCGGCCCTGAATGAACAGGTTGGCCTGGATAGACAGGCGGCGCTGGTTGCGCAGGCTGACCTGGTTGTAAGTGAGCCCCAGGTTGCACCGAATAAGCCAGTTGGCCTGGAGGCGGGACACCAGGTTGTACCGAATGACCCGGTTGGCCTGGTGGTGGAACAGGACCAGGTGCTTGCTGGAAACCAGTTTGACCTGAAGCAGAACCATAAAGTGGTCCTGGCTGATATGCAACGTTAGAGACAACAGGATATTGCGGTTGCATCGGTAAAGAAGGCTGGATTTGCCCCCCAGGACCATAGGCCGGTCCCTGTTGATACCCCGGCTGAGGCTGAGCAGGTTGACCAGCAGGGTTATAATATGGTCCTTGCGGATTATAAAATGGCCCTTGCTGGCCCGCAGAGTAGCCGTGATTGGGCTGTCCCTGCGGGTCGTACAGATAGCCAGGTTGGCCTGCAGGTTGGCCTTGGAAAGGCTGTGCCTGCAAGTTCTGAGCCTGGTTGTACGGTAAACCTTGAACATACAGATAAGCCTCAGGAGCAGGAAGACGCAAAATGTCCCCATGCTCATCAAGCTGACCCGGGAAACCATACACGGGAGTGCCGTCCTGTGCATAGTGCGAAAAGAAAGATCGGTAAGGATCTTGGGGGATTTGTCCAGCTCCGGCGTTCGGCTGCTGTAAAAACAACCGATACTCCTCCGGAGAGATATTCTCCGGTATAGCAGTAGCTAGATAAATGTCTTCGGGAGTTGGCCCAGCCCTGGTGGCTGAGATAACAGCAGAAGAGGCAGCTACACAAACAGTGGGCCGCACGGGAACAGAAGTGACGGGCGTCGAAGGAGACACCCCGGGTGTAGTGGCAGTTGGCCTCGAAGCAGGAGATGATATTCCCATAGAGGCAGCAGCTGAAATAATCTGACCCAGAGATCTGTATCCCTGTGGCAAAGAAGGACCAGCTGACGATGTGGTAGCCGGCTCAGACTCGTCTCCCTCAAACAATCTACGAGGGATGCGCTGGTAGTCATCAGACCCGGGAATTTCCTCACGAGAATTACTCATGGTTGATCCTGCTGTTAAATCACGCAGAAGACGGCGAGGACTAGGAGGAAAAACAGCAGCAATAAACGGTGAACCCGATGTAAGAGAAAGGAAATCAGCTCCTAATCTCAATTCAGACACAGGGTCCGAAAAGGGCCAGTTGAACTCAACTGGTTCTCCAAAGGGTTGCTCGGCGATGACCGGTCCCCCGTCAGGGAACTCGGAGACAACAGGCTGCTGTGGTTCAACAGAAGGCTCAGAAGCCTCTGAAGAATCGTCCGTGTAAGGACTACCAGTAGACGAAACCGAGGGTTCCGCCACCGTGACAAAAGACTAGAAGAAGAGAACACACACACACACGGGCTGAAAACGATTTAAGACACACGATCAAACAGTCACAAGCAATATCTAAACGGGTGTGTAATCGTGGGAGATTGATTTTACCACATTGGAAAATAAACAAATTCTACCGTTTCATGTTTTAAGAGTCGAGAAACGATAAAAAGATGACTCTATCTCTTTCAGAGTTGATACAAGTATGAAAGGACGAGCGCTTGACGGTCTTTTCAAGTTTAGGGAGTCAGAAAAGACCAGATGACTGCTCAGGAAAAACTAGGCACAAAGGGTGTACCAAATATCCGTGAACTGCAATATACACCTTGGTTTCAAAAATGAAACAGAAATCGACCAAGGACTTTCCGTACGTGCAGGTAGTCTCCCCGAATGCTGTGTTCGGTGTATCACGGGTATAGGGCGGCGGACTCGGCTTCCTATGGATAAAGGATTGAAAACCTAGAGGGGTCTCCCTTTATATACACGACGGTACGGGGAGCGCAAGTCCGTACTAGCGCTGTCTAAAGCCAACAGGCGAACGACAGCTGCTAGGTTTAACGACGCCGGAACACGTCTCTAGCCTAGACCTTCTAAATATGTTTCGTTAAGTTCCAATGTTGCCTTAGGTTAATTGAATAAATTTTACGGTTGATCTTCAATTAAGTTTCAATTTCCAGGCCCTATCGTATGTAGTGTCTCGAAAGACTCCTAAATGCAAGCTATATGCCACGGTGCAACATTTCGTTCGATGAAAACTAGTTAAATGAGAGTTGAGAGCTTTTATGCAAACGAAATGAACGGAATACAAACAAAAATGTCTCTAATGCAACTAATGCAATTGCACACTTTTCATTCAAACACTAATCACTAGCAATATGGAAAAGATCACAATTTGCACTAATTTAACAAAAACAAAAGAGATTATTATTTTTTTTTTTGATTTTCAATGTTTAATGGCTAATGTGCACTGAAAACAAAAGGAACAATTTGAGAAATGATATCTAAGAGAGCGAAGCAAACAACATTCACTCAACGAAGCAAGCAACCAAATCTCTAAATCGACCCAAAGTCCCTCAAAGCAAAGAAAGACTTAAAAACTTTCAATGGACCGTGTGATCTGGGTCCAAAGCAAGGCAAACGAATTCTGAATGAAGGAATGAACAATCACTCAAAAGACGTAGGAAAACAATCAAAGACTGGTAAGAGAGCGTGGAGAATCAATCAACAAGTTGACAGGACAATCAGAACACCAAAACTCCCAATGGAGGGCTCGATTGACTAAGCCACTAGATGCCCTAGGGCTCAAATCGTGAAATCGATAGACAGAGGCAAACAACCAAAGGATAGCGGTGAATTCCAGTCAAACAAGACTCCAACACACTCAGACAATCAGAAAATCAAGAAGAAAAATACTGGTCAAGCTCAGAAAGCCAAAAAATGAAGAAACTCAAAAAAGTCACAGGGGTGGCGCGACTGTGGCCTTGAAACTAGCGCCAGAGGCCGAGTGGCGCGAGACAGACAAATGCAACACGCGCCAAGTGGCGCGACTGTCAGGTAAAAACCCGCGGCAGTCGAATTCTTCAATGAAAACTAAAAAAACAAGCTAATCTGAGAAAAAGACCAACACAAGCTAAGCAAACCACAAGGCTAAAATAATGAAAGAACCCAACCCAGAAGGTTCATCAAGCAAGGAGAAACAATCAAAACGAACCAATCATAAACGAGACAAGGAAAACCGGACGATCCCCAGTGGAGTCGCCAATTTGTTGAGAAGGTAAATCCCCTCTGCGGACAGAGGCGATCCCTACTAGCCCAGCAGGGGTCTAGCAACAAACAAACAATGCTATGACGCAAGCTCCTAGTTACGAATGAAAGACTTGGGATAGAAGCCTACCTGGATTCCAACGCTATGATCTGAAGAAGAAGTGTCCCCGTCCTTCAGCCCTGGCAGATCACAATCCTTCCGCGATCTCCGCGGATGAACACCTGCACATAGAAGAAACGAACAGATACAAGCATAGGAACCAGCATACGTAACTAAACATCGGTCAGAAAAGATATTACTCGCATTAACATGATGGAAAAAGGAGTGGAACCATAATCATAGTCATCTATTAAAATGATAAACGAATAGAAGTTACAACCAAGTTTTGACGTCGCAGCTTCCTTCGAACGGGTCTCCGGTTGTCCACGTCTCGCAAAGCTCGCCAAGGAAAGGGAAACCTCTCCAGAGTCTCGTAACAATGGTCTCCTCGCTTTAATGGGCCTTAAGGGAAAGAAGGGATTCTTTACGGCACAAAGGCACTTGGGAATAGGGAGATGCAAAGCTTTAGCACTTCAAGACTAGCTTGCCATGGATCTGAGCAAGCTTTTATAGATGGGGAAGGAGGGAGTTGGGATCCCTATTATTATGGGATTGGCCCTATCAACAAGGAAGGTTCCATAGAAGGTGGCAAAACTACTTCCCTTCCATAGAACTCCAGTAGCCAAACCTCCCAACTCAAGATAGGCAGTGGTTGTGAGTTTGTTTGAACTCAACTTCCGCCATCCATATTTAAAAAAGAGTCCCTAAAATGGGTGGCGCGATTGCTGCTCTATGACAGAGCGCCAAGTGGCGCGACCTCTTTACAGGATTTCCCTGATTGGCGCGAGCAGTGAACTGTCTACCCGCGCCAATGCAAAAAGAGCTGTTTTTCATGGATTTTACAAGGAGATGTCTCAAGGGGAAATGAAGCTCATACTCAGAGGGATGCATTGATGATGTTTTCAAGGCATGACAGTGTTCACAGGTCACATAATGGGTCCTCCATTGTGCGGGATGGGGAATGGTAGGGACGGTGACAAATTACTGTGTAACAGTCTTATATCCTTATGCAATTCCTCTTACAAAATCATCACAAAAATCCTTGCAAATAGCATCAAATAATTTATCCCCATCCTTATCTTAGAAAATCAAGGAGGCTTCTTAGCCAATCGGAAAATATTTGATTCCATATTGCTGGTTCAATAATCCATACACTCCAGTATAAGGAGAATGGAAAAGGGGTTTGTGCTAAAGTTGGACCTTGTCAATGCCTTTGATAGAGTAAGACACTCCATCTATCTTAAGAAAAGTGGGCCTCAATGAAGAAATCATCTCCCTTATACAAGCATGCATCTCTCTCCCTTGGATCTCCCCTCCGGTCAATGGGAGACCAGGTCCTTTCTTCCAGTCTTCTAGAGGACTCATGCAAGGATGCCCTCTTTCCCCTTTCCTCTTCATCCTCATGGTTGAATCCTTCAACAGAGCTTTGGACTTCAATCACAGATCGGGATTAATTACTGGCATAGAATTTTGCAATGGGACCGAAAACATGAATCACTTGCAATTTGTTGACAGTACCCTATTGATGGGAGGGGCTTCGTGCATAGTTTCCAGAAGATTTAAAAACCTGCTTGACAGATTCATGCAATATTCTAGAGGAGAAATCAATTCCTTTAAAAGTTGTATATATGGCTATATTTTCACCCAGAACACAATTCATAGTATAGCTCAAATTTTTTGGAGTTCCATACAAATGGAACTGGAAATATTTCAACTATCTTGGGATGCCAGTAAGCAGTGGACCTTTGGGTAATGAGGTGTGGAATATCACTCTTGATAAGATGAAGAGGGAAATTCTTCAACGGGGAGCCTCTTGGCTCAACATGGCTGGGCGCTTAGTCCTAATAAAATTTGTTCTTTCGGCACTTCCTCTATACCACTTCTCCTTGCTGCAAGCGCCAACCAGTATTCATAACAAAATGGAAGCCATCCTCAGGAATTTTTTATGGCAAGGAGGCAAGCAAAAAAAAAGTAAGTTAAATCTGGTAAAATGGAGACATGTCACTGATATGTATGAGAATGGAGGCCTTGCCATACTCATTCCTCAATTACTGATTTTGGCCTTTAGAGGTAAATTTTTTCGGAGGCTTATAATAGGGAAAGCGTCATAGTGGAAACAAGTTCTGGAGTGGAAATACCTCTTTTCCCCAAGACAACTCTTACTGTATCAACCCATCCCCAACATACCATGTTCCCGTATTTGGTCTCTCTACAAGAAATTTGTTGCCTTCCTGCGTGACCACATCTTCAAAGTTCTTCATGGGGGCCTCAACATTTAAATATGGAATGACAAGATCATGGGGAAGCCACCCCAGGAAAATTATTTGTGACTCCTTCGCATTCAACACCACATCCAAGGGCTTGGCATCAACACACTAAATCAAATCTCTAGCTAGAACGAAGCCAATCATCTTTGGGATGGTTGGTTGCTTCCAAATCTACCTCCACATCTCCATAACGATAGATCAAATCTCTTGAGTATGCTCAATGGTGTCGCTCCTCTGGTAATGGGAGAAGAATACGGTTTCAAATGGGACCCCACCAGGTCTTCCTACTTTATCAAAGCAGGATATGAGACCCTTTGTTGTGAACTCTCATCCTCTCCACCGTGGGCTGTTTGGAAGTAGGTATGGAAATTAGAAGCACTTCCCAAAATAAAATAAAAAATTCATTTGGACCTTAGCAAAGGGGAAGATCGTGACGGTAGGCAATCTTAACAATGCTTCAGAGGAATCTATTCAACACCTCTTTGTTGGTTGTCCTTTTGCTCAAAACTGTTGGAAATATCTCACCTCTCCCCTTATCATGGAGATTGAAACGAATACCTCTATTATGAACTCCATATATATATGCAAAAAGAAACATCCCTGCACCAAAAAGAAGAAGAAACATAACCAAAATAATTTGGGACACTCTGCTTTATGTCCTCCTTTAGAATATATGGCTTATGAGAAATAAAGTCATCTTCCGAGAATAAAAAACTTGTGTGAGAAAGGTGCAAAGTAAGACCTGGAGCTTAACTATTGAAGCCATCCTCGCAAGAAAAATAGCTACTTCAATGTTAACAACATGCAAGTTGAGGAAAGATAAATTTTTAGATGCGTGCTCGACCACCTCCATAATTACCAAAGGCCTCCGACAAGGCACCCAAATTATAAAAAGCAGTGGAAGGTAAGACTAAAAGAGAAGGAATTATTAGAATGGCTCGATGATATCCATTGACCCAAGCTCTTCTTTGATGGTGCATCAAATTCAAATCCTGGGGCAGCTGGTTCGGGGGGGCTTATCATGGACAAACATGGCAATCATATTGCTTCCTTTGAATGGGGCTTGGGCCTGATGTCGAACAACAAGGCAGAAGCATATGCCCTGATGCAAGGTCTCCAATTAATTAAGAAGCTCAAAATAAAAAATGTATTGGTGTTCAGAGACTCCTCTATTGTTATCTAAATGATGGTGACCTCCTCAATGACCCCCAACATTGCTCTCAATAGACTCATAGTCAGAAATGACATACCGGCTCAAAGAATTGGGAATATAGCCTTCTATCACACTCAGAGATAACAAAAAAATTGACTCTCTGGCCAGCTTAGCTTGCTCCAAACCCCCTTGTCTTCTCTATTCTCAAGGAACCTCTCAAATCACCCCAATCCCTTGATTTTTCCCATGTCTTCCCCTGTCATGATGGCCTGCTTCAACATCTGTTCCTTCTCAATTTCATTTTCAATCCCTTGTCATGACCATACCTCCCCTTCTCCTATCACGTGACTCTGTCCCCCTCTCCTCTCATTATCCTCTCTTCCCTCCTCTATCTCCCCTCCTTCCTCTCCCCTATTTATTTCTCTCCCCGTCCCTCTGTATCATTAAATCTCCCCTGCTTTCTCTTCGATGTTATGACTCAGTGCTCTTCCTTTCTTGCCCCATATTCGACACTATCTCCCCTCCGGCCTCAACGTTCCTGTGCCTCCTGTCTGTGCATCGTTGTTATCTTCCTACAACGTCTTTCATGGACCTTCCCTGCATTTGCTGGATCCCAGACCCTCCCCTCCCCTCGCTCCTCCTATTGTAGTTTCTCTCCAATCTTCTCTTCCTATAGTCAAATGAAAAGTGAAAATTGTTTTCATTTCTCCGACATGCAAGCAGAACTAGAGCAGATAAAGGTATAGCTCAAGATCACCCAAGAGAAGCATGTCTCGGACATTAAATCTCTCCATTACAGAGCTCATTCCCTCCCAGAACAGTTGAGAGGAATCAACAATTGTTGCGCACACATCGAGGAAGCTCTAGAAAGCCTCTGCTACATCATGGAAAAAAGAACTACGACAAGCACACACACCAACAATGCAACCAACACTAACTTGGACAACAACCTCGGGACTCCAGATAATTCTAGCGAGCAGCGAAACAAAAGGGGCTAAATTTACTCCATTCTTCCTGCAGGGCTAGGGACAGCCTTTCTATTATGTCCAATGTCTTTTAAATTCACTATCATGTTGTTTTGGTTTGTCAGGATTTACAAAAAGTCAGGTATTAAGTATAGTAATAGCATTCACTTTCCAAGAGGCTAGGTTTTTGGTGTGATACCCCTCCTTTGTTGCGCTCTTTGTAACTCGGATGTAATGGAGCTCTGGCTCCCCTCTTTTTTTTGGAATATAATCAGCAACCAACTTTTCAAAAAAAAAAATGATCTGTTTAAAATATAAATGGATTCTCCAGGAGGTAATGGAGGAACTTCTGCAGAGTAAAGATCATGGCAAGAGCTTCTTGTTTGTAGGTTTTTGTGGGTAGATTATGATGAATAGAAATCTAGAATATGCTCCACAATTTGATTTTCAAGTCGACGTTTCAAGTACAGACCATGACCCATCATCAAGACAAAATGTTTAAGAGAAGGCAAAGGGATGAAGCCTAAATATAAAAATGAAGGAAAGGAAAGGAAAGAGAAAGAAAAAAGCTTATAAAGGGGAAACCTATGTCTAAAAACCTAGAAGCCACAAAATTAAATATAAACGAATATGGAATTTTTAAATTAATTAATATAATATTATGTTCAAATAATTAATACATTGTATTTGTATATGAGACTTGGATAATTCTCTATTCTATCGCTTGTGATGATCATGATTTGTACTTGACCAAAAACACTATAGAGATGTATGTTCCACCATTTAAATTATAATTTCCATAATGCAACTATCAAATTTGTGAAAGGAGAAACATTGGAAAAAAGTGAACTTGATTAGTTGTCCTTCTACATGTAGAATGTTAACCTATTTTGAATGCTTTTGCTTTCACAAATTTGATAATTATATTACAGTGAAAATAGACATCTACAAACTAAATGTTGAAACATACATCCTTATAATGTTTTTGGTCTTACAAATCATGGTCATCCAAGTACAATGCATTGGACATTTAAGTAAAATGCACTTGGATAGATATGATATGTTTTTTTATAATAGAAAATTTTCCAGAAATCTTCAAATATACAACAATATCTCTCATAAAAAATATATTCATTAATAATTATCTTGAAGTTAACCTTTTTGACATCGAGGAGTTTTAGAAATGCCTATTTAACTTTAAACTTTAGTTAATGTTATTTCGAACATGGAAACTTTTACAAACTTTTGCATATGCTTTTTTTATACCAGCTCCCAAAATCTTTTTAAAAGTTCAAAATTTTTAAAGTGGATATTCCAAAGGAAATTTGTTGATCAACAAACCATATTAATTCTGGATATTTCACATGTCAAATGCCCAATCTAACCTTCTCGTTGGTGTCTCGGACATAGGTATTCAGTATATCTGAATTCAACCACGTTACCATTTGTTTTTATTTTTCCCAAAGTTTATAAGATTGCCTTACATTGTCCGGGTTCCGATGATCCAAACATGAGTTTTACCCAAAAATATCTTACTACTACCTCAAATTTTGATAAAATTCCCATAAAAGAATAAGTTTTTAAATTTTATTTAAAGTTTAGAAATTTTGGAAAATTTTATTATTTATTAATATACTTACTAATACTAATATGCAAGTTTTCCTAAGATAAAAGAATAAGGTTTGAAATTTTATTTTAAAGTTTAAAAATTTTGGAAAATCTTATTAGTTATTCATATAGTTACTAATATACAAGTGGTAAACTATTTTGATATATTTTTGTAAAAATATTCAAATTTCTAATAATTTTATATAATTTCTATAAAATTTTGGTGAATGTTAAAGTAAAATAATTTTGTGTCAAGAGACGCTATACAACTCAATATGTGAGAGATGTGTAGAAGTTAGATATAATGTAAGAAAGATTGTGTGTCAACAATTTTAAATGTTGACTCAATCTGTTGAATTTATATTAATAAGTTAAATTTATAAGAAGTAAAGAATATTAATATTAATAGATTGAATTTATAAGAAGTAAAAAACATGAATATTAATAGGTTGAATTTATAAGAAGTAAAGAATATTAATATTAATAAGTTGAATTTATAAAAAGTAAAGAATATTAATATTAATAAGATAAAATCTCTTCTTCAACAAATTAATTTTATTTTATATGTTAAATCAATCATGACTTAAATGGAAAAGGTCAATAATTGCAATTTCGTTTCAATAATTTTGTTTCCCACATCTATTAATAATAATTTTGCGATAACTATAAAAACCTGATAACTATAAAAACCTTGTTTTGTGGCTATCTCCTCCATATATCAACTTTATTTATATATTAAATCAAGAAAATTAATATACAAACTCAAATAGGGTGAAAATTTGAAAAAACTCACAACTAAAATTAAAAAAGTCAACAAGTGAAATTTCAACTTAAATTAAATTATTTATAATAATTTTGTGATAACTCTAAAAGCTTCACTCTATGGTCATATCCTCCATATATTAAATTTATTTATATATTAAATCAATAAAATTAATGTACAAAATTGCACGGTTAAAAATTGGAAAAACTCACCACTAAGATGGAAAAAGTCAACAAATGCAATTTTGTTTCAATAAAAATTCTTCCATCATTTATTTTATGTCAATTCAATCCCTAGTATTTTTTTTGGATTAGTACAAAAGGATTTCTATTAATATAATTTTTTTTACATTGATAGCATATGATGGCCATATGATAGAACTAGCCTAAAGATGACCATAGACCAAACAGGCCCAAGGATGGCCACGAAACAAAGTACAAAATACATATAGAAAATGAAAAAAAGAAACATTGAATTCTCGCAATTTGGTACTGTTCATCGGTGCTTCCTTTCTTTCCTTTATTCTTTGCTACTTTGATCCAACCTTCTAGAGGTGTGGCTACCAAAGCTTCCTTAATATTGTTCTGACAATCTAAGGAGGCATCCTTGTCAAAGTCTGAGGAGGCTAATTTATGGGTGCGCTTCATAGCACCCATCAGAACGTTGTTACTAAGTTCTTCTCTTCTGGCTGATAAAACTTTGATCTCCTGACCTCCTTCATGAGGCTTTTAGAGATATGAATTTTGGGCCTCGTCCAATGGGAGCATGTAATCATTAGACTCATCATATTCCTAATCCGAGGAAGAGGAATTCTCTCTTCTCGATGATGCGAGCTTCATGGATCCCATGCTTTAGATTTTGGCTTCAGTTTGACTAGTTTTTTAGAACAAGAGTTCTGCCGATGACCCATTTGGTGGAAAAGTTGACACTGAAAAGCAATGTTCTCGTAGTCCAGCTACTAGGTCCAATGGAAATCACCTATTTTTAAGTTAATTTTTTCAAGAAAGCCTTTGTTGATGTCGAGTTATATGCAAATATTTCCATAGATGAAGACTTCACACTGGTCCGCAATGGATATGCAACCAAAAAATGACCCAAGGTGTTTCCAATACCCAAACACACTGAATAATGTCATAGATGGGTCAAAAAATTTAGGAGCCTAACCCAAATGGGTAGCTTTGTGATCACAACTATGGAGGGGTCAAAATATGGGAACTAATGGGTCAGGAAGAGATAGTCTTTTCCCAAAAACTAGGGCTCCTTGGAAAGAGAATTATGATAATCCGCATCATTTTCAAAAACAAAAATGAAGAAACCATTGGAAATGAAGAGGACCTAGCATGTCTTGGTCCAAGTTGACTGGATCCATTGGTAAAGGTTTTTTGTATGTGGCCATAGCCCATTAAAATAGTAGATGAGGCCATCACATGTCAATAACTCATAGATTCCATCTAGATCTGGATGAGTGATTTCCACTGAAGGAACATCCTCAACTTTGTCTACTATAAAAGGACCTTGTGCAACCTAGGTCTGAGCTGCCTTTCCTAAGGGAATGGGGCGTTCTTGAGGTGGTTCTACACATTGGGGAACCTATTTTTTGACCGTTTCTTTGTAAGAGAAGGCTTGGGAAGAGGAAGGATTTCCAAAATCTCCCACACACAATCGAATATCCAAGAAAACTGTGACATCCCTACACATATTATAAATAGATAGAGGAAAGAGATCTTCCATTTTCTTACCTTCGAAAAGAAGGCGTTTTAATCCATAGGGTAGCCCTGTTTTGAGTTCCAACGATAGCTTGAGGTCTTTTACCAAATCTGCAAATATAAACTAGAAAAAAATCGAATGCCCAAAAATTATTTTGATCGAGATTTGAAAATGCCTAAGAGTGGTGATAGGCTTAGCCTTTTCACCAAAGGCTTCCCCAAAATCGATTTGCTTCAAAAACGTTGGTAAACCCTTAGGGCAATGTGTTGCATCTTCCAGGGTTTTAGTCGAGGGCTCTTTCTTAATAGTCGCAACTTCTCTATGACAGGGTTCTTGTTCAACAACAACATCTTCATCACTACATGGCTCTTGCTCAGCAGTCGTGGCTTCTAAATTATAAACAATGCTTCCATTCATGAGTAAAACATTGGCATTGACTTGATTACATTCTCCCTATTGGAAACTATATCACTACTGAGAGGGTGGCGGAGGGGGGTGAATCAGTAGTGTGACACTTTTAAACCTTTTCACCAATCAATTAATATTTTATCATGCATAAATTGAATCACATAAGAAAATATTAGATCATTAGAAATACACGTGAAACCATAAAAACAATTAACACAATGACACAAGTGTTTCTGGTGGAAAACCCAGCCCAATAAGAAAAGCACACTGTTGCTGCTGCCCTGCTCAATTATTTTATTAGTTGTTGAGAAAATTATACATGGATCAACTCAATCCCATGAGCCAGAAGACTCGACCTCTTTCAAAGAATGTTAACACTAGGAAACATGAAATTTTTTCTCTCTCAGATATACATATTACCATCGCTGAAGGCCACCATGATCAACGATCCTCGCCTAGTTACACTTGAACTAAAAAATTGACTCTACAGACTCCGATCTGCTAGTACTATCATGACCAATGAGCCTCACCTAGTTTCTACCAAACTATCCAACCACCATTGGATGGATAAAAATCTTCCATCCACTGAATTCAAAAACCCACTATATACTCAAAGCCTCCATGCGAGCCTCCTTTCATCTATTTTTAAACTGGACTCTGAAAACTTGCTCAACATTAGCACTGCAACAACATAACATCAAATCTCAAATAAATTTGTAGCTCTAGCTACGATCAAAACTCCTCACAACAATCTCCACACAAGCTCCAATACAATATCCTCAAAAAACTACTCCAATCCACACATCTACACCTCACTACACTGCATAACGTAATAGATGAAATATTCTTCGGCCATCTACTGCTAGAACTTCAAACTGATTCATAAATTCAGCAAAATAAAGCACACGTAGTTTGTAGGCTCTTCTCCAATATCACACACATTCAACACAACAACTATACCATCAACCAACTCACAATGAGCTTCATATAATATGTAGTTGAACTCAAGTGCTCAACTCAATAATTACTTAGAACTACTGGGCATCACAACTCTATTCATATGCTAGATTTGATCCAGATTCATCTCATTGACTTAATCAACCACTAAATCCATTAGCCTTCTTGATATTTTCAACTTTAATCAGCTTCTAGAGGTCCCATGAACTTTTTGGATCATAAACTGAAAATTTCCAATCAAGGATATCACCACAACACAAAAAAATTAGATCAACAGTGCGAGGAATGCGAAGAAAATCTCTTCAAAACCCATAGTCACTCTCGTAGCACTGTCCTGCATGCAACATTATCCTCTCGGAGATATAATCGCTCCCTTAAGCCTACCATACCAGTGACTATGACTTTCCAGCCACTCCCTTGACTCTGCATGCATGTGACTAGGGCCAAAACTCAGTGAAAGCATCAGTTCTTCAGTCTAGAACCTCTGCCACCTATTGGAACATCTTCATCAACATTTGAACACTCCTCCAAGCCACTGAGATAATTTTGCAACTGATGAAATGGAAAGGAACAAGTCAATGACATGAAATACCTATTCTGCTAACATTAGGACCAATACCAACTCCTCCAACTCCTCAAGCAACAATCAAAACATCTCTAAACATCTCCAAGACCTATAGCAGCATATCTATCTCCTTTATCATCATCATCATGTCAAATAACTACCTCCAACACTGGTGGAAGCACCTCCAAAATAATAAACCACAACTCATCACATGAAGCAAAAATATAATGTCTCCAAGACATGTAGAGACATATACAACACCAAGAGCAGCCCTCAAACTCGTATAACAACAACATCCCCAATCAACACAACATGAGCAACTCTCCAACCTCCTACAGCAACAACATCTCCAAGTCAGCAGCCACAACATCATCTCCACTAAGTCTAGTCATAAGGATGTTAACATCAATTCCAACTAACAAGACCATCACCAATCATCCAACTCATCACTCATGCATATGACAAAAACACCAAGAGCTTGTTGACGTCAATGGAAACACTCCCGTCGTGGTTTTGTTCCCAAGTTCGATGACACTGACAATAATATTTCCAAAAGGGGGTGAAAATTTACCTTGATTTTTTCCTTGATTGTATCCAAACCCTCGATTGCAGTGGGATCCTCTAGAAGGGCGGTTTTCGCAGGGCTAATGAGTTGCAACATTGTGGATTTCGTCGATTATTCATAAAACTATGAAAACTATTAGTGCGATGTGATCAATATTTCTAAATTCAATGACTTGTCAACTTAAATTAAAGTATTCATAATAATTATTTGATAGCTCTAAAATACTCGTTTCATGGTCATTCCCTCCATATATTAAATTTATTTATATATTAAATCAATAAAATTAATATACAAACTTGAATATGGTGAAAATTTGAAAAATATCACTGATAAGATGGAAAATTTTGACAAATGTAGTTTCTTTTCAATAAAAATGCCTCCCCCATCTATTTTATATCAATTCAATGACTACGTCAGCTCAAATTAAATTATTAATAATAAATTTTCAATAACTCTAGAAGCCTTGTTTCTTGGTCATCTCCTCCATATATCAAGTGACTAATCCAATCCACATGGACTGCTATGAAACTCCTTGTTCAGTTCTTAGATATGTTAGTCAATATTCTGACAATACGATCCTTGGGTATTTCATGAAGCATCATCATCAATGGGCCATCATGAAAGACACCAAATTGTGTTAGGAGAACCCATGATTGTAAGACGCATCTATACTAAAGCATGGGACACGTCAGGCTTATTTACTCTCCGATTCTCAGGCATAAAACTTTTGGGAACATGTCAAAATTATCTTACAACAAGAACAACAGCATACCAGAGATCATAATGAATTATAGTCACCTGATAATGAGCGTGACCGTTTTCCGTGGGATTTCTGACAAAATCTACACTGTGTAAATATATTGTACCATAGGATCCTCTTTCTGTAATTGTTTCTGTGGGATTCCAATAAATCTCCACTGTGTAGCTTTTCTGTAAATTTTTACTTTTTGGATGAATGTTGAGACTTAGAGCACTTCTCTGAATTTTGGTGTGATTTGATCCACATCTCAAGACTATGCCGAATATTTGTTTCTTGATTTTTCCCTTGATTGGATCCAAGCCCTTGATTGCAGTGAGCTCCTCTAGAATGGCGGTTTTCGCAGGGCTAATGAGTTGAAACATTGTGGTTTTCGTCGGTTATTCATAAAAATCTGAAAATTTTTAGTGCAATGTGAACAATATTTCTCAATTCAATGCCTTCTCAACTTAAATTAAAGTATTCATAATAATTTTGTGATAACTCTAAAATACCCATTTCATGGTCATCCCCTCCATATATTAAATTTATTTATATATTAAATCAAGAAAATTAATATACAAACTTGAATACGGTGCAAAATTGAAAAATATTACTACTAAGATGGAAAAATTCAACAAATGTAGTTTCTTTTCAATAAAAATGCTTCCCCCATCTATTTTATATCAATTCAATGGCTACGTCAACTCAAATTACATTATTAATAATAATTTTTCAATAAATCTAGAAGCCTTGTTTCTTGGTCATCTCATTTGTATATCAAATGACCCTTCAATTTGTTTCTTAAAATTTCAATAAATGCTTGCATTTGAAAAGAAGAAACAGAGCCAGTCGGAGGCCAACATTATCTCAATGTTCCAACTTTGTCTTGGTCATTTTATCTGGATGGCTTGTGATGGTACCTCCATACAAGGTAATCCTGCTAGGAGAAGCAGGAAGTTCTACAAAAGCTATTCCTCTTGTTCTTAAAGATGATTATGCCCTTGGCATTGATGGCAGAATTCAAAAGGCCAGTGAGAAAATAAATTGGACAAACACTTCCTTAAAAGGACTAGAAATGAATGTTGCAAAGATCCAAGAACAAAAGGAATGATTTATTTCCTTAGAAGTAGCTATAAAAAGTGTAAATCAAAGTTTGAAAGATGTAAAATTTTATGTTTTAGTCTTGAGAGGATTTGTAAGAGAATATGTCGAAGGTGTAAAAGGAAGAGAGATGTTTGAAACACAGACTTCAAAAAGTATTATACAAGACCTTTTAAACAAGTTTGAAAAACTAATGAATACTCCCAAAGATAAGGAGATTCCAAATTCCATGATGTTTAGCCACCAAATACCTATCCAGCACCCAAATGAACCAGTAGAGAAATTTGCATGTTTTTTTCCTAAAGAACAAAAGCCTCAGCCTAGTATAGAAATTTCTCTTCTTTTCCCTGAAGAAACTTTTGAGACTTCCAGCCATCATCTATTTCCTATATATGAGCCCTTGTCTAGTTAGTTCACTAGATACCCAACACCATATCTTAATGGAAAAGGGAAGATGCCTGATACTTATACACCTCAAAACAATATGATTGGAGCATTAACATCTTTTATTTTAGGACACTGGTGTGGGACAACAATAGAAATGGCCAAAAAGCATGAAATGGTTATTATGAGCCTTAAATGAAAAAACATGTCCCAGTATGAAGATTTCCACAGAGATTGAACACTGAGGATATATGAAGTTAAAGAAAGTCAAAATTATTTATGGAAACAAATATATTTGGCAGCACTCCCTTCCAAATTCGTGGAATATATTCATCACCGGGAAATATTCCCCCAATCTTGTGGGACTTATACATGGGGATAAATTTCTTGTAATATAACTAAAGCATTGATTGGTATGTGCACATGATTTAAAGTAAGCAAATCATTACAGAAATTGTCAAGGCTTCCTGACAACAAATCAATTTGTAATAAATATGGGTTATCCATTGATGATCCTAGTATTCAAAAAATAAATTCCAAAAAACACCAGAAGAAATTTTTTAAAAAGCTCACAAGGAATACCCTAAAAAGATCAGAAATCATTACCAAAAGGGATAATATAGAAGTGTGTCGCGATAACACTATTATGAGCCCAGGGATATTCATCTGAAATCCCAAAAGAATAGCATGATTACTTGTTGGCTTTGTGGACAACATGGACATGCTGCGAAAAAATGTCCACAAGCTAAAGAATCAAGGTCCAACAGAGGCAAGAAGTCTCAATAGCAAGCCAGAAAAAGGGGACATATAGTCTCATTCCAATGTACAAAGTGTGGATCAAAACTCCTTCAGACAGAAAATTTCCCTAACATCTCTTTCAAAGAAGAAGTGCACCTCATGAAGCAAAATTGTTGCAGTTCATCTGCAACAACAAGAAATTACCAAACAGACACAAATACTGGATACTCAGATGAGAAAGTCAATGCATATATCAGAGAATGTGACTGCATAGATTCAGAAGACTGTCATTGTATTTTTTCTGAGGACATTTCTTACTCTAGTTCAAAAGTTGAATAATGAAAAACAATAAAGTTTCCTCCAAAAGAAAAGGTGTGTATGGCCCACACTATTGATGATGAAGAAGCAAAGGTCTTGGCTAACATCAAAATTCTAGAAGAATGAGAAATGAAAGAAAATATCCTCGAAAATTTTGTGCAAACTATACACAAAACTCAGGGAAGTACCTCTAAATATACTTCATCCAAAGATTTATTTGTAGATGCTTCTTATGAGAAAAATACAAAGTCATTCTAGAGAAACCAATAGTCTGCAAAACCTAGACCCATGACTCTAGGTGAAGTTAGCCAAGAAATCCATAGTCTAAAGAAAGAGGAAGCAAATCTGAAGAAAAAAGTCTTAACCTTAGAAAAATGGAACACAACACAAGATTCATAATTATTTAAAAATCCCAATGTTGAGATCTATGAAAAGAAACATGAAGACTTCCTAGGCTTTGGAAGTATGAAGATAATGACCATTCAATATCAACAACACCATGTGTTGTTAGATTTCAACATTGAGGGCCAAATATTTTCTCTAAGAACATTCATAGATTCAGGAGCAGATATTAATGTTATGAATAAAAATTTGATCCCAGCAAAATACTGGAGAGAAACACATAAAGAAGTCACAGGCTTAGGAACCCAAGAATTCAAATATGAAGTTTCTAAAGCTACAATTTGTTTTGAAAAACATTGTATTAGCTTGAAATTTTCAGTTAGTAATATTCTTGTTGATTGTATACTAGGAAATGTTTTTCTTGTTGTTGTAGAACCACATGGTTCAGCTAGACTGCCCGATGATTCAGCTGGATACTTTATTTTTTTCCCTGACAATAGAGGATATTTTCAGACTATTACTCTACCATATGTCTCAACACCAAGATATTATACTATGGTCGAGGCCATTCAAGAGGTAAGTCTGAAATAGAGAAAGATAAAAGAACTAAAAAACTTCAAATCTTCTCTAAGGATTGAAGAACCGCTTCAATCCCCCAATATTATACAAAGAATTGCAGAATTAAAGAAGCAACTAGAAAAACAATGTTGTGCAAAAGATCATAATGCTTTCTGGCATAGGAAACAATACAAAGTAGAATTTCCCTACAAAGAGGAATACAAGGGTAAGCCATGCAAAATTAGAGCAATTCTGATGAATAATGAATACAGAAAACTTTGTCAAAAATAGATTTTTGGCCTTCTTCAGCGCAAGCTCATCAGATAATCCAGCAGTCCCTGGAACTGTTATGCATTCTATGTGAATAACCATTTTGAAAAAATCAGGGGGATTCCTAGATTAGTCATAAACTACAGACCCCTAAATGCAGTTTTATCAGATGACACCTACCCAATTCCCCATAAGCGTAACCTGATAACCATAATAGAAGGAGCCAAAATATTTTCTAAATTTGACAGGAAGTCTGGATTTTGGCAGGTTTCTATGAAAGAAGAAGACAGATTCAAAATTGCATTATGTATCCCTTTAGGAAATTATGAGTGGAATGTTATGCCATTTGGGTTAAAGCATGCTCAATCAAAATTTCAGAAGGTAATGGATGAAGTCTTCAAACCCTATTTTGATTGGTTAATAGTATACATTGACGATCTATTGATATTCTCCAAGTGTATTGAAGAACACTTCAAGAATGTACAAATATTCATAAAGGTTGTAAATAATAATGGTTTGGTTTTGAGTAGAAATAAGTTAGAATTGTTCAGAAAAAAAATAAAATTTCTAGGCCACCCCCCCCCCCCATCCTCGATAGAATCACTGACAAAACACAATTACAAATATTTTTGGGATGTTTAAATTATGTCAATAAATTTTATAAAGGATGTGCAAGCGACAGAAGGTTTTTGAATCAAATAATGAGAAAAGAGCCAAAGCCGTGGACAGAGGCACACACTACTGCAATCATAAATATAAAATCCAAGGTAAAAAAATTACCTATCCTATACCTGGCAGATGAAGAATTGTTTGAAATTCTTGAATCTGATGCCAGTAATCTGGGATGGGGTGGAATATTAAAACAACAAAAGGATGGAAAAGAAAAAGTAGTCTAATTTGGTTTAGGAACATAGAGTCCTTCATAAAATAATTATTCTACAAATGAGAAGGAATTAAAGGCCACCTAGAATTATATCGACAAGTTTGAGATACACCTTGTACATAATTTTTTTTTCTTAGAACTGATGCTTCGACACTAAAGAAAGTCTTGGAAAAGGATATAAAGAAACCTGAATAATCAAAGTTTTCCAGATGGCAAGCACTTTTTTCAAACTTTGATTTCTAAGTAGAACACATCAAGGAGTCAAGAAACTGCTTACCAGATTTCTTAAGAAGAGAAAATTTACAATAAACAAAAAATTTGTTGGTCATTGTTACCAAATGGGATCATAATGCACAAATTGAAGCCTATAGAAATATCTCTGATAATACCTATTGGTTTTATTATATCAAACAATGGAAGCCACCTAGGAAATTAAAGAATATTAAAGTCCTTGATGCAAATCTTCAACCACATACTGATATCCAGCATTTAGTACCAGAACGAAGAGTGTATCCTAAGTCCATCCAATGGATAAACAACATGATTTACAAACATTCCATACTCTCTTCTCACCTGGTTGAAGAAGTATTAACAAAAATCTTCCATGATCTGCAAATAAGTTGGAACGAAGGAAGCTCAAAATATAATACCTTTCATAAGTATTATGTGATCAACATAATAAGGGATCTTGATTTTCCCGACAGATTAATGTGTCCAAATCATAATCCTAACCTTATTTTTCCTGAAACCATATATGATTTTGCAGGTTACAAAAGATTATGGTGGGATGTACTATGCAAAGAGAAAGCAAATGAAACCCATTACACATTAATAAAATTTGGACCCACTTTCATCACACAGCTCCTTCATCAACCCCAATGGCTCCAATAATGGTGGTCGTGGTTCAAATTGAATAAAACTACTATGGGTCCAAGACAATTCACATTTGACTTCGAAAAATAATGTATATAGCATATGGACTTCCATGAAACTCCTTGTTCAGTTCTCAGAGATGTTGATCAATATTTTGACAATACAATCCTTGGCTATTTCATGAAGCATCATCATCCATGGGCCATGTTCACAAACACCAAATTGTGTTAGGAAAACCCATGATTGTAAGACGCATATATACTAAAGCATGGGACACATCAGGCCCATTCACTCTCTGATTCCCAGGCATAAACCTTTTGGGAACATGTCAAAATTATCTTGCAACAAGAACAATGGCATACTAGAGATCATAATTAAGTCTAGTCACCTGACAATGAACGTGACCATTTTCCATGGGATTTCTGACAAAATATCCACTGTGTAAATATGTTGTACCATAGGATCCTCTTTATGTAATCGTTTCTGTGGGATTCCGATAAATCTCCATTGTGTAGATTTTCCGTAAATTTTTACTTTTCGAATGAATCTTGAGACTCGGAGTACTTCTCCGACTTTTGGTGTGATTTGATCCACATCTCAAGACCATGCTGAATATTTGTTTCTTGATTTTTCCCTTGAATGGATCCAAACCCTCGATTGTAGTGAACTCCTATAGAATGGCGGTTTTCGGAGGGCTAATGAGTTGCAACATCGTGGTTTTCGTCGGTTATACATAAAACTTTGAAAATTGTTAGTGCGATGTGACCAATATTTCTTGATTCAATAAATTTTCAACTTAAATTAAAGTATTCATAATAATTTTGTGATAACTCTAAAATTTCCGTTTCATGGTCATCCCCTCCATATATTGAATTTATTTATATATTAAATCAATAAAATTAATATACAAACTTAAATACGGTGAAAAATTGGAAAATATTATACTAAGATGGAAAAATTCAACAAATGTAGTTTCTTTTAAATAAAAATGCTTCCCCCATCTATTTTATATCAATTCAATGGCTACGTAAGCTCAAATTACATTATTAATAATAATTTTTCAATAACTCTAGAAGCCTTGTTTCTTGGTCATCTCCTCCATATATCAAGTGACCCTTCAATTTGTTTCTTACAATTTCAATAAATGCTTGCATTTGAAAAGAAAAAACAAAGCCAGTTAGAGGGCAACATTATCTTGATGTTCCAACATTGTCTTGGTCATTCTATCTCGTAAGCACTTTGCATCTGCAGTCCATGAAGGTTAATAAGAATCGTAAATATGTTTTCAATAGCTCTCTTGTTATTTATGAACCTCTAATCTAAGGTTAATAACAATTAAATTATAAGATAGTATATTTAATACATACTTATGAATATATTATAAATAGTACAATTTTTTTTAGAGTAAATTTAGTTATCAATATTAATATTCTTCATAAATTTTAACTAAATTATAATTTTATTGGTAATTTTTAGATTTATGTGATTTTCTTTTTCAAATAAAGAACACAAATTTTCGATAGTATAGTTCAAAAGTTGTACACCTTATAAAAAATAATAATAAATTATAAACTTATCTAGGTTGTGGGATCTCATTGTTCCAACCACTCAATCGTGTCACTAGGAGATTCAATTCAATTCCTATTAATCATTTTAATATATTTTATTAGAGTACTACTAATAAACCAACCTAGCTCCATCTTAGCTCTGGATCTACCAAGGGTCTAGAGGGATCAAATCTCTTTTTTCACTCTAAAACAGGCTATCACCTAAAGAGTTTTGATCCCTCTTGATGCTTGGTAGATCCAGAGTTATGATGGATCTAGGCTAGTTTACTATAAAATTTGGGCAAACAATTTTTATAAAAACTAGAAATCTGCGATTTTTTTGAGAAATACATAGAAAATTAGCCTAGTTACAAATATTAACCCCTAAAATTTTGTGGTCATACTTGATTCACGGGTTCATACTAAACATTGGTATTATGAGTAGCCAAAAAAAATATTTGTGTGTATTATCAGTTGCCAAAACAAATATTTACACACAAAAAGTTGCACATATAAATAATAAAATATTTAATTTAATTTACATTAATATAATATATGACGTTTTGTAGTATATAATTGTGATGTTTATAATACAATTTTCAATATGGTTAATTAGCTTAATTATTTCCACAATATCTTTATGAATATCTTCATAAAATTTAGATGCCCATAATAAGATTTTGCATATGGCTAATCGATTTAACTGTCTCCGTAATTATCTCCATGAATATCTCCACAAAACTCTAAGTTGAATTTATGTTATCTCCATTCCTAACTTTTCTCATTATCTTCGTCTTTAATTATATATAAACTTCTCATCAATAAACTTGTTAAATAAGCCTAATAATCTTATCATATTATAAGGACGAATCATTCCACAAATTAAAGTTTTTATGTTAAGATATATTGCATATTAGCAAACACTATTTCCCAACTAAAAAAATTGAAAAATTATAAAGAAAAAATGAGTGAAAACTTAGTTTTAGACTATAAAAATTATGTGGAGATTGTTTTTTTTAGAAAATTATGATAGATAAGGTCATCAAAACAACCACGGGTAACATTATAGTAGTTTTGAACACATAAAAACAAATATTTTTAATCTTGTTTTAGGAATTACCTTGCATGATATTACTCTCCTTATTCTCTCAAGCTTTATTAGTCCTTACCCTGACAAGAAGAATAGTGTTCATTTCACGATCAAATTGTGTTGACTCTGAATTTTTTTGTGGTGTCTTGCAATTTAAACCAAATTTTTAGGAATAATGCTTAATATTTCTATTTTCCCGTAAATTAAAAAATAATTTATAATTTTCTCGTAATCTCTTTTTGAATTTCGATTGGTTGAGCGAGCTCTAATGGGACATAATTCCCCTGGTGGAGGGAATTTTATTTTCGGTATTTGTTAGTGCCTAACAAATAATTTTAATGGGACATAATTCCCCTAGTGGAGGGAATTTTATTTTTGGTATTGGATAGTGCCTAAAAAATAATTTTAAAATCAGAAAAGGATAATTTTCTGAGTGACCATCCCATCGGTGAGTACTCTGATACTAACATGGTTATGCTACTACACTTCCCAATGATTCCATAACTAACACAGTTGAAAATTCTTTAAGTAGATGCGAGATGGGCTAAATGAATATAGAATTGGATCATTTACTAGGGAACTTCCATGGAGATTCCATTAAGTGAATTACTTAAAGAAGTTAACAATTAACGAAGGACATGTCAAAAACATAAGAAAATGTTTACAAGAATCATGAGAAGTGAAAAATGAACCATTATGAGATCTTGTTTCTATTTGGGCCTTAAACAACCGAAGGCATTGTCTATTTTGTAGAGGAAGTCATTTAACCATAGTTACACATGTATCACACTAGGCATTGGAGAGTATGTATCCCATACTACCGCGCTCTTGGGAGCTTGGGAGTTGGTAGGAAACACTCCAAAACTGTCGAGAGCTTCATTGCAACAAATTTTGACATTTTGGTTACTTATTTTGAGCATATTTTCACGTTTCGGGTAGGTGATACATGTCAGGTCAGGGGCTAGACTGCATGAGATATGTAAATCCATAAAGATGTGGAGATGTAGCAAAGGTTTCAAAAAATATACATAGTTTCTAGTAATTCATTGGCAACTTCTGTTGCAAATCTTGAAGTTCAACAATTGAAAATGAAATAAATCTACTCTCTTGAAGGCTATGTTGGAGATTTAATGATCAGATTCAACAAATTACAGTGATGGTCAGAAAGAGAAACAATGACATGTTAGTCAACTTCATTTTATTAATTTCCAAACTTGAATTTCAAAGTTGAATATAATATAGCGTTGCATGAAATAACATAATAATCAAGTAATAACAACCTTTTTTTGAGTTTGGGAGTTTTGCATGTTTCTTTGTTGGGAAGGAATTTGATTGGAAAATTGTTGATGGATTAATATTTTGATTCTTTTTTACAGCAATTCAAAGTTCAATATTTTACATATTTCTTTGCAAGATGGAATTTTATTGACAAGTTTTGAATGGAAATAAATTAATTATTTTATTTTATTTCTAATATATTTTAAATTTAATATATTATATTATTGTAGCTCCCAACTTGACGTTTCCTGTAAATTTGGGCAAAGCTTCTAGCGATGCCTAATACTAGTTCCCCATACCCAAAATACCCACGTACCAGAAATTCATAAAACATAACATTTAACATATTCCTTTGATTCAGTCTTCATTGCCATTTCCATTCACGACGCCATCTCTACTAAGTTTCGAGAGATCCATCGTGAGGGGCGTAACTTACCTTCCATCCGTGCCAAAAACCGAAAACACTGAGATGCTCCAATTATATCTTCTCAAATAGTTTTATTAGCAGGAGTAGACACAATTAGTGTCGCAATCATAACTATTTAATATAATATACAAAATATCTAAATTGACTATTCAATTTATTTCTGGATTCTGATATAACTTCCCTACTAAATGAATAATCTAAGGTAAAATCAGTAACTGACGTCGAGGCAAAGCTACTTTTTCCTACATACTGGATTTAATCACTCGTTACACACCATATCTTACATTATAAAAATACCAAGCTACAAAGTTCTAATTTATTTTTGAAGGTCATTTTATTTGGACCAAGGGGCTGCAATCAACGAGTAACCAGAGGATTGTAACAATAAATTTGAACATATTTACATCATATAAGAACACTTTCAAAGCATGTAAATACTTGAATGTGGGTGCCCTCTTCTTGTCACAATGAATACAAACATGTATGCAACCAACATTGGTCTATGAATATAGGTCCCTCTTTTGTTATTAATGACTCACTAAATAATAATGAAGGTGTTAGAATTAATGGAGAAATCTTTTAATGTATTTGGTTCTTTGTTGTTAGGATCAAGATCTTCTATTTAGGTCCTAGATCCTATTATTTAGGGAGTGGTTCAAACCACCAAGCTAATGTGTAAGTTTATATGTAAGAGACTTTGATTGAATGAACAACGTGTGTTGATTGCTTCGGCATTCTCCAAGTGACTCACCTAGAGAGCCTTTTTTTTTTATTATGTCTCTCCTTCGAATTTTATCATGGTATCAGAGCTTCAGGTCGAAGCTGAGTGGAGCTATATTGTGTGAGTGTGTGGGCTTGACTGCGAAGTTTCTAACTTCCAGATTGTGTGGATCTTTTGCGAGAGGACAACGGGTCAGTGTGTAGGGATCTGAGAGCAGATCAACAGAGTTGAGAATGTTGTTTGAAGGCCGATCGGTAGTCGTTTGCATCTAAGGAGATCTGGAGGTTGTTTCATGGTGGATTTGACGTGGTTTAATGATCTTTTGCCTAGTTTATCTGCGTTCTTCTTACCTTCATCTGTATGTATCTGTCGTCGCCGTGTTCATTAGGGTTTTGTGTTGGTGAGAAAGGGAGACTCTCTTGATTCTGTCGGATCTTTTCCTGAAGTATTTTTTTTTGTTATGATTTCCTCCTTTTGGTTCATTTAATATTTATGATTACCTCTATCCAAGCACTCGAGGGCTCCTATTGTAGTGTAAAATCGCCTTATTTGACAACTAAGTCGGATTTGTTTCATCACTTTTTGTCACCTGGAGACTTATTGGTGTTGTTTGGAGGGCATGTCTCTCGATATGTCATAAGTGTCAGAGCAAAATCCTATGTATGATTTTTTGTGTTTTGTGTAATATTCCTAAAGTAGCATGCAGCTAATAGGAATATTGATTTTTCTTTTAGCACCTAGTTAGATGAATAAATGGGGAAGGAGACCTATACTTACCTTGAATAAGCATAAAATCCCTCTTGTTATGAAAAGGGATCATGATGATAACTGGATCTAGCACTCTCATGTGTGCACAAGGACTAATGGATGTGGACAAAGTCAAGTTTGACCAAGTCAACAGCACTAATGTGGGAGGAGTGGATCATCAATAAAAGAAACTCAATATGAATGTGGATTAGTTTAGGCAGCTATATAAGAGCTGGATTTAATACCCTTAGGTGTGAAAAGGGATGGATCAGGTTGAAGAGGTCAACCTTAACCAAATCAAACAGTGTTGTTATGGAGGAGTGGAATTGATGGAGGTAAAATGCAGTTTTGGAGGGAGATTGATTGTGTGATGGTGGAAAATCTAATGAGTGGGACCCAAGGTGAGAAGGCTCACATTTTTTATAAGGAAGGGGATGGCAGCCATATGGGGTAGCTTATGAATCATATTTTGATATGTCTATTTAAACTTTTTCTCTCTCCAGTTGTTTAGCTAAGATTGTTGGTGTTGTTTAGCACAAGGTATTCCTATTTAGGAATTCCATATCTTTCCTTAAGAGGCCTCTAGGGAGAGTCCTGATCTATCATTCCACACATCCGACATTTTGGCCAAGCTTCATTCTTCAGCTACAACATAGTTTCTGCAGAATATTGTGTTGTGTTGCAGGGTGTTGTAGTGGAGGGTTGAGAAACCCACTTTCTGAGCTATTTTTTCATAGGAGGAAGGATTCCTTCTCTTGGGAGATTAGTTTGGAGGGTTCTTGAGCACATTTCAGATCTTTGGCATCATTCCAATCTATTTCCATCACCTACAGTGTAATTTCAGTCTAGAATTGCATTATTTTGGAGGGTAGCTTTAGTGAGGGATCTTGTGGCTCTGTTTGGGTGTTTCCCTGTGATTGAAGGGTTCATCCTTTCATTGGAGGATACCATGAAGTGGATCTACATAAAATATATATTATTTCAACATCCTATATTCATGTGCTTCATTTTTCAGTGATTCTTCAGTCCTTGGGCTGTAGATCACCATTTGTATTGGGTGTATTCCTTGAAACCCTTTTCTGGGTTCTCTTGGATTTGAAAAAAGGAGACTAGATCTCAACGTTTTTAGTAGTATTGATTAATATATGAGAAGATATATTTGTATCTATAATTTCTGAGTATAACCCTCATTAGACTGCGCTGTCACTTTATGCACTAATTCTATGTTGCATTAGTTTTGGGGTTTTAGTGTTTTTGGGCTATATTAGGTGTGGGAGGCTTGTTCACCTCACCTAATATGATTTGTTTCTGATCTCCTATTGGATTTGGGTGTTATGATGTTAGATCTAATGGATCCGAGGGTTGATTTTGATTTTTATAGCATATGTTTCTAAAAATGTGTTTCTCATGCATGTGTTGCTGAGTTTTCCCATTTGGGAATATTACAGTGGTATCAGAGCGTAATCTTGGCTCAGCATGTGAGTTTCAACCAATATGCTATAAGAAGAAAACGAGATCTAAAATGATGGAAGGAATGAGCTTGGTCTCATGAGTTTTCATACCTATGAAGAACCTCTCCAAGGAGGTTAAGTAGATGAAAGAGAAGAGATACAATGAAAATTCTAGAGGGTTTCAAGAAGAGGAAGCACCATGTACTTCCTATTCTCAAAATAAAGAACCAGCGTTGCAGCAAGCTCCAAAGCATTACACCTTGCCCTTTCCTTTTGAGGGAGAAGAAAAGAAGCATGGAGATGGAGGGCACTTGGAACATGAGATCCTAAATGGATACCTAGCAGAATACAAGTCTCAACCTAGAGCTTTCATGGAGACTCTACCTTTTCCTCGGTTTATTCAGCTTAAAGAAGAAAGGAGGCCTTGCAACAATAGGAGAATGAGGGGAAATAGATTTCTATTGTCTACTTTTTATGGATCATCAACATGTACAACAAAGGCTTGGGTGATGAAGCTAGATGCATTCTTCCTACTACATCCAGTGGTAGAAAGAGAGGCTATTGAGATTGCAGTACTGCACCTTGAGGGTAAAGCAAGCACTTGGTGGTTCAACCATTTAAATCATGCAAGAGTGACTACTTTTGCATATTTCACTCATAGGGTGATCAAAATATTTGACAAGAAGAAATCAAAGGGGGAGGAGCCTTCACCACCACTTGAGGAGACTTGTACCAGCGCTGACACAACTATGGAGGAGCAGCCATCATCCTCAGCAATTGGGGGAGCCAACACATTGGAAGGAGGAACCCTTGTAGCTATAAAATATGTTCCCAAGCTTCACCAAGGTATGCATGAACTTCCACTTTCTGTTATTTCAACAAATCTTATGGAGGGTTGTGAAGATCTGCCTTTGCATGACCAAGGGTCAACACATATTGCTGATTTGGAGCAGCAGCATTGCACTGCACTGTGCAGCCTTGAGTTGTTCAAGGAAGGGATAAAAAATCATCCTAATGTGTCATTATTGATTTACACACAACAATTTGGGTTGGGGTGTGGATTTTTGCAGGATAGGATGAGCTTTTTCCTAAACAATCCAATGCAGAACTCTATGTTCATCATTGAGCTTGAACTTGAGACAACAAATACACCATTGAGGAGACTAACAGCGCTGTCGTTAAGCAACAGTGAGGATTTGGGGGCCTAGCTATCATTAGATAATTTTGATGACCATTACACTTGTATGACATTGGATGAGTAGATGATCAATGAAAGACACTTTGTATTTCATCATTGTGATGGATCTATTAGGATGAGCATTGTACAAGCCTATGAGGAGGTTTTGCCTTCAACATACTTGGATATTTATGGATTCAAGATGGTCATTGGTGTGGGGTCTTCTCTAGGAGATCTCCAAGAGGTTGCATTTCAACATTCCATGAAATGCAAAGGTATAAATCCGATTTGGGAGGATGGTAGTCTTCATTGGAGGAGTACCAAGATGGAGCATGGTGGGAGACACCCACATGTGGATGAATGGGTGTGGATGGTGAGCAAGAGGTTGGTGAGCCACTTGCATATTTATGACACCAGGCAGCAGGAGGCATGGCTGCATTGGCTACTCTTGAAAGAGTTTGGCCATCATGTGACATATCCTTCTCCAAAGGGTATGTTGGTAGGGGGAAAATAGCAGGACACTTGCATCATATGGTAGCAAGGAGTTTGGGTGCATTATGTTGATGTGACATTCTTCATGTCAATCATCATATATTCACCTCATGATTTAGATGATGGAGGTGTGAGGGAGCAGCAAGAGTTATTGTTTCTTTGGCTACTCTTGGGGGATTATGGGCAAAATTTTTCCCATACTTGGCATGATATTTCCAGAGAAAGGGATGGCACAATTGAGATGCAAAGAGGCTAACCTTCAACATTGGAGGATAAGGAGGTGCTTCCACATAGGAAGAAGATCTCCCCACATAGAAGCATGATGGTGGATGAATTTGGTATGTGGCATGTCAAAGAAAGGAGTCATGGAGTGGCAAGAGCCATATCACTAAGGCCAACAACACTGTCACTTGGGAGTATGTTTCTATTGATGGAGTGTTCCAAGGGGAGTATGCATCCTATCATTTTGCAGAATTTTATGAGAAGATTCTCATGGGAGGACTCATATATGTACCTCACTTTCAACCTACTCACTATGCATGGTAAGAAATGTATTTTCGTAATTATTGATTGTTTCATTGAGTATTTTCATCTTCTCACCATCTATGTACAGTGCATTGCTCCACAAGAGGGCGGGATTATTTCTGGGTTTCATGGTCATTCTAGGACCAACATTTGTGATGGAGATAATCCTTCTTTCCATGACTTTGGGTAAGTGTTTTTTTATTCTTATTGTGCTCAGCTGATATATAATACTATTTACTACCTCATAGTAGATGAGCAAACATGCACAACTAGCAACTTGTTGGAGGACAACTTGCCACATGATGTTCTAAAATAGTAGTTGGAAAGATTGCATTGTATCCAGTGGAAAAACCATTGGGACTATCCAAAATTTCACATAACCTTCAGCAATTTTCTGATTTGGATACCATATGGTGATGATGTACCATTCTCTTTGTATGAGATAGATTGGGCCAGCATGACTCATGATTCTATGGAGAGGATCTTTGGAGATCCAGTCTTCTTCTTGCTTCTTGAGGGCAACATCATGACAGCCCAAGATCGGCATCTACTCTACACTTATCATAAGTGGAGATATGGACAACATGGGGTACGCTATTTTGGCTACCATGTTCAGTTATTCAGCCCACCTACATTGCAGGAGCCAAAGGTGGGGGAGAGTTTTCATGAGTTACCATTTTTTAGGGTGCCTCATTTTGTATGGATGATAGCTTGGGGATGGGAGATTTACTTGGGAATGATAGCTCCCAACATATATCAGACCTCATTCCTCAAGAAGGCATCTAGACAGCACATTGTTGCCTCCATGGGTGTTTTACTTCTACATGATGATAGCTACTTGGGTTGCTCACCAAAAGCTAGCTTGCATACTTGGGAGGGGAAACCTGGAGATGTATTGATGAGACAGAATCTTGTTCCTTGGAGGAATTTATCATGTGAGGATGCTACAGGAGGAGGAGAGGAGGCTCTTTAGTTATATCCTTGCAGTTGCTTGAGGACAAGCAACATTTGGGAGGGGAGGACTGTAATATTCCTAAAGTAGCATGCAACTAACATGAATATTGATTTTTCTTTTAGCACCCAGTTAGATGAATAAATGGGGAAGGAGACCCATAATTATCTTGAATAAGCATAAAATCCCTCTTGTTATGAAAAAGGATCATGATGATAACTGGATCTAGCATTCTCATGTGTGAACAAGGACTAATGGATGTGGACAAAGTCAAGTTTGACCAAGTCAACAACACTAATGTGGGAGGAGTGGATCATCAACAAAAGAAACTCAATATGAATGTGGATTATTTTAGGTAGCTATATAAGATATGGATTGAAGACCCTTAGGTGTGAAAAGGGTTGGAGCAGGTTGAAGAGGTTAACCTTGACCAAATCAAACAACGATGTTATAGAGGAGTGGCATTGCTGGAGGTACAACGCAGTTTTGGAGGGAGATTGATTGTGTGATGGCGAAAACCCTAATGAGTGGGACCCAAGGTGAGAAGGCTCAAATTGTTTATAAGGAAGAGGATGTAAGCCATATGGGGTAGCTTATGAATCATATTTTGATATGTCTGTTTAGACTTTTTCTCTCTCTAGCTGTTTAGCTAAGATTGCTCGTGCTGTTTAGCACAAGGTATTCCTATTTAGGAATTCCATATCTTTCCTTGAGAGGCCTCTAGGGAGAGTCCTGATCTATCATTCCACACATCCGAAATTTTGGCCAAGCTTCAGTCTTCAGCTACAGCGTATTTTCTGCAGAATATTGTGTTGTGTTGCAGGGTGTTGTAGTGGAGGGTTGAGAAACCCACTTTCTGAGCTAGTTTTTCATAGGAGGAAGGATTACTTCTCTTGGGAGATCATTTTGGAGGTTTCTTGAGCACATTTCAGATATTTGGCATCAAGAAAATCTATTTCCATCACCTACAACATAATTTCAGTCTGGAATTGCATTATTTTGGAGGGTAGCTTTAGTGAGGGATCTTGTGGCTCTGTTTGGGTGTTTTGCTGTGATTGAAGGGTTCATCCTTTCATTGGAGGATACCATGAAGTGGATCTACATCAAATAAATATTATTTAAACCTCCTATATTCATGTGCTTCAGTTTTCAGTGATTCTTCAGTCCTTGGGCTATAGATCACCATTTGTATTGGGTGTATTCCTTGAAACCCTTTTCTAGGTTCTCTTGGATTTGAAAAAAGGAGACTAGATCTCAACGTTTTTAGTAGTATTGATTAATATATGAGAAGATATATTTGTATCTATAATTTCTGAGTATAACCCTCATTAGACTGCGCTGTCACTTTATGCACTAATTCTATGTTGCAGTAGTTTTGGGGTTTTAGTGTTTTTGGGCTATACTAGGTGTGGGAGGCTTTCTTACCTCACCTAATATGATTTGTTTTTGATATCCTCTTGTATTTTGGTGTTATGATGTCAGATATAATGGATCCAAGGGTTTATTTTGATTTTTATAGCATATATTTCTAAAAATGAGTTTTTCATGCATGTGTTTCTGAGTTTTCCCATTTGGGAATATTACATTCTGTTGGTGCCGGAAATTAGGTGTGATCGCTCTCTGCGTGAGAGTCGTGGTAAACCCGACATAAGGCAATGTTGGATGCTACGTGAGGTGGTGGTGTTGGCTCAACTTCTAATTCTTGTTGCGCGTCCACAGTATCAAAGGGCTCCTATTATGCTTTTAGGGTGCGTGTGTGTCATTTTTCATTGAAAGCTGAGTGGAAGAGGAGTAAACCTCCTTGGCATGTCAGAGATTTGTGGTGAGCGACCTATGAATATATTTTTGGCAGGTGGAGAACTCTGGAAGGTTTTATAATTTGAAGGTCGCATGGATATTCATGGGAGACTTCCAGCTAAAGACGGAGTGTGTGTTTCCTTTCTTCTTCTCCATCATTCACTGGTTCAAATGGTGAATGCTATCACCGACAATGCATTGCGTTGGGCTTGGTTTTTCAGAATTATTTTGAAGGAAATATTCCTCTATAACTGGAATTATTGGTGGATGCATATGCTATCAAACACGTGTAAAGCATAGAGTTTTCTCATAATCATTGAAGCCTGTTGTTTTTAGTAGAATGAAAAAAGTGGTGACTAGATGATACTCGATGAAGACTGCCCATCCTTTTGATCTTTGTGTAATGAAAACAAGCCCACATGTAAAGGATGTAGATTCAGGATTTGACCATTCAAGTTTATTAAAGAATTAGATAAAGGCAGAGTGGCATGGCCCAGAGAACCTAATGGGCTTCACAAGATAATTCTTTCCTCTGGGTACTCAGAAAACTGAATGAGAAGATGAGCATGCTTCTTTCCACACACTCTCAAAAGCCTATGTATCATCAATTTCTCCATCACCTTTAGCACAAGATTCGTCAACCAAAAAAAAATTCGTAGAAGATTTCGTCATGGAATCGATCGTTTCAGGAGATCTCTGAACATTAAGCATGGTTTCATCAATAATGTCTCCATCAATACATGTCAACGAAAGAGTTATCTCTGCCCACCGGGAGCAATAGATAACTGAGTTGCTAGCATTGTAGGGAATTTATAGTTGTCGGACTTGAGGATTCAAAAACAGGCGAGCTCTTTGCTGCATGACAACATGCAGTGTTCTATTGAGCCTCGTTGATGCGAGAGCTAGTTGATCAGTCAATTGTGGCAGTTGATCTATGTGGCCTGTGGATAGCTCAATTATGGAGCTAATTAGAGAAGGAATCTGGAGTTGTTTCTTGCTTCGATTCTTCCATCAACGATCTCAAACATATTTTCACTTCGGGCAGTCTCAACGCAATGACTTTAAGCTCTATTAGTTTCTCCAACAATGAGTTGAGAAACTCTTGGGAATTATTTTAGTGTGCATAGAATCGACCTGCTTGAGCCTTGGTTTTAGCACTTAGACTAGAACAAGTGTGGTAGTGTTGCGTCAAAGAAAAGCTGAAGTGTAGGCATGGAGGAGACTGTTTAGCACAGTTTGCAGCATTTAAGTTGAGGCGAATTCAACAATGGGTCAACAAAGGAGACTGAAACAATATCGAAGAAAAATGAAACAGACGAGGAGAAAGCATCAAGAGATAGGTGCTATATATTTTTCAGCTGAATTTGGTGAAGAGTTTTAGGTTGACGTTGATGAAATATTTAAGAGGTTAATGCCGGATCTGCCCTCTTTTTCAAGTATGAATTATGAAATCTAGGCAACTGAAATAAAAATAATATTTTGGAAGGTATATTTATTAAATTATGTTGAAGATGATTTTCCTAAATCAAACCATGATATGAGTTCATCATTACACCTTATAAAAATTTCATTAGATGAAAGCATCTTATTCAGTATACTGAATGAATATGGTGAGGTTCACAATGCAAAAGTTCTGTTGGATATTTTAGAAATGAAGTACAGTTTGAATGAGGGAAAAGATGATGAAAGTGTTTTTCTTAAAAATGGACAAATCACTTTGCAAAAACATGCCTTGGAATTTGCTGATAAATTCCCTGATAGAATTACTGACAAAACATAGTTAAAAATAGTTTTGGGATGTTTAAATTATGTCATTAACTTTTATAAAGGTTGTGCAAGCGACAAAATCTTTTTGAATCAAAGATTGAGAAAAGAGCCAAAGATGTGGACAGAGGTATAGACTACTGCAGTCAGAAATATAAAAGCCAAGGTATAAACTTTACCTATACTATACCTAGTAGATGAAGAATTGTTTAAAATTTTTGAATCTGATGCCACTAAACGGGGATGGGGTGGAATATTAAAACAAAAAAAAGATGGAATGAACAAGTAGTCCAATTTGCTTCAGGAACATTGAGTCCTTCCAATTGAGAAGGAAGTAAAGGCTACCTGGAATTGTATTGACAAGTTTGACATACACCTTGTACATAATTTTTTTTTTGCTTAGAACTGATGCTTCAGACATAAAGAAATTCTTGGCAAAGGATATAAATAAACCTGGACAATCAAAGTTTTCCAGATTGCAAGCACTTTTTTCTAACTTTTATTTCTAAGTAGAACACATCAAAGGGTCAAGAAACTTCTTGCAGATTTCTAAAGAAGAGAAATTTTACAACAAATAGAAAATTTGTTGGTCATTGTTACATAATGGGATCCTAATGCACAAATTGAAGCCTATAGAAATATCCCTGATAATACTTGTTGGTTTGATTATATCAAACAATGGAGGCCACATTGGCAATTAAGGAATACAAAAGTCCTTGATGCAAATCTTCAACCACATATTGATATCCAACATTTAATACCAGAACGAAGAGTGTATCCTAAGTCTAGCCGATGGATACACGACATGATTTAAAAAAATTCCATACTCTCTTCTCACCTGGTTGAAGAAGTATTAACAAAAATCTTCCATGATTTGCAAATAATTTGGAACGAAGGAAGCTCAAAATATAATACTTTTCATAAGTATTGTGTGATCAACATAACAAGGGATCTTGATTTTCTCGACAGATTAATGTGGCCAAATCATAATCCTAACCTTATTTTTCCTGACACCATATATGATTTTGCAGGTTACAAAAGATTATGATGGGATGTACTATGCAGAGAGAAATTGAATGAAACCCATTACACATTAATCAAATTTGGACCCACTTTCATCACATAGCTCCTTCATCAACCCCAATGGCTCCAAGAATGGTGCTCGTGGTTGAGATTAATTAAAAATACTATTGATCCAAGGTAGTTCACATTTGAATTTGAAAAATAATGTATAGAGGATATGGACTACCATCAAACTCCTTGTTCAGTTTTCATAGATCTTGATCAATATTCTGACAATACGATCCTTGGCTATTTCATGAAGCATCATCATCAATGGGCCATCATGACAAAAATTAAACACCAAATTGTGTTAGGAAACCCCATGATTGTAAGACGCATATATACTAAAGCATGGGACACATAAGGCCTATTCACTCTCCAATTCCCAGGCATAAACCTTTTGGGAACATGTCAAAATTATCTTGCAACAAGAACAATGGAATACTAGAGATCATAATTAAGTCTAGTCACTTGACAATGAGCATGATCGTTTTCCATGGGATTTCCGACAAAATCTCCACTGTGTAAATATGTTATACCATAGGATCCTCTTTATGTAATCGTTTCTATGGGATTCAGATAAATCTCCATTGTGTAGCTTTTCCGTAAATTTTTACTTTTCGGATGAATCTTGAGACTCAGAAAACTTCTCCAAATTTTGGTGTGATTTGATCCACATCTCAAGACTATGTCGAATATTTGTTTCTTTATATGTGGATTAGATCACACCAAAAGTCAGAGAAGTGGTATGAGTCTCAAGATTCATTTGAAAAGTAAAAATTTACGAAAAAGCTACACAATGGAGATTTATCGGAATCCCACGGAAACGATTACATAAAGAGGCTCCTAAGGTACATCATATTTACACAGTGGAGATTTTGTCGGAAATCCCATGGAAAATGGTCACGCTCATAGTCGAGTGACAAGACTTAATTATGATCTCTAGTATGCCATTGTTCTTGTTGCAAGATCATTTTGACATGTTCCCAAAAGGTTTATGCCTGGGAATTGGAGAGTGAATAGGCCTGATGTGTCCCATGCTTTAGTATAGATGCGTCTTACAATCATGTGTTTTCCTAACACAATTTGGTGTTTAATTTTTGTCATGATGGCCCATTGATGATGATGCTTCTTGAAATACCCAAGGATCGTATTGTCATAATATTGACCAACATCTTTGAGAACTGAACAAGGAGTTTCATGGAAGTCCATATGCTATATACATTCTTTTTTGAAGTCAAATGTGAATTGTCTTGGACCCATAGTAGTTTTATTCAATTTGAACCACGACCACCATTCTTGGAGCCATTAGGGTTGCTGAAGGAGCTGTGTGATGGAAGTGGGTCCAAATTTTATTAATGTGCAATGGGTTTCATTCACTTTCTCTCTGCATAGTACATCCCACCATAATATTTTATAACCTGTGAAATCGTATATGGTTTCAAGAAAAATAAGGTTAGGATTATGATTTGGCCACATTAATCTGTCGGGAAAATCAAGATCCCTTGTTATGTTGATCACGTAATACTTATGAAAATTATTAGATTTTGAGCTTCCTTTGTTCCAAATTATTTGCAAATCATAGAATATTTATGTTAATACTTCTTCAGCCAGGTGAGAAGAGAGTATAGAATGTTTGTAAATCATGTCGTGTATCCATCGGCTGGACTTAGGATACACTCTTTGTTCTGGTACTAAATGCTGGATATCAGTATGTGGTTGAAGATTTGCATCAAGGAATTTAGTATTCCTTAATTTCCAAGTTGGCTTCCATTGTTTGATATAATAAAACCAACAAGTATTATCAGGGATATTTTTGCAGGCTTCAATTTGTGCATTATGATCCCATTCTATAACAATGACCAACAAATTTTTTGTTTGTTGTAAATTTTCTCTACTTAAGAAACCGAGTAAGCAGTTTCTTGACCCTTTGATGTGTTCTACTTAAAAATAAAAGTTTGGAAAAAGTGCTTTCCATCTGGAAAACTTTCATTCTCCAGGTTTATTTATATCCTTTTCCAAGACTTTCTTTAGTGTCGAAGCATCATTTCTAAGCAAAATCCAATTATGTACAAGATGTATGTCAAAATTTTCGATACAGTTCCAGGCAACCTTTTCTTCCTTCTCAATTGTAGAATAATTATTTTCAAAAGGACTCCATGTTCCTGAAGAAAATTGGACAACTTGTTCTTTTCCATATTTTTGTTATTTTAATATTCCACCCCATCCCAGATTACTGGCATCCGATTCAACAATTTTAAACAATTCTTTATCTGCTAGGTATAGGATAGGTAAATTTTTACCTTGGATTTTATATTTCTGACTGCAGTAGTGTGTGCCTCTATCCACGGATTTATCTCTTTCTCAATCTTTGATTCAGCAAGCTTCTGTCGCTTGCGCATCCTTTATAAAATTTACTGACAAAATTTAAACATCCCAAAAATCTTTGTAACTGTGTTTTGTCAATAATTCTATTAGGGAACTTATTAGGAAATTCCAAGGCATGATTTTGCAGAGTGATATGTCCATTTTCAATGGTGTGGCCTAGAAATTTTATTTTTGTACTAAACAATTCTAACTTCTTTCTACTCAAAGCCAAACTTATATTCTTTAAAACCTGTATGAATATTTATACATGCTTGAAGTGTTCTTCAATACTCTTGGAGAAGATCAGGACATCATCAATGTATATTATTAACCAATCAAAATAGGGTTTGAAGACTTCATCCATTACCTTCTGAAATTTTGATGGAGCATGCTTTAACCCAAATGGCATAACATTCCACTCTTATGTCTTGAAGGGATACTGAATGCATTTTTGAATCTGTCTTCTTTTTTTGATAGCAACCTGCCAATATCCAGACTTCATGTCAAATTTAGAAAATACTTTGGCTCCTGCTATTCTGGTTATCAGGTTGCCCTTATGGGGTATTGGGTAGGTGTCATCTTCTAAAACTGCATTTAGGGATATTTAGTTCATGACTAATCTAGGAATCCCCCTGATTTTTTCAAAATGCTTATTCACATAGAATCCAAAAAAGTTCCAAGGACTGATAGATTCTCTGATGAGCTTGCACTGAAGAAGGACATAAATCTCTTTTTGACAAAGTTTTTTGTATTCATTATTCATCATAATTAATCTAACGTTGCATGGCTTACCCTCATATTCCTCTTTGTAGGGAAATTCTGATTTGTATTGTTTCCTATGCTAGAAAGCATTAGGATCTTCTGCACAACATTGTTCTTCTAGTTGTTTCTTTAATTCTGCAATTCTTTGTATAATCTTGGAGGATTGACTTTGTTCTTCAATCCTTAGAAAAGATTTAAAGTTTTTTAGTTCTTCTATCTTTCTATGTTTCAGACTTACCTCTTGCATGGCCTGGACCATAGTATAATATCTTGGTGTTGAGACATATGGCAGAGTAACAGTATGAAAATATCCTCTATCGTCAAGAACAAAAATAAAGTATCTAGTTGAACCATCAGGAAATCTAGATGAACCATGTGGTTCTACAACAACAAGAAAAACATTTACTAATATACAATCAACAGGAATATTACCAACTGAAAATTTCAAGCTGATATAATGTTTTTCAAAAAAAATTGTAGCTTTAGAAACTTCATATTTGAATTCTTGGGTTCCTAATCCCATTAATTATCTATGTTCTGTTTCTAGTATTTTGCTAGAATCAAATTTTTATTCAAAACATTAATATCTGCTCTTGAATCTATGAATGTTCTTAGAGAAAATATTTGGCCCTCAATGTTGACATCTAACAACAAATGGTGTTGTTGATATTGAATGGTCATTATCTTCATACTTCCAAAGCCTAGGAAGTCTTCATGTTTCTTTTCATATATCTCAACATTGGGATTTTGGAATAATTTTGAATCTTGTGTTGTGTTCCCCTTTTCTAAGGTTGAGACTTTTTTCTTCAGTTCTACTACCTCTTTCTTTAGACTATGGATTTCTTGGCTAACTTCACCTAGAGTCATGGGTCTAGGTTTTGAAAACTATTGGTTTCTCTGCAATGACGTTGTATTTTTCTCATAAGAAGCATCTACAAATAAATCTTTGGATGAAGTATATATAGAGGTACTTCCCTGAGTTTTGTGCATATTCTTCAGAAAATTTTCGAGGAGATTTTCTTTCATTTCTCTTTCTTCCAGCATTTTTGATGCTAGCCAAGACATTTGATTCTTCATAATCAATAGTGTGGGCCATACACACCTTTTCTTTTGGAGGAAGCTTTATTTTTTCTGGTTCTTCAACTTCTGAACTAGAGTCAAAAATGTCCTCAGAAAAACTACAATGACAGTCTTTTGAATCTGTGCAATCACATTCTCTGATATATGCATTGACTTGGTCATCTGAGTATCCAGTATCTGTGTCTATTTGGTCATTTCTTGTTGTTGCATATGAACTGAAAAATTTTTGTTTCATCAGGTGCACTTATTCTTTGAAAGAGATGTTGGGGAAATTTTCTATCCGATGGAGTCTTGATCCACACTTTTTACATTGGAATGAGACTATATGTCCCCTTTTTCTGGCATGTTCTTGAGACTTCTTACCTCTGTTGGCCCTTGATTCTTTAGCTTGTGGACATTTTTTTGCAGCATGTCCCTATTGTCCACAAAGCCAGCAAGTAATCATGCCATTATTTTGGGATTTCATATCAATATCCCTGGCCTCATAATAGTGTGATTGCAACACACTTCTATAGTATCCCTTTCGGTAATGATTTATGATCTTCTTAGGGAATTCTTTGTGAGTTTGTTTTTTATTTTTCTTCTAGTGTTTTCTGAACTTTATTTTTTGAACAACAGGATCATCAATGGATAACCCATATTTGTTACAAATTGATTTGTTGTCAGGAATCCATGAGAATTTCTCTAATGATTTTTTTACTTTCAATCCTATGCATAGAGCAATCAATGCTTTATTTACATTACAATAAATTTCTCCCCATGTATAAGTCTCAAAATATTGGGGGAATTTTTCCTCGTGATGAATATACTCCACGAATTTGGAAGGGAGTGCTGCCAAATATATGTGTTTACATAAATAATTTTGACTTTCTTTAACTTCATATATCCTCTCTATCCAATCTCTGTGGAAATATTCATACTGGGACATCTTTTTGCATTTAAGGTTCATAAGAACCATTTCATGCTTGTTGGCCATTTCTATTGTTGTCCCACACCAGTGTTCTAAAATAAAAGATGTTAATGCTCCAATCTTATTGTTTTGAGGTGTACCATCTTCATTGTGAATTATGTCACCTCCTTCATCTTTTACCACTTATTCTTCCATTTTCTGAATAAGGGCAGGAGAGGATTCCACCTCCCACCATATCTGCAATGTTCCTGTAAAACATTGTATGAGTGTCTTGCAGGATTCAACCTCTGATTTTCCCCTCATACACATGAGTTTTTATTCCATGTACATTTGATCTATCATCTGTCTGATTTGTACTGCACTTCACCCATCACTATTCCATTCTTTGTAGGCTCCTGATTGGAAATTATAAGTGTCAGGCATCTTCCCTTTTCAGTTAAGCTCTGGTGTTGCGTATCTAGTGAACTAACTAGACAAGGGCTCATAGATAGGAAACAAATGATGGCTTGAAGTATCAGAATTTTCTTCAGGGAAAAGAAGAGAAAGTTCTCCAGTAAGCTGAGGCTTCTGTTCTTTACGAAACAAAAATGCAAATTTCTGTACTAGTTTCTTTGGGTGCTGGATAGGTATTTGGTGGCTAAACAACATGGACTTTGGAATCTCCTTATCTTTGGGAGTAATCATTAGTTTTTCAAACTTGTCTGAAAGGTCTTGTATAAGATTTTTTGAAGTCTGTGTTTCAAACTCCATTCTTTCATTTACACCTTCGGCAGATTCTCTTACAAATCATCTCAAGGTTGAAACAGAAATTTTTACATCATTCAAACTTTGATTTACACTTTTTATAGCTACTTCTAAGGAATTGAAACATTCCTTTTGTTCTTGGGTCTTTGCAGCATTCATTTCTAGTCCTTTTAAGGCAGTGTTTGTCCAATTTATTTGCTCACTGGCCTTTTGAATTCTGCCATCAATGCCAAGGGCAGAATCATCTTTAAGAACAAGAGGAATAGATTTTTCATAACTTCCTACTTCTCCTAGTAGTATTCCCTTATAGGGAGGAAAAGTATAGGTAGTCTCAAGCTTGGTACCATTACAATTTGTCCAGGAATGTTTATGTGCAGATGAAATTTATGCATCTGCCATATGTACAGTAGGTGGATCTTTCAGATTTTTCCAAGCATAGAATGAGATCCAAGAGTTTGACACTTCAATGAAATCTTTCCATTTTAAAGAAAGTGTAATTTTTTGTTATGAGGTTGTACTGAGATTAAACTCTCGGGCCTTAGGATGTGTATACAAATACCAATTCAACATATTTTTCATCCACTGGACATCAATTTTGTGCTTTGAATACCCTTCCATGATGTCAAATAATTTATACATTTTTGGCTTAAATGGATTCTTACAGTCAGACAGAGTAGGATTTTCAAATATGGAATTTGGAATCAAACTGTCAAGTTGCTCTAGATATCCCAATCCATATTTTGGCATACCTGGTGGGTGCATTTTACTGAATATTTAAGTAAGGTGGGGATCTTCATTTTCTAGAGAAGGAATTTCATGAATAACCATTACCGTGTCATGAGGAAACAATATGTCTGTACAATTTGGATTTGGACAAGAATGTACTGCAGTGGATGGGGGAGCTTCTCCTATTTGTTTATTATGATTTTTGTGAGTGAAAATATCAACACAAGATTCTAAGTATACAAGATGCTTGAAAGCTAGAAACTTGACCTCTAAAGAAGGGAAATGAAGTATTTGAGCTACTTCAAACAAATATGTATGAATGCATGATGGAGAAGTATTTACAGAAGATGATGATGCAGGTCGACTATCGGTAAGGTCGACATAGGATTTTGAAGACTTATGGCCAAATTATTCTTTTAAAGAATCAGCATCCTCGAGTCGTTTATGATCAATGGTAGATCTTATTGGAAATTATAACACAACTGATGAGGGATTTTATTGGATCTGAGTTGTGGTTATACTCTGAATTTTGGGTGTGTTAGGTAGTCTACCACCCAATTCTCAGGAAATATAAGATCTTCCCATGTTATAGTTTGATGCTCAACATTTTGGTAATGATCATCTGTTATTACCAATGTGTTAAACTTAGATTCTTTTCTTGGTGTATGAAGGACAACAAGATAGAGGGTGTGGGTGTGTCTAAAACATCCTCAGGTATGGACATAAATATTTGTTCTTATTTTCTTCATATCAAAACTAGATGTTTTGATTTGCAACTGAAGGATGTCTTTAATATGTTCATCATACACATATACTGAAAATTTTGGATGACAATCAAACCAGACAGGGCCATTGGATAGTGGAGCAACTATGCCACCGATAAGGGAATCCATGTATTTATTATGAGAAAAGTCCCTGATGGTGCTAAGAAATATTTTTTCAACCCTATGTGGGTCAAAGCATTGATACCCACCATTATACAACCAAGATGTAGATAAAATGTGCCATGTATTTTGGCTTCTTCTTGTATATTTTTAGGGTTTAAAAGGGATATCGTCTGAATAGACTCAACATTTTCTTGGATTTGGCTGACATATTCTTTCAATGTAACCCTATTTATGGCCTTTAAGTGAAAAATAAATAAATTAGAATATACATCGGACGAACTTATGGAAGGCAAAGCCCAACGGGCTGTAGGCTAACTTTCAGCTAGTTCTAGATCTGCATAATTTATTTCTGAAGTAATTTGAATGGAATAAATTTTCCAGATTAGAATTTTCTTCTGTGTAAAATAAATTGCATGTTGATATTCAACAAGAAAATTTCAGCACCCATGCCTAGTGCATTAAGCACCTACACTAGGGTCGAGCCCACAGGGCTATTTTTGGTGCATGTCTATTTTAGTTATCCCTTAATTAAGATGGACAATAAAATGTAATCTAGTCTCAAAATAACTTGTAATAGTTAAATGAGAGTGATAAACTCAGTTAGCTCATGGATTTCGAGTTAGAGGTAGTTGGTGAGGCATGCAGAGTAATTATTGTTGTAACAGAGTTCGAAGTGCAGTGGTGCATTAGTTAATGCAGGTTGTAATCAGTTTAACTCAGTTAAGTGAGTTAAACTCAGTTGTGCTAGTTGTAACTTCTTGATACAATAGTGAGAGATCAAGTGAACTAAATATTAATTAATTCACAATCAGTGATCTCATATGCAACTGAGGATTTACTATTATTAGCTGCATGCATGTCAGATCCAGTGGAGACCTAGTTGAGATCTAAGTGAAAGGGAAGTTGACTATTAGTTGTAGGATTATTGGGTTTCACCCATGCAACCAAACAACCATTGGAGTGCCCATGATACTTGCACAGTTAAGGAAGGCCAAAATTACTATCTTTTAGGGATTGCATTCATCAGGGATTACGCAAGCAAGGCGGGCTTTCTGGAGGCAGTAAATTGGCTAAGTATTGGTCAGTTTTATGCGTGACAGTGTGAGACAATTAGTTGAGTACTAGAGGTATCTTGTGAGAATATTTTTGTATGTATTTGTTTCATGATCCATGCTGAATATAAAATAGAATATAGTGTGGTTTTGAGTAGCAAGATTTCCCCGAGAAATTATCTGTGTTGTGTTTGATTTTATTCTTCTTTACTTCATGTGATTGGGAATTGTGTTTTTAATTCCACAAAATATTTGTAGAAGCGATTCAGTATTTAACTTTAGGACATTGTTAGATCAGATTGAATCCAAGATATACATGCATTTTGTATAATTTATACATGGTATCAGAGCACAAGAAATCACAATTGTGAAGGAGGAGCTGAGTTTGTGACTAGATAGAATTCGAATTTGTAGAAATAATTTCTTGGTGCTAAAACTGATTCAGGATCGAAATGGATTTCAATGGCTTGAGGTTGGAGTATGCACTCGAGGGAAGACAAACTATATTGCTTGGAAGGACGGGATGGAGGCAGTACTCGAAGACAATGGCTTGAAGGAATTCATTGACAGTGATGTTCCTAAACTCGTTGTGACAGATGTTGTAAATATTGATGCATGGAAAAATAAAGTGGCAAAGGTGAGGAGGATCCTATTGGAGGGAGTACAAAACCACATTGTCTCAAGCCTCCATGGGAATGCCACACCATATTCAATGTGGAAGGCTTTTATAGATCTATTCTAGAGCAACAACAACCATAGGAAATTGGCACTCAAAGATAAACTCAGGAATATCAAGATGGATAAGGGCGACTCCATACCAAAAAATCTAACAAAGTTTGTCCAATGTTGAGCTGAACTGGGGAGCGTTGGTATAACAGTCGCTGATGATGATTTGGTGAGCTTGGCTCTCCTAGGACTTCCAAAGAGTTGGCACAATTATCAAGACTCTCTCAATGGAAGGGAAACGTTTCCATATTGGGAACGAATGTGGTTAGATTTGGTGCAGGAGGAGTTCAGACGAAACACCAGAGATGGATATTCATCTAAGAATGAAGATGAATAAGATTGTTTTTTGGCTGCCAAGGCAAAGAAGGGGAAGGGGAAGAAATTCCATTCCAAATTCAAGTCCAAGAATGGAAAGAAGCAGGACATGTATAGGGTGAAGTGTTTTCATTGTCACAAGCATGGGAATTTTGCTACTAACTGTCCACAAAAGAAGAAGAATAAGAAGGCTAGAGGATCTACAGTTGGTGAGGCTTTAGAATCACAATTTGAGCTTGAATTCTCATTGATCACATGCCTAGTGTCAATTGTATTGGGATCTGTGTGGTATTTGGATAGTGGCGCTTCCTTTCACATGATGGGAGACAGGGAAATTTTCAGTGACTTGGAGGAGAAGGATCTCTAGATGCATATTGAAATGGGCGATGACGGGCGGTACAGTGCTACCGGGATTGGTACCATTACCTTCCAGAGGCATTCAGGTAAACCCTTTCAATTAAAATATGTAATGCATGCACCAGGTTTGAAGAAAAATTTAGTCTAAGTCGCAATGTTGGAGGATAGAGGCTATGATGTTGTTTTTAGTGAAGGAAAAGCTTTCCTGCGACACAAAACAATGGGACAAGCTAAGAGGATAGGAATTCGAGTTAAGAATATCTACAAGATGGAGGTAGGTGGTTGTATGGAAATGATGGGAAATGCGGATCAAATTGTGAGCCGGGATGAGGGTGAATTATGGCACAGGAGATTGGGCCATATTCACCATGGAGCCTTGAAAGTCATGCAAAATATTTCTATTGGTCTTCCCAGCAGTACACATGCACAATCAGACACATGCAATAATGTACTATGGGAAAATATGTAAATTCCACCTTTCATGAGAAGGATAACCGAGCTTCGGGGATCCTTGAGAGAGTTCACACAGACGTGTGTGGACCATTCTATGTTTCTTCGACAACAAAACATAAGTACTATGTAATATTTCTTGATGAATTTTCTCATAAGTGTTGTATATTCTTCATGCAAAAGAAATATCTAACATTATCTAAGTTTCTTGAGTTTAATGCACTGGTGGAGAAAGAGTCACGGAAGCAAGTGAAGGCTCTTAGGAGTGATAATGGTGGATAATACATCTCTAACGAATTCAAGAAATTCTGCAGCAAATAACGAATTCGAAGAGAATCGATAGCGCCTCATAACCCACAGCAGAATGGGGTCATGGAAAGAAAGAACAGAACAATCGTGGGTTCAGAAAGAGCGATGTTGCATGATCAAGCCCTACCGATGCATCTGTGGGCAGAAGCATGCAACACTGCGACCGTTTTCCTCATAAGATACTTGGCATGAGTACACATGAAGAGGCTTTCACTAGTAAGAAACATGTTGTTTCACACTTTAGGATTTTTGGCTCATATGTTTATGTGCATGTGACCAAAGACGCCAGGAAGAAGCTGGAATCGACAGCTGAGATCGGGATTTTTGTGGGGTACATTGAAACACCCCATAATTATCGAGTGTATTTTCCAAACATCAGAATGAATGTTGTGTGACGGGATAAAAAATTTGATCAGGAGAAATCCATGTGGTTGTCCCTTGAGAGGGAGCTAGACTTGCATGCAGAGGAGGAATTTTTGGTTCCCAAGGATGAGCCTCAAGATGTGGAGTAGCCACATGAGGAGGTTCATGGAGTGGATAAAAACACTCATGCAGATCCATCCATCAAAAATGGCAAAAGGCGCACCACAGAAGCTGATAGATTAAGACTTAATGCTGCAGAGAATGTAGGATCCCCTACTTCACAGTGCAGACATAGACAATCTCCTGACCGATTTACTGGATACATGGCTCTTATGAGAAAATGAATTGTGACTGAACCATCTTCCTTTTAGGAAGTAGTGTAGCAACCAACTTGGGTTGATGCAATGATGGAGGAGTATTACTCCATTGTTAAGAACAGTGCATGGGATATTGTCCCAGGATTTGTCAACAAATCAATGGTTGGATCGAGATGGATCTACAAGGTAAAGAAAGTTTCTGATGGGAGTATGGAGAAATACAAGGCCATATTTGTAGCTCAGGGATTCTCATTGATTGAGGGGTTAGATTATGATGAGACTTTTGCACCTGTTGCAAGTTAATTTTCCATAAGATCCATCCTTACACTCTCAGCGCATATGGGTTGGCACATTCATCAAATGGATGTGATAACTGCATTTCTCAATGGGATCATTGAGGAAGAGGTGTACATAGAGAAGCCTGAAGGTTTCAAGATCTTCAATAGTGATCCGCATGTGTGCCGACTCAAAATAGCACTGTATGGGCTGAAGCAAGCACCCCGTGCTTGGTACACTCGGATAAAAAGCTATTTCACCAGACTGGGCTTCACCAAAAGTGAAGCAGATGCAAACCTGTACCATATTTTGGTTGACGGTAAGATACTGATTATTGTTCTTTATGTTGATGATCTAATTTTAACTGGTGATGAGAAATTGATACACTCATACAAGGAGGATCTTGTAAGGGAGTTCAAAATTAAGGACATGTGACTCCTTCATTATTTCCTTGGATTGGAAATACAGTAGCGAGATGGTGAAATTTTTGTCTCTCAAGGCAAGTATGCAAAGGAGATACTGGGTAAGTTTCACATGGAGAGCTGCAAACCCATGGATACTCCTCTTCTAGGAAATGGGAGAAAAGAGGATGCTACTTCTGGAGAGGTAGTGGATGCTATTGTCTACAGGCAGTTAGTTGGTTCACTGATGTATCTAGTGAACACCAGACTAGACATTTTCTACGCAGTTAACTAGCTAAGTCAAGCTATGGTTAATTTTATCAATATATTTTCGAATACGGGGAAGTATGTCTTGAGATACCTGAGGGGCACATCAGAGTATGGTCTATGGTACATACGGACAGAGGGAGTGAAGCTTCAAGGCTTCACGGATGAAAATTGGGTGGGCAATCCATCAGACAGAAAGAGCACATAAGGAGGGATATTAAGCATAGGATCGACAACAGTTTCCTAGTACAGCAGGAAACAACGATCTGTGGCACTCAGTTCAACGAGAAGAATACATTGTAGCAATTCAAGCTACATGTGAGGCTATCTGGATGAGAAAGATATTGGTTGGTTTTTTTGGTTCTCAGATGGATCCGACAATGATTCATTGTGATAATCAAAGTTGCATTAAACTCTCGATTAATCATGTGTTTAATGATAGGTCCAAGCACATATATATTTGGTACCATCATCTCAGAGATTGTGTGCGGAGAAGAATAATGTTTCTTTAGTACATTCCCACGGAAGATCAGGATGCATATATTGTGACAAAGGCACTCACCAGGAGAAAATTCGAATACCATAGAGACAGGATCGGGGTGAAGGATAATCCCTTTCTTTTGAGAGGGTGTGTTGAGATTCAACAAGAAAATTTCAACACCCATGCCTAGTGCATTAAGCACCTACACTAGGGTCGGGCCCACATGGCTATTTTTAGTGCATGTCTATTTTAGTTATCCCTTAATTAAGATGGACAATAAAATGTAATATAGTCTCAAAATAACTTGTAATAGTTAACTGAGAGTGATAAACTTAGTTAGCTCATGGACTTTGAGTTAGAGGTATTTGGTGAGGCATGCAGAGTAATTCTAGTCATAAAAGAGTTCAAAGTGCAATGATGCATTAGTTAATGCAGGTTGTAATCAGTTTAACTCAGTTAAGTGAGTTAAAATCAGTTGTGCTAGTTTTAACTTCTTGATACACGAGTGAGAGATCAAGTGAATTAAATATTAATTAATTCACAATCACTGATCTCACATGCAACTGAGGATTTATTATTATTAGCTGCATGCATGTCAGATCCAGTGGAGACCTAGTTGAGATCTAGGTGAAAGGGAAGTTGACTATCAATTGTAGGATTATTGGATTGCACCCATGCAACCAAACGCACATTGGAGTGCCCATGATACTTGTGGAGTCAAGGAAGGCCAAAATTCCTATATTTTATGGATTGCATTCATAAGGGATTGCGCAAGCAAGGCAGGCTTTCTGGAGGCAGTAAATTGGCTAAGTATTGGTCAATTGTATGTGTGACAGTGTGAGACAATTAGCTGAGTACTGGAGGCCTCTTGTGAGAATATTTTTGTATGAAATTGTTTCATGATACATGCTAAATATACAATAGAAGATAGTGGGGTTTTGAGCAGCAATCTTTCCCCGGGAAATTATCTGTGTTGTGTTTAATTTGATTCTTCTTTACTTCATGTGATTGGCGATTGTGTTTTTAATTCCGCAAAATATTTTTAGAAGTGATTCGGTATTTAACTTTAGTACATTTTTAGATCGGATTGAATCCAAGATATACATGCATGTAGTATAATTTTTACAATTCACAGGGAGAGATAAGAGGAGAAATAAATGTTTTTTACTTGTTGAAAGGTGTTTAAAAAAGGGAAAAGGAATTGTTAATTTTTATGGTGGTTAAAATTAAAATTGTGGTGGTTATTGTGAGTTGTTTTTTTTTAGGGGGGAATGATGATCTTAAAAGGATTATAAATAGTAATGTGGATTTTATAAGTATGGTAAAGGTGATTTTGGTGTAAATATTATGAGAAGAAAATTCCATGAATGAGATTTTATTATTTTGTTTTGTGAGATCACTTTGGATTTAGTGATTTTGTTTGCATTTAATTTTATATTTGATGGATTTGGTTGCATTTTGTTGATTGGAGAGATATTTTTTGTCATCATGTCCAATCTTCTGGCCTATACTTATTTGAATGAGTCCACCAAACTTGATGAAGAAAATTATGTGAATTGGAAATTTAAGTTGGTAACTATTCTAGAGAGTTATAATTTGTGGTCCATTATGAATGGGGATGAGCCCAAACCCACTGTTGCAGCTTCTATTCCATATTGGGAGAAACTGGAGATGAAAGAAAAGGTTTTTTGTGTATTTTCATAAAGGAAAAAATTATTCCTTACATGAGAGATTGCAAAACATCCAAGAAAATGTGGGATATTCTCAAGGGTTTGTATGAAACAACAAATACAAACCAAATATTTTTTTTGAAGACTAATATTATATCTCTAAAAATGGAAGTAAATGAAAATATAAGAAATTTCATATCTCGTGTAAAAGAATTAAGTTATAAGTTATGAGATATTGGTGAAAAGGTGTCTAGTAGTGACTTGTCACCATCACATTAAATGGCTTAGTGAAATATTATCAAAATTTTGTTTCAAGTCTCTCAACTAGAGATAAGCCCCCTACATTTGATGAATTGACAGGAATTATTCCACAAGAGGAGGAAAGGATGAAGAAATTTAATTTGGACTCCAATAATATAGATTTGGTGTTGGTAGCCAAGGTTAAACAACCATACAGAGGCAGGTCATGGGACAAGAACAAAGGAGACAAGTTTCAAGAAAAATAAAAAGGTATGACACAATTCCAACTCATGATAAGAGAAATGGTGATTGTTATTATTGTGGAAATCCTGAGCACCATTCTACAGATTGCTATAAAAGAAAATATAATGAGTTCAGAAAAAGAAACAAAATGCATAATGGAAATTTTGTGGACAAATACACCTCAATCAGCGATGGATTTAAAAATCTTAAATTGTTTGTTTTTTATGTTTCATTTTATGTGGAAACTGATGATGTGAATGTTTGGTTCATTGATTCTAGTGCATCACTCCATATTGCTTGTAATAAGGAATGGTTTGATGAATATTATGAAAACATTGATGGAACATATGTATATCTAGGAGATAATAGATCACTTAAATTTCAAGGTTATGGAGTAATAGGTGTGAATTTTCCTAATGGACAAGAGAGTCAAATCTATAATGTGATGTATGTTCCTGGTATCAAAAAGTGATTTAATTTATGTTTCTACTATTGGTGACCAAGATTTTAAGATGGAATTTGTTAAATCGCAGTGTGTTGTGAAAGATATTCATGGTCACTACAAGGTTATTTCCATAGGTACCAGAGTTAGAGGCTTGTATAAGTTGGATGTGACAAGTACAAGCCATCAAGTGTTGGCTTCTATAACAATGTCAACAGTAGAATTAAGCATCAAATATATGGACATATAAATCACAATGATTTAATGTTACCTCAAAAGAACACAATGGTTGAAGGACTTCCTGTTATGAAGAATGATCATGTTGAATGTGAAGCATGTGTACTTGGAAAGCAACATAGGGAGGAATTTCCTATAAATAAAGAGAAAAGATAGGGGGAAATTCTTCACTTAATTCATAATGGTGTATGTGGACCTATGCAAAATAGATCTCTTGTTGGAGCATGGTATTCTATTATTATTTTTTTATGATAGATCTAGGTATACATGGGTAAATTTCATAAGAAACACGAGTGATGTTTTTTAGTACTTTAAAGAGTTAAAGGGTATGGTGTAAAAACAAACTCGCAACTGCATCAAAATTCTGAAATCTGATCAGGGGGGAGATATAAATCAAGATAATTTAATTAATAGTGTAAAACAATGGGATTCTACAAAAAATTACAGTGCCACATACACCTCACCAAAATGGAGTTGCTGAGAGGAAAAATAGAACACTAGTAGAATGTGCATGTAGTATGCTTCAAGGTAAAAATGTTTCTAATAGTTTTTGGGCTAAAGCCATTAATACTACTGTTTATTTTAAAAATAGGAGTCCAACCAAAAGTGTGGAGCTTAAAACACCTTTCGAAACATTATATGGGTATAAACCAAAAGTATTTATTTTAAGGGTTTTTGGTTGCAAAGCATTTTCTCATATTCCAAAATATGAAATAAGAAAACTTGATTCAAAATCAATTAATTGCATGTTTATTGGTTATTTTGATGATAAAAAAGCATACAAGTTGTTTTATCTCAATATTCATAGATTGCTTGCGAATAGGGATCTGGTGTTCCATGAGAATGCAGATGAAGGTGATAAAATGAATAATACTAGTGTATGGCATGATACAAATGATTATGTCAAAATAGATACAGGTGTTTAACAGGAATAGGAACAAGCACGTGAACAAGTACAGGTTCAAGAGCAAGGAGCATCAAGCAGTCATGACACTCCAAGAAGGGGAGAGGGGACTCTGCAAAGAATAAATAAAGATGAAAGCAGTAAAACTCCATGAAGGTCATCACGTCAAATTCAGGTACCTATAAGGTATAAATATTATGCATTAATGTCTCTTGCTATGAATGTTGTAGAACCTCCAAGCTATGAGGAAGCTAAAGAATATGAAGAATGGAGAGATGAAATGAATGAAGAATATAACTCTATAATGAAGAATGACATATGGGAATTAACATATTTGCCTAAAAATAAAGTTCCCATTGGATGAAAATGGTTGTATAGATCCAAGTTTAATGTTGATGGAAGTATTGATAAGTATAAGGCTATATTGGTTGCAAAAGGATATTCACAAAAAGAGGGAATTGATTATGAAGATACTTTTGCACCTGTAGCTAAGTTGAACACAATTAGAATCATGATTGCATTAGCTACAAAACATAATTGGAAAATGCATCAATTAGATGTAAAACATGAATTTTTGAATGGTGAGTTCAAAGAATAAGTTTATTTAATCTAGGCTTGAGGGTTTTTAAAACAGGGATAAGAGAATATGGTCTAAAGGTTAAAGACAAATTTATATGGTTTGAAACAAGCACCAAGATCTTGGTATGTGAAGTTTGACTTTTTCTTTTATGAGAAGCAAAAATTATCCTAAATTATACATCAATAAAGATGATTATGGGGATGTTGCTTCGATATTTGTTTATGTTGATGATTTTATCATAACAATAAATTCATCCAAGTTTATTCAAGAAATTAAAATTCAGCTGTCATAGGTATTTGAGATGAAGTATCCTGGTTAATTTCACTATTGTTTAGGTCTTGAAGTTTGGAGGGAATCCAGTAAGACACTAATCACATAAAGAAAATATATAAGGGAAATCCTTAAAAGGTTCAATATGATTGAGTGCAAGGAAGTATCTACTCCTTTAGAATAGAATGTCAAATTTTACAGTGATGATGGAACCAAAGAGGTGAATGGAACCTTGTATCGTCAACTGGTGGGAATTATGAACTACCTCACCACTATGAGGCTAGATATAACATATTATGTCAACATACTTAGTCAATTCATGGCTAATCCTCGTGAAATTCATTGGAAAGAAGCAAAGAAATTCCTTCATTATCTAAAAGGAACACTTAATTTTGGTATTAGGTGTACTAATGATTTGATGTTGAGTTGGTAGGTTATTCTGATTCTGACTGGACTAGAAATCCAAATGACATGAAATCTACTATTGGATAGATGTTCAATATCGGTTCAAGACAATAACATGGAGCAATAATAAACAACCAATTGTTTCCTTGTCATCCATTGAAGCCGAGTATAAAGCATTATGCACTGCTAATGGAAAAGTAATATGGCTTAGAAGGATAGTTGAATATGTTGGAGAAACACAACAAGCACCTACAGTAATAAGATGTGACAATAAAAGCAGTATCAAATTGGAAAAAAATATTATATATCATGAAAGGACAAAGCATATTAACACATAACATAATTTTGTAATATAAAAAGTGAAATAAAAATAAATTGACTTATCATATTGTAATAAAAATGAAATGTGCATGGAATATTCACCAAGCCTCTTGGAAAGGCTAAATTTGAAACTTTTAGAAGTAAGTTGTGTGTTGTATAAAATCCAAATTATGTTGTAAGCCTAGCTCAGAATTAGACCAAAAGACAAGTTAACATGTATGTCGTGATTAAGGGGAGGTGTCATAACATTAATCACGGAAACATCGATCATTGTATGATAGTGGGTGGTAGATGACAGTCGATAGGAGTCAGTAGGAAATAAATTTTAATCAGCATAGTCACTATTCAGTCTGCGGCCCATTCATGTATAAATTGATGTATTTGGTTATGAAGTTCTCAAGTTTTGTTTTGTGTCTCCATCGCTGATATCAACTCGAAGGATGCAGTTAGCAATAATGGGCACACAATCAAACTCTCTGAGCCTTTATGGGTCTGTCGATAAATCAACATCCAGTAGAGGAAAACAGGTTTTGTTTGGAGATAGATTGTAGTCATGAAAATGGGTTTGCTAGTGGATAAATGGAAGAATAAGAGCAAGAGCTCTTCATTTTAGGGTCAAAGTATCCGCAACAATAGATTTCAACTACAGGTGTGCACAATCCTCTTTATCTACTTCCTTTTATTGTCTGCTTGGGTCGAGAACTATGAGTGCTAGAGGTAAGGATTACTTACAATAGAAACTTGTTCCTTATAAATAATGCCTAGATAGGGGTCCACAGAAACAAGTGATTTCACCAAATCTAAAGGTGAATATGGATGACCCAAATAGGAATTTTGATCCAAATGAAGGCAAGTTGGAACTTCAATTGTTCAGTTAACTAGGTTTGTGGAATTTGATCTAGCTCCAAATAACTATACAAAAAGAAAGGATCCAGATGCTTGCTTTATCGTTGATGGTGTTAATACAACCGGGTATACCACTACTGCTTCAACTGGATCAACTCAGTCCTATATCATATGAATGTGTAATTTTAGCTAGTATACGCATATCCAAAGACCCTAGCTAGTAATGTAAGCTCATATATTAGTTTCTACCAAGCCTCGTAATAAAAACTAAATAGGCCATTGAACATGCCATTTTGGGAACACACTAAGCTAAGTTAAGCTAGTATACGTAAGTAAATTAACAATACAAAACTAACGATAAATGATAAATCGACAGAGCTCTGCACCAGGCCGACCACCATGACCTAGGGTTTGGAGGTTTCCACACAGGCTGCCCCAGGCAGACCTCCCCCCCAAGACTGTTAGGTTGTGATCACTCTCCTGGTTAGACTTGAGGCTCACCGATGACTAAAACCAATGGGGGGACCGCTTCTCCCCCCATAACAGACCAGCCTCCCACAGGGACGGCGACAGGGGCTGATACCGACCATCAGCAAAACCCTGGCACGTCTCATGACATCTCAAGGGTGACTCCCATGGCGTAGTAGAAAATCACATCAACAGCAGAAGAAGAAAACATCAAGTCAGCAACATGCATTCTAAAGAATCCCAAACAAACAATGATCGATCTGCTAGCGCATCACATCAATGGAAGAATCCAGTTCATGAAGGACCATGTGTTGATAGGAAAGTTTATGGGTTTCTAGCCCACTGAAAAAGCCCTTCGAGGATTGATAGCTTCCAAATGGAAACCCAAGGGCCACATTGACCTTCAGTTGTGTGTTAAGGGCTTCTTCAATGTGCTCTTTACTTGCATTGAAGACAAAAATCGGATCATGGATGGAGGACCCTATTTCTTCACCTCTGTAGGTTTATACCTCCAACACTAGATGGAGAGGTCCAACCCCGATAAACAAGATATTACATGGGCTCTGGTTTGGATTCGGCTCTACTCCCTCCCCCAGGACTACTGGGATGACCTAACCCTCATAGATATAGGTAACAACCTAGGGGAATTCGTCAAGATTACAGAGGAGACAAAGATAACCGCTATGCAACATATGCCAGAATCTGCGTCTAGATGAACATATCGAAGTCGTTACCAAGCGAGGTAAGTCTACTACACAAAGAGTTTTAATGGATACAAACTGTATATTATGAGCATATTCCCTTCAGATGCAGGAGGTGTCACCAACATGGGAATCTCTTCATAGACTGCCCTTTAAACAAAAATAGGCAGCTGAAAATGAATCAAATGATCAAGCATCAGAAGGATTCACGAAGGTAGCAAGAAAGAAAAGGCATAACAAGAGAACCAATTCCCATCAGAATAAAAAAGGACCTGCGACTAGCAATAGCTTCGTCGCCTTAACTCAGCTAAATGAGAACGGGAATGAACCAGACAATGAATCAGTGTGCACCTCGAAGGAGCATCCCCAGTCCTCCAAGGCACAACAGTACAAGATCTCACCAGAGACCTTTCTGACACCTCAAACCCCTAGCTTCGTGGGGGAAAACCCCACATTGAAGGGCAAAGAAGAGGTGATGGAGACGATCCCAGAAGAAATGGAGGAAGAGCCAGAGAGCATTGACCTTGAGGGTATGGATATCATAGGGGTTAGAGGATGCTTGCAATAAGAAGGACTTTCGATTAATATCCGAGAAAAATATTCAAAAGATGGAATAAATGCTTACCCGAGTGCAATAGCTCCCCTCTATGGGCATTCAATGGGGTACGCTCATAAACACAAAATAGTTCACGAAATAGTCCTGCAAAAGAGGTAGGAAAACATCGCTGCAAAGAACAGTAGAAATTGGCAAAGAAATGGTAGACTCTGGGCAATTCCCCAAGCTAACAAGATTCTATGCCTACACCAACAACCCCCCCAATGAAGATCATCTCATGGAATATTAGAGGGCTCAATAGCCCCACCAATAATAGGAAAATAAATAATAGAATTATTGAGGAACGCCCTGCAATATTCTACATGCGAGAAACCAAATGTTCTAGCTCCACTCTGGAAACAATCTTCAAAAAGATATGGAAAGGATGAAATACAATAGTGGTAGATTCCAATGGAGCGTCTGGAGGACTGGTAATCATCTGGAACCCCCAAATCACCTCCCTAGATAACTATCATGCCAATAGGCATTTCATCTAGGCCCACTTTCACCTGATTTGCATGGACATCCATGGACTGCTAACGAATGTCTCCTTTCCTCAGAATCTCCACCAGAAAATGGAGCTTCTAGACAACTTAGCTGAAATCAATAAAAATATATCTCTTCCACTTTGGCTCCTAGGAGGAGATTTCAATATGATAAAAAATCTATAGGAAAAGAAGGGAGGAACAATGCATCTTGACCTAGACAATAATGGCTTCAAGAAATTCATCCAAGAAAACCACCTCATTGATCTTCAAACCTCCAATGGAGTCTTTACCTGGAAAAATAGAAGAGGAGGTACCCACCAAATAGCTTATAGATTAGATAAGTTCATCATCACGGAAGATTTCATTCGTCTGGGGGGTGATCTAGCAGCTACCTCATCCCCGCAGCAGGCTTTGATCACTGGAAAATACAACTTTAATGGTTAAGACTAGGTAAGCATGCTCCAAAACCATTCCTCTTTTAACACTAATGGCTCCGACACCCAGGGTTCAAGGAAATGGTCTCTACTTGGTGGTCCTCCCTATCACCTCTACAAGGTACTAAAATGCTCCAATTCTAGACAAATCTGAAAATTATCAAAGGAAAACTAAAGGTTTGAAATAAATCCACCTATGGAAACATCTTCAAAGATCAAAGAGATCTTGAGGAAAAAATGAAGAAGCTTCAACAAACTATCATCAAGGAAGGATGCTCAGCTGAGTCAAAAAAACAAGAAAAGATATTTTCAACTCAGATGGAAGAAAGGAGGAGCCAAGAAGAGATCCTATAGAGACAAAAATCAAGGATCTAATGGCTTAGAGAGGGAGAACGAAACACAAAATTATTTCACCGCTCCACTATTCAGCATAGGATGCATAACAGAATCATTGTACTCAAAAACCAAAATGGAGAGTGGTTGGAAAAGCAAGAGGATATCACGGAAGAGTTGCACAACCACTTCAGGAACATCCTACAAGAACCCAATCATCAGAGGCATGAGGCTATTGGAAAAATAACTCAGCACATTCCTAAGCTGATTACGGAAGAACACAATCGGATGCTGCTCAAAGCTACCACTCATGTTGAGGTGGAAAACACAGTCTTCCAGCTAAAAGTCAGGAAAGCTCCTGGCCTGATGGATTTACCACCAACTTCTTCCACTTTTTTTGGGACACCATTAGAGACAAAGTGTGGGACGTAGTGGAGGAATCGCACACCACTCATTGGCTTCTTCCGACTCTTAACGCTACCTTCATCACTGTGGTTCCAAAAGAAGACAACGCAACCATGCCAATTTAGTACAGGCCCATAGCACTCTGCAATTTCATTTATAAAATAATCTCCAAAGTTATTGCTAATAGGCTGAACCAGCTCCTCCCCATGGTCATCTACCTGGAGCAAACAAGCTATGTTGAAGGCAGGAAAATCCTTTATGGCATCATCCTTACCCATGAGGTCATACATTCTCTCAAAACCTCCAAAAAACCTAGGATGCTCCTCAAAATTGATCTATCCAAGGCTTTTGACAAAATCATCTAGGACTATATCAAAAATGTCCTTATAGCCTTCGACTTCAACCACACCTAGGTACGTTGGATCATGAACCTCATTACCTCCTCGCTTCTCTCCATTTTTGTCAACAGTATACCCTCTGCAACCTTCAACCCCTCAAGAGGAATCAGACAAGGGGAACCTCTCTCACCCTTCATCTTCATCATCATGACTGAGGGGATAGGTCGCCTTCTCAAAAGATCCATTCACTCAGGTTCTCTACAAGGTATACTCCTCCACAACCTGCCCCCCTCCTCCCATCAAAAATTTGTGGATGATAGCATGATCATGGGTTACCCCTCAATCCATGAAGCTCGTACCCTCAAATATCTTCTAGATACCTTCTATGAAGCCTTTGGTATTGAGTTCAACCCTGACAAATCGAAAATATTTTTCTTCCACACCCCTGCTCTATCTCAGCGCAACATTGCCCGCATCCTAGGCTTCTCCATCACTTCCTTACCCTCCAAAGACCTTGGAGCCCTGCTCATTGAAACTGTCATTAATCACTCCTCCTGGAGAGCTCTGCTCGACAAAATGGAAACCATATTATCCAACTAGACCCATCACATTCTTAATATAGCAAGTCTCTTGGTTCTCATCAAAGCAGTCCCACAGTCCCTCCCCATTTACCTCTTCTCAGTACCGGTAGCCCCCAAATGGGTCCTCAAGGCCATGCACAAATTGAAAAGATCTTTCTTATGGGATGGTACCAAAGAGAAAAACAAATGGGCTTTAGTTAACTGGAAGGAAGTATGTACACCAAAAAGTCATGGGGGGCTAGGGCAGCGTGACCCTAAGCATAGCAACAACATCATGGGAGCTAGTATCTAGTGGAAGTAGGTCTCCAACCCCCATACTCCAAGGGCTAACCTGTGGGCTGCCAAGTATGCTCATTCATGGCCCAAGGAGGACCTTATCAGATTCAGCATTGAGCCAAGAGGATCCCAAATCTGGATTGCATCAAGTAGCCAAAAGAAGATGATACAGAGCCACAACTTTTAGGAGTTGCGCAATGGCACACAAGCCAGATTCTGGGAGGACTCTTGGAAGAAACTGCCAAGACTATCTTCCATCTTCCCAATACCAGTATGGAGTGCAGCTTTACAAGCCAGGCAAAGGCAGAGTGTACAGGATTTCTGGACCCCCAAGATACAAGAACTGGTTACACACTGAGATATGGTAAGAGGACTAGAATAATGAGAGTCAGATAGATATTTTGGAGGAACTAAGCACTAAAAGAAAAATCAGGGCTCAGAGAGGACCTGACATCCTTCGTTGGGGTCACATGCCAAGTGGCAACTACTCCACCAAGGAAGCTTACAATCTCCTTCATTAACAGAATCCAGATCCAACAAATATCATCTGGAAAAATATTTGGTCGGCCAATATCTAGCCTAAAGTATCCACCTTTCTATGGCTTCTCAACAAATGACGCATCCTCACATGGGAGAATATTTTGAAGAGAGGGTTTTTCAGACCCTCCAGATGCCCTCTATTCCAGGAAAACTTGGAAACCATCGACCACCTGTTGGACCAATGCCCTACCTCTAATGACCTGTGGAACAAAATTGTAGTTCTATGTCGACGTTCCAACATAGAAAGGGGAAACATCATCAAAACCATTAGCATTTGGACGGACAACCCTTACTCCGGCAACCTCCTGAATAGACTCTAGTAGATAATTCCAATCATTCTTATCTGGAACATATGGAAGGAAAGGAACAACCAAATCTTTAAAGTCAAAGCATCCACCTCATAGCAGATTTGGGCAAGGATACATGACAACCCCACTGAAACGATGGCCCTAGACACATGGAGCCAGGAGGACCTCCCCACCTCTACTACAGAGTGTCATATATGGAATAACTGGCACATGAGCATAAACACCCCCAGGACATCAACCCCAGAAGCATTGGTAGAATCCCTACCCCTAAAAAATGGAAGCGCCCCCCCCCCCTCCCAAATGGCTTCTTCAAATGTAACTTCGATGGTGCATCCAAAGGTAACCCCGGAAATGCAGGATTCAGTGGTATTCTCATGAACTCTCAAGGCGAACCACTTTAGATTTACAACGGTAATATGGGGTGGGATAGCAACAATTCTGCGAAGCTAGAGGGGTTCATCCAGGGTATTCACATAGCAATTGAGTTTCACTATTTCCCCCTGGAAATGGAGGGAGACTCGCAAATCATCACTATGGCAGCCACAAGAATTCTCCAAGGTATGACGTCCACAAAGGTCTCAACCAGCTGGAGGCTAGCCCATAGGCTCAAGATTCTGGAAAAACTAATACACAATCACATAGCTATCACTTTTTATCATGTGTGCAGAAAATAAAACTCAGTTGTTGACATCCTCGTGAATAAAGGGGTGGAAAGCCACATAGAACTGTATCATTCCAACCTTACTCAAGAAGAGGTTGATTCTTTAAGACAAGAACACCACACTTTCATTCAAAAGGATCTTCTCTCCCTGGATGCAGGTGACATTAGGAGTATGAATGACAATCATCTCTCCCATGCCCATGAGGACGAAGATCTGCAACGCAGGTCCTCACCCAATGTGGATCCTCATACTAATAACCATCTGCACGAGATGAATGAGTTAAGGCATGATGAATATACACTTGCAAAGTGTCACCCCCTATAGGGTACCTCTCTGCAACAATCATCCTAAATGATTACTTGGATTGATATTCCAATCAGCCATAACTCTTCACTTGAGCCCGCACATGATAACAGTTATGGCATGCAGCTGCGTGCGAGGCTCAATCATGAACTTCCCCTTCACATGTGTCACATACCTTTTAAAAGGAGGACCCCGCAGCACAAAGAGACGCACAGTCAGTTCCTACAGTTTTTCTTGTTGACTTAGTCCCTGCCCTTTTGCGTCACCAGCCCGCTGTGCAGCCCTCTTCCTAGAGCTGCGCTGCGCAGAATTCTTTGGGCCATGATTTATCCTTCCTGTGCTTCTTATCCCACCTCCATCTATCCACCCTGGCTTAATATTCTATGCGCACCCACTATTTTGTGCTTTCCCACTCATCATTTCCCCTGTCCTATTGCTTTTACCCTGCTTCATTCCTCTCCCCCTGCCATGCATCCTTCCATCACTGTCACTCCTATGCTTCAGCAAGCCATGGCTCCTAGGTTACGCGAAAGAACCATCTGTAGAGGGCAGAGAGGGGAACTCCCCGGTTGTTATCACTGAGTGACGGATAATCGTCTAGAGTCTGTTGAAGGCCCCTCCTCAGGAAATTATGCTAGACATAGCCCTGACTTGAATCAGGAGGAGGAGGTCCCCGTGCAATCCGCGTGGAGAGGTATATGTGGGCCATGGAAATATACCATTGCACACCTGGTGCACCTCCCGCCTCGCAAGGCCGAACCTCTGCTGGCTCAAGAGGACGAGGGTGATGACACAGATGTCTCGATTACGGGTTCTGATGGTAACTGGACGTGCATCCCTGACGAAGAAGACTCGGAGGCTCCCATCCTCTACGCATTGATCCCCAAACCTATGCGTCCACCCACTAACACGAAGGAAGCAGTTTTGTAGGCGTACGCCTGCCCTATAGTGGAGGAAGAGCCAGACAATAATGATGAAGCTGAAGACTAAGGATTGCGAAGTAGCTCAGTTCTTCCTTGTTTTTTTTCACGCATGCTATTACCATGGAATCTTAAGTTATACTTATGCTCCTGCCTATTTTGTAATTATTATATACACCAGCGCTGCTACGCATTTTGTACTTTCCTATTTCAAGCATTTTCGAGGCCCGTTTCCTCCACGAAGGCAGCCCTGAAACCACACAACTAAGGCTGGGATTGGTTAAGCGGCTTACCAACCCACCTGTAGCATATGAACTATTTATTTTCGAATTAATATAGATTATCCTAATTTACCAAAAAAAAAAAACTAGTATACTAAGCTAAGATAAGTTAGTGTATGTATATCCAAAGACCATATCCAATAATGTAAAGTCATCTACTAGTTCCTACTTGTAACAACGACTAAGTAGGTCACTGAACGCGGTGTTGTGGGAACACATTAAATGCTACATCCTTGCATTGTAAAACTTTCATTGGAAGACAACTGCACTATACAACTATCTACAAAGATACTTTTAAACTTTGTAATTTGAAAAATCAACCACATAAAGATTTAACTTGAATTTTTTCAATTAAGATGGGACAAATCAAAATTGATTTTGGAAACACATTTCATTTTTGAGGAAGATCATTATGTAGAGGTCCTTATTCAAAGGACCTATGCACAATGTGATGACTTTGAGAGAGTGGTGCAACTATTGAATTCTAAATTTCGAGTTTGGGTACAAGTTACAGAGTTTTTGTGCAAACTGTAAGGATTCTAGAAATTATATACACTAAGCATGCATACATCTAGATTCCCCTGATCTCACAATATTTAACTTCTTGCAAAATACAGAATCATTCCACTATTAATATTTTACGGAAAATTAATTGCAAACACATGTGAAGCATAAATAAAAACAATTGCACATAACACAGTTGTTTAACGGGAAAGCCTGAAGCTGAAAACCCCAACTATCATATATTATGTATCATGGAGATAATGTAACAATCTCATACACAGCTTAGTACATCAAGCTCTTAGTACAATCAATCGTCACACACTAATCAGAAGAAATCTGCAAATCCATGCACCGATTTCTTGCCACCTGCTATCCTGCCTCCACTATGTAATCCCTGCTGAAGAATACCTCTGAATGAATTTGAATTACCCTTGCCTTTATTGCGCAATCCTCATTGGAAACTCCAATGTGTGTGTGGTGCAATAAATGCATCACTATAGTCACAAAAAATATTCCATCTTGCCCTTTCACCTATCTCTCCACTAGGTCTCCACTGGAACTGCCATGCATTGTAGTTAACTACTGTATTGTTCAGTTGATTAATGAGTTATTATTTGTGAATTAATTAACTAATTAATTCACTCCACTCTCACTAGTGTATCATTCAGCTAGACTAGATACAACTAGCTCAATTGAGTTTAACTCCATTAACTAAGTTAAACTGAATAAAAACTCCATGAACTACTCTTCCAACTCTGTCATAACTTTTCCACTTCAGTTCTAACTGAGTCCTTCATGCATGAACCACTAGTAAACCCTATGAATTGCGTAATTCCTTCAGCCCACTAATTTGACAAATATGTACACTGAAATTAAGTGCTCCAAGAGAATAAGTTGTTGTTTATTTTCGGATTATTATTAAGAGCTAATAATCATCGACACTTCTATTTTTAGATTGACGATCTATAAATAGACTTCGCCCAATATTCTAAAAATATAATTTCATATATTTTTCCAACTTGATCAACCATCCAAAAATAGCATCCTACAACTTCTGAAATATGATCACCATGTCTAAAAATAGACATAGCCTAAAAATAGACATGCACCAAAAATAGCCTGCGGGCCCACTTAGTGAAGGCGACTCTTTTCACTAAGCTCATCATCTTGTTGAATCTCAACACTCCCTCTCAAAAATATAGGGATTATCCTTCACCCCGATCCTGCCTCTATGGTATTCGAATTTGCTCCTAGTGAGTGCCTTCGTCAGAATATCTGCATCCTGATCCTCCGTAGGAATGTACTGAAGCAACATGATCTTCCGCTGCACACAATCTTTGATATTATGATACCAAATATCAATATGTTTAGATCTATCATGAAACACGGGATTAATCGAGAGTTTAATGCAACTCTGATTATCACAATGTATCACTCTAGGATCTAAATGTGAACTGAACAAACCAACCAAGATCTTCCTCATCCAGATAGTCGCACATGTAGCTTGACTAGCTGCCATGTATTCTGCTTCCGGTGAACTGAGTGCCACAGATCTTTGTTTCCTGTTGTACCAAGAAATTGTCGTAGATCCGATACTGAAAATCCCTCCTGATGTGCTCTTTCTGTCTGTTGGGTTGCCTACCCAATCTACATCCATGAAGCCATGCAACTTCACTCCATCCGTCTATCTGTACCATAAGCCATACTCAGATGTACCCCTGAGATACCTCAGGACATGCTTGCCTACCTTCCAAAAGAGAAAGGTAGGCTTAACCATCCCTTGTGAAAGCTGGTTCACCACATAGCATATGTCCGGTCTTGTATTAACTAAATACATGAGTGAACCCACCAACTATCGATAAACAGTGGCATCCACTACCTTTACCGATGTAGCATCCTCTTTCCTCCAATTTCCTGGAAGAGGAGTGTCGATAGGCTTGCAGCCTTGCATGTGAAACTTCTCTAGTATCTCTCGGGCATACTTGCCTTGAGACACAAACAGTTCACCTTCCCACTACCATATTTCTAATCCAAGGAAATAATGAAGGAGACCCAAATCCTTCATCTCAAACTCCTTTGCAAGATCTGCCTTGCATGAGTGTATCAACTGCTCATCACCTGTTAGTATTAAATCATCAACGTAAATAACAATGATTAAAAGCTTACCCTCCACCACAATTTGTTACATATTTGCATCCGCCCCACTCTTGGTGAAGCCAAGTCCAGTGAAATAGTTGTCAATTCATGTGTACCAAGCACGAGGTGCTTGCTTCAGCCCATACAGCGGTCTTTTGAGCCTGCGCACATGTGACTCGCTGCTGTAGATCTCAAATCCTTTACGCTACTCAATGTACACTTCTTCCTCAATGATCCCACTAAGGAACGCAGTCTTCACATCCATCTAATGAATGTGCCAACGCATCTACACTAAGAGAGCAAGGATGGTCCTTATGGAAGAATACTGTGTGATAGGTGCAAAGGTTTCTTCCTAATCAATCCCCTTGATCTGTGAGAAGCCCTGGGCAACAAATCTTGCCTTAAAATTCTTGACGCTCCCATCAGCAGCTTGCTTTACCTTGTAGATCCATCTTGATCCTACAACTGATTCTCCCATCGACCTTGGAATAATCTCCCAAGCACTGTTTCTGACAATGGAGTCATACTCCTCCACCATGGCATCTACCCATGTGGGCTCCTGCACTGCTTCTTCAAAAGAATATGGCTCTGTCACAATACACTTGCTCATCAGAGCCATGTATCCAGTAAATCAATCAGGTGACTGTCTCTGTCTGCGCTGTGATGTAGGGACTCCCACATTCTGTGCCACATCAAGCTTCAGTCTCTCAGCTTCTGTGGTATGCTTTTTACCTTGTCTGATGTTTGGTTCTGCATGAGTGGACTCCTCCACTCCATGAATCTCCTCCTGTGGCTGATCCACATCTAGAGGCTTATCTTTGGGAACAAGAAGTTCATTCTCTGCATGCAAGTGTAGCTCCCTCTCAAGCGACAAATTCATGGCTTTCACCTCATTGAATTTTATATCTCGTCGCACCACAGTCATCTCACTGTCTGGAAAATACACACGATAATTATGGGGTGTTTTTGTGTACCCAAAAAATATCCCAACTTCTGCAGTCGGCTCCAGCTTCTTCCTGGCGTCCTTTATCACATGAATGTAAACAGATGAGACAAAAATATTCAAATGAGAAATATCAGGCTTCTTACCAGTAAAAGCTTCTTCAGGTGTACTCATGCCAAGTACTCTATGAGGACAACGGTTTTGCAAATAAACCGTAGTGTTGCATGCTTCCGCCCACAAGTGCATCGGTAGGCCCTGGTCATGCAGCATCGCTCGTGTAGCACCCACGATCGTTTTATTCTTCCTCTCAGCAACCCCATTCTGCTGTGGGTTATGAGGCACTATGATTTCTCTTCGAATTCCTTCTTTGCTACAGAAGTCTTTGAATTCGCCCGAGATATATTCACCACCATTATTGCTCTGTAGAGCTTTCACTTTCTTCCCCGACTCCTTTTCCACCAATGCTTTATACTCACATAAATTTGAGAATTTTTCGCTCTTCTTCTGCATGAAGAAGATCCAGCATCTACAAGAATAGTCATCAACAAATATAACATAATACATGTGTTTTTCTCTTGAAGCAACCGAGAAAGGTCCACACACGTTTGTGTGAATTCTCTCCAGGATCAGCAAAGCACGGTTCTCCTTCTCATGAAAGGTGGTCTTCACAAACTGACCCATAGTACATCCCTTGCACTTATCTGAATGCACAAGAGTACCCTTGGGAATTCCAGTAGAAATCTGCTGCAAAATCTTCAAAGTGCCATGGTGAAGATGGCCCAATCTCCTGTGCCATAATTCGCCCTCATCCCGGCTCACCGCTTCTTCTGATTTTCCCACCATTGCAGCGCAGCCATCTACCTCTAGCTTGTAGAGATTCTTAACTCGAATCCCTATCTTCTTGGTTTGACCCGTTTTTTTATGTCGAAGGAAGGCTTTTCCCTCACTGAAAACAACATCATAACCTTTGTCTTCCAACATTGCTACTGAGACCAAGTTCTTTTCAGACCTGGAACATGCATAACATCCTTCAACAATAATGGATTACCGGACTCCCTCTCAAAGGTGATGGTCCCAATTTTGATCGCACTATATCGACCATCGTCGCCCATCTCTATATGCATTTGAAGGTCCTTCTCCTCCAAGTCACTAAACAACTCCTTGTCTCTCGTCATATGGAAAGACGCACCACTATCAAGATACCACACCGATCCCATATAGCTTGAAACCAAGCATGCAATCAAAGAGAAATCAAGTTCAAATTGCGAGGCTAAGGCCTCTCCATCTGCAACTCCAGCAGCCTTCTTGTTCTTCTTCTTCTATGGGAAGTTAGTGGCGAAATTCCCATGTTCGTGACAGTGAAAACACTTCACCTTGGACAAATCCTGATTCTTGCCTTTAGCTTCGGATTTTGAAGTAAATTTCTTCCTTTTCCCTTTCCTTGCTTTGGCAACCAAAGCACAATTCTCTTCATCTTCATTCTTCGATGAAGAGCCATCCCTAGTACCCCGCCTTATCTCCTCCTGCATAAGATCCGACCAAAGTCGCTCCCATCCCGACAGTTTCTCCCAACCATTGACAGAGTCTTCGTAGCTATGCCAACTCTTCATAAGCCCAAGGAGAACCAAGCTCACCAAGTCCTCATCATCAACAGTAATCCCCACACTTCCCAGTTCATCCCTACAGTGGACAAACTTCGTGAGATATTTTGGAATATTGTCGCCCTTCTCCATTTTTATTTTTCTAAGCTTGTCTTTCAGCGCCAACTTCCTCTGGTTGTTGCTGCTTTGGAACAAATCTGTCAAATCCTTGCACATTAATAATGGAGTGGATTTCCTATGAAGGTTGGACACAATATGGTCCTTCACACCTTCCAACATAATTCTTCTTGTCTTTGCTATCTTCTTTTTCCATGCGTCACGTAATGTAACATCGCTAGATCCCAGATTAGGAACATCGCTATCGATGAACTCCTTCAGTCTATTATCCTCCATCACTGCCTCCATCCTATCCTTCCAGGCTATGTAATTTGAGCTCCCATCAAGGGCATACTCCAATCCCAACCCATTGAAATACATTTCAATGTATACTCAACTTCTGCACCAAGAATTTTCTGCAGCAAATTCGAATTGTCCACCAGCACAAACTCATCAATTCTTCACAATTTCAATCTTCAAGAATTAACACTACTCTGATACCATGTAGAAATTATATACACTAAGCATGCATACATCCAAATTCCGCTGATCTCACAATATTTAACTTCTTGCAAAATACAGAATCATTCCACTGTTAATCTTTTGCGTAAAATTAATGGCAAACACATGTGAAGCATAAATAAAAACAATCGCACATAACACAGTTGTTTAACGGGAAAGCTTGAAGCTGAAAACCCCACCTATCATATATTATGTATCATGGAGATCATGTAACAATCTCATATAAAGCTTAGTACATCAAGCTCTCAATACAATCAATCGTCACACACTAATCAGAAGAAATCTGCAAATCCATGCGCCGATTTCTTGCCATCTGCTAGCCTGCCTCCACTGTGCAATCCCTGCTGAAGAATAGCTCTGAATGAATTAGAATTACCCTTGCCTTGACTGTGCAATCCTCATTGGCAACTCCAATGTGTGTGTGGTGCAATCAATGCATCACTATAGTCACAACAAATAGTCCATCTTTCCCTTTCACCTATCTCTCCACTAGGTCTCCACTGGAACTGCCATGCACTGTAGTTAACTACTATATTTTTTAGTTGATTAATGAGTTATTATTTCTGAATTAATTAACTAATTAATTCACTCCAATCTCACTAGTGTATCATTCAGTTAGACTAGATACAACTAGCTCAACTGACTTTAACTCCATTAACTAAGTTAAATTGAATAACAACTCCATGAACTACTCTTCCAACTCTGTCATAACTTTGCCACTTCAGTTCTAGCTGAGTCCTCCATGCATGAACCACCAGTAAACCCTAGGAATTACGTAATTCCTTCAGCCCACTGATTTGACAAATCTGTACACTGAAATTAAGTGCTCCAAGAGAATAAGTTGTTATTTATTGTCGGATTATTATTAAGAGCTAATAATAATCGACACTTCTATTTTTAGATCGACGATCTATAAATAGACTTTGCCCAATATTCTAAAAATAGAATTTCATCTATTTTTCCAACTTGATCAACCATCCACAAATAGCATCCTGTAACTTTTGAAATACGATCACCATGTCTAAAAATAGACATAGTCTAAAAATAGACTTGCGCCAAAAATAGCCTGCGGGCCCACTTAGTGAAGGCGACTCTTTTCACTAAGCTCATCATCTTGTTGAATCTCAACAAGGATATTTTTGGAGAAAATGATTTTCTATACTTTGAATTGAATGCTTGTGCATTATACTCTTTTTTCCACCAGACACTATCCACCAAATAGATTTTAGGTTAGCGAGAAGTTCGTTGTTAGGTGAGTGAAAAATATGATATCTGCAAGGTTCTAAAAGTAGAATACTACTTTTATTTAGTTTTATTTGGTCAATGTTTTTTATTTAGCGACATCATTTTTATAATATGAAAACACTCTCGAATTCTTATTTACACACATTCAATCAAACATTGGTTTAATGTGTAACATTTTGGATAAATCTATGTAAATATCATGAGAATTATTCTATTAAAAGATATTTTGTTTTGTCAATCAATTAGCGGATTAACTTGCGTTTATTGGAAGGTTGTTCTAATTAGGACCTTTGTAGTATTTTTTGTTGGAGAGAATTTGCATATATCTTAATTATCTATGCAATTAGCGGAAGATATTGCCATATTATACAATTGTGTAGAGGTCCCCTACAAATAACCTTTTTAGTTATTAATTTTTTACTCTGTTAGTAGATCTAGATTTCTACTTCACACGACTTATTTACATTAAACACAAAAAATTTATACCCAAAAAAATTAAATGAATTTAATTATTACTTTGTTGACTTTGGTAGTAGATCTGGATTTCTACTTCACACAACTTATTTACATTAAACATTATAAAATATATACCCGAAACAATTATATGAATACAATGTACGACTACCAAAAATTGATGTTTGAAATTGAAATTGAGGGATCGTTCGTCGTAGAAGTGCGGAGGTGTCTGAGTGTAGAGGTCAATGTTCCTTTCTCCACAAAACATCCTTTTGCACACCATTCTTTCACCATAATTTAAATCATAATGTTGTCATTTCGGAACAAGACAACCCACCTCAGACCCAAATTGTAACAACAATTATTTAATCATGTTAAATCTAATGATTTTTTCCTCCTCACAACATCTGAAACCCGCATTAATTAATAACATCTTCAAATATCAATGACTGGTCGCATGGAGGAAGCATGTGTGGAGGAAGTTGTATAGAGGTGGCTCTGTGGAGGAAGCGTGTGTGAAGAAGAAGAACAAATGCTTGTGCGGTGAGCTTTCACTGTGTGGAAAGATTTGTGCAGGGAGAATCAATTAATTAGCGGTAGAGGCAAGGACTATGTTGCATCACAATTATTAATCTTATTAATTTTTAGCTTCCTACCTTGTGGGAATTACACACACTATCTAAACAACATTTTCATTGTTCTCTATTTTGGAGAAATCAAAATTAATTAACATGCCATATGGTTTATTCCATCGTTTCATTTAAGTTGTAGATTGGAGAAAAACAATAATAATCACAAATATTTTTTCAACATATTTAACACTATGTCCTATTAAGGGTAGTTTGAATTGTTGGAAACTTATCTAATCCTAATTTGCAAACTATTATGCACACTAAGAGAGGTTATAGTAGTAGCAATCTGGTTATATCCCTAGTAACATATAAAGGTATCTTCTAATTACAACATCCCCTTTGTAGAAAAAAGAAAAATATATTCAACCATATTCTTAATAAATAAATAAAAATAATAATAATCTCAAAAATTGTTTAACATCCCAAATAAATTTTCAACATATTTAACCATCTTGTTAGTAGAATCATTATATAAATAATATAGAAATATTCAAATTTATTGAATCACAATACCTAATATACTTAAAATATAGAGATACATAATAATAAAAAAATTTAATAATAGTTACATTGTGGTTTGAACCAATTAGATAATATTTACTAGATTACTTCCAAATTCAATTTTAAGTGCATTTCAAAAATAAATTGTAGAGCAAATTCAATTTTAAGTATTTTCAAAAATAAATTGTAGAATAAGAATACTTTTTAATTGAGATATAACTTTATTAAAATTGAAATTAAAAAAGAAAGTATAAATCACACATATTTTAAATCAAAAATACAAAATTACATTAATATTAATTAATAAAATTTATTAATAATTATATTATATTATATTATATTTAATATTGCCATTTATATTATATTTATATCGCAATATAATATAAACTAATAAATTTAATTAATCAATCCGTATTTTTTTTATTTTTTAATTAGTTACAATCCTTTACCAAATCTTCCACTTAAACATTATACAACTCACCTTGGATATGTCAAACCATTACATTTCAGATTTATTAAATATTATATTATTTCATTTCTAAATTTATTTTTATTGAACCCACTAGTATTACAGTGGATTTCACCGTGTGGCCAATCACATCTTTTGAGCAGAACAAAAAACATAATTAATAATTAATAATTTTATTGATTGTAATAATTTTTTAAAATTCAAAGAAAGTGGATTTTGAGTAAAAGTATAATTAGCAAAAAGGATGTTGGCAAGATTTTGTGAATTTAGAAGTTAAATGAATTTAAATCAAAATAATTAAACTCAAATAATTTTGTTGAAATAATAATAATAATAAATATTATTTGAAAATTATTATGAAAAACAAAATAATCATTACTAAATTAAATTTCTTCCCTGATTTTTTTAATGATATTAAAAATTAAATAAAAACTAACGCATCATGCACATATCATTGTAACAATTTTGTGCATCCTTTATAATGTGTCTGTAACATCGACTAAATTTCACAAACATAGAGAATAAATATGCTATTTATGTTTCGATTCGATGGTTAAAAAACAATAAATATGTTAATTATGTTTCGATTTGATGGCTAAAAAGCAAAAGAATTGTTTCCCCAAATATTCATTGTTCCCCATCAATCATGTCTATATTTGAAGTACCACATAAAATTTCGAAACCAAGAATATTTCAGGCCAAGAGAGGCCCTTGAAGGAAGTCATTGCAATGCGTATTCTGCCCATTGGAAATGTTAAAAGTTCTTTTTATTGGTAATAAAAATGAGTCACTTAAAAATAGACAACCTCAATCATTTTTAAAGTAAAATTTGATAGAGTTTGTTTCGATTTATACATTTAAAAAAGGAAAAAAAATAATTATATATATATATATATATATATATATATATAATTGGTTGCTATTTTGTATTCTAAAAAAGAGGAGAAAGAGCTTCAAGATTACATGCTAGACTGCTTGCAGTGCAGTGGAGGAAGTAACCACACAAAATGCTACGTTTTCTTTGTTCCTAGATTTCGAAAAGAGCTCAAAAACAGATAGTGCATATATGCGGACAAACTGAGATAGCAAAAAAACATATTTAAAAGACATTTGTAATAGATGAGGGGAAGTTAATCAATGTTGATAAGGCTGATATAGCGTGATGTTGAGACATCAGGATTGTCTTCATTACTAGCATCCCTCTTGTTGTTGGAGCTGGAGCTTGGAGCTGTACGCTTCTCCAACATGAATTTGAGGATTTGCACTGATTATTCTGCGTGCGTGCACCGATTGGAGAGAGTGTTGAACTGATTTTGAAGCGAGGTGACCCTGTGGAGGAAGACATTAACATCTGCTTCATGTTTTTCATCCAGGATTTTTACCTCTGTTTGCAGCTTTGCATCAAGGATTTTTTGGTGAGCTTTGATTTGTTCAAGCTCAGCTTGAAGATCCACACAGTGGAGACAATCTTCACTGCGAGCCATACTGAAGGCAAATGTTGATGGCGCAGTGTCCGTGGAAGGTAGAGAAGGGCAAGGGTGACAAGGGCGCAGCTTAGGAAGGTGGGTGAGAGGGGCAGCAGATGCGACGGAAGAAGGATGGGGAGCAAGCAGCAGGTGCGTATGCGGAGGGGTAACGCCTAAGTTAGGCAAAGGAGACAGCGTCGAAGAGGCTGAGCAGAACAAAGTAGCGATGAAATAGATTGGAAGCGATGGGAGTGGAGAGCCCAAAAAAGAAGATAGAGGAGCATAACAGGGGAGGCTGTTACAATGCCGAGGATGACTGAAAGAGCAGGGAGCTGAAGGATAAATAGAGCCGCGGAGGAAGAGGGAGCCAGCTCGGGGGGAGACCCAAAGAGCTAAGATCACGAGTAAGTGAAGGCTGAAGGTACAATTAAAGCATGGCAGTGCAGAAAGCCCAGAATGAGGCATCACATGGGATCTTAAAACAGACTGAAGCGAGATCATGGGAGGGGATTGATATTTAGTTCATCATTACACAAAAATTGCCCCGGATTTCGTGTGCAAGCTCTGATGGCAAGACGGTCAGCATCCTTGTTGTTTTTGCGAAGAACATGATAGAAGGAGGTGCCTTTCATGCTTTCTAAAAGGTTGCGGCATCTGCTAATCTTCTGGTGAAGGGCTATGTTTTTTATTGGGCAGGCATGCTTCATCATGTTGACAACAATGGAGGAATCACCAAAGATTTATGTTGAGCTTTTTTAGTTGATACAAACCTTGGAGGAGGGCGAAGGCCTCCGCTCTATTGTTGGAGAGAGTGCCAAGGCCCCATTCAAAAGTTGTGAGAATAGTTCCTTTCGCACTTCTAATGATGCCTCCAGCTCCAGCAATGCCCAGATTCATTTTTGAAGCACCATCGAAGAAAAGAGTGGGTTTGGCGCTACTATTAATCCACTCAGTGAAGTCAGCTTTGTTGAGACGAATCTTCCAGCTTACGTCATTTCTAGAGGGCTAATTGGAGGGCGGCATAATACTGCTAGCTTTGTCCCAAAGGTCACTAAGGAAGCTCCTTTCCTCAACACAGAGTTCGTTGTAGTCAATTTTGTTGTTTTCCTTGGCAGAGATAGTTTCAAAGGTGAGGCTCCATGACTTGCTCCAAACTTTCCTAAAAGAAGGCTCTTTGTTTTTGAATATCTTCTTGTTCCTAGTAAGCCAAATGTTCCATAAAACTACATATGGAAGGATATCCCAAATCCTCTTCGAAATTTTACTCTTTTTTCTCCCCCAAGGGTAGCTGCTTTTCCAGGAGTGGAGAACCTCAACAATGAAGCCAAGTTGCGCCCAACAAGGCTGGTATGAAGGGATGAGCTCAACCCAGCAGCGAGCAGCAAAGGGGCACCCAATGAAGAGATGGAGAATTGTCTCTTCAGCATTTTGACAATTTGGGCACATTGATGGCCCGAGCACACCTCTTTTCTTGAGATTTTCTAAAGTTAGAATTTTTTCTTTCAAGAGAGTCCATATGAAGATCTTAATCTTGGGGATTGCTTCTGATTTCCATACTGCTTTCCAATTGGGCCAAATAGGGGCCGAATAGTAGTCATTGCATAGGTGCTAATATGCAACTTTGATGGAATAGGCTGAGCCGGAGGGGTCCCATCGAAATTCGTCTATGCTATCTTTTTTTATAGGAGCTGAACCATAGAGGCGGGATTGAAGGTTGTCAAGGTCAGCCTCAAGATGGGTTGGGACTTTGGGAAAATGCCAACCCGTCCAGATTTGGGATTGATCATCCCATTTGGAAAATTGATTTAAGAAGCTAAGGCCCATGTTATTTGAAGTGAGAGATGATGCGTTGGGTGCCAAGCCTGTCAATGATGGGAGATTAGCCCATAATTCGGTCCTTCCCAACGTTGATGGTATTACCCCCCATGGGGACTTTGGAGGGATTTTGGGCTAAGAAGGGAATGGCTTTTTTAGAGAGAGTCCAAATTTTAGAGCAAGGTCTATTAGGAATGTCTTGTTCAAGGAGATGCTGACGGGTAGAGTTGAGATATTTAACCTCCATGACTTTTTTCCACCAACCCTGATTCCCACTGATTAGCCTCCAAACAATCTTCCCTCCGAAGGATTTATTCAGGAGCTTGGGAGAGCGAGCACCAATTCCTCCGTGCTCCTGGTATTGGATAACTTGTCTCCACTTGACCAAATTGTATTTTTTTTTTCATTATTTCCTCCTTGCCATAAAAACTGCTTAATGATAACTTTGAACTTGAGATGGATGATGGTCGAAGCTTGAAGGAGAGTGAAGTGGTACAGTGGCAAGGATGAGAGACCAGATTTGAGGAGGACAAGGCGTCCTACAAGATTGAGCCATGATGAGCCCCATTACTGAACTTTTCTCGTCATTTTGTCAATAGTGATATTCCATACTTCAGCCTTTAAGGGGCCAGAACTCACAGGCATGCCCAGGTAAGAGAAGTGGTCCCAATTCAGCTTGCAAGGAACGCCAAAGATGTTAGCAATACTGTGTATAGTATGGTTAGAAGCATTCCAACCACAGATACAGCTTTTTTGGAAATTTATCAAGCCTCCGGAATAGAGAATGAATTTGTCCAAGACAGTTTTAAACAGCTGGGCAATTATGTTGGATGCTCCTCCCATCAGAAGATTATCATCAACAAATTAAGAATGGTTCATATTTTTAACACCATTGCCGAACTTGATGCCTGTAATGATACCAGCTCACCTCAAATTATCCAGGGCCCTACTAAAGGATTCCACCATGAGGATAAAAAGGTAGGGGGAAAGAGGGAATCCCTGCCTTAAGCCACGAGAGGATTGAAAAGAAGGAGCTGGTTTGCCATTGATGAGAGGAGATATCCAAGGCCCGGAGATACCGGAGCTGATGAGGGCAAGGAAGTTTGGGTCAAAGCCCATGTTATTGAGCACAGCTAGGAGAAAAGAGTGCTTGATCCTATCGAAGGCATTAGCAAGATCAAGCTTTAAATTAAATCCTTTTTCTTTTCGAGACATTCTTGAGTGTATGGATTCTTGAACAAGGAGAATGGAGTCAATAATTTGCCTCTGGGAAATGAAGCCTCCTTGATTTTCTGAGATGAGGTTATGAAGGTGAGGTTTGAGGTGCATGGCAAGAATTTTGGTGATGAGCTTATAGGAGGAGTTGCAAAGAGAGATGGGCCTGAATCTAGAAAAGGAGGAGGGGCGGTTTTCTTTGGGGATGAGGGCAAGGATGGTAGAATTGGTGTAGCCCCCAATTTTCTTCTTCCTTTGATTCCATTGAATCATTTTAACAAGGTCCTTCTTTATTAAATCCCAATAAGTCCTATAGAAGCTGATAGAAAACCCATCCAGACCAGGTGCTTTATCTGGATTCAAGGCCCATATAGTATTTTTTATCCCTTCTTCGTCAATTTCTTGGTTGAAAGCGTTGTTCATCTCCTTTGTAATCATGGTCGGAAGGTACTGCAGAAGGTCAGTGTAATCTTCTAGTATTTTTGTCTCTGTTAGGAGATCTTTGAAATGCGTGATGGCAACGTTTTTAATAACTTCGTGGTCTGCTTGCATGCGGCCCTCAGCATCGATGATGGCAACAATATTATTCCTGGCTTTTCGAACTATGGTTTTCTTGTGAAAAAATGCAGTATTTTTATCACCAGCTTGTAGCCAGAGGTTCCTTGACTTAATCCGCCATTTCTCCTCCTCTTTCCTGTTGGTTCTGTAGAGCTACCAATATAGATATTTTTCCTGATTAAGGCGATCTTCACTGGGACAATGAGTTTCGATGCTGTTGTGGACATCATCCAATTTGGACTTAAGTTCAGTCTTGGCCTTTTCCGGCTCTTTGTATTCATTTTTGGCCCATTCCTTCAATGCCAACTTAGTTTTTTTTAATTTGGATTCCCATATGAAGGAGGGAGAACCTTCAATTTTTGTATCCAAGTATTACGCACTAGCTGATTTTCTTCCGGGATGTCATTCCAGAGCGAACTGTATTTGAAGGGAACAGGACCAAGAGAGTAGTGATCTCCAAAAGTAAGAGTGATGGGATAGTGATCAGAGGCTGAAAAAGGGAGAATGCTGACAGTGGCAATGGAGTAGTGTTAGAGAAGAGTGGCACCAACCAGAATTCTGTCAAGCCTTTCCATTATATTCCCTTTCCCAATTCTTCTATTGCTCCAAGTGTATCTCCGATTTTTTGGGGCAATGTCGACCAATTCATGGTTTTGCATCATGTCTTCAAGCTTATCTCGAGAGGAGTCTGAATTGAAGCAGCCTCCTCTTTTCTCATTTGCATGGAGGATTAAGTTGAAATCTCCTCCCATTATAATGTTTTTGTTGCCCTCATTGTCTATGTCTTCTTTGATGGATCTCCAACAAAGACCTTTGTCCCTATAATGATTGGGGCCATAAACATTGTATACAATGATTGTTTTCTGATCTCTACAATTTTCTAGGGTCACTTTTATCCAATTTTGAGTTGTTGTAGTGGCTATATGATTTCATATGCTGTGATGCCAAAGGGTGGCTAATCTACCAGAGGCACCCCTTGATTCAGATAGGGTGCCACCATAATGCTTCATTTTGTCCAATATTGTTTTCTTTTCCAGATCTCCCTATTTTGTTTCTTGCAGGAGAATAATTTCTGATTTCTCTTGATTTATTAAGTCTCTTAGGGTTGTTATTTTGGAGGGGTGCCCTAGACCCCTGTTGTTCCATGATAGGACTTTCATCATTACAAAAAGTTTGTTCGAAGAGCTGATTTCCCTCCTTGGTCCTTTTGCCCTGTATCCTTGCTATTCTGTCCCAATATGTAAGTTTCGATGGGGTTCTGTGTTCCCAATGCTATATCCTTTTGATAATTTTCATCACGATGTTGCTTGGACGACTTCCTACCTGGGTCATGCTTTTTGGTGTTTTCCAGAGTGGCTCCATGCTCCTTCACAGAGTTCCTTGTGATTCGAACGGAAGAAGGATCTTGAGAGGAGGAAGGAGGGTCAGGGAGGGAAGGGGTGGGGCGAGGGGAATCAGGTTGAGAGGGAGAGGTGAGAAGGGGGGGGGTTCCTCATCAGGGGGAGAGATGGAGGAAAAAGGATTGGAGAGATCAGGCAAGGATTTGGGGGGAGGGGGGAGAGGGAGGTGCCGAAGCCTGTTAGTTTGGATCCAGGATCTTGAGAGAAGAGGAGTTTGAAGGGTTGGATTTTGGAGGAGGCGCTACAGGGATAATGTTTTTAGGGTTAGAGGAGGTCTTCTTTCTCTTCACAGTTTCCCATTGCGAATCAGATTTCGGGGTTTGAACATCGATAAATTTTGAACAACGATTAGCAAAGTGACCATACTTGTGACATACCTTGCATTTAAATGGGATCTTCTCATAGTCGAGCTGCTGAATATGCGTCCATTCATCAACTTTGAGCTTAATAGCCTCGGGGAGGCCTTTGCCCAGAACCACCTCGACACAAATCTTGGCGCAAGCTTGCATGTTGTCCTTTGACTCACTGCGGTCAATGAATTTTCCGACTGCGTTCCCGATGGCTCGAACTTAATCATCCCCCTAGCATTGTAAAGGGAGGTGCGGGAGGCGCACCTAGACACAGACAACATTTGGGACGTCAAGTTCGAGATCAAAATCTGGCGTCCATTTGTTAAGATACATACCCCTGGTGTCCATAAAATAGGTTCCATTTCTAAAGATCAGGTCCTTATCCTCTTTCGTCTCAAAGTGGAAGGTAAAGAATCCCCTTCTGCAGAAGCGAATGGAAATTTTGCCGGAGATCTTGTCAGCCCAGTTGCAGTCGACCCATCTTTGCACAGTCTTCGGCGAGGGCTAGAGTCCAGTGAATTTACCAATGAGGCCCTTCTCAGCAACAGAAAGGGCAGCCATTAGGAAAATAAGGTGGAAGAACAACCTCCTGCAGACCATCAAGCTTCTTAACAAATTTGGAGATCGCTGGCCTAGGGTGAGGAGGGGCCAAGGAATTAACCAGCGCGGAGAAGGCTTGGGCCTGGACCTGGGAAGCAGCCACCTCTGGGGAGGACTCCAGAGGCGCCATGCTCAAGGTCGTGCAAAGGGCAACAGGAGGGCAGCAAGCAGCGGCAAGGGTGTGACAACGCGGCCTCAGGCAACCTGTAGCAGCGCGGCTCAGAGCTCAGCAGCAAAAAAAATAAATTATAACATGATATGATATTTATATTTTAATAATGGTTTTCTCATCGATTAAAAGGAATTATATTTTTTAAGAATTTTTTTATTTTTTTTTTGAATGCTCTCCTTAAGAGCATCCTTAACATTTCCTACCACATGTTGTTTATGTGTATCAATAAATGAAATTGTTGTTTTTGTTTTGCAAGGCCATTTAGTTGCCTTTCCTTTTGCTTTGGTATACTCAACTACTTGTTAGACGACTTCATTAAATTGTTGCTAGTGTTGAGAGTTCCAAAGACGAATTTATGATAATATCTCCTCTCATCAAATTTCTTTAAGGGAAGTCATCATGGATTTGGGGCTCTAAGACTCTTTCTGGCTGGAATTTTGTGAAGATTTGTCCAGTGGGACTTACATATCAACCTTAAAAGGTTATAGACACAATGAAACTTATAAGTCTTCTTCATATTCTATGTTGGAGAGCAAGGTAATGATTTCCTCAGTTGCTTCTTGGAATCCAGGCGAAATGGGGAAATTTGTAGTCGGATGTCAGCATAATTCATCAAACACTTGCTTGACAGTAGGCTGTTAGGGAAATTCCTAAGGGTCTACCTCTGCATACTTGTTATACTAGAGTTTAGTGACATCTAAAAATAATCGAATATGAAAACACGGTGCCAAAGCCCGACTGATGTGCTGAGGGACTCTCCACTTATTGGAGGATGACTTAATATGAAACAACTAATTCCTAAATAACTCCTAAGGACTCAAAGACTGGGGTTTACCAGACCAACCATGAGAAAAAATTATGAAATTATGCATAATTGGCATATCTTTCCTAGTGAAGTTTATTGTTTTTCTCCCCAACCAACATGCTCTATTTCATTTCTAAATAAATAAGAAGAGAAGGGAAATGAATGTGTTTACCCAAATTATGGCAATCTTGACAATTGGTCTTTATGAGGTCTGCAAGGTATTCCACCCAACTGTATGTCTTTTCCAGAGGCTATAATTTCACTAATTTCTTCTAACATATTTAATTTGACATTAGAATCCTGACCAGAAGGTGTGAGGCAGAGAGAAACAATCATGCAGGTCCATCTAGCTAAAGGGTCGTGAACTTGACTGATAACTAACCCTCATGAGTTCTTTGCTAATATTTCTCCAACCAAATTTTTGAGCCATTTGTTACAATCGACAATATTGGGTACTTTCTCAACTTTATACTACATGCCTATAAGAAAATGCATGGAAGTTGATGAAATTGACTATGGTTTGGCGAGAAATTTTTTTCCGCTATGGTATATTATTACTAGATACTTAACAACTTCCTCCTTCATAACGTGCATGTCTACTATCAATGGGGAACCAATAATATCTCGAATTCTTGCCTTTTCTAACCACTCAGAGTCGATATTTTATTGATCATTATTCTTAGCTCATCAAATAAACGACCAGTAATGCTTCTCTGAGGAGGGTTCTTCCATCTCTGTATTTTTTATATAGTGCATTCAGACTTGTAGCCCTATCTTCCCCACAAAATCAGACCTTTCTTTTGTTCTTGGTTCAAATCTAACATCATCCTCGCTAAAACAAATTTTTCTCTTGGCCATTGCAAAATCGTCCTAAAATTTTGCAATTCTCAAGCAATCTAACAATTCGAAATCAAAAATCACAAGGCTCTGGATATCTGGGATGTCTTCAAGGTCACAATTGACACTTAACAAAATTTATGGAAAAATGTTGAATTATCTCGAGGCGTTATGAGTTTTTAAGGATTGAGAAGTTAATGCACCATTAATTTCACTTGATTCCTATGCTGTGAGTTGTGTCGAATTTTGAGTTGATCCACAAACGTCGTAAAGCAAGTGCAAGCCATCTGATCACTAGCTTCTTCGCGAAGTCATAGATTATTTTGGAATGATTTGAAATGATTTCTAGTTTACATCTACCAGCCATGAGACTTTCGGAGTATATGATGTGTCATGATTGGACTGGTGTGCTCCATTATTTTGATTTTTTATTTCTGATTTTATTCTTTAGTGTACTATGCAGTCACACTCACATGCTTGGAATTTATTTTTAAGATTTCTACCTAAAACATGGTCGAAGGTTTTATCCTTGTTATCTATCTCGTCGAAATAATACTTACATCCCAAATTTGTCGAAGTATTTCCTTCTTCTTCAATTCGATTTCTTAATTTGTATGTTGGGTCAGATTTTCTATGGTGTTCTTTGAATTTAAATTTGTGCTCTTGTCATCCATCATGCTTAGAATTGTGTCGGTCCATGTTCTATTTGATTCGTCTATTTAATATATTATGCAGATCCTTTCCTTGTTCCATATTTCTATTACTTTTGTCTTAATTGTGCTTTTCGGTTTTTATTAGGTCTCCAACTACTTCGTCCGTAACATTTATTTATAATTTTTAACTGCTTTTTGTAGTAACTTGCTAATTTCAATTTTTAAGAAATAAAACTACTAATTTTACCAATTTTGGTTGGTTATTTTTTCGGAAGGATGGTATTCAAGCTAAACGCCTCAAATAGGTTTTCACCAGGAACACAACATTGCTATTAGGATACATATTTTTTTACTCGAACACCATTGACAAGTGACTTGAATAGATGCCCCTATATTGTCTTCAACTAAATTGCTCCTGAAGGTCGTATATCTCTAATTAAAAAGGGTCCTAGCCATGTAATTTCTAACTTCTTTGGTTTTCCCTACACTCATTTGTTGTATAGGAGAACTAGATCATTGACTTTAAAATTCTTCATTTGAAAGTTTCTATCATGCCAGGCCTTTTTTTGATATCTGCTAATTTTTAGTGATAGAATGCTTGCAATCGGTCTTCTTCAAGTTATTGTAACTATTAAAGTTTCTCCTTCTGCAACTTTGTATTATAATTAAGTATATTCGGGACACTTACTACATTATCCAATCATTGGAATGGAATGACTGCTTCCTGACCATAGACAAGTTTGAAAAGTGTCGACCTTGTCCACTGCTTATACGTGATGCGATATGACAAAGGATAGTTGGTATCTTATCATCCCAGTCGTCTCTATCTAAATTACAAACTTTTTTTAATCCTTTATGTAATGTTTTATTGAAATATTCGACGCAGCCACTTCCTTGCGGGCAGTGGTCATTCTATGTTCAATCATGATTTTTTTCTTTAGTGTTTGAATCGTAGCATTCACGAAGCATGTTCCTCTATCACTAATGATGACCAAAGAGAAGCCAGAATGTGTTATTATGTTCTCGTATATGAATTTTGCTGCTACTTCTTTAGTACACGATTCGACCATTTTTTCCTCTGCCCACTTTGTCATATATTCTACTGTTGTTATAATGTATTTTTCTCCCATCCATCTGACTCTTTTAGGAAATGTGTCGACGAAGTCGATTGCCTAGATCTCAATGGGTAGTGATGGGATGATTGAATGAAATGGCATCTGATGTTTTGGTAATGGATGTTATTACATTTAACATATATTTCAATTAGGTACATGCATTCAGAAATCTAGGAATATTGTTTGCCACCATAATCCTACTTGCAATATCTTCCTCGTAGTTGTGTCTTTCTAGTAATGGCCTCCTACTCCTCCTTTGTGTGCCTCATCAATAATATCACTCCTTTCATGCTCCAAGACAAACCTGCGTAGTACCTCATCAATACCCAATTTGTATAGTTCGACATTTATAAGAGTAAATAACGTTGCTTTGATTGCAAGAGTCTTTTTTTTTTCAAATAGTCCCACAGTGCTTTTCCTGTATGCAAAAAATTTTCCATTTCAGCCAATTCTGCGTGGAATACTTCAATTCTAAAAAGGTGTGCATTTGGAACGTCGTATTCAATATATGTTGGCTCCTCTCCCGTTTCTAGTCGGGATAGGTGATTAGGACCAAAATTCTTCTTCCCTCGTCGAACAATTACTTCAAACTGAAATTATTGAAATAATAATAGAAAATGACAAATGTGCCCTTGATGAACTCATTTATTCACAAGATAATTTAATGCTTAATGATTTGTATAAAATATAAATAGATTCTCCAGGAGGTAATGGAGGAACTTCTACAGAGAAAATATCATGGCAAGAGCTTCTTGTTTGTAGGTTTCTGTGGGTAGATTATGCTGAATAGAAAACTATAATATGCTCCACAATTTTATTTTCAAGTCGACGTTTCAAGTACAGACCATGACCCATGATCAAGACGAATTTTTTGAGAGAAGGAAAAGGTATGAAGCCAAACATAAAAATGAAGGAAAGGAACGAGAAAGAGAAAAGCTGACAAAGGGGAAACCTAAGCCTAAAAACCTAGAATCCGCAAAATCAAATATAAACAAATATGGAAATTTTAATTTAATTAATATAATATTTTGTTCAAATAATTAATACATTGTATTTGTATATAAGACTTGGATATTTCTCTATTCTGTCACTTGTGATGATCATGATTTGTACTTGACCAAAAACACTACATGGATGTATGTTCCACCATTTATATTATAATTGCCACAATGCAACTATCAAATTTGTGAAAGGAGAAACATTGGCAACAAGTGAACTTGATTCGTTGTACTTTTACTTGTAGAATGTTCTCCTATTGTCAATGTTTTTTCATTTACAAATTTGATAGTTGCATTGTAGTAAAAAAGGACATCTACCAGCTAAATGTTGGAACATGCATCCCTATAGTATTTGTGGTCTTATAAATCATGATCATCACAAGTATTGGAATAGAAAAATATCCAAACCTCATATATAAGTACAATGAAATTGAATATACGTGTTTTGATATCAGAAAATTACTTCTATATTGAAAATATTTTACAACTCAAGTCTTCAAATATACAACAATATCTCTCATATAAAATTTATTCATTCATAATGATCTTAAAGTTAACCTTTTGACACTAAAGAGTTTTAGAAATGCAACCTTAATTAATATTACTTTGAACATTGAAACTTTTACAAACTTTTTCATATACCTTTTTTATACCAATTCTGAAAATCATTTTAAAAGTTCAAAATGACTTATTTCTACCTCTATAAAAAAAAATTTACGTGGTATTCCAATGGCAATTCCTTGATCACTCTTTCTTTGACCTTACCATACACAACAAACCATATTAATTCGGGATATTTTTTTGAAATATTAAAGTCACCTGCCGTGCCTTGGGCAGTGACAAGAAGAACAAAGAACAAAGGACAAAGGCAGCAGCAGCAGAGAAACAGAGATTGAGTGCGCAGCACTCTGTATTGAAGAATGTTGGTGAATCCGTAAGGAAGAATTTAACTCTTGATGGGCCGCAACCACAATTGCAGATGAAATTAACAGGTGATGGACAAAGCCGTTCTTCACAGTGGAAGGACGAAGATTTCTTGTAGATCTTTTCTACGGAGGAGCAGACTAAATTAAAAACAGTCATTTCGAGCTTTAAAAGCCTTCAACAACCAGAATAAATAGAAACAGGCGAAAGTCTTTTATTTTGAATTGGCGGACAAGTGGTCCCCACCATTTCTATGCCAATCGGAATCGAAAAATTAAGTTGGAGCAGTGTCTTGTTGATATGGAAGAGTTCCGCAAGCGGAACGTTTAATACATTGAAACATATATATATAAATCGGGCCCACAGCAGCGGAGGCCCGTGGGTCCACAAGACCACGTGGCAGAAATCTATTGAATCGATTGATTTCAATCGAAAGGTTTCAATCGGCGGGATTTTGTTGTGTCACCCGATCAGGGCGGATCCGATCGCAATCGATGGATCGGAGGTCGTGTTCCGATCGCAATCGAAAGATTGAATGGGACACGGACTTTGTTGTCAAGTCATCTCCGTGGGTGTCGATTGTCGATTGTGTTTCCAATCGCAGCGGAAGATCGGAGGTTTGTTTTGTTTTGCGGCGCGTTTGTTTAAAGCACGGATTCAACGAGTCCTATACGGCGGATTTAATATCGGGCCATAGAGTCCATGGTGTATAGCATCAGTTTGGTTGTTATAACTGTGGTTGACAATCAGATGGCCGTTTATCATTCAGCAGGCACAGTGGTGGTGCTCCCCACTCGTCGTCAGGTAACATATTATGTGTTCAGCAGACACTGTATTTTTGGTTTCTATTTCTATTTTTATTTAAAAAAAATTTATATGGCTTTTGTTGTAATGTTTAATATATGCGCGGAATATATAAAATGAAAAGGCCCGCGAGCCATTGTAAGTGTAACTGTATTGTTTCGTTTTGGTTCTTCGCACAACAGCGCGGAAGAAGAAATACACAGCAGTGTGTTGAAGGGAAAGACAGAGTATTGTTCTTGAGAGACAGAGAGCATTGATTTGAAGTTCTGTGCACTGCGTTTGCAGCAGTCACTGTAGTTGTTCATCCCTCTGTTTAGAGGAAGATTTGTATCAGTTTTTTTTAATAGAAGTTTGTTTCAAAGTCTGAAAAACTCTGTCTCCTGTCAATTTCTGTTTATTTCTCTGTGTTTACAAGGAGAGCTTATTCTCTCCACTTGGGATTCTCAAAATTCCAACATGGTATCAGAGCTAGTTTAGGCACTTTGAAGATTTCAAAGAAGCTGAAGAAGAAGACCTGTTGCAGCGTTTCTCTCCAGCAGCGTGAAAAAAAAACTCAACAGAAGTCAAAGGTCAGGTATTTCTCAAAGATAAAAGAGCAGTTGTTTATTGTTTAAAGAGTTTGTTCTTTCAGTAAAGGAAAGACAGTTTGTTTAAAGTCTGAGTTCAGTTTAAGAAGAAATGGCTGGACCAAGCACTGGTATGAATCTTGGAAGTGTCCAGCTTCCACAGTTTAATGGAAAGAACTATGATTATTGGGCCATTACCATGAGAGCCATGTTTGTCTCACAAGACTTGTGGGAACTAGTAGAAGATGGTTTCACAGAACTAGCTGATGAGCAGGCTTTTAATGCCTTAACTCAAGCAGAGAAAGATGTATTGAAGAATAATAGGAAGAAGGATGCTAAAGCTCTCTTCTGTTTGTATCAAGCTGTAAATGAGAGTGTGTTTCCAAGGATAGCAGCAGCTAAGAAATCCAAGGAGGCATGGGAAACTCTGAAATTTGCCTATCAAGGTATGGATAAAGTTAAGACAGCAAAACTTCAATTGCTGAGAAGAGATTTTGAAAATATTTGCATGAAAGAGTCAGACAGTGTTGACACATTATTTACACAAGTGATTGGGACTGTAAATCAGATAAGATCCCATGGAGAAACTCTTGAAGAAAGAAGGATTGTGGAAAAACTTTTGAGATGTTTACCCTCAAAGTTTGATGTTATTGTAACCACCATAGAAGAGACCAAAGATCTCTCACAGTTCACAGTAGATGAACTTCATGCCTCACTGATAACTCATGAACAAAGATTGAGCAGAGATGAACACTCATCTCTTGAGCACGCCTTCAAGACCCAAATGCCTTCAGGAAGAGGAAGAGGTCAAAGAAAAGGAAGAGGAAGAGGCAGAAGTCAGAATAGAGGTGGAAGGGACAGCTCTTCACATTCACATGGAAGGAGCAACAGTCAAAGCCAGAGCCACGGCCAATGCAACAACCAGCAAGGTGGACATCAACACCAACATGCTCAAGGACAAAGGTATGACAAATCCAATGTCCAGTGTCATTATTGCAAGAAATATGGGCACTATGCCAATGAATGTATAAAGAAGAAAAATGACATGAAGAATAGGCAGAATGCTAATGTAGCAAAAGAGGAAAAGAACCCAAGTAATGTGCTGTTAGCTTGTAATGTAGCACAAGATAGAAATGATGATGTTTGGTTCTTAGATTCTGGATGTAGTAATCACATGACTGGCAACAGAGCAATGTTTTCCAATCTTGATGAAGAAGTCAAATCTGAAGTGACCATAGGGACTAATACTAAAATTTCTGTCAAAGGGAAAGGCAGAGTAAGTATTAGAGCAAGAAATGGTGAGCAGAAATTTGTCCCTGATGTGTATTATGTTCCAGGTCTGAAATGTAATCTTTTGAGCGTTGGGCAGCTCATAAACAAAGGTTCAATGTTATATTCAAAGATGATGTGTGCACCATAAAAGATATTCCTCCAAGTAAGAAAATTATTGCTGAAATTCAAATGACCAGCAATAGAATGTTTCCGCTCAAGCTCAACATTGACTTGAAGCAAAAAGGAATGAATGTAGCAGCTGTAACTCAAGAAGCCTTCCAAAAGGAAGAGAAAGATGAAAACTGGTTATGGCATTTGAGAATTGGACATCTCAATTTCGGAGGATTAAATTTGCTGCACATAAAAGGAATGGTAAGAGGTTTACCACTTATAGAAAAGCCTGACAGCCTATGTGAAGGCTGCATCTTGGGAAAGCAACACAGAGAAAATTTTCCTTCAGGGAAAAGCATAAGGGCGAAAGCACCTTTGGAGATAATCCACTCAGATTTATGTGGGCCGATGCAAACAGCATATGTTTCGGGCAGCAATTACATGCTGACTTTCATTGATGACTTCACTCGAAAAGTGTGGGTCTATTTTCTAAAATATAAAAGCGAAGTCTTTCAGAAATTTCGTCATTTTAAAGCTCTTGTAGAAAAACAGAGCGGACTTCACATTAAATTTCTCAGAACTGACAGAGGAGGAGAATACATATCAAAATAATTTCTGCGTTTTTGCAGAGAGAACGGCATACACAAGCAGTTTACCACTAGGTACACGTCGCAACAGAATGGAGTTGCTGAAAGGAAGAATCGAACCATAATGGAGATGGTGAGAAGTATGCTAAAGGCAAAGCACTTGCCGAATGAGTATTGGGCAGAAGCAACAAACTGTGCTGTATATATTTTGAATAGATGCCCTACAAAAGCAGTGATGAACAAAGTTCCAGAAGAAGCGTGGAGTGGCAGAAAACAGGGAGTCACCCACATGAGAGTTTTTGGATGTGTAGCATATGTACACATTCCAGACAAATTGAGAAAGAAGTTGGATAGTACGGGGGAGAAGTGCATTTTCCTTGGATACTGTGAAGATTCCAAAGGATACAGACTGTATAACCCATCCACAAAGAAGTTTGTAATTAGCAGAGATGTGCAATTCATCGAAGAGGAAGCGTGGGATGGAAGCATTGAGAAAACAGTCAATGTTAAAAACTGTTTATCTCATGATGAAGATGATGTAGATGTGGTTGAGATTAATAACCCATCCATTGCACAACCTCCAGCGGCGCAAGGCCAGCAAGGGACGCCTCAAGCGGCAGTAAGAATACCCTTGAGAAGAATCGGCAGTGGTTCACCGAGTACACCACAAGGAGCATAATCGAGTGCTTCATCAAGCACGGCTACACCAAGTGAAAGAGGAACAAGATTCAGAAGCCTTAGAGAAATCTATGAGCAAGGAGAAGCAAACGAAGGTATGAATTCCTTATTTGCTTTGTATTTTCAAGTTGATGATCCTATTCATTTTGAAGATGCTATTAAAGATAGAAAATGGATAGAAGCTATGGATGATGAAATTAAAGCCATAGAGAAAAATAGAACATGGGAGTTGGTAGATCTACCAGAAGGTAAAGAAGTCATTGGAGTTAAGTGGGTATATAAAACCAAAAGCAATGCTGAAGGAAAAATAGAAAGACACAAGGCCAGACTTGTTGTCAAAGGATATAAGCAGAAGCAAGGGATTGATTATGAAGAAACTTTTGCACCAGTTGCAAGAATGGAGACTGTAAGAGCAGTGTTGTCCATAGCAGCACAAAACAAATGGAAAGTATATCAAATGGATGTAAAATCCGCTTTTTTAAATGGAGTTTTAATGGAAGAGGTATATGTAGAACAGCCTCTTGGATATGAGAAGAAAGGCCAAGAGCATAAGGTCTGTAAATTGAAGAAAGCTCTTTATGGGCTGAAGCAAGCACCAAGAGCATGGTACAGCAGAATAGATTCTTATCTATTGGAGAATGGATTTGAAAAGTGTGAGGGAGAACCCACCCTCTACATCAAAGAAAAGGATGGTGAGTTATTGATTGTTGTCTTATATGTTGATGATTTAATTTTTACAGGTAATGATGATTACCTTGTTGAAAATTTTAAAACAGTCATGAAAGATGAATTTGAAATGACTGATATGGGTTTATTAAGATACTTCTTGGGAATAGAAGTGGAGCAAGGTGAGAAAGGGATTTTTATTTCTCAAGCAAAGTATGTGAATCAAGTTTTAGAAAGATTTAATATGCAGGAGTGCAAAGCTGCAATTACTCCCACAGTAATGGGATTGAAGTTGAGTAAGAATGACAGCAGCAAGGATTTCGATCCAAGTTTGTATAAAAGCATAGTTGGTAGCCTCATGTATTTGACTGCAACTAGGCCGGATATTATGCATGTTGTTAGCTTAACTTCCAGATTTATGGAGAAGCCAAAAGAAGCACATTGGCAAGCAGCAAAGAGAATTCTGAGGTATGTGAAAGGAACAAAAGGATTTGGTATTTTATATACTACTTCAGAAAATTCAGAATTGGTTGGATACACTGACAGTGATTGGGCTGGAAGTGTAGATGATCGGAAGAGCACTTCCGGTTATAATTTTCATATGGGTTCAGGAGCCATTTCATGGGCTTCTAAGAAACAGCCTATTGTAGCATTATCTACAGCAGAGGCAGAATATGTGGCAGCTACAGCAGCAGCGTGTCAAGCAATTTGGATGAGAAGGATGTTGAGAAGTCTATGTCAAGAACAGGTAAAAGGGACAGTCATTTATTGTGACAATAGCTCAGCTATTGCATTGTCAAAGAATTCTGTGTTTCATAAAAGAACAAAGCACATAGACACAAAGTATCATTATATCAGAGAATTGGTGAATAATGGTGAAGTTGTTTTACAGCATTGTAAAACAGAGGAGCAGTATGCAGATATTTTAACTAAACCATTGGGACAGAAAACATTTGAATTTCTAAGAAAATGCTTGGGTATGATGAATAACCCAGCAGCTGACTTTAAGGGGGAGTGTTGAAATATTAAAGTCACCTGCCGTGCCTTGGGCAAGAAGAACTAAGAAAAAAGTACAAAGGCAGCAGCAGCAGAAACAGAGATTGAGTGCGTAGCACTCTGTATTGAAGAATGTTGGTGAATCCGTAAGGATGAATTTAATTTTGATGGGCCGCAGCCACAGATTGCAGAGAAGAAATTTAATTTGGTGATGGACAGATCCGTCTTGCAGCGGAATGAAGATTTCCCGTAGTTCCAGTCTACGGAGGAGCAGACTAAATTAAAAACAGTCATTTCTGGCGTTAAAGCCTTTCAACAACCAGAATGAATGAAAATTGTTTTAACAGGCGGAAGTTTTTTTTTAATTTTGAATTGGCGGACAAGTGGTCCCCACCATTTCTATGCCAATCAGAATCGAAAAATTAAGTTAGAGCAGTGTCTTGTTGATATGGAAGAGTTCCGCAAGCGGAACGTTTAATACATTGAAACTTATACATAAATCGCCCTCACAGCAGCGGAGGCCCGTGGGTCCACAAGACCACGTGGCGGAAATCTATTGAATCGATTGATTTCAATCGAAAGGTTTCAATCGGCGGGATTTTGTTGTGTCACCCGATCAGGGCGGATCCGATCGCAATCGATGGATCGGAGGTCGTGTTCCGATCGCAATCGAAAGATTGAATGGGACACAGACTTTGTTGTCAAGCCATCTCCCGATTGTCGATTGTCGATTGTGTTTCCAATCGCAAGCGGAAGATCGGAGGTTTGTTTGTTTTGCAGCATGTTTTGTTTAAAGCACGGATTCAACAGTCCTATACAATGGATTTAATATCGGGCCATCGAGTCCATGGTGTAATCGCAATCGAAAGATTGAGTTGGTCACAAACTGTGTTGAAAATCCGTTGGCCGATTATCGATTGCCGACTGCGTAGTGGTCCCCACTCGTACGTCTGGCATTTCATATTTTATATGTTCCGCAAAGGTTTTCCTTTGTATTTTTGGTTTCTATTTCTATTTTTATTTAATTTTTTTTATATGGCTTTTGTTGTAATGTTTAATATATGCGCGGCATATATAAAATGAAAAGGCCCGCGAGCCATTGTAAGTGTAACTGTATTGTTTCGTTTTGGTTCTTCGCGCAGCAGCGCGGAAGAAGAAATACACAGCAGTGTGTTGAAGGGAAAGACAGAGTATTGTTCTTGAGAGACAGAGAGCATTGATTTGAAGTTCTGTGCACTGCGTTTGCAGCAGTTACTGTAGTTGTTCATCCCTCTGTTTAGAGGAAGATTTGTATCAGTTTTTTTTAATAGAAGTTTGTTTCAAAGTCTGAAAAACTCTGTCTCCTATCAATTTCTGTTTATTTCTCTGTGTTTACAAGGAGAGCTTATTCTCTCCACTTAGGATTCTCAAAATTCCAACATATTTCATGTCTCAACTGCCCAATCTAACCTTCTCGTTGGTGTATATGACATAGGTCTTCAGTCTATCCGAATTCAACCACTTTGTGCAGACCAAATTCTTCTTCTTTTTCCCAAAGGTTATAATATTGCCTTAGATTGTCCCGGTTCCGATGATCCAAAAGAGATTTTTATTCAAAAATGTCATACTCTACCCCAAAATTTCCGATGATCCAAAAGAGATTTTTATTCAAAAATGTCATACTCTATCCCAAAATTTCCGATGATCCAAAAGAGATTTTTATTCAAAAATGTCATACTCGTATCCCAAAATTTTTATAAGATGGAATTTAATTTTAAAGTTTAGAGACGTTGACAAATATTAATAGTCACTAATATAGTCACTAATGCCACTAATATGTAAGTGGTAAATTATTTTGATATATTTTTATAAAAATATCTAAATTTCTAATAATTTTATATAACCTCTATAATTTTTTGTGAATTTTAAGGTAAAATAGTTTTGTGCTAAAAGATGATGTACAACTTAGTATGGGGGAGATGTGTAGATGTTAGGTGTAATGTAAGAAAGATTGTACATCAATATTTTTAAATGTTGGCTCAATATGTTGAATTTATATTAATAGATTGAATTTATAAGAAGAAAATAATATTAATAGTAATTCAATATATTATTAATAACATAAAATGTCTGCTTCAACAAATTAAATTTATTTTATATGTTAAGTCAATAAAATTTATATATAAACTCGAATACCATGAAAAATGGAAAATCTCATGACCAAAATGGAAAATCTCAATAATTGAAATCATTTCAATAAATAAATAAAATTCCACATTTATTTCATTTCAACCATTACGCTAACTAAAATTAAATTATTAATAATAATTTTGCGATAACTCTAAAAGCCTTGTTTTGTACGATGACTATGTCAACTTAAATTATTCCCACGTCTATTTTATATTAATTCAAAGACTATGTCAATTTAAATTAAATTATTGATAATAATTTTGTGATAACTCTAAAAGATTCATTATGTGGTCGGCTCTTCCATATATTAAATTTATTTTTATATTAAATCAATAAAATTAATGTACAAAATAGAATACCGTGAAAAATTGGAAAAAATCACGACTAGGATGGAAAAATTCAACAAATGCAATTTTGTTTCAATAAAAATTCTTCTAACATATATTTTATGTCAATTCAATGACAAGTTTTTAAGGTTTACATTGATAGCATATGATCGAACTACTCTAAAGATGGCCATAGACATAATAGGCCCAAGGATGGCCATCAAACAGAGCACAAAACACATATAGAAAATGAAAAAATAGAAACATTGGAATCTTGCAGTTTGGGATTGATCACTAGTGCATCCTTACTTTCCTTTCTTCTTTTCTACTTTGATCCAACCTTCTGGAGGTGTGGCTACCAAAGCTTCCTTAAGATTGTTCTAACAATCTAAGGAGGCATCATTGTCAGAGTCCAAGGAGGTTGATTCATGGGCACGCTTCATGGCACCCATAGAACATTGTTATTGAGTTCTTTTCTTTTGGCCAACAAAACTTGGATCTCCTGACCTATTTCACGAGGCTTTTATAGATATGAATTTTTGGCCTTATCTAATGGGAGCATATCATCATCAGACTCATCATCTTCCTAATCTGAGGAAGAGGAATCCTCCTCTTCTCGAGGAGTCGTGTTGCATGGCTTCCGTGCTTTTATTTAGGCTTTCATTTGACTGATTTTTTAGAAAAAGAGTTTTGCAGATGACCTATTTTATGAAAAATTTGACACTAAAAATAAATTTTCTCGTAGTCCAGCAATTGGGTCTAGTGAAAACCACCTTTTTTAAATGAATTTTTTCAAGCAAGCCTTTGTTGATGTTGATTTATATGCAAATCCTGCCATAGATGGAGACTCCACACTGGCCTTATTATGGATCTACGGTCAAAAAATGACCCAAGGTGTTTCCAATACCCAAAAAAATTGAAGAATGCCATAGATGGGCTGGAAAATTCGGGACCCTGACCCAAATGGGTAGCTTTGTGATCACAACTATGGAGGGGTCAAAATATGGGAACCAAGGGGTCAAGAAGAGACGATATTTCCCCAAAACCAAGGCCCCTTGGAAAGAGCATTTTGATAATCCACATTATTGTCAAAAATGATGAAAAAGAAACCCTTGGAAATGAAGAGGACCCTGCAGGCCTTGGTCCAAGTTGAATGGATCCATTTGTAAAGGTGTATTGTATGTGGCCATAGCCCATTAAACCGGTAGATGAGCCCATTACCTATCAATAACTCGTAGATTCCATCCAGATATGGATGATTTATTTCCACTAAAGGAACATCCTCAACTTTGTCTACTATAAAGGACCCAGTGCAGCCTGGGTCTGAGTCACCTTTCCTGAGGGCATGAGATGTTCCTGAGGTGTTTTTTCACTTTGGGGAACTTGGTTTTGGACTGTGTCTTTGTAAGAGAAGGCTTGGGAAGAGGAAGGCTTTCCCAAAGATCCCCCAAGCAGTCGAAGAGCCAAGAAAATTATGACATGCCTACACATATTATAAACAGAGAGAGGAAAGAGATCTTCCATTTGCTTACCTTTGAAAATAAGGCATTGTAATCCATAAGGTAGCTCTGTTTTGAGTTCCAATGATAGCTTGAGGTCTTTTATTAAATCCGTAGATCTAACCCAGAAAAACATCGAATACCCAAAAATTAATTTGATCGAGATTTGAAAAGGCCTCAGAGCGATGACAGGTTTAGCCTTTTCACCAACGACTTCCCCAACATCGATTTTCTTCAAAAACCTTGGTAAACCCTTAGAGAAAGGTGTTGCATCTTCTATGGTTTTAGGTGAGGACTCTTTCTCAACAATCACAACTTTTCTGTGACAAGGTTCTTGTTCAACATCCACATCTTCACTGTTACAAGGCTCTTGCTTAACAGTTGTGTCTTCTCCATTATAAATAATGCCTCCATTCATGAGTAAACCCTCGTCATTCACTTCATTACCTTCTCCCATCGTGGTTTTGGTCCCGACTTTGATGGCACTAACAGTAATATTTCCAACAGGGGGCTTAAATTCGCTTTGATTTTTGCCCTTGACGGGAGCCAAACCCTCGATTGCATTGGGATCCTCTAGAATGGTAGTTTTCACAGGGTTAATGAATTGCAACATCGTGGTTTTCATCAGTTATTCATAAAACTTCGAAAATTGTTAGTATGGCGTGATCAATATTTCTCAATTCATTGACTAGCCAACTTAAATTAAATTATTCATAATAATTTTGAGATAATTCTAAAGTCCCTATTTAGTAGTGGTATCATCCATATATTAAATTTATTAATATATTAAATCAAAAAAATTAATATACAAACTTGAATACAATCCAAAATTAATTTTTTTACTAATTTCCCTATATCAATTCAATGACTATATAAACCCAAATTAAATTATTAATAATAATTTTGTAATAACTATAACTTTAAAAACCCTTTTTCTTCGTACTCTCTTCCATATATCAAGTGACCCTTCAATTTATTTCTTACAATGTCATTCAAAGCTTGCATTGGAAAAGAAGAAACAAAGCCAGTCGGAGGCCTACCAACGTTATGACGATGTTCCAACTTTGTCTTGGTCATTCTATGCGGTAAGAACTCTGTATCTGAGTCCATGAAGTTTATAAAGAACAGTAAATATGTTTTCAACAGCTCTCTTATTATTTATGAACCTCTAATATAAGGTTAATAACAATTAAATTATAATATATCATATTCAATTAAATTATAATATAGCATATCCAATGTACATGAATATGAATATATTATAATAGTATATAAATTTAGAGTAAATTTAGTTATTAATATTAATATTTTTTTAATTTTAATTAAATTATAATTTTATTAGTAAAGTTCAGATTTATGTGTTTTGTTTTTTTGATAAAAATTTTCTATAGTATAGTTTTAAAGTTGTACATCTTTCAAATAATAATAATAAATTATAAACTTATTTTGATTGCAGGGTTTTATTGTGCCAACACTCCATTGTGTTATTAGGAAATTCCATTCAATTTTTATTAATCATTTTAATATTATTTATTAGAATACTATTAATAAACCAATTTAGTTCCATCTTTGCTCTTGATCAACCTAAGGTCTATCCTCTTAATACTGGTTTAGTATAAAATTTGAGAAAAAAAAATTTAAGAAAACTAAAATTTGAGGATTTAAAATAAATAAATAAAAAACATGAAAAATTAACCCACTTACAATTATTAACCCCTAAAATTTTCCAAAACTAAAATTACACCCTATAAATAAAATAAAACAATTTAACACTCCAATAATTTCTAGAACAATAGTATAAATACTAGATCCAAGCCAACTCATCCTTTACTTTTACCTTTACCTAGTGGCACACAGTTTGACATACCAAACCAAACCCTACGCAAGAGATAGTGGCACCTCCAGGTTTGTCAAACTTGTACAACGAAGTAACTTCTGATAGTTTTTGGTTCAGAATTTGTAGCTCCCATGATATTCCTACCAGCAATCTCAGAAGATACTTTTCAACTCAAATACAAACACTTGATCATACGCCAAAGTACTAAGGTTATTGCAACTATTGACCACTTTCACCACCGAAATTTAAGGGAAGCCTTGGAAATAGAAAAGAAGCCGGTTAACCTTAATAGAGATGATGGGTGGAATGTTAGCAGATGCTGGATTCCTGCTCTTCAGTCTTAGTCGATCTTGATTCCTCTTTCCAAATGTGCTCCTTTTATTTTTCTAATTTGGTTTTGATTAGTATTTTTGTTTTGTTTTTATTTTATTTTATTTTATTATTTATATATATATATATATATAATTTATTTATTTATTTTTATTTTTATTTTTATTTTTTTATTATTTATTTATCTATTTATTTATTTATTTATTTTTATTTTTATTTTTTATTTATTTATTTATTTATTTATTATATTTTATTTCTATTTTTATTAGTATTATTAGTATTATTTATTTAATTTTAATTTTAATTTTAATTTATTCATTTATTTATTTATTTATTTTAAATCTTACCTCTTTAGTAATATTAAATTATTTGATTAATTAGTACTATTATTATTATTATTATTACTTATTTATTTATTTGATTTGATTTTATATTTGATTTATTTATTTAATTTATTTGATTTGATTTTATATATATATATATATAATTTATAATAAAAACATAATCAAATTTAAAAAACAAATAAATAAATAAATAATAATAATAATAATTTTCCTATTCTAGTCAAACTAGCCGTTTTTCCAACGGCTAGTTGGAGCAGTGCTGTTCTACTTAAACTGGTTTCCTGATGAGATTTCTCATCTTGTCCTGATGATGAACCACACTGGCTGGTTAGAAACGCGTCGACACAAATTTCTTTTATGTGATTTTCACCGAAAAATTTTTACACACATTTTATGGATCACAGAAGCCAAATTCCTAATATAAGACACATTTATTGATATATTAAAAGCCGGCTTCCTTTTCTTCGTAAAGGTTGGTATTATGAGTAACCAAAACAAATATTTGTGTGTATTATCAACTGCCAAAACAAATATTTACACACAAAAATCTGCACATATAAATAATAAAATAATTTAATTTACATTAATATAATATATATGAGGTTTTGTAGTATAGAATTGTAAGGCTTATAATAAAGTTTTTAAAATGATAATTAATTTAAGCATTTCCATACTATCTTTATGAATATTTTCATAGATGTATATAACAAGATTTCAAATATGGTTAATTTATCTAACCATTTTCATATTTATTTCCATGAATATCTCTATAAATCTCTAATCTCATTTTGTGTTATCTTTATTTCTAACTTTTCTCATTATCTTCATCTTTGATTGAGCTGAGAGGCTCATTCTATAATCTAGTAAGAGGGTCATGTGTAAGTATGTCATGTCCTCAAAAAATAATAAAAATAATTTTCACTAATGTAAGCCAAAACAAAAATTAAATAAACATATAAATAAATATTTAAAAATAGATTAACACAACAATTACTGAGTTTGTTGATATTTCACTTTCACTCTTCTAGTAATAAATAAAATATTTCGATGTCTATGTTAAATAATATAATTTTATATAACTTTAAGAGATAAATAAATATATAAATATAGAACTTAAATATTGTATACATATATGTGCATTAATGTTTAGCTTAGTAAAATATTTCAATGATAGAAAGGGAAAAGTAATTAAAAGTAAAATAATGTAGTTACTTTTTAATAAAAAGAAAATATGTAACTCATACAATTTTTAACTTAAATTATTAATAACAATAAAAATATTCAAAAATAAAATTTAAATAATGAAAATTTTAAGAAGCACTAAATGTGATTAAATCTCTTGACATGTAAATCTTTTTCAAATTTTGTATTCTAAAAAGAGGTTTGCATATAATAGTTAAGATGGATCTATGTTGGTTCTACAATCCAGCATCATGGCCATGTGTAAGTATGTCACCTCCTCAAAAAATAATAAAAATATTTTTCACTAATGTGAGTCAAAACAAAAAAAACAAAAATTAAATAACCATATAAATTAAAGAGATAAAATAATAATAATAACTTGTATTTCTCTTATAAATTTATCAATATAGAACTTATATATATATATATATATATATAAATATATATATATATATATATATATATATATATATATATATATATCAAATATTTCAATGTTTGAAAGGGAAAAGTAATTAAAGGTAAAATAATGCAGTTACTTCTTAATAAGAGGAAAATGTGTAACTCATTAATTCTTAACATAAAATATTAATAACCATAAAATATTCAAAAAATACAATTTAAACAATGAAAACTACCATTATACACCTATCTTAATAACTTATTTACCAAGCACTAAATGAGATTAAATCTCTTAACATGTAAATCTTTTTTTCAAATTTTGTATTCTAAAAAGATGTTTGCATATAATGAAATTTAAATAATGAAAAATTACCACTATAGATCTATCTTAATCATGTATTTACCAAGCACTAAATGGGATTAAATCTCTTGACCTGTATTTTTTTTTTCAAATTTGTATTTTAAAAAGAGGTTTACATATAATGAAATTTGATCCGTCTAGGCTTTTGATAAATTCATAGTTAAGATGGATCTATAATGTTTATACCTAAACTTGTAATAATTGACTTGTAAAATCAGTCTACTTTCATTATAACGATTGTATCATATTATAAGGATGAATTATTCCTCAAATGAAAGTTTTGGTGTTGAGATATCTGGTAGATTAGCAAGCACTATTTCCTAACTAAAACACATTTGAAAAATTATAAAGAAAAAATGAGTGAAAACTTAGATTTAGACTATAAAAATTATGGGGAGATTGTTTTTTTGAAAATTATGATAGATAAAGTCATCAAAATAACCACGGTTAACATTATAGTATTTATTAATCACATCATAGTAGTTTTGAACACATAAAAACCAATATTTGTAATCTCATTTTGGGAATTACCTTGCATGATACTACTCTCCTTATTCTCCTGAGCTTTATTAGTCTCCACCTTGCTAGGGTAGTCTCTACTTGCTAGGGACTATAGATTTGGCTTCTTGGTCAAAGTGCATTGACTCTATATTTTTTGCATTTTAGAGTAAATTCAAAAATAAATTTCTAATTTTTTAGTATATATATATTCTTTCTTTCTTTTCTGAATTCCGTTGGCTGAGCAGGCTCTCATGGAACATAATTCCTTTGCTTTTTATTTCAAATAATTTTAAAATCAGAAAAAGACTAATTTTGTAAGTGACAATTCTATCAATAAGTACACTCACATAGACACAGTTGCAAGTCCTTTAAACAAACACGAACGGGGCTAAATGAATATGGAATTAGATCATTTACTAGAGAACTTTTGAAGATCTTTCATTAAGTGAATTACGTTAACCAATTAATAATTAACGAAAGACATGTCAAAAAATGGGCAAATTTTTACAAGTCTCATTAGTTGAAAATGAACCATTACGAGGTCTTGTTTGTATCTGAGCCTTAAACAACCATAGGGCATTGTCCATTTTGTACAGGAGGTCATTTAACCTATTCCTTTAATTCGGTCATCATCGCCATTTCGATTCACGGCGCCTTCTTTAATGAGTTTCGAGAGAGGCATTGTGAGGGGCGTAACCGACCTTCCTTCCTTCCGTACCAAAAACCGAAAGTGTTGAGATTACCCAATTCTAGATCCTCATTCTAGCGCCATATTTGCCTTATAAAAAATTAGTGTTATTAACTGGAGAAATAATGGAGAAATGTATTTTAGGATTGAGTCAGTTCATTGGTTGTACTTGTGTCTTAGATTAGGATTTAGTTCGTATTTCTTAGGTATTTGTTCTAACTTCCCTACTTGTTTGTAACCTATATATTCCTGGTGTGTAATGATGATTGCATAGAGCGTTCTGCAGATGCAGTCTGCAGGTGAAACTTATTGGTGTAGCGTGAGCCTGCTGCGTGAGCCTATTGGTGCAGCGTGTTGGTGCTGGATCGAACAGCATTCGAAATATTTGTTTGGAGAATTGAATTTGGAGTGACCTGCATGTTTGTTCATGGGAATTTTTGCAGTGTTTTTTTATCTGATTGTTTTCTATGGTAAGGTTTTCTGCCAATGCATGTTGCCCAGATCTACGTGAGAAGAGCTATTCGTGGATCTGATTTCTCAGCAGTGCTCGTGAGCACACCGATTCTCATCCGCGTCTGGAAAAAAAAAAAAAAATGGTTGTTTGGTTGTACGGTGAGATGTGTTTGATGCATTGAGGAGGTCCATTAGGCAACTCAACAACCTTCACCTTTCTCTGGGTGACAACCATAGCATTGGAAGGAATCTTACCCTATCTGTGAATTGAGTTGAGTTGATATTCTTGTATGTTGTTGAGCCAAAGGTCGACAGACCATCTACATAACTGTGTGTTGCTTCAATTCTTAGGAGTCTGACGTGAAGCGACGAGCAGGGTGTAGTTACCCATTTCTCATTCGATCCGTGGATGATCTTTCCAGAGCTAACTGTGGTGGGTGCCCGGAGCTCGAAGGCGTGGATCGAACCTATGAAAATTGGTCTTTCCTCATACAACAGTGGAAGTTGTCAGAGGATGTGGAATCTACTGGACCCGATTGGTGACAAGTGGTGTCCCTGTTTGTGTGCCTGCGCGCAAAGGATCATGAACAGAGTTGTTGATTTTTTTTTATGTGATCGGAGTGCTGCAATGAACTTTCATTTCTTGGCCGGCCATTCCTTCAGGGTGAAGCCTGTGGTGCAATGTGCAGAGGAGCCTGTCAATGCTTGGAGGCGTATTAGTGTGTGGAGCCTATTTTTTTTGTTTGTTTGATCTTCGTTGAAAGAAGTGTGTTCTCTGGATCAGAGTGTTGCTCTTCGCAAGAGCCGAGGGAACTGAGACCTACAGAGCATCTGTAAGCCTTGTTGAAACCTCGTGAAGGTTGTTAGTCCTACCTGTCGGCGTGGTGATGGGGTTGAATAGCATGTTCGAGAATTTTTAGGCCGTGGAAGGAACGTTGAGGCCGTGAAATCCCACAAGTTCTTTTGCTCAGGTTGTGGAAGGAAGCATTGAAGGTTTATTGTGTTTGTTGCATCATGGTAACGCTGCTGGGTTCAATCGCTGCGTTCAACTGCTGCTATTGGCACAAAATTCTTACCACCTCTCCTCCAGCAGGTCCATTATTGTAGACTCTTGCTCGGGTATCGCCAGTGAATTGAGTATTTTTTCGATTTTCGAATGTGTTTTGTGTTTCCTTTTAAATGATTAAAGGATTATAATATTTTTTCAAAAGAGGAAAGGTGCTTGGGCAGCGTTTGAAAAAGGGATTTGTTTTTTTGTTCCCATTTGAAATGGGTTTGTTTTTTAATTCTTTTGAAGGAGATGTGTTTTTTATTAAGAGAAAGTCGTCATTTGATTCTACTCTTTGTGGATTTGGGGTAGATCTATTTATTTTAATTGTTGGAGGTCAAATTATTCTTTTCAAGTATCAAGATTAATAATAAAATAGTAGAATCATATTTGAATGAGAGAAATAAGCTTTATGGATCCGATTATTCTAATTGGAAATTCAAGTTGCAGACTTTGCTTGAGGGGAAAAGTGTATGGGCTATTGTAAATGTAGATGAATTGAAAGCAACAGCTGAAGGAGGCAAATCAGCTGCCAAAATTCATGTTGAGATTCAACAAGAATATTCAGCACCCATGCCTAGTGCATTAAGCACCTGGTTGCATTTAGCACCTGGTTTCATTAAGCACCCAGACTAGGGTGGGGTCCACAGTGCTATTTTTGGGTGCATGTATATTTGTATTATCCCTTAATTAATATGGACATTAAACTGTAATCTATTCTCAATGTGGACTTGAATGAGTTAACTAAAAGTGATAAATTCAGTTAGCTAGTGGACTTCAAGTTAGAGGTTGTTGGTGAGGCATGCAGAGTAATTCTAGTTGTAACAGAGTTCAAAGTGCAATGGTGCATGAGTTGGTGAAAATTGTAAATATTTTAACTCAGTTAAGTGAATTAAACTCAGTTGTAATATTTGTATCTGAAGATACACTATTGAGAGATTCATTGAATTAAATAACAATTAATTCACACTCAGTGATCTCACATGAAACTGAGGATTTACTATTATTAGTTGCTTGCGAGTCAGATCCAGTGGAGACCTAGTTGATTTCTAGGTGAAATGGAGGTTGACTATCAGTTGTAGGATTATCTACTTGCAAACATTCAGGAAAAAACCCATTGGAATTCCCATGATACTTATGCAATCAACGCAGGCAAGAATTACTATCTTTTAGGGATATTTACCATCATGGATTGCGCAAGCAAGGCAGGCTATCTAGAGGCCGAGAATTGGCTATGTGTTGGTCAGTTTTGCATATGACAATGTGAGACAATTAGCTAAGTACTGGAGGGATATTGTGAGAATAGTTTTGCATGTAATTGTTTCATGATCCATGATTAATATACAATAGAAGATAGTGGGGTTTTTAGCTATAAGTTTTCCCCGGGAAATTAACTGTGTTGTGTGTGATTGATCTTTCTTCATGTTCATGTGATTAGCGATTGTGTTTTTAATTCCGCAAAATATTTGTAGAAGTGATTCAGTATTTAACTTTAGCACATTGTTAGCTTGGGTGAATCCAATATATACATGCTTGTTATATAATTTCTACATGGTATCGGAGCACAGGAAATTGCAGAAGCGACGCAGGAGCTGAGTTTGTGATTGGATAGAATTTGAATTTGCAGAAAGACTTTCTTGGTGATTCAACTGATTCAAGATCAGAATGGCTTTCAATGGCTTGAGGATATAGTATTCATTCGAGGGCAGCTTGAACTACATTTCTTGGAAGGACGGGATGGAGGTAGAATCGAAGAAAATAGGTTGAAGGAATTCATTGGCAAAGATGTTCTGTGGCAACTGGTTTAAATGCCAAATTATTTGTTATGCAAATTGTTTTTAAAGATAATGAGACATTTATTTCTTTATTATAAATTAGTTAACATGCAGAAATTAATTGTGTTTTTTATTTAAGGTAAATGAAAATTTAGTTATGGAGGTGATTCCATAAAGTGAAAAAGACTGATGGTAAGAAGTATTCCAACTGAGAAGTGATTGAACAGAAACAGTTCAGTTAGTTACCCTTCCTCTGTGGATAAAGAAACATCCCTGTGAGGAAGAGGGGTTCTGATCTATTGGAGGCTAATATAAGGAAAAGAGGAGAGAGCATGAATTTCCCGAGCTGGTGGAGACCAGTGGAAATACTCTCAGCAATCTTGAATTCTTCCGGAAAGTAGATTGGACTGGAGTCCCGAGATCACTTCCGAGTTTTGTATCAACCTACTTGGCTTAGGTGTGGAGCACGCGGGGGGGTGAGGACGTAATTGCCTCATCCACAGTAGGGAGGACAACATCATCCGATTTCAGATAAGTAAATCTACAGAGTTTTTCTAAGTTTTACAGAAGGGCATGTTGGTACCTTTATCCTAGGGTAATTTAAGAAATTATTAATTTGAATACCTTGGCTGAGATTAATGTTTCTCTAAAAATCCCTGTTTACTATAAAGTTTCAACTCTGTTGAATAAATGTTATTATTCCTGAAAGAAAAACTATTGTGTGACCTTTAGATACTAGTTATCCTGAAATACAAGCATGTTTGTGTAGTTAAGCTACCTTAATTCAATGATTGATATGTAGAGATGAATATGCATGGAAAGACAACTCATTTTCTTTATGCAGTATAATTTTCTTTATACGATATATTTTCGTTACACAGAATATGTTCTTTGCACAGTATAATATCTTTATACAACATGTAAACTTTATACAGTAGAACAAATAGTTGAAAACGAAATGATGAAGAACAACATTCAGAGAGTAAAATATTTAAGTGATAGACAAGCCATAAAATAATACATAAACAGCATGAAACGGTAACCTGTAAAGGGTAGTATGGGAAATCTTTAACCCAGTACCAGAGTGGAAAAAACTCCGAAATTTGGGTCGATTGTTCCCTAACAAAATAGGCTATACATGGATAGGATATTGGTCGGTCCAGTGAACCCTTATCTTGTTATAATTTACAATAAAGATTAAGCAGAATTGTAATCATATTGTGGAAACAGATAACACAATCGAAGAGCCAAGAATCAAGATGATTTCATAAATATAACGGATAACAACTGGAAGTAACATTTCATAACAATTACTGGAGAACAAAAATTACAACTTTTCTCAAATATTTAAACACAAAAACAGAGGGGAAAATGTTCGGTGCGACCTTACAGATGATAGCTTAAAAATTTAATAGGAACCCAAAAAATATAGCTAGGCTGTCAAGAGGATAGTTATCAGGAATTCCTCTTCCAATTGACCTAGTTAAAAATCAAGATGTAGACTTAAAATAAAGTTCTTTCCATAAGAGAAGTAGCCTCGGTTCGGGCCAATGAACCCTTAATCAAACATTACATGAGAAGCCTCTTAAAACCCTAGAAGGAGTAAACATATCTGCACTTAAAATGTAAATACTAACAAAACACATGCCGCCTCTCTAACTTTAGAGAAGTTTTGGTGGCTACCCAGTGCCTGTGACATGAGACGCAAATGAGGGTGAGACCCTTGTATTTGATACAGGGTGGAGATAAAGATTTGAACCAACATCGAAACCATTCGAAGCCTGTACCTGCACAGAAACAGTTACAAAGGAGAGTTAGATCTCATAGTTGAAGGGTTGCAGAATGACAAAAGCAGTGAGCAACTGTGGAACTGAAAGCGAAGGGCTTGACGTACCTGGGTAAAGCAGAATTTGAGCGAAATGAGGATTCTCTACGGAGTAGAAATGAGAAAGGAACAATATTAAAACCCCGAGATTAGGAGGAAGTATAAGCTAAAAACACGAAAAAGGAAATAATGTTGAAAACTTACCAGCTGCAACAGGAATTCCAACCGGTAAAATGATGGAGGAGGCATAGCGCAGAGCAAAACTCGAAGTCACCTGTTGAAAGATGTGCAAGAAAGAGATGAGACAACTTCTAAAAATGAACCGGAAACAAATGAGCTACCACCTGAAGGGAAGCCTGTGCATTCAAACGAGGTTTTGAATATGGAAAAACCAAACCAACAAGCGGTGGTATGACTGCAAGTCACCACAGTTGGTTCCGTAAACAAAAATCCTAGAAAGCCTGTAAGTCTCACCTTAACCAATGCATTTGAAAGACGGAAATCATGACCGGAGGTCAGAAGGTGCGACTGTATTGCAGAGCAACAACGCCGCAGAAAACCTCCACGCAAATGAGCCAAATGGTTAGGGTTTGGCAGGATTGATCACCCTAATCTGTCAAGTACCTCTAACAACCGTAGATCTCTCCAGTGAATCCGACGGTGAGAAAGTAAAACAGGTGTCACAACCATAAAATTCATTTCAATGACGTGGTACAACAAATCTGCATGACTTACATTATTTTAAACCAAATTTATAATCATTGTATGTGAGAAATGGCATAGCCCAGATACGCATTAAATCATCGAATTCCTCGGGAGGGAAAAAGCATATGATCTCGTGTGCAATGATGAGGTAAACCAGGAGCAATGAATATGAAGCATTATATTTACATGTTACCCATATTGTTAACATAAAGTTGATAACCTTAAAATAGTAACAAATATGATATGTCACGCAAAGCTAAAGAATATAGTATAGTTTGAGGAGCGAGTAAATTTAATATTTACCATGGAAAACATAGTTAAATAAAAAAATTTATGAGGTGATTGGTTAGATGTTACAACTAGTATTAGACCAGTGTTCGCATGTTGGGACCCTAAGGGTCACTTAATATAATAAATTGTGTGTAATGATGCACAGAGGGAGAGCACAAAAAATAATGCAATAGGAGGTGATATGAGAAGGGGGACAACACAACTAATACCCCAATGCCTAGAGGAACCCACACCCCAACCACAGTCGGAAATGAATCCTGAGATGTGGATTCAGCTAAGTTCAGACCAACACCAACAAAACAACATACTACTAGAGGAACAACAACACCATACCAGTATTCTACTAAGCACAGTGCATAAGCTACAAGAGGAGATGATATAGGTTAGAACGGAAAACGAGTGCTTAATGCAAGATCAAGAAAAGATACTTAAGAGTCTTTCAGACAAACAAAATCAGGGGATGATGCAACCCAGTCATGTTAGAGACATGCAGGAGGAAAATGAATGGAAAACAAGAGCTCAAACCACCGATAGAATGGAAAAAAGCCATTCCCAGCGAAGTAACAAATATAGAAACTACAATGAGGCTTAGTCGGGTAATGTGTCAGAACAACAAGAAATTACGAAACAGAAAGTGGAACTGCAAGGTGGGTTCCGGAAGATAAAACCACCCACGTTTGATGGAGAGGCAGAAGAGGTGGCTGAAGCATGGCTGCTAAATATGAATAAATACTTTCAAGTTTACGAATATAACATCAATATTAAGGGTAGCTTAGCCATATATCAGTTAAGAGAAAACACCTCTTTGTGGTGGGAGGAAGTTAAGAATGTTCGTAGCATAGAAGATCAAGACGTGACATGGGATGTATTTTAGCAATATTTCAAGGAAAAGTACCTAACTGAACTCTTTTATGATGAGAAGTCCAGAGAATTTCACGATTTGAAATTGGGCCAGATGACGATGGATGAATACATAACTAAGTTCACTTCCTTAGTCAGATACGTTCCTTACTTAAGGGACGAAAAAGCTAGGTTCAGCGTTTCCTAAGAAGTTTTCCCACACATATGAAATAACAAATTGAATTCGTGAATCCATGAACCATGGACAAGGAAATCCGAAAAGCAAGAATGTGTTGCGAGAAAGCTAAAGCAAAAGGAGAACTAGGAAAAAGTTGGCCGCCCAAGAAAGGGCAGAAGAGCAGTTCAGGTTTTAAAAATGCTAGAACCAACAATTTCAAGACTTCTGCAAGAAGTTCAGTGAATAAACAGTTTGGAAGAAACCACCAAAGAACCCAGTGGCCTGCAAAAGATAAGCCCACAGAAGCTTCCAGCACTCCTGATCAAGGACAAAATTCGAAACCACCCCTACAGTGTTGGGGGTGTGGCGAGGCACACTATTATAGAAACTGTCCACAGCAAGGAAAAAGCAAAACAATTGCTAATCTACAGGAAGCTTCCACTATGGGAGATGTAGCCCGAAGCATACCCAGAATTAACACAGCATTAGAAGATCGCAAGGAAGATTACCAACCAACAATGATTGAGTTGGAAGGTAAGATACTTTCGCAACCTATTTCTATTTTGGTTGACCTAGGTGCAAGTTTAAGTTATATGAATCCAAAATTAGTAGAAATATTTAAATTACAAAACTATAAATTCAAAATTCCATGGCTGGTACAGCTAGCCACTGGAGAAAAGAGGAAATTATGTGCCAAAATTCCTAACTGTACATTGGAAATTGGCGAACATCAGTTAAACGTAGATCTAAATATTTTTCCTTTGGGATCTTACGATGTGCTATTGGGAATGGATTGGTTGGAAAAGCACTGGACCCTGGTGGATTCTAAAGACAAGATTATATATTACAGAATGCATGATGGAACACGTAAGGAGATACAAGGAATCAAGAAGCCTTTACAACTGTGTCCCATTACAGCCTCTCAGATGAGTAAGTGTATGAGGAAGGGATGTCAGTTATATGCCATTCAATTAGGCTTCACTAATTCTAAGGAAAAGACTCTGATGATGGAAAACATACCTATAGTACAAGATTTCATGGACATATTTCCAGAAGATGTACCAGGTTTTCCACCAAGAAGGGACATTGATTTTACTTTTGAATTGGTGTCGGGAGCATCACTGATTTCAAGGGCACCTTACTGAATGAGTGTATCAGAATTGACCGAGCTAAAGATGCAGTTACATGAATTGTTGGATAAGGGGTATATCGACCAAGTGTGTCCCCTTGGGGAGCACCCGTGCTGTTTGTGAATAAAAAAGATGGAACCATGCGAATGTGCATGGACTATCGACAGATCAATAAATTGACCATAAAAAATAAATATCCATTACCTCGGATTAATGACCTATTCGATTAGGTAAAGGGGGGCACTTTATTTTCAAAGATAGACTTGAGATTAGGTTATCACCAGATCCAGATAAAGGATGAAGATATCCACAAAATTGCTTTCCGTACCAGGTACGAGCATTATGAATTGTGGTACTACCATTTGGGTTGACTAATGCACCAACAACATTTATGAGACTGGTGCATGGTATATTTCACCCCTTTTTGGATAGTTTTTTGCTACTATTTATTGATGATATCCTAATCTACTCGAAGAATGTAGAATACCATAAGGAACACTTGATAATAGTGCTGGAGATGTTACAGAAACATCAGCTGTATGGTAAATTCAACAAATGTGACTTTTTCAAGGAGGAGATCCAGTACCTAGGCCATGTTATTTCTGCTGAGGAAATAGCAGTTGATCCAGAGAAAACAAAAACAATTATGGAATGGCGGGTGCCCCAAAATGTGGTAGACATCCGATCTTTTATGGGATTAGCCAATTATTACCAACGTTTTATTGAAGGATTCTCAAAGATTGCTTTTGCAATTACCTCCTTACAGAGGAAGGGAAAAGTATTTAGGTGGATTAATGAGTGTCAAACCAGTTTTGAAAAGTTAAAACTCTTGTTGACTACTGCTCCGGTGTTGAGGGTAGCTGACCCCAACAAAGAATTTGAAGTCTGTACGAATGCATGTAAAGAAGGATTTGGGGAAATCGTGTCCCAAGAAGGAAGAGTGGTGGCATATGAATCACAGAAGTTAAAAGAGCATGAACAATGATACTCAGCGTATGATCTGGAGCTAAATTCAGTAGTGCATGTGCTCCGAGTGTGGAGGAATTATTTGCTGGGAAAGAGGTTTGTGTTAAAAATCGATCATAGTAGCCTAACTAGCTACTTCAAACAAGCTAATCTCAATTCTCACGCAAGATGGAATGCCTTTCTAAGTGAGTTTGACATTGATATGAAACATGTGAAAGGTAAGGAAAACAGGGTAGCAGATGCCTTAAGTAGAAAGTTGCATGGAGTTTATGAACTTTACTACAACCAAATTGAAAGCAAATTTTTGGATCAAATAAAAATAGAAGCTAAGAAGGATCCTAAATACTAATTTATATGGTATAAAGCAGAGGAGGTCAAAAGGCAAGGAAACTCTTTCGATTATGGAATTAGCAAGGATCAAATATTAACCTTCAAGGAAAGGATATATGTTCCAAATCGAATGGATTTGAAGGAGCTGATTTTGAACGAATACCACTAAAGTAATTATTTAGGACACCCTGGATATTAGAAAATACTAACAGCAATGAAAAATAATTATTTCTAGCATGGTATGTGAAAGGACATTGCAGAATATTTGAACAAGTTTCTGGAGTGTCAGTAGGTTAAGGTGGAACATCAACATCCAGCGGGATTGTTGCAACCCATACCAGTACCAGAATGGAATTGGGTGGTCATATCTCTAGACTTCATCACGGGTTTTCCAAAAACAAAAAAGCATAATAACTCCATTACGTTGGTGGCCGATCGATTGACCAAGGCAGCACATTTTATACCGGTACACTCCACCTAAAAAATAGTGCAGATCGTAGACATCTTTATGAGGGAAACCTTTCGACTGCATGGCATTCCAAAGACTGTCATATCTGACAGAGATGTGAAGTTTACTTCAGTATTTTAGAAAACCTTGTTTACGGGTCTAGGAACCCAAATTAATTTGAGTACCTCCTATCATCCCCAAACGGATGGAAAAACGGAGCAGGTGAATCAAATCCTGGAAGATATGTTAAGTATGTACGTAATGCAACAACCAACAAGATGGGAAGAATATTTAAATTTGGTGGAATTTTCTTACAACAATGGTTACCAGGAATCTGTGAAAATGAATCCCTTTGAAGCCTTGTGTGGATGAAAATGTCGTACACCTATCAATTGGAGTAGTCCCAAAACCAAGCTAATGCTTGGACCAGAAATGTTAGCTGAGATGGTGTTATCACCCAAAAGTTTTTTCAAAACATCATTGTGTCAAGTTTGTTTTTGGTCATATTTCAAAATTGGGTTTAGAATTCAATTTAGGATTTGATCAAGGGTAGGTTATATTTTCATAAGTTCAAATAAAGTCTTTTTTAAGCTCCATTCATTGTCAAGTATCCATAATTTCCATTTGTGGGTCATTTACTAAAGTCTCATGTCAAAACTGTGTAATTAGCCAAGAAACCTCGTTTTCGTAGCGCCAATAGTTCAAAAAAGTTGATTTGTGCTACGAAAGCGCTAATAGTTTCGTAGCGCAAACAGGGAAAAATACACTGCCGGTACTACGAAAGCGCGGTTTTTAAACTGCCTTGTCATTTGAGCTTAAATATGTCAGAATCCATTAGGAAATGGTAGGTTAGTGGTATGATGAGTCAGTTAATGATGAGATTCAGTGTACTTACCCACGTTGCAGTTAACATGGTCATGATAGGGTATGAATGAGGCATTATTCAGTTATGAGATGGAATTTTAAATTCAAAATATTTCCTAATTGGTCATTCTCATTTCCTTTGCCTCCATTCAAGTGTCTAAGCTCTGAAGTGTCAAGCCAAACCTACAGCTGTTCCATACAAAGGTTTTCTACATCTTAATCAAGTGAGGCTCATATAAACTAATCAAGTGAGGTTGTTGTTTCACATATTCAAGCGAGTTTGATTCAATTTATCAAGAGAGGCTGACAGGTTTTCTGTGTAGCATGGCAGAGGAAAAGAAATTCCACATAGGGGGACACTGCTTGAGACATGAGCCTGAAGATATGAAGGCCATAATTGAAGACCCAACAGTGATGGAGGCATTCAGAAGAGTAGGTTGTCTTCAGTTTTGTGAAAATTTGCAGGGTTGTCGCACACAGGTTTCCAAATAATTTGCCCTAAACTTCAATGGAACAACTACCAAGGTTGGGATGCTGAGTGTGTCAATTTAACCAGAGATTATTGCTGCTGTGATAGAGATACCAAGAGGTTAAGAAAATTGGTTTAAAGGTTTCAAATTTGATATGGAGAAATGTAAGGATTTTATGAAACCTGAGTATGCAGATATGGACCTCAATAATGTTATCCCTAGAAGCTACATCAAAGACACTTATGAAAAGTTGTTGCTCCACATTCAGAGATATTTTACATGTGAAGGTAGATATCATAAGGTGTACACATATCATTTCAAGCTGCTTCTGCATTTCACTGTTAATATTTCACTCGATTTGCCTTTTTATCTGCATTGGAGTCTTGCAAAAATCGTTGATAAAGTACAAGCCAAATCTGAAGGTTGTGAAACATCTTTGTTTCATCATGGTTTGATGAAGTTATTGATTTTGAATGAGCTTCAGAAGATAGGCAGGGATTGGTCATTCTTTTTGTTTATAAATGGTTTTGAGTTGGAAACCCTAACTCCTGCTAGAAACCCTAAAACTAAAGGAACTCCATCATCACTAGTAGCAGAGTCTATTCAACCTGTGGTTACAAAACCAAAGGAATTTGCAAAACTGAAGCGAAGGAAACAAGTTAAGAAAAGGACAGAGCATACACAAGTGCTTGATACACCAACTCCATCACCTGCAAAACAGAGGTCAAATATTGTCAAAGAGGCAAAACGTAAACAAGTTGTCAGCAAGCAGGAAATCAAAAGAGTAACAAGAAGCCAAGCAGTGGCATTAAAAGGAAAGACAATTTCTATGGCTACAGAGGACAACCTAGTAACAAAGGAAAATTTAGATGAAATCCTGCATGCTATTGACATAGAGGAGACACCCATTGTTCAAGCTGAGTTCATTGGAGAATATGAGCATAAACAGAAAAAGGCTAACTCTGCAAAGAATCTTGAGTTTGAGGGTGAAAATGCAGCCTTCATATTTCAAGCAAGAAAACCTATAACTAGGCATGCTAAGAAACTTAAGGAAGGTGGCAAGGAAGTTCAAGAAACTATTGAGATAGCTAAAGCCCCTGAAGAAGTGGTTGATCTCTCATCACCTAAAGTAAGGCATGCAGCCAACAGAACAAAGAAGAGAAAAGAGGAAATGACAGAGTTTAAAAATCTTGAGGTAAAATTGAGGTTGGAAAACCAATAAATTGCAGTGATGAGAAAGAGGGATAGAAAGCACAGCGTTGAGAAAGCAGAGTTTAAAAGAATGAAGGCACTGTGGGAAGGTAAAACTGGTTCTATTTCTAAAACTCTATGCAGTGCAGAGCAATTTTTCACATGGACAGTCCCAGCAATATGTTAGAAAATTAAATATTACAGAGCAATGCAACTCATAAAATATGTGGAAAATAAAAGCACACAAAACACATAAAACTAGAGAGACACAGATATACGTGGTTCACCCAGTTTGGGCTACGTCCACCCCGAACAGCCAGCCCTTCCTTTCTATTATCCAGCAAAAAATGAAGAGACAAAACCTACAACAGATCGGTTGTAATATCCTCTGTTCTCTCTCACAGTCTCCCTCTCTGTTTTTCGCTCCGAGAATACACATACAATACACAGCCGCAATACAATGCCCTCATAAAAACGAGGGGTTGCCTTCTAGGGTAAAAAACCCTAATCTAAACATAACTTCTATCGTTAGATCATTTGCCTAATGAATGGCCCAGATTGACTAGAAATTACTATACTTTTACAAGGCAATTTTACATTTGTTTTTAGCTTCGGGGGCACTGCCCCTGAAAACCCTCGCCAGGGGGGGGCTCCGAAAAGCGCTGCTGCCCCCCCTGGACCCCCCACGGCAGCGATTAATTACGGGCGGCGTTGCCGCCCCTTTGAAGGTATAGGGGTCCAATGCTGTGATACAAAGTAAACAAGATAATCAGGCTCCACACCCAACAATCTCCCACTTGGAGACTAATTGTAGAAACTCCGCCGCTGCTTCATTTGCTGGACAATGACTCCTCTTTGGACCTGGCTTTTTCTCATCTTCATCGCCATCCTTGAAGACCAATTGAAACTGAGCATGCTCTCAGTTTCTCCCTGGTTACAACTTTTGTTAACATATCTGCAAGATTCTGGCTAGTGTGTATCTTTTCCAGTTTCAACTCTCCATCTTCCAATACTGACCGTATGAAATGGTACTTGAGATGTATGTGTTTAGTCCTGGAATGAAATGTTGAGTTCTTTGCAAGATGAATAGTACTTTGGCTATCACTGTATAGTGTGCCCATATCATGCTTCTTTCCCAATTCATCCATAAACCTTTGTAACCAAATCATTTCTTTACTAGCCTATGTAGCAGCAACATACTCTGCTTCTGTTGTTGAAAGTGCAACAACACTTTGGATTTTTGAAACCCAACTGATAGCTGTTCCACCTACAGTAAATACATATCCTGTAGTGCTCCTCCTTTTATCTCTGTCACCTGCCATATATGCATCAACATATCCCTGTAGAGCAATGTTTGAACCACCAAAGCATAATGCTTGATTTGTGGTACCTCTCAAATATCTGAGAATCCATTTTACTGCCATTCAATGTTCTTTTCCTGGATTGTTCATGTACCTGCTTACAACTCCCACTGCATGTGCAATATCAGGCCTTGTGCAGACCATTGCATACATTAAGCTTCCAACTACTGATGCATATGGAACTTTAGACATATAATCCATGTCTTCTTAGGTCTTTGGGCACATCTCCTTACTAAGTTTGAAATGGCTAGCAAAAGGTGTACTAACTGGTTTTGCATTCTGCATATTAAATCTTTTCAACACCTTTTCTATGTACTCATTCTGAGACAGTGTTAATTTGTGATTTTTCCTGTCTCTAGCTATCCTCATACCAAGGATTTGTTTTGCGGCTCCCAAATCCTTCATTGCAAATGAATTTGCCAATTTTCTTTTGAGCACATTTATTTCCTGCATGTTAGACCCTGCAACAAGCATGTCATCTACATACAATAACAGTATAATATAGCTGCCATCATTTTGCCTTTTCAGATAAACACAATGATCAGAGTGACATCTAGTATAACCTTGTTCCGACATAAACCTGTCAAATTTTAGATACCACTGCCTTGGGGCCTGTTTTAAGCCATACAAGCTCTTCTTTAACCTGCACACCAATTTTTCTTTCCCTTTTACCTCATATCCTTCTGGTTGCTGCATGTATATCTCTTCCTCCAAATCTCCATGGAGAAATGTTGTCTTTACATCTAACTTTTCAAGATGTAAATCTTCCGCTGCTACAAGACTTAAGATAGTTCTGATTGAAGTCATCTTAACAACAGGAGAAAATATTTCATCAAAATCAATACCTTTCTTCTGTGCAAACCCCTTCACCACAATTCTAGCTTTGTACCTCTGTTTTCCTCCATCTTCTTCCTTCAGCCTGTAAACCCATTTATTCTGCAATGTAGTTTTACCTGCAGGCAACCTGACTAAGTCCCAAGTCTGGTTATGCATTAGGGAGTCCATCTCTTCTTCCATGGCTAGCTCCCACTTCTTCCTACTTTCAACCTGCATTGCTTCTTCATAACATTCAGGTTCACCAGAATCAGTCAACAATAAATAATATAATGAAGGAGAGTATCGTTCAAGGGGTCTACTTATCCTGGTAGATATTCTAACACCACTTTCAGGTGTTTGAGGTGCCTGTTGTTGTTGTGGTGGTTACTGCTGTTGTGGTTGTTGATTATTATTATTTTCAGGCACCTTTACTTTTTCAGTTATCTCATCAAGAACCGTGTATTCCTTTATTTCTTTTTCCTGCAGCTGATTCTTATACAAGACATTTTCATTGAATATTACGTCTCTTCTCCTAATGATTTCGTGATTTTCATAATCATATAAGCGATAAGAAAAATCATTGGCACCATATCCAATAAAGGTACATTTATTTGATTTTGCCTCAAGCTTTGTTCTGTTTTATTTATTAATATGGACAAAGGCCTCACAACTAAAAGGCTTTAAAAAAGAGTAGTTTACCTTTTTACCTGTCCATGCTTCCTCTGGAATACCACCATCCAAGGAGCTTGAAGGCCCTCTGTTTATTAGATAAACAGTAGTATCTACAGCATCTGCCCAAAATTGTAAAGGCAATCCTGCATGCAATCTCATGCACCTTGCACGCTCCATGATTGTTATGTTCATCCTTTCTGACACACCATTTTCTTGTGGTGTTCTTGGAACTGTCTTCTCTCTATGAATTCCATGCTCTGAACAGTACCTATCAAACTCTTTGCTGCAATACTCACCTCCATTGTCTGATCTGAGACACTTCAACTTCTTTCCTGTCTCAATCTCAACCAAAGTTTTCCATTTCTTGAAAGTATTAAATACATCAGATTTATTCTGAATAAAATAAATCCATGTTTTTATAGTTGCATCATCAATAAAAGTAACATAATAACGAGAGCCACCGAGAGATGATACCTGAGCAGTTCCCCATACATCTGTATGCACAAGCTCCAATTTTTCGCTCTTCTTTTCTTTCCCAACTCTAAGAAATCTGACTCTCTTTGTTTTCCATAAATGCAATTCTCACAGAAATCCAAATCAACATTCTTAAATCCTGGCAACAAATTTCTTGAGTGAAGAATCTTCATTCCCTTCTCACTCATGTGTCCAAGCCTATGATGCCATAATGTTGCATCTACTCCTTTGGAAGTTAAATCATTAACAGAGTTAGAAATACCATTGCATAAATACAATGTACCAACCTTTTCACCTTTTTCTATTACCAGCGCTCCTTTGGTGACCTTCCAAGTTTTATCTGTGAAAGTTGTCACACAACCTTCACTGCCTAACTGCCCTGTTGAAATCAGATTTTTCTTCAGATTTGGAACATGCCTTACCTCCTTTAGTAGCCATTGGTTTCCATTTTGTTTTTTTACAAGAACTTTACCCATTCCAACAATTTTACAGGGTTTATCATCACCCAAACGAACTTGTCCAAAATCTCCTTGAACATAGTCATGAAAATATTTCTTATCGAGTGTGGCATGGAATGAAGCCCCTGAATCTACAACCCAAGAATCAGTAACATTTTCGAAAGAAAGAATCAAAGCATCTTGTAACACATCACCTGTCACATTTGCTTCATGATCGTTTTCTTGCTGTGTGTCTCCTTCTTTTCCCTTCCGAGATCTACAGTCTTTCTTTAGGTGTCCTTTCTTTCCGCATTTCCAGCACACTATCCCCGATCTGGACTTGGATCTGCCTTTCCTTGATTTACTACGATATCCCGAGCTCTTTCCTCTTTCCATTCTTCTTCCCCTAGACTCTGCACTCAAAGCATTACTTGATGTCTCACCGGAGCTTTTCCGTCGCATTTCCTCGCTAAGGATAGCACCAACAACATCATCAAACTTTAAAGTACTAGATCCAGAGACAGAGTTACTAATGGCCATAACTAAACCATTCCAGCTTTCTGGTAATGAGCACAAGAATAACAGGGCTCTAACTTCATCATCAAAGTTTACCCCTACAGAACTTAACTGACTGGTAACTGTATTAAATTCATTTAAATGGTCTGCAACAGATCCACCTTCCGACATCTTCATATTAAATATTCGTTTCATAAGAAATACCTTGTTTGAGGCCGAGGGTTTTTCATATAGTTTCGCCAACGTCTGCATCAAACCCTCTGTTGTTGTTTCCTTCGAAATATTGAAGGCGATGATGCTACAAGGCACAAACGTATTGTTCCGAGTGCCTTTCTATCAAGAATGTTCCATTCTGCGTCTGTCATGGCCGCCGGATTATTTTTTTTTCCGCTCAATGGTAGGTACAGATCTTTCTGATACAGATAATCTTCCATCTGCATCTTCCACAGCGGAAAGTTTTGGCCGTTAAATTTCTCAACCCTAAACTTACCATCTTCCACAATTGCTCCCACTCGAACCAGGAACCCTTCTTTCCTGCGATTTTATCAGCCAAATATACCTTCAGCTCTGATACCATTTGTTAGAAAATTAAATATTACAGAGCAATGCAACTCATAAAATATGCGGAAAATAAAAGCACACAAAACACATAAAAATAGAGAGACATAGATATATGTGGTTCACCCAGTTTGGGCTACGTCCACCCCGAACATCCAGTCCTTCCTTTCTATTATCCAGCAAAAAATGAAGAGACAAAACCTACAGCAGATCCGCTGTAATATCCTATGTTCTCTCTCACAGTCTCCCTCTCTATTTCTCGCTCTGAGAATACACATACAATACACACTGCAATACAATGCCCTCATAAAAACGAGGGGTTTCCTTCTAGGGTAAAAAACCCTAATCTAAACATAACTTCTACCGTCAGATCATTTGCTTAATGAACGGCCCAGATTGACTAGAAATTACTATACTTTTACAAGGCAATTTTACATCTGTTTTTAGCTTCGGGGGCGCTGCCCCCGAAAACCCCCGCCAGGGGGGGGGCTCCGAAAAGCACTGTCGCCCCCCCTGGACCCCCCACAGTAGCGATTAATTACGAGCGGCATTGCTGCCCCTTTGAAGGTATAGGGGTCCAATGCTGTGATACAAAGTAAACAAGATAATCAGGCTCCACACCCAACACAATAAAGGAAGCCAAATTTGTCAGAGTAATAAATACTCACTTGAGAGCTAATAACAGGAGACTTAAAGCTCAAGTGGAGGACTTAGAGCAGCAGCTGAAATTGATTCAGGATGAGTTGAAGAACAAAGGTGTTAAAATGACAATCATTGAAGAGTCAAAAGCTAAATCAAGTGAAGATGAAGAAGGGATCTCATGAAGGCTGAAATGACTGTGTTTTCAGTTCATATGGATTTTTGATATGAGAGAATCAGTTTTATTTTGAGTTTTGGTACATTTGCAATTTTCATTTTGGAAAATTTTGGACAAAATTTCCCACTTAGCAGTTTCGTAGCGTAGAAAGTGTAAAAAGGGAGAAAAGCGCTATGAAACTGCTGTAGTAGCTTTTCTTTCCCTTTTTCATAAAATCTTGAGGGGTAAAAACATGAATCAAGATCTGAAAATGCTGAGGAGGATATTGAAAGATAATTAAGTTAGTTTTGGAGGAAAGAGGTCAAGATTTTGAAGAAAAAAGGGTAAAAGAGCAGTGCTACGAAAGGCGCTATGAAATTGTGTTGTTTTCGTAACGCAGTCTATTACATCTCATTTGAACAGTTTGAAGATGGTTTTGGACAGCTGGAGCTTAGGGGGGATTTTTTGCAGGTGTTACTTCAATTTCTAACAGAAAATGACCTCTAAATAATGATTTCATGATGGTCAGAATGTTTCAAGAGTACAAAGGACCCTATGCCTAGAAAACAGGGGACTATTTCCTACTTTGATGGAGGTCAGCATTATGGTCATAAAGATTTAAAGCCTGTCATCCAGATTCGACCATGTGTAAATACACTTGAAAATGATGTAATTTAGTTTAGATAAGGTTGTTATGGATAGAGAAAAGGAGTTTGAATCCTATTTGTAATAGGACTATTTAGTATATTAGTTGTCTTATTGTAATAAATACCATGTCATATTGTTATGCAAGGTGTCAAGAGTCAAGAATTCGATGTATCTAGCACAAGATAAGACTATCTCATGTTGTAAATGGTCTATAAAGGACCAAGAAGTCGAACGTATCAGGGTTGGACATTTTTGGCAAAAGACTGTGCTTATTGTAATTGACTGGTTTTCAGCTAATACAAAAATTTCTACTTAGCTAACTTGAGATTTAGAAGGAGTTCTAGTGTGTTATTGTTATAATTGCATCTTTTATTATCCTATTGCAGTGGTGTTTGTCTATGTTACTCAGAATTCATCTTTGATGCTCCGAATTCCTATATAGATAAATTGACTGTGTTTTTTACAATTTCACATGTGTATCTCTTGACTAAAACTCTGATATGCCTCAACTTCCATGTTAAGAATATTTATTGGTTTACTGAAACTAGTTTGACTCCATAAGCCCAATGTGTACTTTCTGATGTGATTTTCAACCTACATTTATCATCTATCTTATTATTACCCCACATAGAGTTAGCCATCTATATTTTTATCAAAAATCATTAACCCTTTGAGAGAGCCCTCTCAGGTTGAGGAGGCTAAGCCTAAATCAAAAGATTGGTTTGAAATAGTTACATGAGATTGATTTGATTAGCATCCTATCAGGTCCAATTTTGTGATAACATTTTGGTGCATTTTCCGGGAGCCTGAAGATATACATCTCCCGAAAATTATGAAGCTCGACTCTTGAAGGTAGCAAGAGCTCAAAATCTGTTCAAGGCTGCAACTACCTTGGCGACTCTATTGTTGAAGAATTCAAAATTCATAGATTCATGGTGATTCCACTGGACATATGAAGAGCTCAAATGTTTCTATTATTGTTTCAAGGTATGCATGTATAGGTTTTTCAGGAATTCATGGTTTCCCAAATCATTTTCCCAAGGATGCATATTTTTTAAGGAATGGTCCAAAATTCAATTGAGAAGATTTGAGTTTGACTTTGAAGCATATATCAGATTTATGTGACTTTACTAAGCTTCTTAGAGTCAAACATGAAGATGTTTGCATCATATTGTTCTATGATTAATTTCAAGGAAAATGTAAACAATGGATTGAAATCTTTCCTGTCAGATCTATTAAGTCATCTGCAGATTTTTGGCTTATGTTTTTAGAAGAATGGAAAGACAGAATAGAGTTGGTGGCAGACTCTCCTTCAATTCAAGGCTTTAAACAATGGCATGATGATCATATTAATGAGGAAGTAGATGAAAATTTTTCTTTGTCCTTGTCTTCTTATCAAAAATCATTTAAATACAAGTCAAAAGATAATATTCAATTTTTGGATGAAGTTGCTAAGAACATTGAGAAAGACATTGAAGTTTTACAAGGTCAAATTCAATCATATAGTCTTCATGATCATGACCATTCTTTTCAAAATCTTTCCATGCCAGAACACAAAGAGAGGGTGTTGTTTTCTTTCTCTTTTGATATTGAGGAAGAATACACTATTTTTGAAAACCAGTTTGATAGCACACAAATGAAATCTTGTGTGGCTATCAAATAGATAGTTTTCCAAAGCTGCAGAATGTCATGAGAAGCATCAAATAGATCATGTCTTCTATCATCCTATAGCTGACTTCATGGAAGAGTTCTATAGTCCAGATTTACAGTTATGTTTTCATTATGAGGATCAGATACATTTTATGTTGCCTTGGTCATTTTGGTATCATGTTTACTTTTGGTTCAAACGCAGTGAAGAGGTTCAAGCATTAGATTAGATCAACGAATGGCTTCACTGGAAGTTTCATGTTGCTTGAGTTAAAAATGGAGATTGCAGTCGATATGGTAGGTAGGAGTGTGTGAATAAGCTCAAAGTTGACTGAGAATTTTTTCAGTAAGTACAGATTTGGTTCTTCTGCAGTGGTCATCAAGCTTGAGCTCGAGGTGAAGGCTATAAGAGTTTGAAGAAGACTTGGTAAAATTTCAAAGTTTTTATTCCAAGAAGATGGATAGCAGCACTGGAACTACTGGTTCTTTAGTGTACCACAGGGGCACACTATCCCAAGTGGAGCCACTATTATGACCCAAAAAAAATTCAAAACATCATTGTGTCAAGTTTGTTGTTGGTCATGTTTCAAAATTGGGTTTAGAAGTCAATTTAGGATTTAATCAAGGGTAGGTTAGATTTTCATAAGTTCAAATCCCATCCTTAAGTTCAAATAAAGTCCTTTTTAAGATCCATTCATTGTCAAGTATCCATAATTTCCATTTGTGGGTCATTTCCTAAAGTTTCATGTCAAAACTGTGCAATTAGCCAAGAAACCTCATTTTCGTAGTGCCACTAGTTCAAAAAAGTTGATTTGCGCTACGAAAGCGCTAATAGTTTCGTAGCGCAAATAGGGAAAAATACACTATCGACGCTATCAAAGCGCAATTTTTAAGTTGTCTCGTCATTTGAGCTTAAATATGTCAGAATCCGTTGGGAAATGGTAGGTTAGTGGTATGATGAGTCAATTAATGATGAGATTCATTGTACTTACCCACGTTGTAGTTATCATGGTCATGATAGGGTATGAATGAGGCATTATTCAGTTATGAGATGACATTTTAAATTCAAAATCTTGCCTAATTGGTCATTCTTGTTTCCTTTGCCTCCATTCGAGTGTCTAAGCTCTGAAGTGTTAAGCCAAACCTGTGGCTGTTCCATACAAAGGTTTTCTACATCTTGATTAAGCGAGGCTACTATAAACTAATCAAGCGAGGCTGTTGTTTCACATATTCAAATGAGGCTGATTCAATTTATCAAGCGAGGATGACAGGTTTTCTGTGAAGCGTGACAGAGGAAAAGAAAGTCCACAGAGGGGGACACTGCTTGAGACATGAGCCTGAATATATGAAGGCCATAATTGAAGACCCAGTAGTGATGGAGGCATTCAGAAGAGTAGGTTGTCTTCGGTTTTGTGAAAAGTTTCAGGGTTTCCACACACATGTTTCCAAATAATTTACCTTAAACTTCAATGGAACAACTACCTAGGTTGGGATGCTAAGTGTGTCAATTTCACCAGAGATTATTGCTGCTATGACAGAGATACCAAGAGGTCAAGAAACTTGGTTTAAAGGTTTCAAATTTGATATGGAGAAACGTAAAGAGTTTATGAAACCTGAGTATGCAGATATGGACCTCAATAATGCTATCCCTAGAAGCTGCATCAAAGACACTTATGCAAAGTTGTTTCCCAACATTCAGAGATATTTTACATGTGAAAGTAGATATCATAAGGTGTACACATATCATTTCAAGCTGCTTCTGCATTTCACTGTTAATATTTCACTCGATTTGCCTTTTTATCTGCATAGGAGTCTTGTAAAAATGGCTAATAAAGTACAATCCAAATTTGAAGGTTGTGAAACATCTTTGTTTCATCACGGTTTAATGAATTTATTGATTTTGAATGAGCTTCAAAAGATAGGCAGGGATTGGTCATCCTTTTTTTTTATAAATGGTTTTGAGTTGGAAAGCCTAACTCCTGCTAGAAACCCTAAAACTAAAGGAACTCCATCACCACCAGTAGTAGAGTCTAGTCAACCTATGGTTGCAAAACCAAAGGAATTTGAAAAACTGAAGCCAAGGAAACAAGTTGAGAAAAGGACAGAGCATACACAAGTGCTTGATACACCAACTCCATCACGTGAAAAACAGAGGTCAAAGATTGTCAAAGAGGCAAAACATAAACAATTTGTCAGCAAGCAGGAAATCAAAAGAATAACAAGAAGCCAAGCAGTGGCATTAAAAGGAAAGACAGTTGCTAGAGCTACAGAGGACAACCCAGCAATAAAGGGAAATTTAGATGACATCCTACATGCTATTAAAATAGAGGAGACACCCATTGTTTAAGCTGAGTTCATTGGAGAAGATGACCATAAACAGAAAAAGGACAAGTCTGCAAAGAAGCTTGAGTTTGAGGGTGAAAATGCAGCCTTCATCTTTCAAGCAAGAAAACCTATAACTAGGCATGCTAAGAAACTTAAGGAAGGCATCAAGGAAGTTCAAGAAACTATTGAGACAGCTAAAGCCCCTGAAGAAGTGGTTGATCTCTCATCACCTACAGTAAACCATACAACCAACATAACAAAGAAGGGAAAAGAGGAAATGACAGAGATAAAACATCTTGAGGAGAAATTGAGGTTGGAAAACCAAGAAATTTCAGTGATGAGAAAGAGGGATAGAAATCACAGTGTTGAGAAAGTAGAGTTTAAAATAATGAAGGCACTGTGGGAAGGTAAAACTGGTTCTATTTCTGAAACTCCAAGCAGTGCAGAGAAGTTTTTTACATGGACAGTCCCAGCAATAAAGGAAGCCAAATTTGTTAGAGTAATAAATAATCACTTGAGAGCTAATAACAGAAGACTTAAATATCAAGTGGAGGACTTAGAGCAGTAGCTGAAATTGATTCAAGATGAGTTAAAGAACAAAGGTGTTAAAATGACAATCATTGAAGAGTCAAAAGCTAAACAAAGTGAAGATGAAGAAGGGACCTCATGAAGGCTAAAATGATTGTGTTTTCAATTCATATGGCTTTTTGATATGATAGAATCAGTTTTATTTTGAGTTTTGGTACATTTGCAATTTTCATTTTGGAAAATTTTGGACAAAATTGCCCACCCAGCAGTTCCGTAGCGCGGACAGTGTAAAAAGGGAGAAAAGCGCTACGAAATTGTTGTAGCAGCTTTTCTTGCCCTTTTTCATAAAATTTTGAGGGGTAAAAACATGAATCAAGATCTAAAAATGTTGAGGAGGATGTATTTAAAGATAATTAAGTTAAGTTTGGAGGAAATAGGTCAATATTTTGAAGAAAAAAGGGTAAAAGAGCAGTGCCACGAAAGGCGCTACAAAATTGTGTTGTTTTCGTAGCACAGTTTATTACACCTCATTTGAACAATTTGAAGATGGTTTTGGACAGCTAGAGCTTAGGTAGGATTTTTGGCAGGTGTTACTTCAATTTCTAATAGCAAAGGACCTTGAAATAATGAGTTCATAATGGTCAGAATGTTTCAAGAGTGCAAAGGACCCTATGCCTAGAAAACAGGGGATTGTTTCCTACTTTGATGGAGGTCAGCATTATGGTCATAACTATTTGAAGGCTATCATCCAGATTTGACCATGTGTAAATACACTTGGAAAATGATTTAATTTAGTTTAGATAAGGTTGTTATGGATAGAGATAAGGATTTTGAATCCTATTTGTAATAGGACTATTTAGTAGATTAGCTGCCTTTTTGTAATAAATATCATGTCATATGGTTATGCAAGGTGTCAAGAGTTAGGAATTCGATGTATCTAGCACAAGATAAGATTATATCATGTTGTAAATGGTCTATAAAGGACTAAGAAGTCGAATGTATCAGGGTTGGACATTTTTAGCAAAAGACTGTTCTTATTGTAATTGACTGGTTTTCAGCGAATACAGAAATTTCTACTTAGCCAACTTGAGATTCAAAAGGAGTTCTAGTGTGTTCCTATTCTAATTGCATCTTTTATTATCCTATTGTAGTGGTGTTTGTCTATGTTACTCAGAATTCATCTTTGATGCTCTGACTTCCTATATAGATGAACTGACTGTGTTTTTTACAGTTTCACATGTGTATCTCTTGACTAAAACTTTTATATGCCTCAACTTCCATGTTAAGTAGATTTATTAGTTTACTGAAACTATTATGAGTCCATAAGCCCAATGTGTACTTGTCAATGTGATTTTCAACCTACATTTAACATCTATCTGATTATTACCCCACATAGAGTTATCCATCTATATTTTTATCAAAAATCATTAACCCTTTGACAGAGCCCTCTCAGGTTGATGAGGCTAAGCCTCAATCAAAAGATTGGTTTGAAATAGTTACATGAGATTGATTTAATTAGCAGCCTATCAGGTCCAATTTTGTGATAACAGATGGAATTGGAAGTAAGAAAAATCAGGCAAAATTTGAAGGCAGCTCAAGATCGACAGAAAATATATGCAGATAAGAAAAGAACTTATCGCGAATTTGGAGTAGGCGACCATGTGTACATATGAATAAAACCAAAAATTAGCACGCTACGATGGTCCTCTTGTGCCAAGCTAGACCCTAGGTTCTGTGAGCCCTTCCAAATATTGGAAAGGGTGGGACCGATGGCATACCGATTGGCCTTACCTAGCCATATTCAGGTGCACAATTTTTTCCATGTATCTCTATTAAAGCGATATGTACATGAATCAAAGCATGTAATCCACTAGCAAAGTATTCAGGTAGGTTAAGATTAAAATCCTTCCTAGAATTACTAAACTGTGTGAGAAATTAACTCAAACTTTTTGCTGACTGCAGGTTGAGACAGACGACGAGTTTCTAGTCAAACCTTAGCGTATACTTGATCGGAGAGAAATCATGCTCCAGAGGTGAGCCATCACCCAGGTTAAAGTGAAATGGAAGCACTTCAGCTTGGATGAGGCTACCTGGGAAGATGAAGGGTTTGTTTGGGAGGCATACCCAGAGCTGTTTGTTGAGTTGGAGCGAAACATTGAGGACAGTGTTTACTTCTAGGGGGGAAGTTTTGACAGCTGACTTAAATGCCAAATTATTTGTTATGTAATTTGTTTTTAAAGAAACTGAGACATTTATTTCTTTATTAGAAATTAGTTAACAAACAGAAATTAATTGTATTTTGGATTTAAGGTAAATGAAAATTTATTTATGGAAGTGGTTCCATAAAGTGAAAAAGACTGATGGTAAAAGTATTCCAACTGAGAATTGGTTGAACAGAAACAATTCAGTTAGTTACCCTTCCTCTGTGGATAAACAAACATCCATGTGAGGAAGAGGGGTTCTGATCTATTGGAGGCTAATAGAAGGAAAAGAAGAGAGAGCGTGAATTTCTCGAGCTGGTGGAGACCAGTGGAAATACTCTCAGCAATCCTGAATTCTTCTGGAAAGTAGATTGGACTTGAGTCCTGAGATCTCTTCCAAGTTTTGTATCAACCTACTTGACTCAGGTGTGGAGCACGGTGGGGTGAGGACGTAATTTCCTCATCCACGGTAGGTAGGACAACATCAGTCGATTTCAAATAAGTAAATATAGTGGGTTTTGCTAAGTTTTACAGAAGGGCATGTTGGTACCATTATCCTAGGGTATTTTAAGAAATTATTAATTTGAATACCTTGGCTAAGATTAATGTTTCTCTGAAAATATCTGTTTACTGTAAAGTTTCAAAGCTGTTCAATAAATGTTATTATTCCTGAAAGAAAAACTATTGTGTGACCTTCGGATACTAGTTATCCTGAAATATAAGCATGTCTGTGTAGTTAAGCTACCTTAATTTAATGATTGATATGTAGATATGAATATGCATGGAAAGACAACTACTTTTCTTTATGCAGTATAATTTTCTTTATACAGTATATTTTTGTTACACAGAATATTTTCTTTGCACATTATAATATCTTTATACAACATGTAAACTTTATACAGTAGAACAGATAGCTGAAAACGAAATGATGAAGAACAACATTCGGAGAGTAAAATCTTTGAGTGATAGACAAGCCATAAAATAATACATAAACAACATGAAACGAGAACCTGTAAAGGGTAGTATGGGAAATATTTAACCCAGTACTAGAGTGGGAAAAACTTTGAAATCCAAGTCGATTGTTCCCTAACAAAATAGGCTATACATGGACAAGATTGGTCGATCCAGTCAACCATTATCTTGTTATAATTTAAAATAAAGATTAAGAAGAACTGTAATCATATTGTGGAAACAAATAACACAATCGAAGAGCCTAGAATCAAGATGCTTCCATAAATATAATGCATAACAACTGGAATTAACATTTTAGAAGAATTACTGGAGAATAGAGATTACAACATTTCTTAGATATTTAAACACGAAAACAGAGGCGCAAATGTTCGATGCGACCTCCCAGATGATAGCTTAAAAATTTAACAGGAAACCAAAAAAAATAGCTAGGTTGTCAAGAGTACAGTTATCGGGAATTCTTCTTCCAATTAATCTAGTTAAAAATCAAGACGTAAACTTAAAATAAAGTTCTTTCCACAAGAGAAGTAGCCTCGGTTCGGGCCAATGAACCCTTAATCAAATATTACATGAGAAGCCTCCTAAAACCATAGAAGGATTAAATATATTTGCACTTAAAATTTAAATACTAACAAAACACATGTCGTCGCTCTAACTTTAGAGAAGTTTTGGTGGCTACCAAGTACCTGTGACATGAGACACAAATGCGGGTGGGACCCCTGCCTTTGATACAGGGTGGAGACAGAGATTTGAACCAACACTAAAACCATTCGAAGCTTGTACCTGCACAGACACAGTTCCAAAGGAGAGTTAGATCTCATAGTTGAAGGGTTGCAGAATGACAAAAGCAGTGAGCAACTATGGAACTGAGAGCGAAGGGCTTGACGTACTCGGGTAAAGAAAACTCCAAAGGAAATGAGGGTTCTTTACAGACTGGACAGGAGAAAGGAACAATATTTAAACCCCGAGATTAGGAGGAAGTATAATCTAAAAACATGAAAAAGGAAATAAAGTTAAAAACTTACCAGCTGCAACAGGAATAAAAACCGGTAAAACGATGGAGGAGGCATAGCACAGAGAAAACCTCAAAGTCACCTATTGAAAGATGCGTAAGAAAGAGATAAGACAACTTCTGCAAATGAACTAGAAATAAACACGCTACCACCTGAAGGGAAGCCTGTGCATTCAAACGAGGTTTTAAATATGGAAAAACCAAACCAACAAGCGATGGTATGACTGAAAGTCACCACAGTTGGTTTTGTAAACAAAAAACCTAGAAAGCTTGTAAGTCTCACCTTAACAAACGTCATAGAAAGACTGAAATCATGACCAGAGGTTGGAAGTTGCGACCGGTTTGCAGAGCAGCAACGCTGCAGCAAACCTCCACGCGAATGAGCCAAACAGTTAGGGTTTGGCAAGGTTGATCACCCTAATCCGTCAAGTACCTCTGACAACTGTAGATCTCTCCAGTTAATCCGACGGTGAGAAAGTAAAACAGGTGTCACAACCATAAAATTCATTTCATTGAGGTGGTACAAAAAATCTACATAACTCACATTATTTTAAACCAAATTTCTAATCACTGTATGTGATAAATGACATAACCTAGATACACATTAAATCATCGAATTCTTCAGGAGGGAAAAATCATATGATCCTATGCGCAATGATGAGGTAAACCAAGAGCAATCAATATAAGTACTATATTTACATGTTACCCATAGTTGTGTTAACATAAAGTCGAGAACCTTAAAATAGTAACAAATATGTTATGTCACACAAAGCTAAAGAATATAGTATAGTTTGAGGAGCGAGTAAATTTAATATTTACCATGGAAAACATAGTTAAATAAATTTTTTTTATGAGGTGATTGGTTAGATGTTACATGTTCCTAAACCCGATGTTGCAAATGCTGCAAATCTTGATGCATGGCAAAAGAAAGTCGCAAATGCAAGGAGGATCTTGTTGGAGGGAGTACGAGACCAATTTTCTCAAGCCTCAATGGGCAAGCCACACCATATGCAATGTGGAAGGCTTTGACAGATCTATTCCAAAGTAGCAGCGACCATAGGAAATTGGCACTCAAAGATAAATTCAGGAAGATCAAGATGGAAAAGGGTGACACCATTCCAAAATATCTAACAAAGTTTGCCCAATGTCGGGATGAACTGGGGAGCGTTGGAATAATAGTTGTTGATGATGATTTGGTGAGCTTGGCTCTCCTAGGACTTCCCAATAGTTGGCACAATTATCAAGACTCTATCAATGGAAGGGAAAAATTGCCAGATTCGGAATGACTATGGTCATATTTTGTGCAGGAGGATTTCAGACGAAACACCAAAGATGGATCTTCATGTAAGAATGAGGATGAAGAGGATTTTTATTTGGCTTCCAAGGTGAGGAAGGGGAAGGGGAAGAAATTCCATTCTAAATCTGAGTCCAAGAATGCAAGAAGCAGGACATGTCCAAGGTGAAGTGTTTTCACTGTCACAAGCATGAGAATTTTGCTACTAATTGTCCACAAAAGAAGAAGAACAAGAAGGTCGTTGGATCTATAGCTGGTGAGGCCCTTGCCTCATAATTTGAAATTGACTTCTCATTGATCGCATGCATGCTATCAAGTGCATTGGGATCTGTGTGGTATTTGGATAGTGTCACTTCCTTTCACATGACAGGAGATAAGGAAATTTCCAGTGACTTGGAGGAGAAAGATCTTCAGATGCATATTGAAATGGGCGACGACAAGCAGTACAGTGCTACTGGGATTGGTACCATTACCTTTCAGAGGGAGTCAATTAAACCATTTAAATTAAAATATGTACTACATGTACCAGGTGTGAAGAAAAATTTGGTCTTAGTCGCAATGTTGGAGGATAGAGGCTATGACATTGTTTTTAGTGATGGAAAATCTTTCCTGCAACATAAAACAATGGGTTAAGCCAAGAGGATAGGGATTCAAGTTAAGAATCTCTACAAGCTGGAGGTAGATGGATGCACATCAATTATGGGCAAGGCAGATCAAGTGGTGAGCCGGGATGAGGGCGAATTATGGCACAGGCGATTGGGCCATCTTCACCATGGAGACTTGAAAGTCATGCAGCATATTTCTACTAGGCTTCCCAGGGGTAGACTTGTGCAGTAAGACACATGCAAGGGATGTACTATGGGAAAATATGTAAAGACAACCTTTCATGAGAAGTAAAACCGAGCTTTAGAAAACCTTGGGAGAGTTCACACAAACGTGTGTGGTCCTTTCTCGGTTGCTTCATCAGAAAAACATAAGTACTATGTAATCTTTGTTGATGACTTTTCTCGTAAGTGTTGGATCATCTTCATGCGGAATAAAGATCAAACATTCTCTCAGTTCTGTGAGTTTAAAGCACTGGTGTAGAAAGAGTCGGGGAAGCGAGTAAAGGCTCTTAGGAGCGATAATGGTGGAGAATACATCTCTGATGAATTCAAGAACTTCTGCAACAAAGAAGGAATTTGAAGAGAACTCATAGCACCTCATAACCCATAGCAGAATGGGATCGCAAAGAGGAAGAACAAAACTATTGTGGGTGCAGCACGAGCGATGTTGCATGATCAAGGCCTACCAATGCATTTGTGGGTGGAAGCATGCAATACATCGATACATGTGCAAAACCATTGTCCTCATAGAGTACTTGGCATGAGTACACCTGAACAGGCTTTCACTAGTAAGAAACTTGATGTTTCACACTTTAAGATTTTTGGTTCATTTGTTTATGTGCATGTGACCAAGGACGCTAGGAAGAAGCTGGAACCAACAACCAAGGTTGGGATTTTTTTGGGGTACACTGAAACACCCCATAATTATCGTGTGTATTTTCCAAACAATAGAATGATTGTTGTGCGACGGGATATCAAATTTGATGAGGAGAAAGCCATACAGTTGTCCCTTGAGAGGGAGATGGACTTGCATGCAGAGGAGAAACTGTTGGTTCCCAAGGATAAGTCTCAAGGTGTGGATCAACCACATGATGAGGTTCATGGAGTGGAGTAAATCACTCATGCAGAACCATTCATCAGAAATGGCAGAAGGCGCACCACGGAAGCTGATGGGCTGAGACTTGATGCTGCACAGAATGTAGGAGCCCCTACTTCACAGCGCAGACAAAGACAATCTCCTGACTGATTTATTGGATACATGGCTCTTATGAGAAAATGTATTGTGACTGAACCATATTCCCTTTAGGAAGAAGTGCAACAGCCTACTTGGGTTGATGCAATGGTGGAGGAGTATGACTCCATTTTCAAGAACATTGCATGGGAGATAGTCCCAAGACCAGTCGATAAACCAATGGTTGGATCAAGATGGATCTACAAGGTAAACCAAGCTGCTGATGGGAGTGTGGAGAAATACAAGGCCAGATTTGTGGCCTGGGGATTCTCACAAATCGAGGGAATAGATTATGATGAGACTTTTTCACCTGTCGCAAGGTACTCTTCCATAAGATCCATCCTTGCACTCACAGCGCAGATGGGATGGCACATTCATCAGATGGATTTGAAAACTATGTTTCTCAATGGGATCATTGAGGAAGAGGTGTACATAGAGCAAACTGAATGTTTCAATATCTTCAACAATGAGTCGCATGTGTGCGGACTCAAAAAAGCATTGTTTGGGCTGAAACAAGCACCTCGTGCTTGGTACACTCAGATAGACAACTATTTCACCAGACTGGGCTTCACCAAAATTGAAGTAGATGCAAACCTGTACCAGATTTTGGTTGAGGGTAAGCTATTGATAATTGTTCTTTATGTTGATGATATAATTTTGACTGGTGATGAGTAGCTAATACACTCATGCAAGGAGGATCTTGCAAAGGAGTTCAAAATGAAGAACATGGGCCTCTTTCATTATATCCTTGGATTGGAAATATGGCAGCATGATGGTAAAAATTTTGTGTCTCAAGGAAAGTATGCAAAGGATATACTGGTAAGTTTAACATGGAGAGCTGAAAACCCATGGATACTCCTCTTCCAAGAAATTGGAGGAAAGAGGATGCTACTTCTAGAGAGGTAGTGGATGCGACTGTCTACCAACAGTTAGTGGGTTCGCTAATGTATTTGGTGAACACGAGACCAGACATTTGCTACGCAGTTAACCAGCTAAGTCAAGCTATGGTTAAGCCTACAAAGCTCTTTTGGAAAGTGGGGAAGCATGTCCTGAGATACCTAAGAGGCACATCAGAGTATGGTCTATGGTACAAACAGACGCATAGAGTGAAGATGCATGGCTTCACAGATGCATATTGGGCTGGAAGTCCATCGGACAGAAAGAGCACATCAGGGGGGATATTTAGCATTTGATCGATAGCAGTTTCCTGGTGTAGTAGGAAACAACGATCCATGGCACTCATTTCAACGGAAACGGAATACATGGCAGCAAGTCAAGCTGCATGTGAAGCTATCTGGATGAGAAAGATCTTGGTTGCTTTGTTTGGTTCTTAGATGGATCAGACAATGATTCATTGTGATAATTAGAGTTTCATTAAACTCTCGATTAATCTTGTGTTTCATGATAGGTCCAATCATATAGATATACGGTACCATCAACTCAGATATTGTGTGCAGAGGAGGATCATGTTGCTTTAGTACATTCCCACAGAAGATCAAGATGCAGATATTATGACGAAGGGGCTCACTAGGAGCAAATTCGAATACCATAGAGACATGATCAGGGTGAAGGATAATCGCTTTCTTGTTGAGAGGGAGTGTTAAGATTCAACAAGAAGATTCAACACCCACGCCTAGTGCATTAAGCACCCAGACTAGGGTGGGGTCGACAGTGTTATTTTTGGGTGCATGTCTATTTTTATTATCCCTTAATTAATATGGAAATTAAAATGTAATTTATTCTCAATGTGGACTTGAATGAGTTAACTGAAAGCGATAAATTCATTTAGCTAGTGGATTTCGAGTTAGAGCTAGTTGGTGAGGCATGCAGAGTAATTCTAGTTGTAACATAGTTCGAAGTGCAGTGGTGCATGAGTTGGTGCAAGTTGTAAATAGTTTAGCTCAGTTAAGTGAGTTAAACTCAGTTGTGCTAGTTGTAACTAAAGATACACTAGTGAGAGATTCAATGAATTAAATATTAATTAATTCACAATCAGTGATCTCACATGCAAATGAGGATTTATTATTATTAGTTGCATGCATGTCAGATCGATTGGAGACCCAGTTGAGTTCTAGGTGAAAGGGAGGTTGAATATTAGTGGTAGGATTATCTGCTTACACACATGCAGGCAAACACCCATTGGAGTGCCCATGATACTTGCGCAGTCAAGGTAGGAAAGAATTCCTATCTTTTAGGGATCTTTACCATCAGGGATTGCGCAAGCGAGGCAAGCTCTCTGGAGGTTGAGAATTGGATATGTGTTGGTCATTTTTGCATATGATAGTGTGAGACAATTAGCTGAGTACTGGAGGGCTCTTGTGAGAAGAGTTTTGTATGTAATTGTTTCATGATCCATGCTTAATATACAATATAATATAGTGGGGTTTTTGGCTGTAATCTTTCCCCAGACAATTATTTGTGTTGTGTGTGATTGATCTTTCTTCATGTTCATGTGATTAGCGATTGTGTTTTTAATTCCGCAAAAGATTTGCAGAAGCGATTCAATATTTAAATTTAGTACATTGTTAGATAGGGTGAATCCAAGATATAAATGCTTGTTGTATAATTTCTACAATTCAGGATTGGGAGAAGAGGGAGAAAGAGGCGAAATTTTGTTGAAATTGTCAGTGAAAGATTGCATTATCCCTCACATCAGAGAGTGTAAATCAGCAAACGACATCTGGAAAACCCTCAAGGATTTGTACGAGATTAAAAACACAAATCACCTTTTGTTCTTGAAAAGAAATATCCTCTCCATTAAAATAGAGGAGAATGAATCAGTAGCTGCATTCATCTCTCAAATCAAGGACCTCAATGATAAGTTGGGCGACATAGGGTAGATAGTGTCAAACACTAATCTTGTCACAATTACCATGAATGATGAATATCAGATTTTCATCACATGCTTGAATATGAGAGAGAAAGCCCCCAAATTTGAAGAATTGACAGGGATCCTAATGCAAGAGGAAGAAAGGTGGATGACTCTGAAACCTCAGAGGTCAGATCTTGCATTAATGGCGAAGAATAATCCCTTCGAAGGAAAGGCAAGTGCAGGACAGAAAGGAAAAGGTACACCACAAAGAAAGCCAACTCAAAGTATGCCTCCTCAAAGTATGTCATCTCAAGGTATGTCTTGAAATAGAAACAATTCAGGAACCAAATGTTTCTATTATGGTAGAATTGGTCATATTGCTAGGAATTGCCAAAATAAGAAGTTTGATAAATCTTGACATAGACACAAGAAGCATGCAGGACACTTTTCTGATGAAGATCATAATCAGGACCTTAGACTGTTTATGTTTGATTATGTTCTCTCTGATGAGAATGATGAAGCGGATACTTGGTTTATGGATTCAGGGGATTCCACTCACATGACATGTACATAAATTGGTTTGAAAATTTTAAAGAAACCAACAGTGGTGCTAAAATAGACCTTGGTGATGACAGAGGGTATGCAATCAGAGGGTATGGTAATGTTCTTGTTGTATTTCTTAATGGAAATATTAGACATATTCAAAATGTAATGTATGTACCCAGAATAAAAAAGAATTTGATCTTTGTTTCTACAATAATAGATCAAAATATTAAGGTAGAATTTTTTAAGTCTTATTGTGTTATTAAATATATGTTGGATCGTATGAAGCCAATTGCATCAAGATTCAAGTGGGAGGTTTGTACAAGCTGAATGTAAGATGTGTGCCACACCAACATTGGCTTCATCAGGAATGACTACAGAAGATTTATGGCATCAAAGATTCAGGCATATTAATTTCAATGACCTGCTTCTACTTCATAAACGAGGTATGGTTAATGGTCTTCCTATTTTAAAGCATGTTCATGTTGATTACGAAGCATGTGCTCATGGGAATATGCAGAGAGATTATTTTCCTGCAAATGTAGATAGAGAGAAGAGAGGTATACTAGAGCTAGTGCACACTGATTTATGTGGACCATTGCAGACGAGGTCATTAGGAGGTGACTATTATTTCTTATTTTTTGTTGATGACTGTACAAGATTCACTTGGGTATATTTTCTTAGAAAAAAGAGTCATACTTTTGAATACTTTAAAGAGTTCAGAAGCATGATTAAGAAGCAGATAGTGAAATTCATCAATATTCTCTGCTCGGACCAAGGGGGAGAATACAAGAGCGACTAGTTTCATCAAATACTATAAATACCATGGGATACTATAGCAGTTTACAGTACCTCACACTCCTCAATAGAACGAGGTTGTAGAGAGGAAAAACATAACCCTTGTGGAGTGTTCTCGCAGCATGATAAAAGGTAAGAATCTTTCTAATGGATTTTGGGCTGAAGCAATAAATACTACAGTGGATTTGAAGAATAGGAGTCCAACAAAGAGTCTTGATTTTAACACTCCTTTCGAAGCTTTTTTAGTATTTAAGCCTGCAGTAAGTCATTTAAGAGTTTTTGTCTCCAATGATTTGGCTCATGTTCCAAAGGAGGATGGAAAGAAATTAGATTCTAAGGCCATTAAATGCATTTTTTTTGGGTATTGTACAGATTTTAAAGCATGTAAGTTGTTTAATCACTCTACTCACAATTTTTTTGCAAGTAGAGATGTAGAATTCCATGAGCAGGTTCGTGATGGAAATTGTGATAAAAGAAATGAAGAATTGGACATTCCTTTGCTGATAGAAGAAGGGAGTAATGAAACAGGGGACAACCATGACCAGCAGCAACAACAAAAGGAAGAAGCAGATGGTGCAGATGCAGTCATCAAGAAAATTCTATCAAGGTATGATCAGAACAGTTTTGAAGCCACTCCACCACTCAGGAGATCAGGTAGGTAAACTCAATTTCCAACAAGATATATGGAGAATTATTTTATAACTAGTATGTTAAATGTTGTTGACCTATAGTTATAAAGAAGTTAGTCAATATAGTGAATGGAGGGCAACCATGAAAGAGGAATATGAATCAATACTTTAAAAAAACTTGGGATTTAGTTGAATTTTTTGAAGGAAAACAACCCATAGCTTAACAATGGTTATACAAGCCTAAAGAAAATGGGAGTATAGATGAATATAAAGTTATGCTGGTTGCAAAGGGGTATTCGCAAAAAGAACGTATAGACTATGAGGAAACCTTCGCCCCTGTAATTAAACTAAACACAATCAAAATGTTAATTTCTTTAGATACCAAACGCCATTGGATGATACACCAATTAGATGTGAAAACTGCATTTTTAAATGGGGAATTGAAAGAAGAAGTATATTTAGAGCAACCTAAGGGGTTTGTTAAATAAGGGGAGGAAAATTTAGAATGTAGATTGAAGAAAACATTGTATGGACTAAAACATGCACCTAGGTCGTGGTATGAAGAAATTGATTCATTCTTCCTACAACATAGTTATAAAAGAAGCAAGAATGACCCTAATTTGTATATCGTGTTTGATAAAGAGGGGTGAATTGTTTTGATTTCTTATATGTAGATGATCTTATCATTACAAGAAATGATGATGAACTCATTAAAGAAATCAAAGAACAAATGTCACAGATTTTTGAGATGAAAGACCTTGGAGAACTACATTATTGTTTGGGTCTTGAAGTTTGGAGGGATTCTCGCCAGAATTTTCTGTCACAAGGGAAGTATGTCAGGATTTTATTGAAAAAGTTTAGGATGGATCAGTGCAAAGCTGAAACAATGCCTTTACAGCAGAATATCAAACTTCAGAATGATGATGGTTCCAAGGAGGTTGATGCAACACAGTAGAGACAACTGGTTGGGAGTCTAATTTACTTGACAACAACTAGGCCAAATTTGGCTTATGCAGTTAATGTATTAAGCCAATTCATGCCAAAGCCTGGTCTTGAGATTTATTGGGTTGCGGCGAAGGGAATCTTAAGGTATCTTCAAGGAATATTAGAATTTGGTGTTAAATATACTGATTCTTTTGATGTTAGATTGAGAGGTTTTTCAGACTCAGATTGGGCCAGAAAACTGGATGACACATGATCCATAACAAGTTATGTATTCATCATTGGGTTTGGGGTCATTGCATGGAGCAGCAATAAGTAGAGCAATGTATCCTTGTCTTCAGCAAAAGTTGAGTATCAATCAATTTGTGTAGCAACGTGTGAAGCAATTTGGTTGAGGAGACTTCTCCAGGATGTCAGAGAAGAACAAAAAGATGCAACAATTATCAGATGTGACAACCAGAGTTCCATCAAACTTGCAAATAATCCATTGTTTCATAAAAACACAAAGAATATTGAAACACAATTTCATTTTGTTAGGGAGAAGGTTTAGTCAAAGGATATCCATATTGAATATTTTAATACTTGTGACAATGCTACTAAAATTTTTACTAATCCTCTTGGAAGAAAAAAAATTGAGCCATTTCGGGAGATGTTGGGAGTACTAGTGAACCCTTTCTCCATTAAGGGGGAGTGTTGAAGATAACGGCACTATAAGGAAAAGACCCTCTAGTTGAATTTTTTGAGGAACCCCTTATAAAAATACCCCAGACATCTGTTTCTAGTGGAGGTTACTAGAGGAGGTTGGCGAGCGAAGGTGTTTGCGGATGTATTTCGTACGATGCGCTTATCACTGTAAAACACACCAGTGCGTTCAACACGAGAAAGCACCAGTGCGCACAAAACATTGGCACACCGGACACCATGCGTTCCGTACACACCCGCCTGATGCATTTCCTTTTTGTAGCGCACCGGGACTTTACAACACATCCGCACCGATGCCTCATAAAAAGCGTGGGAAAAAAAAAAACCGATTGGTGCAGAATGAAGACAGTGCACCGGTGCTCCCATAAAACCCATGCACCGGAACGAGGTTAAATAAAAATAAATAAATGAATAAAAATTACGGCCAAAACACCGCACAAAACATCTACACATTGAACACCGTGCACTTCGTCCACACCCGTACAGTGCGTTTTATTACTGTAGCGCCCCAGTGCTTGACACAGAATACGCACCGGTGCCTCATAAAAAGCACGCGAAAACAGAAACCGCTCGGAACGGAATGATGAAAACACACCGGGGCGCCCATAAACCCAGCGCACTAGAATGGGATTAAGTTAAAAAAAAAAAAAAATTACAGCCAAAAAACCGAAAAAAACATTAGCACACCGGACACCATGCGTTCCATACACACCCACCCAGTGCCTTTTATTACTCTAGCGTCGTAGTGCGTTACAGAGAATTTGCACCGGTGCCTCATAAGAAGTGTGCGAAAATAAAAACCGCCTAGTGTGGAATGACGAAAATGTACTGGTGCATCCATAGAATCCCGCACACCGAAGGGGGTTAAACAAAAAAAAAATTAGGGCCAAAAAACCTTACAAAACATTGGCACACCGGACAATGTGCGCTCCACACACACCCTTCCGGTGCGTTGTATTATTGTTGCGCACTGGCGCTTTATAGACCGTCCGCACTGGTGCCTCATAAAAAGCACGTGAAAACAGAAATCACCGGGTGCAGATTGAAGCAAACGCACCAGTGTGCCTATAAAATCCCGTGCACTGGAACAGGGTTAAAAAAAAAAAAAAAAAAAAATTACAGCCGAAAAAACCGCATTTTTCACTTTTGTTAGTGGTACAGAGCTCTCAAGCACTGGTGCAATTTATCCTTGTCTAATCCGCCCTGAGATCAGTGCTCCCATTGCACTCATTGCACGCACTGTTGCTGTGCATTGCCAACCAATCTCTAGCTTGAATTTTGCAAAACAGTGGAGAAATTTTATTTTGCAAATTCTACAGCCAATATGCCTCCTCGACGAGAAAATGTACAGGTATTTTTCTTGTTTTTCCATAATTAAACCTTCTAGCAGATTAGAATTTCAAATAACCTTAAAATGAACCATTTAAAAGGGAAAAAAAAATTTTGTCGCGCAGTGCGCTCGAGCCATTCGGCTCGCACCGGTTGCCGATGCTGTCTGTAAGTTTACAAGCCATACCACCACCAGTGCTAACAGTATCTGCACCTGTTCCGGGACGATACCGATAAGCACACTGTGTTATTTTTAAAAAAATTTAAAAATTGCAGTGCGGTCGTTTACCCGGCCGCACCATTGACAATGTGGGGTTAGCGGCAACATGGTGCATTGACTAAATGTTCCGCACCAGTGCTGGTAATTTTATCAACACACCGTGTTGCCACTATTCCACATTGTCAATGGTGCAGCCTGGTAAACCGGTGCTTACGGTATCCGAACCAGTTCCAGGGCAGTACCGAAGGGGCACCATGTTATTTTAATTTTTTTTTAAAGGTGCGGTGTGGTCTGTTATCCGGCCGCACCGTTGACCTAGTTCAATAGCTGCAAGGCGGTGCGTTGAATAAAACAACAGCCCCGGGGCAGCTATTTTTGTCAGTGCGTGGCTTTCCGTATTTTACCTGGGTCAACGGTGCGGCCTTATAAAAGGCCGCACCGTTCACTATGTCACGATGGCAGGAGGTCGGTCCGCTGACTTAACTATATGCCCCGGGGCGTAGAGTTTCGTCAGCACACCGCCCTATTGACACCAAACATAGTCAACGGTGCGCTATAAATTCTTTTGGAGCACCATCATCGGGGCGCTTAATATTATTAGGTGTACCGAGGCCGGTGCGCTCCATAGAAAGACGCACCGGTACCGGTGTGTGACTATGTTTGCGGCGCACCAACTGTTCTTTTATTTTTTTTTCAAAAAAAAATTATATATGTATATTTATAAATACATGTGTTATTTAAAAAAAAATTGTGTTTAATATGTCAATCATTCATAGACATGAAAGGAGATAAGAGGGGGAACAACAACAACAACAGGCGGAGCAGTATAACATGGTTCGCCTATGGGAGGCACGAGAGAGGGAGAGAGATGTGTACCCTCGCCCTAGTACAGTGTTTCGCAGGGGCTCCTAAGGCAGGTAGGCCTTCTCAAGTTTTATGAGGAGGCTACTTCTGTAAAGGGCCATAATTTGTTTTTGAGACATCTTATCCGAAGGTGGAATGCCCAGCAACAGGCTTTCCAGGTTGGTATCAACCAGTGGTACACGCCCACTGAGGAGGATATATACTTCATTACAGGACTATCAAGGAGAGGGGTGGATTTTCCCTCATTCCCAGAGGTTCCAATTTGCTATGCAGCAGGGATTCAGTTAGTTTACTCATAGAGATACATTGGAGAAAATGTATTCTTCTGCAGAGTTTCGGGTTGTTGGTGGTCAGTTACGTATTGGTGCATTTGGTAGGGAGGAGGTGCAGTGTCTCTCCCTTATCATTTCCATTTCACACAACACCAGTGACGGGCAACACATTAGTTGCCCACTTCTATATTATGTTGATTCTTTAGTACAGGAGCCACAACTTGTCAGGTGGTCTACCATTTTTTTGCGGCAGTTATGTATATCCTTAGATAGATGTCGTGCTCATGCACAAGGGAGGGTTAACTTCCCTTTTGCTTCAGGGATATTTTGTTTATTTTTTGAGAGGTTTCCAGAGACGAGGCCTACTTTTCTTCGGCAACCTCGTAGGACAAATTTTGAGGCACGTATGCACATGTCGGGTCAGATGATGCCCAAGAGGGGTGACACTGAGTTTTTCGCGAGGATATCGTAGGATGCACTGGAGTTGCTAGCCAGTGTTGATGAGCATCCCTTCGTTATGGTCCCCTGTCCTCATGCGGGTTTGGATTGGAGAGGGTGTGCAAAAATCCTCTTCACAGCTAATGAGCTGCCATATGATAGAGGTAATATTACTGTTTTATATATTTAATGTTATTCTAACATGTTCTTTAGATTTTTTTTTATTAAATTGTGTAATGAAATTGTCTAATTATTATTGTGCACTTGTATATATTTTGCAGACATTGGCTCTTTTGATGGCGAGGAGATGCCAGAACCAGTACCACATGATCCAGGTGTGGATCCAGCCGATGATGATCAGGGCATGGCAGATTCTGAGGATCATCAGGAGGTTGGTGCTAGGCACGGTCAACATGATGCTAGATACCGGATGGAGTTGGGCGACCAACTCAGTGCATTGATTGTTGAGGCGGGCATCAGGCCCGCTCATTACAGAGACATAGAGGTCGATGATAGGCTATTATAGATGTGGAGAGGCATGCCGCGTGACACTTACAGCCTGATGCGGCACGTCGTAGGAGTTACAACAGCTTTTACACGACTGACGAGGACTGTTGAACCTTATAGGCGTGGTCGTGACATAGCAAGTGATGGGCAGTCCACGAACAGCGACTCTTCATCTCATGATCGTTCACCTCGCGCCACATCAGATGAGCATGAGCCTCCACTAGCATCCAGAAGCAGTCATCATGGAGATGAGGGTGGACCATCGGCCACATCCAGTCAGCATCCTGCAGCATCCAACAGTACTCATGATCATGAGCAGGGTGCTGGACCATCGACCATCGAGGCTGCACCATTGACTGAGTAGGCCTCCACTAGTACTGATATTGATGTTGTACTACCACTAGCGGATCCATGACATTTATATTATAGTTGTATATTTTTAACATTATTCAATTATATATATATATGGTCCATGTATTTTATGTTCATGTTGCAGTTGTACTTAATTTACATGTTGGTGATCATCATGATATGTATATTGTTAGGTCATGTTAGACATGTGCATTAAATGTGTATGTGATGATAGCATGAGTTATTTGACATAAGATGTATATTTGATGTTTGTGTTGTCATGAATATGTTAATATATAATGTTAATTATGTTTTGTTAGATGATCATGATCACGATGATGTTAGCGATTTTGAATGTGTTTTTTAGTCAAATATGATGTTTGTACGATGGTTATCATGAACGTGATGTTTATTAATTAATTTAATACTAAATGATCATGATATTTTAAAATTGTAATATTTGTAATTCTAATTGTATGTAAAATTATAAAATTGTAATTGTAATGGTATATATGTAAATTTGTAAAATTGTAATGGTAATTGTAATTTTTTAATTTTTAAAATTGTAATTGTATATATGTAAAATTCTAAAATTGTAGTTGTAATTGTAATTGTACGTGAAATTGTAAAATTCTAATTCTAATTCTAATTGTATGTAAAATATTTGTAAAATTTTAATTGTATTATTGTTTATTGATTGTAATTGTAAAATTGTAATTGTATGTAAAATTCTAAAATTGTAATTGTAATTGTATGTGAAATTGTAAAATTGTAATTGTGATTGTAATTCTAATTTTAATTGTAATTGTGTGTAAAATATTTGTAAAATTTTAATTGTATTAATGTGAAATGAATTTATTAAAATTTTTAAATAATGCAAATAAATTCATGTACTTTAGAATTATCATTATTTTATTATGATCTTAGATACAAAAAAAAGAACTAATTTATACAATACACCATTGTTTTTTAGATCAACATAATTGCAAATAATTATCAAGTGAATTATTGATTTTAACATTAACACAATGAAAATCACCAATTAATTCAAAATACATATTGTTATGTTCTGAAAAACCCATCTTAAAAAGTATAAATATTGATGAAATAACACATGTACCATATCACTCTCGGTTCTCATGATCACCCTCATTGTCTTCCAACTCGCATGGCATGATAACACTATTGTTCTCAAAAATATGTTTTGATCTAGGTTCATGTGTCAATATGAACCACCAATGCCTATCCAACACATCTGGGTAAAAAAACACATGGTTGTAGTGTTTAGGAAAAACATAAGGCTCCTTAGTTTCATCCCACATGTTTCTAGAGTGGATACATATCAGCCTACTATCGTGATCTTCCTTTACATTATTCCGATCAAAGGTGTCCCACCACTTGCACTTAAAAATAACACATTGGAAAGAAGAGAAGTCCACTTCAATGATCTTTTGTATCTTTCCGACATAACCTAACGTCCCTCATACTACGTTTTGATCACGGTGGCTAGATCGACTAGATTGATCGAACTCGACTTCCACTCCACAGTCTTGTGTGATGTTTCCAGAATCGACATTTTCTGTGCGAAAATGGTGTCCATATGCCCACATAGATGGGAACAAATGCACCTATTATAAAAAAGTTAAAAAAATCATAGCGTCATGTGTCTTATAATAACCCAAAAATTAAAATATGAAATGTAGATGTCTTAATATAAGTTTCAAATTTATATATAAATTAAAAATATTATTACCAAGTTGCTACACCCAATCCCTACATGTAGCACCTCCTCTTCAGCACATGGGTAAGGACCGGTAGCACCGTATTTCTCTCTGACTCGGTCAGCAACCCAAATTTTGGGGCATATTTTTGGCATATTTTCTTTTAAATTATCGGGATAAGGCACACTTCTACCATTCAACCGTCTGAATTCTTTCCTGTCACTATCCCATTTCATCCTTTTTTGTTCGTACAATGCAACCCACGGTTGTGTCGCTTTAGAATTGTAAAGAACGAATTTATTGATTGCTTCAATTTCTGCATTCGCTAATGAAATCAAACCAACATTATATAGTACTTAGAGACCAAAATATACATTATATCGAAGTTCAACATGAATATTAATTACTTTTTGTAAATTTGAAAAATTATAAGTTGCTTACTCTTTATCGAGCACTTTTTTCCACTCATTTGGAGCAACTCCCCTTCTCTTTTGTCTTCATCCCTTTCATCTTCCCAAATCACTGCACCTGACTGGTTGTCGATCTACTTGATGTACTCACTAGCATAATAGAAAGACTCATACGATATGTACCCCTCTGCAATAGACCCCTCGGGTTTTTCCCTTTGTCAAACAAAACCTTTCAATTTCTTCATGTACCTCTCTAAGAAGGACATCCAATGACAAGAAACCACCTCAACTAATTCAACCTCATCTACTAGGTGGATTAGAAGATGAACCTGTAAGTCCATGAAACTCGTCGATAGTTCTTTCTCAAACATACAAACAATCTCAACTATCTCTTGACGCCGCCGTGGAATGCTAGCCACATGAATCTCCTTTGACGTGATCCAACATACAAATGCAGATAATTTAGATATGGCCTAGGTCTTGAGGGAATTCATGTTTCACACACCCATGCATGAACAAAGGATAATGACACTGCAAAGTTATAAAAACGTGCAATAATATACAAAATTAGTTATGTTTTATGATCCCCTCATGGGATAAAATTTATCAATATAACAAATAATAAAATCATGCTTTTGACATTATACGTACTCTTAGAAGATTCAAATGGTCATGCAATTTCAACCCTGACAAATGGTCATCCACGATGAAGCAGCGCTGTAGTGAAGACCTGTATGAATTTGGCACCCTCACATCCATTATAACTTCCTTTGCCAAAGATATATCATCTTTTTTTAAAATCCATGGGACATCACCTTCTTTGAAAAACCATGAATTAGAGGGACCAACGCCTGCCTCTGATCTCGTACTTTATAATCGTCTTGGCCAATGTTTCTTTTTAGTTTTTGAAGTAATAAGATCTTTCCTAACAACCAATGTGTCACTTTTTTTCGATGATATGTGCCTCCATAAAGAAGATGAAACATTTTTAAATATATGCATGGCATCTAATAAGTGGGCAATATTAAGATGCTCCCAATATGAGAGGTCATAAAAGATAGATTTATTTTTCATCCCAATAGGCAATTTCTCAACATAGGTGTCAAAGAAATATGGATCATCGAAAATAGGCTCCCCATTTGAATCGAACATTTCTATGAACTCCTTCTCCTTCTCTCTCTCATATGCTCTAAGCCATTCACCAGGTGTCATTATTGGATACCTTTGGGTTCTCTCTCGTTTACCATTGAAAGCGGATGTTGCTCTTCTATAAGGGTGTTCTTCTGGCAGGAATACCCTAGAGCAATCATACACTAGCTTTCGTAGGTCCTTGGACCATCTAGCTTTCAGAGAAGGTCCACAACATTTACATCCAAAATACCCTTTTGTTACAAGACCTGCGAGATTATATTTATATACATTAATTAATATGCATGGCACATTAAAGAATATCATGAAGATTAGAACAAATATTACAATGAATTAAATAACTAATATGTGAAAGAATATTGTTACATATATAAACAAATCAATAAATTAAACATGTAATATACCAGAGAAAAATCCTAAGCCTCAATAATCATGTGTCATGTAAGCACATATGCCATACAACGTAAAACTCCTCTCTGATGCGATGGGTCTTGATACATCGTATAAATTTATCCCATCCCATAATTCCTTCAATTCATCTACCATTGTAAGTAGACATCCATATTCTTCACTTGTCTTCTACCGGGGACTATGAGAGCCAACATAAGATGTTCATTCTTCACGAACAACCATGGGGGGATATTTTTATTGATCACTACTACAGGCCAAACATAATATTTGGTGTTCTGGAGGGAATATGGGTTGATGCCATCCATGGCTATGCTGAGTCGTAGACTTCATACTTCATCCTTGAATTTTTGGGGCCATGTATCCTCTATATGCTTCATGGATATTGAATCAGTTGGGATTCACATAACTCCCAACTCACTTCTGTGTGAGGCATGCCATCCCTACAACATAGCTAATTATTTGCAACGAAAGATCCTTTGAATCCTTGGGATTATAGACATGTGCCTCAATATCTTAAAAGGAGGACCAATACATGATTTACCCTTCTTCTTTTATTTATCATACTTGCCATGCCCACATTTCAGACACATCTCTTTGTCTGCATATTCTCCTCTATATATAATACAATCATTTGGACATGCATGATATGATATGTACTCAACACCCAACATTTTCAACAATTTCCTTGTCGGTTCGCAGCTACCGAACAAGACATTATCACTCGGAAGAACCTTATATTTGAATAACCTGTAGTTGTTGATCATGGAAAAATATATTAATAAATGTACATTAATGTCAATATAATTATTAACGTTCATAAAATTTACCATTTGTAATGTTCATTGCAGTGTACTAATTATATTTCAAATTTATATAAGGGAGTACTTTATGGCAACTTACCTCAAAAGTTTTGAAAAACAAGCATTTGACAAGCCAAACTTTTCTTTCAAGTTGTACAGTAAAATCTTTGTCCCCAACTGGGTAGACTTTGACTGACCGCCAGGTCCAAAGAGAGGGGTGGTGGAAGCAAATTTAAGGCTTTCGAAAAAGGTGCCAGCGATATGAGCATCATCCCCTAGCTGATCATATTTTTGGAATGCATCTAACAACATTGTCTCCATGGTAGCCATATCCCTTAAGTAATCATCCATACCAACCTCTATTTGATTGCCTCCATTGCTAGCTTATGAAGAACTACTATTTCTATAGTCATTCTTAATTGGTGAATCTGGACGTAGCGGGAATTGAATCGATAGTTGATTCAACCATTCTTGGTATCGTTCCTCTCCGATTTTTTCTCTTAATTCAGTCTTCTCTCTATTTGACATTGTCGTGGGGTGCAATGGAAGATGGTAGATAGGTCGTTCATCATCACTAGAATCCTAATAATTAAAAAAAAAAAAATTGAACATGATTAGTACAAAATATATTATATCAATTAGTAACCACGTTGACAATATTGCATGATTATAAATTGGTTTGACGTTGAAATAATTACATATTAATCAATATATATACCAAACAATTATAATTATAATTACCATCACTGTCCTGGGATTGTGGCTAGAAGATGCAATATTGTTACAATTGGCAGGGTGAAGCAGTTGTCCATTCTCATCTAACAAATGTGTCTTGCAGTATGCAGCTCTTGATAAGAACTTTCGACATTTTGGAGCAGTTTGAATATTTTGTGCATCTGAACTCGATGTTGAATCTGCATGATCCTGCAAATTTTTATACATTATAAATTTAATTAAGTTGTGCATGATTGACTGCATGGATAAAAAACATAAATTCAATTAGATAGTGAAAATATAAAACAAATCTGAAGTAAATATTACATCTCCAGATGGATAGGGAGAACTCCGTGATGGACTTTGAGAAATATTATGGAACGAGCTAGATTTTGAAGAATTTTCCATTCCATATAATATATGATATTTTCTCCCTGCATTTGAGCAAAACAACAATAAATTTTGGTGCACAAACCTAAATGTAATATCGGTGCGTAATGTACAGATAACTGCACCGGTGCGTTTTTGGTATTGCGCACCGGTGTCATTTTATAACCCGATGCACCGGTGCGTTTTTGGTATTGCGCACCGGTGTCGTTTTATAACCCGACGCACCGGTGCGGTTCGATTAAGGGACACACCAATAACGAATAACCGCAAAAAAAAAAAAAAAAAGGCGCAGCCTTATTTTCTTTAAGTGAAAAAATAATAATAATAATAAATAAAAAATAAATGATAAATTGAAAAATGGGCGGTAAAATATTTTTGAAATCTAATTTCATAAGACATTTCTTTAGATACTAAACACTTTTCATTATTTCACTATTTTTGCCAAAAATTTCAGCTAGAGATTTGCAGGATACATACTTGAAGCAAACAGAGCACGAGAGCACTGTGGAGCAGGGAAATACATTCGAACAAAAGTATTCAGACAATCAGAATTCCAAACCTCTAGTGATTCAAACCTTGTACCATAGAATTTCAAATGATGTGAGTAACTTTTATTTTATTTTTTTTACTTTTTTCTGCAGTTTTTTTTATGCAGTAAAAGAAAAAATCAAAGTTTATTGTTTTTTTTACTTTTTCTATAGTTTTTTTTATGAAGTAAAATAACAAAATCAAATTTTATTGTTTTTTTTACTTTTTCTGTAGTTTTAAGAGATTTGGAAAAAAAAAAAACCTTCGTTTTTAGAAACAAAAACTCTAGATTCTTTTTGTTTATGCCCTTTCTTCTCCCTCTTTCTATAATTTCAGAATTAGGGCTTTTCAATTTAGATTTATAGGGTTTTTATAGTCATAAGACATCCAACCCACGGGACGACTTGAATATTCGAATCCCAATCCATGTTGGCCCTTGTGTGAATCTAAAAAAAACAGATTTTTTTTCGTCGGTGCAGCCTGTGTAACATAGCGCACCGGTGCGCTCTGTTATACCAGCCCACCGCAAAAGTACAGTGATAAAAAATAAAATAAACTATGTTTTTATCAGTGATCCATATGTAACATATGTCACCGGTGCACTATTTCATTATGGTGCACCGCAAACGTGCTGTTTCGCCAAAAAAAACCAATTTAGAAACAAACCCTACATTATTTTTGTTTCTTCCCTTTCTTCTCCCTCTTTCTGTGATTTCAGCATTAGGGCTTTTCAATTTATATTTATAGGGTTTGTATTGCTAATTATACGCCTAAGACATCCAACCCACGGAACAACCTGCATAGTCGGATCTCAATCCATGTTGGCCCTTGCGTAAATATATATATATATATATATATATATATATATATATATATATATATATATATATATATATATTCAGTGCGCCCTGTGTACCTGAGCGCATCGGTGCGCTCTATTATCCCAGTGCACTGTGCAAGTACTGTGATAAAAAAATTATAAAAACAAAATATTTTCTGAGTGCGCCATTTGTAAAATATGCAGCTAGTGCGCTATTTCATTATGACGCACCGTGAACGTTCTGTTTCGAAAAAGAAAAGAAAAAATACAGACCTTACATTCTTTTTGTTTCTGTCCTTTCTTCTCCCTCTTTTTGTGATTTCAAAATTAAGGTTTTTTAATTTATATTTATAGGATTTGTATTGCTAAATATAGACCTAAGACATCCAACCAACAAGACGATTAGCATAGTCGGATCCCAATCCATGTCGGCCCTTGCGTGAATTTTAAAAAAAAACAGTTGTTTTTTTATTTTTATTTTTTTAATCGGTGCCCCTGGCGTAACTTAACGCACCAGTGCTATGTATTGTACAAGCGCACTACATAAGTAATGTGATAAAAAATTAATAAGCAAATTTTTTTATCGGAGCGCCATATGTAAAATATGGCACCAGTTTATGCTACAAAAACTAACACTGGACGATTTTTATTATTTTATCACGGTTAACTGGTGCGGTGATTGACATGTAACACACCGGTGCTCTTTGTTGACATAGAGCACCGTACGGTCTATTATACTGTTTTTGTGGTGCGTTTGGAAGACACTCATGCACCGACGTCGGTGCATACACCATGAATGGCGCACCAGTTTCTTGAGATTTTTTTTTTACATGAAAAGTTGACAATTTACTTAAAATATATTAATGAATGATATGTTACAGGTTTGAGATTGATAAAGAAATGACTGACAAGAGATCAAGTAACAATAATACTGATAACACATCAAGAAAATAAAAAAATGCAAGTTCTTTGTAAATTCTTTGCAAAAAATATTATTTTTGAACTATATGTAAGTTTAACTAATATGTATTGTTTATTGTGTATCATGCAGAGCCACAAAATGACGAAGCTTGATAAGATTATTTCTGATCTAGGACCTGAAAAGCGTAAAAGCTTCATGGAAAAATTGCAAAGGTATGAATCAGGTGAATGAAAAAATATTATCGATCTAATATGAGTTTATTTTTTTAGTTTTCATTAATAATATAATTAAAATTATTAGATAACATGTGTCAAACAGTTTATTAATTCACATATGTTTAATGTTCTACAGGGACCAACAACTTATAAAATGAATGTTTTTCTAAGAAAAAAAAAAATAGAACATGCAAATGAAAATGAATTGCTCCTTAGCTCATCTGAAGTGGTGTTGGAGGTTAACGAAAGGGAGAAAAACTTTTACAAAAGTTTGAGGGATCTAGTGGAACAAATGTATAGACGTTCTTTCCACTTACAATACAAAAACCAATCTAATGATTCCAAAAACCATATTTTATCTAAACCACAAGAAGAGTTTCCAAATAATTGATCAATGAGACATGTCAAACTTTTAATAGCAAAAACGTACCAAAAAAAAAGGAATGAAAAAGTAATATTCCTTTAAATGTTTGTCTAGAATTATTTATAAATATCACTTTTGTTATACTTACTTTTCATATATCAATATAAAAATTAAATATTTTATTGTCATGTTACATTTTCATGAAGATTATGAAAATCTCAAAAGTTGAATGAGCTGATATCAGAAATATGCCAGTAGGAATGTCCAAAAAGGTGTACAAGGAGATGGTCAAAAAAATGGACAAAATTGCATTGTGGGAGGAGCCATCTCAACAACAACGTGCTTCAAATGTAATATGTAATCATCGAATTTTTCAATCATTAGGTACAATAAATAAACAATTTAGCATTAAATTTAATTTTCAAGTATTTTTCTTGCAGAAAAGAAAAGAAAATGGAACCCATTCAACACATAAAACAGGACGACAAGGAAGAAAATGATTGATATCTAAGTTTGTGAGTAATTATTACTTCCTTATAACAACTTAACTAGATTTCATTTTTGTATTTTTTAAGTTGTTTTACAAAAATCATCATTGAATGTCTTCAAACAAGTGCTAACATACAAATAAGAACCATCAGAGGAATTGATTGAAATTGGGTTAAATATGGGTTGAGTATATGTTGGCATATCAGAACTTAATTGTGGAATTTGTAAGCATTTATCGATCTTGTTTTACTTAGCTCCATCTATAATTAATAGAAAAATTAAATCTTTTATATTAAATATATGATTTGTTATGGGTACAAAACTTGCAGGAAACAAAGTATGGAAATGCGCCAACAGATCAAATCTTGAAAGATGGCATGTTACATGGTTTTGAAAGAATCTGTATATTTTATGAGTCAATTGTTGCATTGGTAAGTCATTTATTTTCGATTTACATTGATGTATATTATTTAATATTGCAATTTTCATTATTCTCACCAATGTATATACACTCATTACAGTTTATTTTTATGTTTGTAGATGGAATGTAAAGAAGAAGAAAACAATCAACACCATGAAAAAAACATTCCTGAAAATAACCCAAGTCATGGAAGTAGCTCTAGCAGTGACAGCAGTTTAAGTGAAGAATGATGATCACTATGTTTGGATATCAAAGCAAGGCGTTGTATTTTTTGAAATATGTCTGTGAAATAAGACATTTTCTTTAATGTAATGGACATTGTGTCCCAATTGAAAGATAAAGACATACCAATAACTGTCCCATTTTGTATGACAAAGAATCTCTTATTCATAAATATATATAATAAAAAATGTTTTAATTTATTCTATTGCGTTCTCTATTGTCACTATTGCGTTCTCCATTGTCGTTCTCAAATGCACTAATAAAAATTTAATTCATATGGATATTGTTATAAGATATATATCCGACGACTTTTGATGAATAATGAATTTTTAAAAACCACAATAATTATGATATGATATAACAAATTAATCCAAACATCACATTCAAATGCATTAATAAAAATTTAATTAATATGAATATTGTTATAAGATGTGTCGACTTTTGATGAATAGTGAATTTAAAACAATCACAATAATTGCACTGTCACAGGTCGATGTTTCTAAAAAATACAAAATGAAAACCGGTGCATGTATTCTTACACCGGTGCACTTGTATTCTTAAGTGCACCGGTGAATTTTTACGACCTATGGGCACTGCACAAATACCAAAACCAGTTAAAAATATCGAGGCGTTTTTGTGGTACGACGCGCAAGTGCTTTTATGTCTATATAAGCACCAATGCCATTTTACGACCTATGGGCACCGCACGAATACCGATACCAATTATAAATCTCGGTGTGTTTGTGTGATACTATGCACTGGGGTGTTTTTGTGTCTATACGCACCAGTGCATTTGTACGAATACCGATACCAATTATAAATCTCGGTGAATTTGTGTGATATTGCACACTGAGGCATTTAAGTGTCTATACGCACTAGTGCATTTGTACAACCTATGGGCACTGCACGAATACCGATACCAATTATAAATCTTGGTGCATATTTGTGATACTACGCACCGGTGCATTTGTACGACCTATGGGCACCGCACGAATACCAATTATAAATCTCAGTGCATTTGTGTGATACTACGCACCGGTGCATTTCTATAAGTCTACGCACCGACGTGTTGATACGACCTATGGGCACCGCTCAAATCCCAAGACCAGTTAGAACGACACCGTGCGTTATATCACCAACACTACGCCCGGTGTTGTTTTATACCTTAATGGCCTGGTGCGTTCTCCTTCAACTACCCCGAGGCTCCGGCTACAGATACGCACTGGTCCGTTAAATCCTGATTAGTACACCGATGAAAAAAACATCCGTAATTCCCTCCGACCGCCCATTTTTTTTTAGTTGTGTTGAATTTCCTTTAAAAACTCCGCCAAAACCTCCGTAACCATAAACAGATGTTGTAACAAATGTTTTTTTGACAATTTTGGCCAATTTTATAACACTAAAAACCTCTTTTATAACCTCCGCTAGAGGGTCTTTTCCTTGTAGTGTGGAGAAATGTATTTTAGGAGAGAGACAGTTCATTAGTTGTACGTGTGCCTTAGATTAGGATTTAGTTGCTATTTATTAGGTAGTTTTCCTAACTTCCCTACTTGTTTGTAACCTATATATTCATGGTGTTTAATGATTATTGCATAGAGCGTTCTGCAGATGCAATCTCTAGGTGAAGCTTCTCACCTATGAGCGTTGCTCAGTTTATTTGAATATAATTTGTCTTCCAGTTTTTATCGTTATTGTCACAATAATAACTATTTAATTTAATAATTTAAAAAATATACAAAATATCTAATTTGACTATTCAGTTTCTTTCTAGATTATGATAATATTCCCTACTAAATGAATAATATAACCTAAAATCATAACTAACGTAGAGACAAAGCTACTTTTTCTTACATACTAGATTTAATCATCCGTTACATGCCATAACTAATCTATGTGACAAGAATTTTCACTCACATTGTACAACCATGGAAATTTTTTCTTATATTGTGGAAATCCCAAGCTACAAAGGTTTGGATTTATTTTTGAAGTTCATTGTATTTGGAACAAGAGGCCAAATCAATGTGTAACCCGAGGATTGTAAGAATAAATTTGAACATATTTATATCATATAAGAATACATCCAAAGCATGTAACTCCTTGAATTTGGGCATCCTCATATCTACAACCAACACTCGTCTATGAATCTAGGTCCTTCTTTTGTTGTTAATGACTCACCAAAATAATAATGAACACATGTTGAATTTTGACACAGGTAACATTTTTGTTGTTATCTTTTATTTTTCTTTTCCCGACTCTTTCTTATTTATTATGGATTCCAAAAAAATTCAGAAATCCAATCATTTTGAGCAAAACAAAATCAGGTATGGCTCATTCCCATCTTGTAACATAATTACATCAAAACTAAATTCTAATAGCATCGAAAAAAATATCGAGGAAAATTGCAGAAACAGACAATCATTATTTATTTGAGACTCCACGATTTTGGATATGGAAATAAGTTATAACGATGCCACTATTGAGTAAATATATTCAAAATTCCATAGTACTCATCTCTCATCTAGACTTATCAATCAAAGGGCGAGAGCAAAGAGTGGAATTGCACGTTTAAGGGTTCTTATTTTTCATTGTGCGAAGCGCCGAGCAAGGAGTGGAATTGCACGTTTAAGGGTTTTTCTTTTTCATTGTGCGAAGCGCCAAGCAAGGAGTGGAATTGCACGTTTAAGGGTTTTTCTTTTTCATTGTGCGAAGCTCCGAGCAAGGAGTGTAATTACACGTTTATGGGTTTTTTTTCATTGCCTGAAGCTCCTAACTTCCGCACAAGTTAAAAAAAATAAACATAGCGCCGAATTATAAATTTAATAATTTAAAAAAATATATTATTAAAATTAACCATATTTAATATGATGAGGACATATCAATATGCATAGGACTTTGGCGAATTGGCTATTTTTCCTCTTTCATGTTACACGTGGAATGTAAATGGCAATGGCAATGCCAAAGTCAAATTTAATAATAATAAACTTAAGTTGATGTTACTCCATTTCAAATATTAACGGGAAGGTTTGGATTGGAGAGAAATTTCATTACGTGGAGTGAAAAAAGCCTCCGTACAATGAACTTTCTTCCCACTCCACACCTCAACATTCCGATTCTCCAGAGTAAAAGGAGAAATACCACCAAAACCAATAGCCTTTTAACTTAGTTTCTTCCTCTCATAAATGCGGTTTTCCAAAAGAAACTTTTGACTTCACAAAATAGTAATTCGAATGTTTCTCCACAACTTCTATTCTATTCTATCTTGTTAAAATAACTAATTAACTCCCACATGGAGATTTAAATATATTTAGAGAGTCGTTTAAGTGAGCATTGAGTAAGTCGAGTTATGTGATAGAATAATTTGGTAAGTGTGTGCATGTCAAGTTATATTAGGCGAGTCATTAGTCGAAGAGGTTTAAATACTCTTAAACGGGTTCATTTTATTCAGATTGAATATTGAAGTTTGTGTGATCAATTGAAGAGATGCAACTCATGTGTGTTTTGTGTGTGAATTATTTGTGTTATTTTTTGTTCTATATCCTCTGCCTTTCCAACAAATTGGTATCAGAGTTGAGGAATGATCACAAGATCCATGGAGACTGCAGAGCTAGTGAGAATAGGGTTAAGAGCAAAATGTCAGTTTTTTTTTTTTTTCAAAATCGTGGGATATTAAGGAGTGTGTAGGTCCACACGTTCTTAACACAAAAATTGCGCAAATTCCACACTTTTTTAGTTGAAAAGCTGCACAGATATTGTGAAACATGTGTTCAACCAAAAATCAAGTTTATTGTGCGGTTTAAAGTCAGGTGTACACAAGCCCGAAAAGAATTAAAAAAAAAAGTAATCGACAGTTGTAATCATCCAAAATTCAAACATGTTTTTCACGTGCTCATTCTTTTTTAATTACAACTCATATTACTCTGAATTGAAACAAGTCTGTATTCAAACAATACATGAGTTGTATTAAGAGAATGATTATGATGTGTGGGCCATTAATATGGAGACCATGTTAAAAATGCATGATGTTTGGGATCATGTCAAGTTTGGGTTTTCAAAACCTCAGAATGAAGCAGAAGAACGAGCTCTCATTAATGCAGAAAGGGAATAATGAAAGAAAGACAAAAGGGAGAATGCATAAGTGTTGCTTCTTATCCAGTAGGGAGTGGACCGAGTAGTGTTCCAAAAGATTATGATCACGTCTTCAGCAAAGGAAGCATAGGAAAATTTGGCAATAAGCTATCAAGGTATGGCCAAATTCAATATTGTTAAATTGAAGAATGCTAGGAGAGATTTTGAAAGGCTGTAGATGAAGGAGATAGAGGACATCGATTCTTTCATGAATCGGGTCATGACTATCATAAATCAGTTAAAAATTTATGGTGAAGATATTAAAGATTGAATAGTGATTGAGAAGGCCCTTATATCTTTGTCTACCAATTTTGATGTTGTGGTAGCAGCCATAGAAGAAGCCAAGGATTCGGCAACACTGACAGTTGATGAGTTGATGAGATCATTTCTATCGAATGAGGCAAGGATAGACAGAAATAAGGATTCCACTTTAGAAACTACTTTCAAAAGTCAAGTTTATATTTCAAGAGTTCGAGGAAGAGGTAGATCGAGAGGCAGAGGATGAGGTGAAAGACATGGTGTTTAGAGAGATGGCCGAGAAGAGCATGAACATGAAAGTGGAAGCAACAACAGAGAATTCAAAAATAGTCAAAGATTTGACAAATCAAAGGTTAGATGTTATTATTGCAATAAATTTTTTCATTACACCCGTGATTGCAGGAAGAAGATAGTTGATCAAGGAAATAAGAGAGCTAATGTTAGTACAGAGAATATTAACTCCATGTTCCTAGCTTCCCATACCATGCATGAAAATTTTGTTAATGTGTGGCTATTAGACAGTGGTTGCAGTAACCACATGACACGAAACAAGAATTTGGTTGCAAATTTAGATCAATCTGTGAAGGCAGAGGTAAAGTTGGGGACTAACGAGACTGTGGTTGTAGATGGAAAAGGAGCGGTCAAAATTTTGACCAAGCAGGGGAGACATAGACAATATCAGAGGTATATTATGTCCCTAGACTCAAACATAATATGATAAGTGTTGGTCAGAAAGACACTTTCAGTTTGGACACTTTCATTTTTCTGGTTTAAGATTGTTGCAGCAGAAACAGATGGTCAGAGGATTGCCTCCCATCACAGAGCTTGTTAGTACTTGTGAGTGTCGCATCTTTGGAAAGCAACACCGTGAAAATTTTCCAAAGGGAGTTGCACACAAAGAAAGACATCCTCTTGAGTTGGTGCTATAGACTTGTGTGGACCTATGAGGACACAATAAATTGGTGGAAGTTGTTACTTCGTCACTTTTATTGATGACTATAGCAGAAAGACATGGGTTTACTTTCGGAAGCAGAAGTCTAAAAAATTTTCAAAGTTCAAAGAATTCAAAGCCTTAGCAGAGAACCAAAGTGATCCGCATATCAAGGTATTGAGGTCATATCGTGGTGGAGAATATGATTCAAAGGCATTCCATGAGTACTGCAAACAACATGGAATCAGAAGATAGTTTACAACAGGTATACACTGAAACATAATGGTGTAGTAGAGATAAAGAACAAATCCATTATGAATATGACAAGAAGCATGTTGAAAGGAAGAAACTTGTCTAATGATTATTGGGCAGAAGTAGTTGCATGTGATGTTTATGAGATAAACATATCACCTACAAAGAGTGTGATGAACAGAGTAACAAAAGAAACATAGTTAGGTATGTCCTGTAATGCATCTCATCTCAGAGTTTTTGGATGTGTAGCCTATGCACATGTGCCTAAGAAGATAAGAGGCAAATTGGATGATAAAAGTGAAAAATGCATTTTTACTGGTTATAGTGAGTAGTCAAAAACTTACAAACTGTATAACCCTGTCACCAAGAAGACCATAATTAACAGAGATGTTGTGTTCAAAGAACAAGATTCATGGAATTGGATTGTAGACAAAACAATTGATTCACAAGCACCATTGATGGAAGAGGATGATGTAGCAAAAAAGGAGCAGCAAGAATCAAAAGATCAAACACCAAACAGAGTCACACTAGCAAGGACTCCAATATTTTCAAAGGAGCATGGATCTTCAAGCATATCAATATACCAGAATTCTCCTAGCAGCCAATCAGGGGATGAATCAAGAAATTTTAAGAGAAAGATGAGAATTTTGAAAGATATTTATGGTGATTTGGATGTTAGTTCAAATTTTGCAATGTTGTCATTCCAACCTTCTTCATTTGAACAAGCAATCAGAGATGAGAATTGGGTGCAAGCAATGGATGAAGAAATTGAAGCTATTGAAAATAATGATACATAGGATTTGGTTAATTTTCCAAAGGATAAAAACCTCATTGGTGTGAAGTGGGTGTACAAGACAAAGTTGAATGAGAAAGGTGAAATTGTCAGATTTAAAGCAAAACTTGTAGCAAAAGGATTCTCGCAGCAACCGAGAATAGACTTTGGAGAAAAAAATTCTCCGGTAGCCAGATTGGATACTGTAAGAACATTTCTAGTCACATCAACTCAGAACAAGTGGAAAGTATATTAGATGGAAGTCAAATCAGCCTTCTTGAATGGAATTCTAGGAGAAGAAATTTGTGTGCAACATCCTCCAGGTTATGAAGTTGAAGGTAAAGAAGATAAAGTTTACATGTTGAAGAAATCACTCTATGGACTTAAGCAAGCACCTAAAGCATTGTATAGTAGAATCAACAGCTACATAATTAAGAATGGATTTTGTGGAAGAAACATTGAGCCTACCTTATACAAAAAGGTAAATGAGCATGGACAGATATTGATTGTTTGCTTATATGTTGATGACATGATTTTTATAGGTGATCTTGAGTTAGATGAATTTAAAGCAGCTATGATGAAAGAATTTAAGATGACAGATCTTGGTCTCATGAAATTCTTTCTTGGCATAGAAGTTGAGCAATCTGAAAAAGGAATTTTTATTTGTGAAAATAAATATGCTAGATATTTGCTAAAAAACTTCAGGATGGAAAATTGCAAACATGTCGCTTTACTAGTTGCAACAGTTACAAAGTTAAGCAAGGATGATGAAGGATCATATGTCAGTCCAACTCTATTCAAAATCTTGGTTGGCAGCCTCATGTATCTCACAGCTACAAGACCAAATATTATGCAAGGAGTGATTTTGATTTCCGGATTTATGGAGACTCCAAAAGACACACATTGGAGTGCAAGAAAAAGAATTATGAGATACATAACGAGAACTAGAGATTGCGGCATAATGTATGCAAGTATAGAAAATAAATATTTAATTGGATTTACAGATAGTGATTTTGCAGGTAGTTTGGATGATAGGAATAGTTCCATCTTGGTTCAGGTGTGATTTCATTGGCATCTAAGAAGCAACATATTGTGACACTATTATCAGCAGAAACAGAATATGTGGCAGTAGCATTAGCAACATGTCAAGTAGTGTGGTTAAGATGAGTATTGGATGGACTCAAAAAGAAACAACAAGGATCAACAACAATATATTGTGACAACACCTCAATGATTGCACTATCCAAGAATAATGTGTTTCATCAAAAGAGCAAGCATATTGATAATAGATATCACTTTATTAGATAACTTGTGAGCAATATTGGAGAAGTTCACTTGAAGCCTTGTAAATCTAGTGATCAATTGGTTGATATGTTTACAAATCCATTGGCAAAAGAGGTGTTTGAGTTTCACAAAAGAAACTTGGGTGTTGTAAGCCTAGCTGAGACATAGACGAAGGGGCATGTTTGAGTTGTCATCAATTGGTTGATATGTTTACAAATCCATTGGCAAAAGAGGTGTTTGAGTTTCACAAAAGAAACTTGGGTGTTCTAAGCCTAGCTGAGACATAGACGAAGAGGCATGTTTGAGTTGTCATGAGTCATGTTTTAATTTAGCAGTCATAATTAAGGGGGAGTGTAAAAATAGATAATTAACTCTCGCATGGAGATTTAACTATATTTAGAGAGTCAGTTAAGTGAGCATTGAGCGATTCGAGTTATGTGATAGATGAATTTGATAAGTGTATGCATATCAGTTATATTAGGCGAGTTATTAGTCGAAAAAGTTTAAATACCTTTCACTCGATTCATTGTATTCATATTGAAGATTGAAGTTTATGTGATCAATAAAAAAACTGCAACTCGTGTGTGTTTTCTGTATGAATTATTTGTGTTATTTTGTGTTCTTTATCCTTTACGTTTCCAACATATCTTCTAATTATTATTCTAACTTTTTTTCCACTTATTCTATTTAAGAGCTTAGTGAAAACTAATTATAATTGAATGAGGAGCTATTGCTGCTTCCCGTCCACTTCCTTTGGCTATATTGAACTTCAAGTTCTTGTTATAATAATATCTTTTAATCTTATCTATAAAACCCAATTAGCATTATGAAAAGCAATACATATTACATCTATAGGTTACGTCTCCTCTATCCCTTTCCTTCAACATGTTATGCCTTCTAAATTTTTGGTTTTTTTAATACTCTATCCCCTCCTTTCAACATGTTATGCCTTCTAAATTTTTAGGTTTTTTTTTATACTCTATCCCTTCAGCATGTTATGCCTTCTAAATTTTTGGTTTTTTTATACATTTTTGGACAATTTTATTCAAGATTAGATATCATAGATCTATGTTAAAACACTGTGCTAATATTGGCATCGTCAACGAAGAAGGATTTTAGAAGGCCGCAACGTTTGTTCGATATAGAAATCATTAAAAGATTGTTGCAATAAAATGTAGTTTCCATGAATCGTAGCCCCTACGTAAGGTTTGCGTAGATACAGGGGGAAAGCAAAGAAAATGAAGCGGTAATCTTGCCTATATTCGTTTAAGGGTTTCTTTTTCATTGTGCGGAGCTCCAAACTTTCTCACAAGTTATACAAATAAACGTTGTGCAGAATTACAAGTTTAATAATTTAAAAACAATTTATTAAAATTAAACATATTTAACATTTAATATGATGAAGACATCAATATGCATTATTGATATTTACTGGGGCCTTTTTCTAAAGGGACTTTGACAAATTGGGATTTTTCCTCTTTCATGTTAGAAAGTTCATTGTTCATTGTGGGAGTGCAAAAAGATCTTCCCGCAATAAACTTTCTCCGCATTGAAATCCCTTTGTTTGCTAAGAAGCAACACCACTAGCACCAATAACCTTTTAACCTAGTTTCTTCCTCTAATAAATGCAGTTTTGCAAGCAACTTCTGACTTCACAAAATAGCCATCCCAAACTTTTTTTCACAATTTTTATTATATTCTATTTTAATAATTTTTAATTTTTTCCACTTATTCTATCTAACAGCTTTATGATAGCTAATTATAATGAAGTTGTTTATCCAGGGTACAGAGTAGTTTGGACAACAGTTTTTTGTCGGAATCCGGTTCAGTAAAATTCAAAAAATGAGGTAGTTGCAGTGTTTGGAATCCATTTTTGAGAGTGGAAATGGATTCAGCGCTATCAAAAACTCTTAGGGCACCCAAAATACTAAAGTTTAACAACTGTAAACAAGATTCTGATAAATTTTTTGCCGAAATTTTCAAAATCTCTGCCAAATTTTTTCAAAATCTCTACCAAATTATGCGCCATTCTGTTACTTTTTTAAACTATGGCAATTATAATTGAGTGGAGGAGTTATTTCTGCTTCCCATCCACTTCAAGTTCTTGTTATAATATTTTGTTTTAATAGTATCTATAATACCCCGTTCATACTTTAACATATGACTGTAGATAAATAATTGGCATTACGTGTACACATAGGTTAGGTCTACTCTATCCCTTTCTTTCAGCATGTTATGCCTTCTAAATTTTTGTTTTTCTATAGTATATCCCTTTCCCTTTCAGCATGTTATGTTTTCTAAATTTTTGGTAAATTTTGGTTTTTTTATACATTTTTGGACAATTTTGTTCAAGATTAGATATTATTTGTTTTCCTTTCATTTTAGATTTCTATCGATATCCTTTCTTATTCAATATTGGCAAGCTTTTTATTTTATTAGTAGATGTTTTTCACCCAATGCATTGTGCTAATATTGGTATAATTTTGATATAAAAATCATTTAAAATTTTAAATTGTAGATAAATGTCTTTAGGATTAATCACATTACTAGAATTATCTACTTTATGGATCACAAAAGCCTTAGATCTAACTTCAAATTGTAGTTTAAAGTTGAAAAGATTATAGCAATAAAATGTAGTTTCTATGAATAATAGTCTGTACATCCTTGGTTCAAAACCTTCCACATGCTCTTAGTAGTCAGATTTTGGTGATTCTTAAAAAAAACTTGACTCTTTAAAATAAGAAGGAAAAAATTCCGAAGTATACATTCAATTAAAATTCCAAAGTATACATCTTATAAATACTTTTTTTTTCTTTTTCTTTTTTTTCTTTCTAAAAATGGGAAAGAAAACGCATGAATTCTCCAACATTAATCCACAGTCCTTAAATACTATAGACATTTTTAATTTAAAATAGTCCAAAATTACTAACAAACAAAATATATCAAATTTGTTAATATTACATAATAGTTAAAAATATAAAATAAATTTGTTTTTTACCATAATAAAATCTCAAAAATCTAAATATAAAAATTATATGTAAAGTGATCACATATCTAAAAATTTATCTTTCTAAATATTAAATAAATTCATATAAAACTAAACTGAGCTAAACTTTAAAACGATTTAATTATATGATATAAATTTATTCAACAATAATAATAACAAACTAAATACTTTTTACATCTATTAAAACTAAATTTATATTTTTATAATCTAACACCTATGCAATTTCAGTGAAGAGGGGCTCGTAATCACAACCTATTGTGATTACTATTTCACAATGGACAGGCATCTTGTATGGCTATTGTTCGGAAGAATTTTTAGAAAGTGGTTTAAAAAACCGAATGAGTGTGTGTAAACAAGTCATTTCCCAATATTTACCATACCCTATCTAAAACTGAGTATTAATCCGCCATTAGAATATCCTATTTTTCTAGGCCAATTCGGCCGAACTTGGTAACTATAGTTGATATAGCTATTTCGCTTAAGTTCAGTTCGTTGTACAAAATTTCAGTTACTACAAAAAAAAAAAAAGTGAAAAGGAATTGTTATTTTTTTTTTATGGTGGGTAAAATTAAAATTGCGGTGGTTTTTGTGTTTTTAAAAAGAGGAAAGATTTTAAAAGGATTATTAAATTAGTAATGTGGAATTTAGAAGTATGGTAAAGGTGATTTTGGTGTAAATATTATGAGAAGAAAATTTCATGAATGAGATTTTATTATTTTGTTTTCTGAGATCATTTTGGATTTAGTGAATTTGGTTGCATTTGACTTTAGATTTGGTGAATTTGGTGTAATTTTGTTGATTGGAGAGATATTTTTTGTCATCATGTCAAATCTTCTCGTTGATACTTATTTTAATGAGTCCAAAGTGATGGAGCAAATTATGTGAATTGAAAATTTAAGTGGTGACAATTCTAGAGGGTTATAATATGTGGTCCATTGTGATTGGGGATTGGGAGAAACTGGAGAGGAAAGCAAATGTGTTGATGCGTATGTTCATAAAGGAAAACATTATTCCTCACATGAGAGATTGCAAAACATCCAAGAAAACGTGGGATATTCTCAAGGGTTTGTATGAAACAACAAATACAAAGCAGATATTTTTTTTTGAAGACTAAGCTTTTATCTCTAAAAATGGAAGTAAATGAAAATCTAAGCAATTTCATATCTAGTGTCAAAGATTTAAGTGATGAGTTATGAGATATTGGTGAAGAGGTGTCTAGTAATGACTTGTCACCATCACATTAAATGGCTTATTGAAAGATTATCAAAATTTTGTTTCAAGTCTCTCAACTAGAGAGAAGCCCCCTACATTTGATGAATTGACAGGAATTCTTCTACAAGAGGAGGAAAGGATGAAAAGCTTTAATTTGGACTCGACTAATACAGATTTGGTTGGTAGCCAAGGGTAAACAACCATGCAGAGGCGGGTCATGGGACAAGAACAAAGGAGACAAGTTTTAAGAAAAACAAAAAGGTATGACACAATCTAAATTTCCAACTCATGATAAGAGAAATGGTGATTGTTATTATTGTGGAAAACCTGGGCATCACTCTATAAATTACTATAAAAGAAAATATAATGATTCCGAACAAATAAACAGAAGGCATAATGGAAATTTTTTCGACAATACACCTTAATCAGTGATGGATTTAAAAATCTTAATTTTTTTTTTTGCATTGCATTGCATTGCATGTGGAAACTGATAATGTGAATGCTTGATTCATTGATTGTGGTGCATCACTCCATATTGCTTGTAATAAGGATTGGTTTAATGAATATTATGAAAACATTGATGTAACACATGTTTATCTAGGAGATAATAGATCACTTAAAGTTCAAGGTTATGGAGTAATGGGTGTGAATTTCCCTAATGGACAAGAGATACAGATCCATAATGTGATGTATGTTCCTGGTATCAAAAAGTGATTTAATTTATGTTTCTACTATTGGTGACCAAGATTTGAAGATGGAATTTGTTAAATCACAATGTGTTGCGAAAGATATTCAAGATCACTACAAGGTTATTTCCATAGGTACTAGAGTTGGAGGCTTGTATAAGTTGGATGTGACAAGGACAAGCCATCAAGCGTTGGCATCTACAACAAGGTCAACAATAGAATTATGGCCTCAATATATGGAAATCTAAATCAAAATGATTTAATGTTACTTCAAAAGAACACAATGGTTGAAGGATTTCCTATTATGAAGAATGATCATGTTGAATTTGAAGCATATGTACTTGGAAAGGAGCATAGGGAGGAATTTCCTACACATAAAGAGAAAAGACATAGGGAAATACATGAATTAATTCATACTAGTGTATGTGGACCTATGCAAACTAGATCTCTTGATGGAACATGCTATTTTCTTTTTCTTTTTTTATGATAGATCTAGGTATACATGGGAAAATTTCATAAGAAACAAGAGTGATGTTAAGTATGAGGGGTCTCCGCGGTGCATTATATTGTATATCATTTTTTGGTTTCAACTGCGTTAAGTAAGTCATTCATCTATGACCATTTTCATGGGAGGTAGTCGTAACTGACTAATTTCTCATGATTTTTGAATAATCCACTTAGCACTCATTGCATCGGGTGATGCTCACATGAGTGAAGAAGTGGGATTGAAACTAGTGAAATGAATCACATAGCATCAATCATCACTTCCAGGGCTTGCACCCAGTAACCAGGACTTCCCGCGAGGTCACCCATCCCAAAACTCCTCTGGCTCAAGCGCACTTAACTGTGGAGTTTTCCCCACAATCAAACCCACTTAGCTTGCTAACCCATTTGTAAAACCTTAGCAAGTATTGTGCCTCATGAATCATTAAAGAAGAGATCCCTTTACTCTTTGTATTTTAAATATGATTTTTAGGATTCAACTGTGTTAAGTAAGTCATTCATCTATGACCATTTTCATGAGAGATAGTCATAATTGACTAATTTCTCATGATTTTTGAATAATCCACTTAACACTCATTTCATCCTCTTTGTATTTTAAGTATGATTTTTGGGATTCAACTACGTTAAGTCATTCATCTATTACCATTTTCATGAGAGGTAGTCGTAACTGACTAATTTCTCATGATTTTTGAATAATCCACTTAGCACTCATTGCATCGGGTGATGCTAACAGGGGTGAAGAAGTGGGATTGAAACTAGTGAAATGAAACACGTAGCATCAATCATCACTTTCGGAGCTTGCACTCGGTAACCAGGACTTCCTGGGAGGTCACCCATCCCAGAACTCCTCTGGCTCAAGCACACTTAACTGTGGAGTTTTCCCCACAATTAAGCCCACTTAGCTTGCTACCCCATTTGCAAAACCTTAGCACGTATTGTGCCTCATGAATCATTCAAGAAGAGATCCCTTTACTCTTTGTATTTTAAGTATGATTTTTGGGATTCAAATGTGTTAAGTAAGTCATTCATCTATGACCATTTTCATGAGAGGTGGTTGTAACTGACTAATTTCTCATGATTTTTTAATAATCCACTTAGCACTCATTGCATCGAGTGATGCTCACAGGGGTGAAGAAGTGGGATTGAAACTAGTGAAATGAATCACATAGCATCAATCATCACTTCCGGGGCTTGCACCCGGTAACAAGGACTTCCCGAGAGGTTACCCATCCCAGAACTCCTCTGGCTCAAGCGTGCTTAACTGTGGAGTTTTCCCCACAATCAAGCCCACTTAGCTTGCTACCCCATTTTCAAAACCTTAGCAAGTATTGTGCCTCATGAATCATTCAAGAAGAGATCAACGGGTTCATTGTATTCAGATTGAATGTTGAAGTTTGTGTGATCAATTGAAGAGCTACAGCTCATGTGTGTTTTGTGTGTGAATTATTTATGTTATTTTGTGTTCTATATCCTATGCCTTTCCAACAAATTGGTATCAATGTTGAGGAAGGATAACAAGATCCGTGGAGCCTGCAAAGCAAGTGAGAAGAGGGCTAAGAGCGGAAGGTCGGCAATTTTTTTTTTTTGCAAAATTGTGGGATATTAAGGAGTGCGCAGGTTCCGCACATTGTTAATACAAAAATTGCGCAAGTTCCACACTTTATTAGTTGAAAAACTGTGCAAATATCGTGAAACTTGTGTTCAACCAAAAATTAAGTTTATTGTGTGGTTTAAAGTCAGGGGTATGCAAGCTCGGAAAGCATAAAAAAAAAAGTAATCAACAGTTGTAATCATCCGAAATTAAAACATGGTTTTCACGTGCTCATTATTTTTTAATTACAACTCATAGTACTCTAAATTGAAACACGTCCGTATTCAAATAATACATGAGTTGTATTAAGGGTCTTTATAAAATAAATTTTTTTAAAAGGTATTTTTATAATATTTTTTTAAAATAAAGTTTTTAAGAGAGGGTTCTTATATATATATATATATATATATATATATATATATATTATAAAATAATGTATTATATAAAAAACAATTACAAGGGTTTTTAAAAGGAGCTTTGCAAAGTTTCAAAAAAGGAGAAATTTAGGGTTTTATCAAAGAAGATTTTTTTTGAAGAAAGATGGCAACATCGAGTTTCGAGCCACAACTTCCTTCTTTTACAGGGAAGGATTATGGTGTGTGGGCCATTAATATGGAGACCATGTTAAAAGCGCATGATTTTTGGGATCATGTCAAGTTTGGGTTTTCAAAACCTTAGAATGAAGTAGAAGAACGAGCTCTCATTAATGCAGAGAGGGAATAATGGAAGAAAGACAAAAGGAAGAATGCAAAAGCGTTGTTTATTATCCAACAGGGAGTGGACCGAGTAGTGGTCCAGAATATTATGATCACGTCGTCAGCACAAAAATCATAGGAAACTTTTGTGACAAGCTATCAAGGTATGGCCAAAGTCAATATTGTTAAATTGCATAATACAAGGAGAGATTTTGAAAGTCTACATATGAAGGAGAAAAAAGAAATCGATTCTTTTGTTTAGTCAATTTAGTGTTCCTAAATTGATAGCATAAATTATCAACCAGGGCTAGTAAAATGATGAAGTGTACTTGCACTATATGTGCCTAAGTATCCCTTTTCTTATTTCATTGTTTTTAGTGTTTTATTAATGTTTTGGGTTTTGTTATGTTTGAGTCTTAATATGCTACTCTATGTTCAAGAGATGAAGTTAAATCTATGTCAAAAAGGAAGAGAAAGAAAGTCTTATAATTAAAACAGAGTTTAGTTACAAGTTCTTTCCTTAATTAGAAAATGATGAAAACAGAGAATCCTAATCCATGGATTTTATAGCTTGCAAATGAAAATTCATGAAAATGAAAGGTAACTCAAAACACTACAACTCAATCTGATTCATTTAGTTAGAGATTTGTTGGAATATATTGTGAAAGAGATTAAATTCTAATGCAATGAGGATCTTCCTAAAACATAAAAGAAGTATTAAAACAAACAGTAACCTAGAACATTATAGTGAAATCTCATTCATATGATAGAGGTGTATTGGAATAGCTTGAGAAAAATGTTACTATAATGTAATAAGGATCTCCTATGAAATGTTGAAACAACTTATGACATTACAACTAGATTTCATTCATGAATTAGAGATTTGTTGGAAGAGTTTATTGAAAAAGATTAGGCATAATGTGATAAGGATCTTCTATAAAACAAACAATCAGTAACCCACAGTATTACAACTAAGTCTTATTCATGATTTAGAGGTTTATTGGAATAGCTTGAGAAGAATATTGTTTGTAATAATATGAGGATATTCTATCTAATTGTAGAACAGAAAATGCTAATAACTCAAAATAGTACAACCAAATCTCATTCATATAGTAGTGATATATTGGAAAATCTTGAGAAATAGAATGGTTGTAAGATAATGAGGATCTTCTTAATCTAGATGACAGAAACTGAAGTGCTAGTAACTCAGAATATTACAATTAAATCCCATTAATTTAATAGAGATATATTGGAAAATATTGAGAAAAAGACTAACTGTAATATCATGAGGATCCTTTATCTAAGAAAATGACATGAAATATAATGCAAGAGATGTAATTCCAGAAAGCAGTCTAAGTAAGGAAATATGACAAAAACAGAATTGGAAACTACTTATCTAGAAAACATGTAAAGCTTCCTCGAATAGCAAGGGCCCTCTGCTATCAATTCAGCATTAATCCTTTAACTCCTCAAGGTTGTATTCAGAACAGCATCAAAGTTTACTGCTTCTATTATCAAAATGCTCGAAAACAGAGTATCATAGGAATGATAAAATATGTATCAAACTTGTTCCTCTCGAATTTACTGCGCTGAATTTATATGCAATTACATAACTAACATTGAATAAAAGTAGGTCCAGGTGTAGTTTTAAAGTTAAAATCAAAATAGAACTCTTTTAGGATTCTTGATTTGCTGTAAAGCAAATCAGGAGTCCTGATTCCTGAAGAAGACAACTTGCTTGAATTTTTCTTTGACCACGTACATAGGCACCTCCAGTTATTGATCCAGTCTTCGTGGAAGGGAACGAATGATGTAGGAAAGATTTGGAATCCACCTATATGTGTATTTTCTCCAGATGACACCTGTAACATATGTAAACACCAAAACAGCTACGGAATGCTTGACTGGCTACAGAATGACTGCATTCTGTAGCTAAAACTATTCAAAAATCATTAAGACAACAAAATCACAAAAGTACAGTAAGTTAATTATTATATGCAACCTTTAAGTAATCTTAGTCATTCTCATTGAGTTTTAGGTTTATGAAATGATAAAGGAATGATGAAATGAAGTGAAGTTTGGCAAAAGAGAAGACAATTTCAGGGCTCAACATACACTCACTACAAAAATCTTGCATGTCCTCATGCAATTCCATTCAAACTTTATTCCATTTGTACTTATACTTCTGCAAGAACATCTAGCCTCATTTTTCTACTTCTTCTGGTAGTCAATTCCATTTTGGGTTTCCTCATGAGTGCTTTGAACCTAAGATTAATGAGTGCCCTGTTCAATTTCTTGTTTCTTTTATTTAGCTTCTTGTTTGCTTTATATAGTGCTTCAATTTGCTGAGAGAGAGTGTTTTTCATGTTACCCTTCAATTTGACCTGCTCTATTAGAATTTCATTTTCATTCTTGATATGGTTATTCAGTATCTCCAATTCATAATTGTCTCTTTTCAAAATTTCTATTGGAGGTTCTTGTGGACTGGGAGATCTTTCTCGATTTTCTGAGGCCCTTTTCTCTAGTGATTCCACATAATCATAAATATGTTGTTGAGCTGGATCTATATCTGGGGTTCTTCTGTTAGGGTTTTCTTCATACTGGTGTAGAGGAGATCTATCAACTGGAGATTGGATTGGAGTTTCTTCTTCTTCAATGTTTATGACTCCTGTTTCCTTAATGCATGTCCTTTTCACCATGCCTTTAAGCCTGGAGCTTCTTCTCAATTTAGGTGGATTTTCATCTTTTTCTTCAGCACATTCACTTGTTAATTTCTCCTTTCTTTTATTCCTGAGTTGTTTCCTGATCTTTACCAATTTTTCAAAGATTACTTCTTCACTATCTTCCTGTGTTGATGTATCAGGTTTGATCTCAACAGATTTAACAATTTTCCCCCTCCTACTTTTTCTTACAGGTTCTTCTTTAGATAATGTTTCTTCTGGTTCTTCAAAATGGTTTCTTAGGAGGAATTCTTCCTAGCTATCTCCTACTTTATTCAAGTGAAACTCAATTAACATTTTAATTAAGCCATGATGATGTAAAGTAGTTTCTAGAAACTGAAGTCTTTTTTGAACATTAGAAGCCATCCTTTTCAGACTATTAAGCAGGAAGAAGGGTAAATTTATTTCATCCTCTAAGAAATTCATCATCAGTCTAATATGATAGACGTGCAAAGTGCCAAATCTACCCTCACGGGTTATGAATTTTTGTAAAATAAACAATACATTCCTCCATTTATTTTTCAAAGCTATACTAGGAATACCTTTTCTAAACACTGATATGTCCATACCTAGTTTTTTAGCATTTGTTTCCAGGTTTCATTATGAAACTCTTTGTTTTTAAACCAACATTCACCCTATCGTGGTAATTCTGTGGCCTTAGCTATGAATGATTCTGTGATGGTGAACTTAATATCCCCAATTTCTACCTCTAATCCATTGAATGACCTTGCAAATGACTTCGTGACTTCTTTGTGGAATCCATTGAACTTATTTATAAAGCTCAGCCAGCCTACCTGCTGTAATAATCCCTTAACCTGAGGGTATCCTTCTAAATATTTGGTCCCAATTGGCTCTGATCTCACAATAAGCCCCATTTCTCTCTTTGATACGAATTGCTTCCTTTCTTTGGCTTATATCCACGGCTTTGTTTTTTATCTCCTGTCTGAAGAAAGAGTAGTTGTGGAATGTTGTTTTGCCCTTAAAATGACTTCTCTGCAGACGAAAACTGGCTACAGAATGTAATGGCGGTGAGTGGATATGAATAAACAAGGTAGTGGTAAATCATGAAGATGATCGGGTTTAAGAGTTTGATGTGGGATAAAAGACCGCGAAGAGATCTTGTAATGATTTTCAAAATTCATCAATAAATGATATGATCTAAGGACGTGACCTAATAGGTCACATCAAAGTTTTGTCTGTTAATCTTAATGATGAATTGTTATGGAGCGGAATGTAAGGGATTTGGTCTTTTTATGATAGGCAAGGATCAATTCGAATGATAAAATAACTTTAGGAAACATATGATTTAACTATACTATATATTTCATGTTTTGCTATCAAAATAATTTCATACAGTTTACCTTAGCCTTTTTTATTTTGCTGCTTTGTTGTATTTATTTTTCATCTGAAAAATATTGATCTTCAAGGTCCATAATATTCTTTGACTCATCCTTTGTTTATTGAAGCAGGCTTACAGGGTCAAATTAGCTGCAAAACAAGATTGGCTACAGAACAGGTAGCTGCAGAATGTACCTATTAAAACTCTGAAATATGGAATGAAATATGGATGAAGTGAAATATGGAATGGAATGAGATATGGATGAAGTGAAATATGGAATGGAATGAGATGGATTATGGAACATGAAATGGAATGAAGTATGAATGGAAGCATGAAAAGTGAATCTGCAACTTATGATTTTATGATACTTCATTGCAGAAAAAGAATCAGTTTTTGAAAGTCTACAGTTTCAGAAGAATTCTGATTTTCACCTTATACTTTCTGTATAAACATGCCAATCAATGATTGGTTTTCATATTTATACTCTCTTTTATTATTATTATTATTATTATTTATTTTTTTTCAAATGATTGAAGAAAAATACAATTAAGTTAGTGAAGAAGAAGAATTCTTCTTCACTAACTTCATATCAATGTTATCTTGGAATTTCTTGACAAATTCTTCTCTTGAAAGTGGATTATGATACAATTTCAATCTGTGTCCATTTACAAGGAAAGCTACCTTTCCTTCATCTATTGTCCTGATTTTTATTGCTCTATTTTCAAATATTTTCACAATCTCATATGGCCCAAGCCAATGAGTTTGAAATTTACCTTGAAAATCCTTGAACTTTGAATCAAATAAGAGGGCCCAGTCACCTTCTTTAAATTTTTTTTCTTTGATGGACTTATCATGCCATCTAGTCCTTTTTTGTTGGACTATGCTTGTTCTCTGGACTGCATCTTGTTTGATCTCATCCAATTCACTAATCTTCTCCAGTCTATGCTTTTGTGCTTTTGTTAGATCAAGTCCTAACTAGACTGCCATTTTGAAAGTTTGGATCTGAAACTCTATGTGAAACAAGACTTGTTTTCCATAAACAAGTTCATAAGGGGTGTGTCCTGTTGTGTTTCTCCATATAATTTTGTAGGCCCATAAGGCTTCAGGAAGCCTTTCTGCCCAATCTCTTCTATGTAAATGAACAGTCTTTATCAAGATCCCTTCAATGACCTTATTGGTAGATTCCACTTGACCATTTTCTTGTGGATGGTAGGGAGTAGATTTCCTGTGTCTGATTTTGTACTTCTCTACCATTTGCTCCACCATATTTGATGTGAATTGAGCTCCTTCATCTGTAACAATTTCTCTTGGGACACCAAAATGAATAAAAATATCCTCAAAAATAAAATTAAATACAGATGCTTCAGTAACAGAAATTAATGGTTTGGCCTCTACCCATTTGGTAACACAATCTATGCAAACTAATATATATTTCTTTTGCTTTGATGGAGAATTAATAGGTCCTACAAAATCCAAAGCCCATTTCTCAAAAGGTTCAATATGTACCTTAGGTTGCAATGGAATCTCATTTGAAGGAGAAGGAAGTAAATGAAAATCTAAGCAATTTCATATCTAGTGTCAAAGATTTAAGTGATGAGTTATGAGATATTGGTGAAGAGGTGTCCAGTATTGACTTGTCACCATCACATTAAATGGCTTATTGAAATATTATCAAAATTTTGTTTCAAGTCTCTCAACTAGAGAGAAGCCCCCTACATTTGATGAATTGACAAGAATTCTTCTACAAGAGCAGGAAAGGATGAAAAGATTTAATTTGGACTCGAGTAATACAGATTTGGCTGGTAGCCAAGGGTAAACAACCATGCAGAGGCGGGTCATGGGACAAGAACAAAGGAGACAAGTTTTAAGCAAAACAAAAAGGTATGACACAATCTAAATTTCCAACTCATGATAAGAGAAACGGTGATTGTTATTATTGTGGAAAACCTGGGCATCACTCTATAAATTACTATAAAAGAAAATATAATGATTCCGAACAAATAAACAGAAGGCATAATGGAAATTTTTTCGACAAATACACCTTAATCAGTGATGGATTTAAAAATCTTAATTTTTTTTTTTTTTTGCATTGCATGTGGAAACTGATAATGTGAATGCTTGATTCATTGATTGTGGTGCATCACTCCATATTGCTTGTAATAAGGATTGGTTTGATGAATATTATGAAAACATTGATGTAACATATGTTTATCTAGGAGATAATAGATCACTTAAAGTTCAAGGTTATGGAGTAATGAGTGTGAATTTGCCTAATGGACAAGAGATATAGATCCATAATGTGATGTATGTTCCTGGTATCAAAAAGTGATTTAATTTATGTTTCTACTATTGGTGACCAAGATTTGAAGATGGAATTTGTTAAATCACATTACGTTGTGAAAGATATTCAAGATCAATACAAGGTTATTTCCACAGGTACCAGAGTTGGAGGCTTGTATAAGTTGGATGTGACAAGGACAAGCCATCAAGCGTTGGCATCTACAACAAGGTCAACAATAGAATTATGGCCTCAAATATATGGAAATCTAAATCACAATGATTTAATGTTACTTCAAAAGAACACAATGGTTGAAGGATTTCCTGTTATGAAGAATGATCATGTTGAATGTGAAGCATGTGTACTTGGAAAGGAGCATAGGGAGGAATTTCCTATACAAAAAGAGAAAAGACAGAGGGAAACACATGAATTAATTCATACTGGTGTATGTGGACCTATGAAAACTAGATCTCTTGGTGGAGCATGGCATTTTCTTTTTCTTTTTTTATGATAGAACTACGTATATATGGGTCAATTTCATAAGAAACAAGAGTGATGTTAAGTATGAGGAGTTTCCATGGTGCATTATATTATATATCATTTCTGGGATTCAACTACGTTAAGTAAGTCATTCATCTATGACCATTTTCATGAGAGGTATTTGTAACTGACTAATTTCTCATGATTTTTGAATAATCCACTTAGCACTCATTGCATTGGGTGATGCTCACAGGGGTGAAGAAGTGGGATTGAAACAAGTGAAATGAATCACATAGCATCAATCATCACTTTCGGGGCTTGCACTCGGTAACCAAGACTTCCCGAGAGCTCACCCATCCTAGAACTCTTCTGGCTCAAGCGCGCTTAATTTTGGATTTTTCCCCACAATCAAGCCCACTTAGCTTGCTACCCTATTTGCAAAACCTTAGCAAGTATTGTGCCTCATGAATCCTTCAAGAAGAGATCCCTTTACTCTTTGTATTTTAGGTATGATTTTTGGGATTTTAACTGTGTTAATTAAGTCATTCATCTATGACCATTTTCATGAGAGGTAGTCATAATTGACTAATTTCTCATGATTTTTGAATAATACACTTAGCACTCATTGCATCGGGTGATGCTCACATGGGTGAAGAAGTGGGATTGAAACTAGTGAAATGAATCACATAGCATCAATCATCACTTCCGGGGCTTGCACCCGGTAACAAGGACTTCTCGGGAGGTCACCCATCCCAGAACTCCTTTGGCTCAAGCGTGCTTAACTGTGGAGTTTTCCCCACAATCAAGCCCACTTAGCTTGCTACCCCATTTGCAAAACCTTATCAAGTATTGTGCCTCATGAGTCATTCAAGAAGAGATCCTTTTACTCTTTGTATTTTAAGTATGATTTTTGGGATTCAACTGCGTTAAGTAAGTCATTCATCTATGACCATTTTCATGAGAGGTAGTCGTAACTGACTAATTTCTCATGATTTTTGAATAATCTACTTAGCACTCATTGCACCGAGTGATGCTCACAGGGGTGAAGAAATGGGATTGAAACTAGTGAAATGAATCACATAGCATCAATCATCACTTTCGGGGCTTGCACACGGTAACTAGGACTTCCCGGGAGGTCACCCATCCCAAAAATCCTCTGGCTCAAGCGCGCTTAACTTTGGAGTTTTCCCCACAATCAAGCCCACTTAGCTTGCTACCCCATTTTCAAAACCTTAGCAAGTATTGTGCCTCATGAATCATTCAAGAAGAGGTCCCTTACTCTTTGTATTTTAAGTATGATTTTTGGGATTCAACTGCATTAAAGAGTATGGTGGAAAAACAAACTGGTAAGTGCATTCAAATTCTCTGATCTGATCAGGGGGGAGAATATAAATCAAGATAATTTAATTAATATTGTAAATAAATGGGATTCCATAGCAATTTACAGTGCCACATACACCTCACCAAAATGGAGTTGCTAAGAGGAAAAATAGAACACTAGTAGAATGTGCATGTAGTATGCTTCAAGCTAAAAATGTTTCTAATGGTTTTTGGGCTAAATCCATTACTATTGTTGTTTATTTGAAATTAGGAGTCCAACCAAAAGTGTACAGCTTAAAACACCTTTTGAAACATTATATGGGTATAAACCAAGAGTGACTCGTTTAAGGGTTTTTGGTTGCAAATAATTTGATCATATTCCAAAAGATGAAAGAAGAAAACTTGATGCAAAATCAATTAAGTGCATGTTTATTGGTTATTTTGATGATAAAAAAGCATACAATTTGTTTGATCTCAATATTCATAGATTTATTGTGAATAGGGATGTGGTGTTTCATGAGAATGCAGATGAAGGTGATAAAATGAATAATATTGGTGTATGGCATGATAATGATGATTATGTCAAAATAGATACAAGTGTTGAAAAGGAATAGGAACAAGCACATGAACATATACAGGTTCAAGAGCAAGGAGCATCAAGCAGTCATGAAACTCCAATAAGGGGAGAGGAGACTATGCAAAGAAGAAATAAAGATGAAAGCAGTAAAACTCCAAGAAGGTCATCACGTCAAATTCAGGTACCTATAAGGTATAAATATTATGCATTGATGTCTTTTTCTATAACTCTATAATGAATAATGACACATGGGAATTAACATAATTACTAAAAAGAAAGTTCCCATAGGATGAAAATGGTTGTATAAATCCAAGTTAAGTTTAATGTTGATGGAAGTATTGATAAGTATAAGGTTATATTGGTTACAAAAGGATATTCAAAAAAAGAGGGAATTGATTATGAATATACTTTTTCACTTGTAGCTAAGTTGAACACAATTAGAATCATGATTGCATTAGCTACAAAACATAATTGGAAAATGCATCAGTTAGATGTCAAATAAGAATTTTTTAATGGTGAGTTAAAAGAATAAGTTTACTTGATCTAGCCTGAAGGTTTTTTAAAATAGGGACAAGAGCATCTAGTCTGTAGGTTAAAGAAAGATTTATATGGTTTGAAACAAGCACCAAGATCTTGGTACGTGAAGTTTGACTCTTTCTTTTATGAGAAGCAAAAATTATCCTAAATTATACATCAAGAGAGATGAATATGTGGATGTTGCTTGATATCTGTATATGTTGATGATATTATCATAACATGAAATGCATCCAAGTTTATTCAAGAAATTAAAATCTAGTTGTCACGGGTATTTGAGATGAAGGATCTTGGTTAATTGCACTACTGTTTAGGTCTAGAATTTTGGAGGGAATCTTGTAAGACACTAATAACATAAAGAAAATATATAAGGGAAATCCTTAAAAGGTTCAATATGATTGAGTGCAAGGCACTATCTACTCCTTTAGAATAGAACGTCAAATTGTACAGTGATGATGGAACCAAATAGGTGAATGGAAACTTGTATCATCAATTGGTGGGAAATATGAACTACCTCACCACTATGAGGCCAGATATAATATATTGTGTCAACATACTTAGTCAATTCATGGCTAAGCCTTGTGAAAGTCACTCGAAAGAAGCAAACAAATTCCTTCATTATCTAAAAGGAACACTTAATTCTGGTATTAGGTATACTAATGATTTGATGTTGAGTTGGCAGGTTATTCTGATTCTGACTGGGCTGGAAATCCAGATGATAGGAAATCTAGTATTAGATTCGTGTTCAATATCAATTCAGGACCAATATCATGGAGTAGTAAGAAACAACCAATTGTTTCCTTGTCATCCACTGAATCTGAGTATAAAGCATTATGCAATGCTACCTGCGAAGCAATATGGCTTAGAAGGATACTTGAAGATGTTGGAGAAACACAACAAGCACCTACAGTAATAAGATGTGAGAATAAAATCACTATAAAATTTGCAAACAATCTTATATATCATGAAATGACAAAGCATATTGACACACAACATAATTTTGTAAGAGAAAAAGTGAAATCAATTGAAATTGACTTATAATATTGTAATACAAATGAAAATGTGGCTGGAATATTCACCAAGCCTCTTAGAAAGGCTAAATTTGAAATCTGTAGAAGCAAGTTGTGTGTTTTTTAAATCCAAATTATGTTGTAAGCCTAACTGAGACTTAGACCAGAATGCAAGTTAACATGTATGTCGTGATTAAGGGGATGTGTTAGAACATTAATCACGGCAACACTAATCATTGTATGATAGTCGATGGTAGATGAAAGCTGGCAGGAGTCAGTAGGAAATAAATTTTTATCAACGGGTAGTCATTATTCATTCTAGGACTCATTCATGTATTAAATGATACATTGGTTTATGAAGTTCTCAAAAAAAAATTGTGTCTCCATCTCTGATATCAATTCGAAGGATGCACTTAACAATAATGGGCACCCTGTCAAACTCTCTATGTCTTTATGGGTCTGTCAATAAATCAACATCTAGTAGAGGAAAACAAGTTTTGATTGGAGATAGACTATTGCCACAATAATGGGTTTGCTAGTGGATAAATGGAAGAAGAGGAGCAAGAGCTCTTCATTTTAGGGTGAAATTTTCCACAACAGTAGATTTAAACTACAAGTGTGCACAATCCTCTTTATCTTCTTCCTTCTATTCTCCGCTTGGGTCAAGAAATATGAGTTTCTCCACTTTGGTCGAGAACTATGAGTGCTAGAGGTAAGGATTACTTACATTAGAAACTCATTCTTTATAAATCCTGCCTAGATAGGGGTCCACAAAAACAAGTGAGTTCAAAAAATCCAAAGGGAAATTTGGATGACCCAAATAGGAATTTTGATCCAAACGAAGGCAAGTTGGAACTTCAATTGTTTAGTTAACTAGGTTCGCAGGATTTGATCTAGCTCCAAATGACTATACAGAAATAAAGGATCCTTGTCCATATGCTTTCTTTATCGCTGATGGTGTTAAGACAACCAGGTATACCACTATTGCTTCAACTGGATCAACTCAGTCCTATATCATATGAATGTGTAAGTTTAGCTAGTATATGTATATCTAAATACCCTAGCGAGTAATGTAAGCTCATGTATTAGTTTCTACCAAGCCTCATAATAAAAACTAAATAGGCCATTGAACACGCCATTGTGGGAACACATTAAGCTAAGTTAAGCTAGTATACGTAAGCTAAGCTAGCTAGTATATGTATATCCAAAGACCATATCCATTAATGTAAGGTCATCTACTAGTTCCTACTCTTAACAACAGCTAAGTAGGCCACTGAACGCATCGTTGTGGGAACACATTAAATGTTGCATCCTTGCATTGTAAAACTTTCAGCGAAAGACAACTATAATATACGACTATCTGCAAAAATACCTTTAAACTTTGTAATTTGAAAAATCAGCCACATAAAGATTTAACTTGACTTTTTTCAATTAAGATAGGAAAAATCACAATTTATTTTGGAAACACATGTCATTGTTGAGGAAGTTCATTATGCAGGTCCTTATTCAGAGGACCTCTGCACAATGTGATGCCTTTGAGAGAGTGGCGCAACTATTGAATTCTAAATTTCGAGTTTGGGTGCAAGTTACGGATTTTGTGTGCAAACTGTAAAGATATTTTTGGAGAATATGATTCTATATACTTTGAATTGAATTCTCACGCATTAGACTCTTTTGTCCAGCAAACACTATCCACCAAATAGATTTTAGGTTAGCGAGAATTTCGTTGTTAGGTGAGTGAAAAATATGATATCTACAAGGTTCTAAAAGTGGAATACTACTTTTATTTAGTTTTATTTGGTCAATGTTTTTTATTTAGTGACATCATTTTTATAATATAAAAACACTCTCAAATTCTTATTTACACACATTTAATCAAACATTGGTTTAATGTTTAACATTTTGGGTAAATCTATATAAATATCATGAGATCTGTTCTACAAAAAGATATTTTGTTTTTTCAATTAATTAGCAGATTAACTAGCATTTGTTGGAAGGTTGTTCTAATTAGGACCTTTGTAGTATCTTTGGCTGGAGAGCATTTGCATATATCTTAATTATCTATGCAATTAGCAGAAGAGATTGTTATATTATACAATTATGTAGAGGTCCCATACAATTTTTTCTTTTAATTATTAATTTATTGACTTTGTTAGTAGATCTGTATTTCTACTTCACACGACTTATTTACATTAAACACTAAAAATTTATACCCAAAAAAATTATATGAATTTAATTATTACTTTGTTGACTCTGGTAGTAGATCTGGATTTCTACTTCACACAACTTATTTACATTTAAAACTATAAAATATATACCCGAAACAATTATATGAATACAATGTCCGACTACAGAAAATTAATTTTTGAAAGTCGTTCAGTGATCGTTCCTCGTAGAAGTGCGGAGGTGTGTGAGTGTAGAGGTTTTTGTTCCTTGCTCCGCAAACCATCCTCTTGCACACCATTCTTCCACATATAATTGAAATCGTAATGTTGTCATTTCAGAACAAGACAACCCACCTCAGAACCAATTGTAACAACGATTATTTAATAATGTTAAATCTAATGATTGTTTCATCCTCACGACATCTGAAACCCACATTAATTAATAACATCTTCAAATATCAATGACCGGCTGAATGGAGGAAGCATGTGTGGAGGTGGTTGTGTGGAGGAAGTTGTGTAGATGTGGCTGTGTGGAGGAATCATGTGCGAAGAAGAAGAACAAATGCTTGTGCGGTGCGCTTTCACTGTGTGGAAAGATTTGTACAAGGAGAATCAATTAATTAGCGGTAGAGGCAGGGACTATGCTGCATCACAACTATTAATCTTGTTAATTCTTAGTTTCCTACCTTGTGGGCATTACCCACACTATCTAAACAACATTCACCTATATAAGCAACATTTTCATTGTTCTTTATTTTGGATAAATAAAAATGAATTAACATGCCACATGGTTTAGCCTATCGCTTCATTTAAGTTGTAGATTGAAGAAAAAAAATAATAATCACAAATATTTTTCAACATATTTAACACTATGTCCTATTAACGGTAGTTTAAATTGTTGGAATCTTATCTAATCCTAATTTGCAAACTATTATATAAACTAAAAAAGGTTATATTAGTAGCAATGGGGTTATATCCCTAGTAACAAATAAAGGTATCTTCTAATTACAACATCCCCTTTGTAGAAAAATATATATATATTCAACACTATTCTTAATAAATAAATAAAAATAATAATAATTTCAAAAATTGTTTAGCATCCCAAAGAAATTTTCAACATATTCAACAATCTTGGTACTAAAGTCGTTATATAAATCATAAAGAAATATTCAAATTTATTGAATTTCACAATACCTAATATACTTAAAATATAAAGATACATAATAATAAGAAATTTTAATGATAGTTACATTGTGGTTTGAACCAATTAGATAATATTTACCATAATTCTTCCAAATTCAATTTTAAGTGCATTTCAAAAATAAATTGTTGCTCAAATTCAATTTTAAGTGTGTTTCAAAAATAAATGGTAAAGCAAGAATACTTTTTAATTGAGATAAACATTTATTAAAAAAAATAAAAATAAAATAAAATAAAATAAAAATAAAAATTATAAACCACACATATTTTAAATCAAAAATACAAAATTACATTAATATTAATTAATAAAATTTGTTTTCCGGATGCGGATGACATCTCGGGTTAAGAGGCCTCCAGGCCTGGTTCAAAAACCAAGGAGGTTCACCTGGGGTGGCCACATGGCCCCCTATGGTGTTATTAATGCCAAGTTCATTAATCCAAAGCGCTGGATAATAACTCCTCCTCGCCGTCATTTGATCCGTCCTGCTCGCCGCACCAGACTTCAAATGGAGCACCACTGCTCGCATTCTTCCGATTGCTTTGGCTCTGCTCACCGCCCTTTGTCACCTCTGCGCTCTCATTGCCCGGGCGGCTGTGCAATAGATGGGGCTCGCATAGCTACAGGTTGCAGGCGCTCTTTGCAATGTTGTTTGGATACGCTTCTCGGCCATCATTTCTCAAATAGTAACTTCTGCCCTGTTCTGTTCAATTCTCATACTTCTCCTGTTATTGTTGGTCAAATTAACTCTATTCCTGCAGCTCCTTCTGGTAACTGGTCGGATTCCTCTCGGAATTTCAGTATGCCCAGGCTCAGGCAAAGAATGTCTTGCAGGAAAGGGGCCTCTCGAGGCAGGTCCATGAGTGAACGACCCTCCAATTCTAATGTCGACTACTCCATGGAACATGCTGAAAGGCGTCCCATCCCCCTTTATGTTGATCTTGCTGGCCGTCTCCATGAGAGCGTTTCCCCGGCGCCTCCTCAGCCCTCGCACCCGCCTCGTGCTCCTGCTCTGAATACTCTGTCTCCTCCCCCGATTCAGGCTTCCGCCTCCCCTTCTCGCCCTGGCAGTCCTTATCTAAGGCAATCAACGCAACACGCGGAGCTGCGTTTCGATTGCGCCTTCGATCGGCCTTCCATTACTGCCCTCATCACGATTTCTCTTCGCGAAGAGACCACTCTCCCTCCTGTTCAGCCGCTTAACCCTGTGCACTCTCCTTCCAAGCCTCACTTCGAGCCCCCCTCTGGCCCTGCACCCGGTCCTAGCACGCACCCCCTTGGAATTCCTCTTGCCTCTGTCCCTGCTCATTCGGGACAGGCGCACTTGCAGATGGAAGCTGGCCCGTCAGGTGAAGATGCTGACAAGAACGCTGAAGAGGATTCGGAAGAACACTATGGCTGCAGAATCGAGGAAGAGAATCCGGACTCTGACTAAATGCTCCAGGACCAATTCTCAGTATGATTTATGTGCTAGAATTTTTGATAAATTTCTGTTTTCAATGGTCACTCACAGCAGACAAAGCTGCATGTATTTTTTGGCTCTTTTTAGTTTTGTCAATCCGTATGTAAGTGACTCTGCACCGGTTTCCCAGTTCATGGGCGGTGGCAACTCTGATAAAAGAGCTGGTTTCCCGTTAATGGGCAGCTCTATAGCTAGACAGACAGTGGACATCAAGCCCGGTCTCAGGCTTCCTCAGCTGAGCCGTGGCAGTTTTGTACTTTTATGTTTATAATAGAAATATCGTAATTTAGAAAAAAAAAAAAAATTAATAAAATTTGTTTATAATTAATTAATTTATATTATATTTAATATTTCCATTTATATTATATTTATATTACAATATAATATAAACTAATAAATTTAATTAATCAATATATTTTTTTTTAATTAATGAATGGATCTTTTTTTTTTTATTAGTTACAATCCTTTACCAAATCTTCCACTTAAACCTTATACAACTCACCTTGTATATGTCAAACCATTACATTTTAAATTTAATAATTATTATATTATTTCATTTCTAAAATTATTTTTCTTGAACCCATTAGTATTATCGTGGGTTTTATCCTTAGTACCTTGTGGCCAATCACATCTTTTGAGCAGAAAAAAATCGTTATTGCTTACAACAATAGTTAAAAAATTTATTGATTGTAGTATTTTTTTTAAAATGAACATATCGAAGGATTTTGGAGGATGGACGAAGTCCGAAACCCTAACCATGGTGGCAGGAGTCTGGAGCACAGGACTATGAAGCGGGTGACGTTACAAGGGCTATATGGACGAGACATCTGTCCCAAGCCGTCAGAGTACAGAAGCCACCTGGGCTCATTGTAGTTGTCCACGTCGCACATCGGAAGTGGAGCCAAGGAACAGGCAATAGAGGGTTTAGGAAGGAAGAAGATGTTGGTTCAAACCCTAATCCTGCTGCCCTACGGTGGTGTAAACACACGGTCACGAGGTTGAAGGAGGTCCTGTGCTGTCGGAGAGGTTTGCTACGTTTTGACTGTTATATAAACATGGTTAATGAACGAGACTCTGTAGATCTGGATTCTGTGCCAGAATATTTGCTAGCAATATGAGGTTACGAAGTGCCGGTGAAGAATTTGGAGAGGTATATTTCGGAGATCAATGGAGCTGGGTTTAAGTTCAAAGGCTCGGGAGAGGCCTGGGGCATAGTGAACGGTGTTAGGTTTTTAGAAGAAAGTTTGCAGAGCACATACAAATGCACTTGGAAGGAAGAGAGTGTACCAATCTGTCACCAGCAACCAACAATCCCTGGGTCAGCGGAAAAATTAGATGCTACGGCAAACCATGCAAGTACTTGCTTCCAAGAGATTTACATAATTCATTTTTTTCAGGGTGGGGGGGGGGGGGGGGAGGGGGGGTTAGAAGATATAGTTGCAAGTTGTGGAATTCATGGTAATGTAGGGCTTAAGGCGATTTTGGAAGAGAGCCATAGACATCAGGATTTGGTCAGAGGAGCCTGTTTGGACGAACCTATCACCCACAAAATTCCCTTTCAGTGGAAAGGGACCAGACATTTTTAGGATTTGCATCTTACCCAGGGGTGTGAAGCGGCGAGATCTTGGCCAGAGGTGGGTAAAGGTTTTTTTCAAAACCCTAATGTCCTGTGGCTTCCATTGTTGGGATCTGTGGGTGTGTTGCAACCTATTTCTCAAGTCGAGGAGCAGGAGAAGTGCTCCGGGATTCACAGAGGAGAGGAGGTGTAGGCGGACGCTGGGGTCACTAGATTTAAAGTAGAAGGGGGTACCTCCTGGGAGAAACCCAATCTGCAAATGGAAGGGCGACCCGAGTCACTCGAATCTAAAGGACCATATGCTCATGAAATTCCGTTGGAGGGTGAGGAAGGAGGTAGGAGTTGGGTTGCAAGAAATAAGAGAAAGAAAAATAAGTTGATCAGAAAGAAGGAGGAGAGCCCATGTTGTGTCCTTGGAGTTGATATTCTTATAGACGAAGTTATGGAAGCCGTAGAAACTATTCTAGTAGGCCGGGTAAAAGGGAGGAAATATCCGAAAAATTATATCTCAGATGGACAATAAGTGCATGGTCAGAAGCACCGGGGAGACCTATCAAAGTAAAAACCCTAGCTCGAGGATGGTTTATGATTAAATTTTCAAAAAAGGAACCACTGGAATGGATGATGAATTAGAATTGGAATTTCGGGAAAAGACCAATTTTATTCAGGAAGTGAACTCCACTGTTTGATTCATAAAGGGAGAAAATTGAGGAAACCCCGGTGTGGGTAAAAATCTTGGGTCTGTCAATTCCATTCTGGACAGAATTGGCCTTCAGATCGATAGGGAACACACTGGGGCAGTTTCTGGAAGCAGATCAGTCATACCTTCAGACCATGGACCTGAGTGCTACAAGAATTATGGTCAGTCTAAATCCTAAAGAAGGCCCAACAAAGGAGATCCATCTAAAGTATAAGGACTTGGCATTCACACAGATGCTTGACTATGAACACATTCCTTTTCGCTGCCAAAAAAATGGCCACCTGGTGAAGGATTTTCCACTAGGCCATCGTAGGATAAGGAAGCATAAGAGGGCGATCCAAATGCAAAAAAGGCCTAAAGATGCATAGGAGCCCAAAGAAGTTGATGTGGAATTGATGGAAGGAGTTGAAGGAGCAAGCAGGCAGCAGCCAGAAGAAGGTCCTGAAGACATGCAGACTGAGCCTATTTGTCTTATTTATATAATCAAAGAGGAGGAGTAGCCTCCAGTTACCTCTACTCTTCAAGAAGCTGAGGCCTCGGCACCTCATCAGGAGGGTACGATCCTGGACCCTTCCTCCTCTCCTTTCACCCCTTTGTTTACTTCATTTTTTTCTATTTCAAGTCCTGGTCCTTCCAGGCCAATTCATATGGAATCTATGCAAATGAACTCTGTGTTGAAGACTTTGGACAGCGCCATAACCTCTATTCTCAATCTCCTCTCGGATGCTCCTATCATCTTGGACCATGGGCCTCCCCCCCACCCTACCCTGTCCTCCCGAAAAAACCCCTTATAATCTAAGGTCCAAAGTGAAGAAGCCTATGCCTGAGGAGGTAGTTTGAGGTCTCGAACCTCATTCTATCTGGGTCAACCCTAGGAAATCGAGGGGATGGAATTCCAACCTAGCAAATCCTAGGTTAGGGATAAACTTGACATTGCGGATGGGAAACAACTTTCTTTTTCAGGGGTGCTTAGAGCAGCGTAGACCTCCTCCCTGGGTTACCGATGATTATTCTCTCGTACAATTGTAGGGGTTTTTCTAGTCAACCCAAAAAACTAGCACTTAGGGCTTTGATGAAGTCCTACGAGCCGAATGTTCTTATGCTCCAGGAGACTTTGGGGGTGGGGGAGGAAGTGGTTGGAGCTTTGACCAAGATGTTTCTGGGTTGGTCCTTTTTTTCTTTGGATGCCCTTGGAAGGTCAGGGGGTCTGGCGATGGGTATTAAATATGGAAGATTGAAAGAGATCTCCTCCTGGGGTTTTGAAAATGCATTAGAAAAGGAGGTCTATTCAAATGATCTTAGCCACCCACTCCTACTTCTTAATGTGTATGGTCGTTGTGTGGATAGGGTCACTTTCTAGTACGGTTTATTCGCCAAGTCATGTCTAAAAAACCCAAATCTCATTCTGGGAGGGGACCTAAACTTTTCCCTGGGGTTTTCTAAAGCCTGGGGCCCCTGTGCACAAGCCGATCCCCTCACTAATTTTTTCCTCAACAAGATTGTTTCCTCACACCTGGTGGACGCTAACCTAATCAAACCCAGGCCCACGTGGAGGAACAAAAGAGCGGGAGAGGATAGGGTGGCAAAAAAACTGGACCGTTTCCTTATTAAAGAAGAGCTGGTAGCTCGATCCTCTATTTTTCGACATTGGGTGGGGGAAGGGGGTATATCTGACCATCTGCCCATTCTTCTAGAAATTAAGGGGCCAAACAAGAAACTTGGATCACCTTTCAAGTTCAACTCATTGTGGCTCAAATATGAGTCTTACAATCAATTGTTCCATGACACCTGGAGGAAGGGAGAGGAGACTAGACATGGAAGCAAGAGCTCCAATTTATGGACAATCTCAAGAGGATGAAAAAGGCTACTTTGGAATGGGAAAAATAAAAAAAACTCAGGGAGGAGGAAGCTTTGCAGTTGATAAATGAAGAATTAGACTTCTTAGGGCAGCCAGAGGGTGCGGGATATGACTCAATTGAAATGAGGGACAAATTTAAAAGCCTTGAATCAGCAAGAAAGAAAATATTATTTGAAAATTAAGAAAGATGGCTTCTTAAAAGCAGGGCAATCTGGCTGTCAGCAGGGGATGAAAATACGAGTTTCTTCCAGAACTATGCAAAAGGTAGGAAGAATATAAGTACCATCTAGGGGATGCAAACGAAGGAAGGGAGTACTAATAGAACTTTTGAGGATCTCTCAAACCTAGGATGCAAACACTTCAAATCTTTATTCAAAGCCCCAACAGAGCCCTCAATAGTTGAAGTGATCAGAGTGGCTCAGTTCTTCCCCTGATATATTGAAGAAGAAGGGAATGATTGTATAATGGATCTAGTGTCAAAAGAGGAGGTGGAAGGGATTCTTAAGGAAATGCAGAAGGATAAGAGCCCTAGGCCAGATGGTTTGACGATGGAATTATTTCAACATTTTTTGAATCTTTGGGAGAGGATATGCTCGCAGTGGTAGAAGAGTCAAGGATCATGGGTACCATCTATCAACCTTTCAATTCCACGTCCCTCTCCCTCATCTCAAAAAAGGAGGACCCTAAATCTTTTGAGGACTTCAATCCTATTTCTTTATGTACATGCATTTACAAAATCATTGCAAATGTGATTGCAACTCATCTAAAGCCTTTCATTTCAAAAAATATCTCCCAGGAACAATTTGGCTTTTTGGATGGAGCGCAAATTCATGAGGCGGTGGGGGTGGCTCAGGAAACACTACATATCTTGAAGAGAAGTAAGAAAAAAGGAACCATTGTGAAAATTTACCTATCCAAGGCATTGACAAAAAAAGCTAGATGTATCTCCGCCTGCTCCTGGCCCATCTGGGTTTCAGGAATGATTTTATCAATTGGGTGATGGGGTGCATCACCACCACCAATATTGCCATATTGATCAATGGGGCTGCAACTCCCTTCTTCCAAGTTCAAAGTGGCCTTTGCCAGGGATGCCCATTATCTCCCCTCCTTTTCCTCCTTGCTACTGAAGGCCTCAGTCAGATGATTCATGATGCAAAAAGAAAAGGTGAATTGAAAGGTATCGAAGTAGCAGCCAACCTATCCATTACACATATGCTCTTTGTAGATGATATCCTTCTATTTTGTAACAGAAGAAATTAATACATCAGACGGATCAAATCAGTACTTGATCTTCCTAAAGGCTACATGGCTAAGCATCAATAAACAAAAATCCTCCATAACCATGGAAGGGTTCACTCAAGCCAAAGCGGATAGAAACATAGAAGTGCTACCCTTTGAAGTTAAAACTCTCCATGATAGTTTCAAGCACCTGGGTTTCTGTTTAAAGTCAGATTCTTATAGAATCCAGGACTAGCACTGGCTCATGGAAAAATTGAAACCAGAATGAAACACTGGAGCTTCAAATGGTTGTCTCAGGCATGGAGGCTTGTGTTGATCAAATCATTTTCTATGGCAATCGCTATGTACTGGGCCGCCCTATCCTGGGTTCTGAAAAGTATTCTCTCTAAAATAAATAAAATCTGTAGCAGGTTCCTTTGGGCAGGCTTAAAAACTGAATCTGTAATGTTGTGGGTAGCGTGGGAGAAAGTTGTGAGACCAAAGGCCTAGGAGGTTGGGGAATAAAGGAGTTCTAGTCTTTCACCCTCTCTCTGGTAGAAAAATTGGGATGGAGGATTATCACCCTGGAGAACTTATGGACATCCGTGATAAAAAGGAAATACATTGACCCTCTGCCAATGGATGAATGGTTGCGTCTCCCTGTAAATAAAGTGCAAAACGCTTCGATCATTTGGAAAGCCACACTAGCCTCGATTAATACCATTGAACAAGGAATATCATGGTATGTAGGGAATGGTGCACAGGTTAGGCTTGGACTGGACCCATGGGTGGGGTGCAGCAGTGGATATGCACTCTCTAGATAATTTATTGATCATCTTTAAAATAGAGGTATCTGCACCCTAAGTCATATTGAGCAGCTTGGCTAGTCAACCATTTAGAAACAAGCTTGGTTGTTAGGAGAGGCCCTGCAACTTGAAGATCGATGGAGAGAAGAATGGCAAGGATTTATCAGCGAGCTTCACAGAACAAATGTTTGTATATAGGAGAGGTCAGACGAGCTTCGTTGGGTACACTCCCCCACGAGTCAGTACTCACCAAAATTCGGATACAAATGGTTAATGGCACAGAAAGGATGGGCGGAGCCGAAGTGGTGGTACAAGCCTATGTGGGAACTCAAAGGATCGGAAAAATCAAGACTCTTCTTCTGGTGAATTTACAGGAAAAAGTTCCCTCCTGGGAAAATCTACAGAGAAGGGGCAAGATAGGACCAGGCTGGTGCTCTTTATGCAAATCTAACATGGAGTTTACACAAGACCTCTTTCTATCTTGTGCATTTAACATTAGTTTATGGGTTGAAACCTTGAGGCTCCTAAACCTCTCCTAGCGATGGGAAGGTCAAACCATCTCGGAGGCTTGGCAAAAGTGGTGGAATGAAGACCCTAATGATCGGGTGAGGAACATCCCGCTTATTGTCGCATGGGGTACCTGGATAGCAAGGAACCGGGTCATCTTTAAAGACATCTTGTTTTCTATTACTCTCCTAGCTTCGGAAGGGGCTTCAATCTATGAACACATCCCTATCCCTAAGGTCCAATCTCAGCAGGTCAGAATCATCAAAATGGAAGAAATTAGGGGAGACATCCCATGGGCCTACTTTGATGGGGCTTTTGACCCACAAAACAGGTGTGGGGTAGGGCTCACTATTCACCTCCCTTCTAGAAAGATCTACAAAGCTTCGGTTGGACTTGGAACTAGAACCAATAATTTTGCAGAACTCAAAGCCCTTCATTTACTTCTGTGCTAGCTTTCTCACCTTGAGTTGAGAGAAGCTCAGATCTTTGGTGACTCAATGAATATCATCAAATAGTTTAATGGAACACAAATATGCCTCAACTATATTCTGATTCTTTTATTAGAAGAGGTTATGGTCCTAAAATCACTATTTAATCAAATATCTTATTGTCACATTTACAAGGAACGTAACAGTGATGTGGACCTCCTTTCTAAGGAGGGCCTACAACAAGTTATGGGAACTAGGTAGCAAAAGAGGTTGACGGAGAATTGGTTCGGAACCTGGAACAACCTCCTTTCGTTCACTAAAATGATACTTATCCAGCTTTTATTTATGTTTTGTTTTTTGTTTTTGAAATCATGATACAAACTTTTTTGTGTAATTGATAAAACTGCCCTGCACTATACTTTTAACCCCACCCATCTCTATTTCGGATTGTTTTCCTCTTAAGAGGAGATCTGGGAGATAACGTGGGGGATTTTTGTCTATCTCATAAACTTTGTACATCTGGAATGGTGCTACCACCTAGATAGTTTTTGTAAAAAGCTCAGCGACAGACTTGCTTTTGACCCCTGTTTAGGGCAGTTTTTTCCTATAAAGGGAAGCCTGGGGGCCGAAACAAGCGCATACTCTCTGGAAAATTTTGAAAACGCTGGGGGAAACAGTAAATAACGTTTTTTTTCCAAACAGCTACAACTCCATGTTTCTTTTGTTTCTCCTATGGAGAAAAGGTAAACATGCAGTTCATTGAATGCCGAGTCCATATACTATGTAACCTTTTATAAGCTTAATAGAAAGTTTGATTTTTCTTTTGCAGAAATAAATAAATAAAATTTAAAAAAAATAAAAATAAAAATAAATAAATAAAAAATAAAAATAAAAATAAAAATAAATAAAATAAAAAATAAATAAATAAAAATAAAAATAAATAAATAAATAAAATTAAAAAATAAATAAATTAATTAAAATTTAAAAGAAAGTGGCTTTTGGATGAAAGTATAATTAGAAAAAAATATATTTGCAAGCTTTTGTTAATTTAAGTGTTTGGATGTTCAATCCCTTATTTAAATTTAAGTCAAAAAAATTAACCTCAACTAATGTTGAAATAATAATAATAATAATAATTTATTATTTAAAAATAATATAATATTAAATATTTTTATAATTTTTAAAAAATTATTATGAAAAACAAAATAATCATTACTAAATTAAATTACTTCTTTAATTTTTTTAATAATATTAAAAATTAAATAAAAACTACCTAATCATGAACATACCCTTGTAACAATTTTGTGCATCCTTTATAAAGTGCCTATAACATCAACTAAATCTCACAAACATAGAGAATAAATATGTTAATTATGTTTCGGTTGGATGGTTAAAATACAATAAATATGTTAATTATGTTTCGATTTGATGGCTAAAAAACAAAAGAATTGTTTCTCCGAATATTCATTGTTTCCCATCGATCGTTATCGTTCAGGTCTATATTTGAAGTATCACATAAAATTTGGAAACCAAGGATATCTCACGCCAACAAATGTCCTTGAAGGAAGTCATTGCAGTGCGTATTCATCCATGTTAAAGGTCTACCCATTGGAAAAGTTAAAAGTTTTTTTTATTGGTTAAAAAAAAAAAGTCACTTAAAAATAAACAACCTCAATCATTTGTTTATCTAAATCTTGATAGAGTTTGTTTCGATTTATACATTTAAAAAAGGGAAAAAAAATAATGATAGGTATCTTTTAAGAATGGTTTTCTCATCGATTAAAAGGAATTATATTTTCTTTTAATTATATTTTATTAAAAATTGTTTTTGTTGAATGCTTTCTTTAAGAGCATTCCTTAACATTCCTTAAAAATTGTTTTTGTTGAATGCTTTCTTTAAGAGCATTCCTTAACGGATGAAATTGTTGTTTTTGTTTTGCAAGGTCATTTGGTTGTTTTCTTTTTAATAGATGAAATTGTTGTCTTTGTTTTGCAAGGCCATTGGTTGTTTTTCCTTTTGCTTCGGTAGACTTAACTACCTGTCAGACGACTTCATTAAATTATTGTTGGTGCTGAGAGTTCTAAAGATGAATTTATAATAGCATCTCCTCTCATCGAATTCCTTCAAGGGAAGTCATCATGGATTTGGGGCTCTAAAACTCCTTCTGGGTGGAATTTTGTGAAGATTTGTCCACTGGGACTTACATATCAACCTTAAAGGGTTGCAGATACAATGCAACTTATGACTCTTCTTCATGTTATATGTTGGAGAGTAGGGTAATGATTTCCTCGGTTGCTTCTAGAAATCCAAGCGGAATGGGGATATTTGTAGTCGGTTGTCAGCGTAATTCATCAAACACTTGCTTGACAGTAGGCTGATAGGGAAATTCCTAAGGGTCTACCTCTGTAGACTTGTTATAATAGAGTTTAGTGACATCTTAAAATAATTGAATATGAAACAAGGTGCTAAAGCCTAATGGATGTGTTGAAGGACTCTCCACTTATTGGAGGACAACTTAATATGCAACAACTAATTCCTAAATAAATCCTAAGGACTCAAAGACTGGGGTTTTCCAGACCAGGCATGAGAAAAAATTATGAAATTATGCATAATTGGCATAACTTTCCTAGTGAAGTTTACTATTGGTCTCCCCAACCGACATACTCTATTTCATTTCTAAATAAATAAGAAGAGAAGGGAAACGAATGTGTTTACCCAAATTATGGCAATCTTAACATTGGTTTTTATGAGGTCTGCAAGGTATTCCACCCAATTGTATGTCTTTTCCAAAGGTTGTAATTTCACTAATTTCTTCTAACATGTTTAATTTGACATTAGAATCCTGACCAGAAGGTGTGAGGCAGAGAGAAACAATCTTGTAGGTCCACCTAGCCAAAGGGTCCTGAACTTGACTGATAACTAACCCTCGTGAGTTCTTTGTTGATATTTCTCCAACCAAATTTTTGAGCCATTTGTTACAATAGACAATATTGGGTACTTTCTCAACTTTATACTACATGTTTGTAGGAAAATGGATTTCTATGTTATATTCTTACTAGATACTTAAAAACTTCCTCCTTCATACCGTGCATGTCTGCTATCAATGGGGAACCAAGAATATCTCGAATTCTTGACTTTTCTAACCACTTAGAGTTGATATTTCATTGATCATTATTCTTAGCTCATCGAATAAACGACTAGTAATGCTTCTTTGAGGATGGTTCTTCCATCTTTGTATTTTTTATATAGTGCATTCAGACTTGTAGCTCTATCTTCCCTACAAAATCATACCTTTCTTTTGTTCTTGGTTCAACTGTAACATCATCCGGTCTAAAACAAACTTTTCTCTTGGCCGTTGAAAAATTTTCCTAAAATTATGCAATTCTCAAGCAATCTAACAACTCGAAATCAGAAATCACTGGGCTCGGAATATCTGGGATGTCTTCAAGGTCACAATTGACACTTAACAAAATTTATGGCAAAATGTTGAATTCTCTCAAGGCATTATGAGTTTTTAAGGATTGAGAATTTAATGCACCATCAATTTCACTTGCTTCCTATTTTTTCAATTGAGTCGAATTTTGAGTTGATCCACAAACTTCGTGTAGCATGTGTATGCCATATAATCACTAGCTTCTTTGCAGAGTAGAAGATGATTTTGGAATGATTTGAAATGATTTCTAGCATACGTCTGCCAGCGATGAGACTTTCAGAGTATGTGATGTGTCATGATTGGATTGATGTGCTCGATTATTTTGATTTCTGATTTCTGATTTTATTCTCTAGTGCATTGTGCAGTCATACTCACATGCTTGGCATTTATTTCTAAGACTTCTGCTTAACACGTGGTCAAAGGTTTTATCCTTGTTATCTATCTCGTCGAAATAATACTTACGTCCCTAGTTTGTCGAAGTGTTTTCTTCTTCTTCAAATCGATTTCTTAATTTGTATGTTGAGTCATATTTTCTATCATGTTCTCTGAATTTCAATTTGCACTCCTGTCGTCCATCATGCTTAGAATGGTGTCGATCTATGTTCTATTTGATTCGTCTATTTAAGAGATTATGCAGATCCTTTCCTTGTTCCATATTTCTATTACTTCATCTTAAATAGTTTGGTGTTGCACTTCATAAAGGGTTACTTCATCACCTATGTTGATTTTGTTGAGTTTTCTTCAGTGATGGGGTAGCATCATATGTGCTCTAGCTCCCAAAATTTGTGGAGGGACTAGAGTACATGAGATATCCAAGAACTAGAAAGATGGAATTCTAGGGAAGGTTTGCTAAGAATTTCCAGAAGTGTTTCAGCTACAAAGAGGGGTAGTATTGGCAAAAGGGATGGTCTAATCCCAGTGCCAAGAATCAGCAAGAGGCAGAGATTAGCAACCAGAGGCAACATAGAGAATCAGAGGCAGCAACAACAATTATGCAATAGTTGCGCACCGCAGAGAGTAGGTTTAGCTACGCAAGCCTAGAAAGGGCAGTAGGGGACCCTCCAGGGTTACACGGAGACCCTTCTAGGGTAGTGTAGGGTCTTCCTCACCCATTCTGGGGTTACACACCCCTCTCCAGGCCAACGCAGAGGCACACATAGGCTGACAGGGCTGACATAGGAGGTTCAGGGGTAGCTCCGAGGTCTCTATGGCTAGAAATTGGCCGAGTATTGTAAATCTCATTTGAGGGTGTGGATCAGTCAAGTTTTTGGTCTAAGAATATCAGGTTAGCTGCAGATCTATATTTGTCTTTGTTGGGTTAACCAGTAAGGTGCCCAAATTCGTAGTATTCAAAAAATACTTAATAAAATTAACCCTTTGGAAGCCAGAAGACCGATTTTCCCGCATTGGGTTTTTCTGGGGACATTTGTCTAGAAAATATTGTGTGTCACTTTGTTTATGTGCATGTATTTTCTGTTTTAGATCTGAATTGGTGAAAGTTTTTTATGTGTTTACTTCGATGTTAATCTGAATATTTCAGCATTAATAACATTTTTAAGTAAGAGAAGTATAACTAGATCTAACAGTAGAATTTCTGCGTAAAGTAACATTCATAAATTTTCACATGGTATCAGAGGATTGTAGATCTAGTAGGATCACCAGTAGAAGACTGAAAAATTTATGTTGCAGAAAGCAACAGAGAGAGCAACAGCAACCACATAAAGCTATATTTGAAGGGACAATGCAACAACAGAGGGAGCAGAGCCACACAGAGGCCAGAGTGACGCAGTCCTATGCAGGCCCACATACTTACTGCACAGAGGCAGCACAAAGATAGCGCTGGGACTGTCTGCTCACGTAGAGGCTAGCTAGGGTGACACAGATATGAAGCTATTATAATTCAAAAGTGTTGGAAAAATGCTGCAGAACTTCAGAAGTTGCTAGTGGGGTTAAATTTCTAAAGATTCAGAATTTAGCCTATGCACTAAGTGACAAAGAGTGAGAGGATATCAGCTTCTCAGAGGGTTTTTAGCCAAAGAAATATGCATATCGATCAGAGGATTGAAGGGAGATGTTTAGTTATTAATTTTGCGGATTTCCAAGAGAGGAAATTAGTTGTCAGAGGGAGTAGAGGGTGCATTTTTTGCCAAGGACCCTAGATTTGAGCTTCATTAGAGAAGTGGGGAGAGGGAGATCTATTATGACAAAGTATATCTGACCAGATGGCATCTCACAGACTATGTGATAAGGATAGGTTGGACGGCCTGTCCAACTTTTCAGTCTGGAAGGCCAAAATCCTGGTAGTCATGGAGGCATATAGTCTAAGGGATCATGCAAAAAAAGTCCTGGACACGTCGACCGATATAGATCTCCTGAAGAAGCATGAGGAAGTTGTGACTCATGCCAAACGTTTCATGATGGATGGGGTTAAGGATCATATAGTTCCACACATAGCCGAAAATAAAATGACTCATGAGATGTGGAAAGCCTTAACAAACCTATATGAGGGGAAGTTCGTCCAGAGGAGAATGCTTCTGGAGAATCAACTGCAGTCATTCATGATGACGAAGGGAGAAGAAATAGAGCCCTTCCTTTCCAAATTACAGGCGATCAGAGATCAGTTGTCTACCATGGGATAAAAGGTGGAGGATGATGTGATGGTAAGGAGTGCACCCAATGCAGTCATAGAAGAATGGGAAACCTTTGTCCAAAGTGTCTTGGGCAGAGTGAACCTTCCCGACTGGGAAAATATGTGGGAAATCCTTCATCAGGAATAATTTTGTCGATTCACCAAGAGGCAGTACAACACTGGATCAAATAAGGTGAAGAGGGAAGAGGAAGAAGATGTATCATTGGCATCAAAGAGGCAGCAAGGGAAGAAAAATCGTGATCTATCAAAGATCAAGTGTTTCTAGTGCGGTGAACTAGGACATTTCGCTAACAATTGTCCACAGAAGAAGAAGGACAAGGAAGCTTCTCCTTCTAAGGCTGTTGTGGCAGAAAATGGGTCACAAGATGACGCAGCCATGAGCACTCATGAACCACAAAAGTGGGGCAAAATGGATCTGTAGAGAAGCTATAGAGCATTGGTGGGATCCTTGAGTAGCTCAGCTCTTGGATCACATTTGTGCTATGGGAGCCTTAAGACAGTAGTGAGACAAGTGGACAAGTTGGTGCAAAGAATCATGGATGGAGAAGAGGCAGAGCTAAAGGCTGAAGGGAGTAGCGCAGTGAAGATGCAACAACAGCGTAGGGGCTGATGTGACTTCAACAGCACATAGCAGAGCTGCAGCAAAATAGAAGCTTTAGGAGGACAGTGCAGCACAACAGCAACGTGGGATATTTCAGTGAAGGAGTTGATGTGACATTAGTAGCACAATGAAGATATGCTTACGTAGTGCAGATCTGTAGCTTTATAGTTGTCTCTAGATGTCAGCAGATATCAATAGCCTGTGGAACTTCAATGATGAGGATGCATCCCAATTGACTTGTTGGTCAAATATTGGGCGAGACCTTCAGTTGTTTATCTCAGCAACTGAAGTTGCAGTGTTGCAGATGGCAACACGATGCAACGGATTGAGAGGGAGCTGCAGTACATATGTGGCAGTGGCGGTGGCAGGGTCATGGGAAACAATACAGAATGGCAGCAACAACGTAGTGATGAAGGGCAGTAGGCCAAGCATCATCGCAAAGACCCACACTAGAGATCAGTGAAGAGCTTCGGGGTGAAGCAAAGTTTTACTAGAGCACATTCCTCGCTAAGAGGGAGTGTTGAGTTTTTTTGAGTGATGGGGTAGCATCGGATTTTCTCTTGCTCCCAAAATTTGTGGAGGGAATAGAGTACATGAGATCTCCAAGACCTATAAAGGGATTTGGGAAATTCCATCCATTTTGGGAGATAATTAATTATTTAATATTTTTAATTAAGGACCCTAAGTCTAACTTAGGAAAATTAAAATATTAAAGGTAATTAATTAAAACATATGATGGAAATGACTCAAGTCACACGGATCAAGCTTTCTTTTAATCTTAGCCATTGATTCAAGATTAGATCATGGTCGTTGGTTTCCCAACGAGAAAGTATAAGGGAAAGGCTTGGGGTTAGTTGGAGAACACACACAAGGAGGCAGAGCACTGAGACTAAGCTAGAATTCTAGGGCGGGTTTGCTAAGAATTTTGAGAAGTGTTTCAGCTGCAGAGAGGGGTAGTATTGGAAAATGGGATGGTCTAATCCCAGTGCCAAGAATCAAAAAGAGGCAGAGAGTAGCAACCAGAGGTTGTGCAGAGAAGCAGAGGCAGCAAGAATAGTTACGCAACACAGAGAGCAGCTTCATTTACGCAGGTGCTATGCAGGCCCAGAATGGGCAGCAGTGGGAAACAAGGGACTCTCCAGGGTTACGTCGAGACTCTTCTAGGGCAGCGTAGGGTCTGCGTCACCCATTCTGGGGTTACGCAACCCTCTCTAGGCTAGCACAGAGGCACACAGAGGATGTCAGGGTTGATGCCGGTGCTTCAAGGGAAGCGTTGGGGTTTCTAGGGCCAAAAATTGGCTGAGTCTTGTAAATATCATTTGAGGGTGTGGATCAGTCAATTTTTTGGTCTAAGAACAACATGTTAGTTGCAGATCTATATTTTTATTTGTCAGGTTAACCAGTAAGGTGCTCAGATTTTTTGTATTCAGAAACTACTTAATAAAATTAACCCTCTAGCAGCCAGAAGACCAGGTTTCCCGCATTGGGTTTTTCCGTGGACACTTGTCCAAAAAAACTTGTGTGTCACTTTGTTTATGTGCATGCATTTTCTGTTTTAGATCTGAATCAGTGAAATTTTGTTATGTGTTTACTTCGATGTTAATCTGAATATTTCAGCATTAATAACCTGTTTAAGTAGGAGAAGTATAACCAGATCTAACAATATAATTTCTACATAAATTAACATTCAAAAATTTTCACAGATTTGTGTATTGCCATAGAATAGAATGATCCCCATATGAGGATTGAAATTGTCTAGAACGCGCGGAAAAAATCTGAATTCCAAAAGCTTCGACTTTATCTCCTCCATTCTCTACATGACTCAATGTCGGCAGATTCGAAATCAAGAAGAATGAAATCTGAAATATGAAATCAAGAAGTATGAAATATGAAATCTGAGAGTGGATCCAAAATCCGAAATCTTGCGAGTAGAAAATACATAATCAAGAACTAGAAATGAAATAGAAAAGCTGCCCTTCATCCTTTTTAAAGGAATATACGGAGAAAGCAGGACCCACACATTCTTTACCCATATCAAGGTTTAAATCATATCATTAATAATATATATATCTAACTTATGAGGTGTGGAGTTTAGTCACATTATATATATTTTTTAAAATGTGTTAAAGATTGGCTTAGATTTCAGAGTTACATATATTATATCTTAAAATTGTAAGTTTATGATATGTGAACTTTAATCCTATGAAGTTTAAGTTCCATGTGATTTAATAATGTTTTATTATTTATGTTAAAAGTATATTTATATTGTATAAAATCTTTCGGTAAAAATCACATCAAAGTATATTTTGTCGACACGTTCAAACCAACCAGTGTGGTTCACCATCAGGACAAGATGAGAAATATGATTTAAGAACCAATCTAAATAGATGAGGAGAGTCCTAACTAGCCGTTGTAAAAAACGACTAGTTTGACTAGAAAAAAAAATCTAAAAATTAATTAATTAAGAGTTGTATTATTATTATTATTTTATTAGTTGTGAAATTTGAATTATTAATATGTTGCATAATACAAATATAATATAGTATTCTTATACCTACCTACTAAATGAATCAGATCATTATATGTTTAAAAATAAGTAATAATTATATGCTCTATAATTTAATATCCATATTTCCTACTACTTAATGAACTAATATTTATATGTTTAAAAAATAGTTAATAATTATATGCTCTGTAATTTAATATTCATAATTTTATTAATGAATAGGTAATAAAAGTAACTACAATGATTACTGAAATCACCAAAAAGAATAAATAAAATAAAAATACTAATAATAATATTTATGTGCTCTATAATTTAATATTTTTACTATCTTTATTCCATAGACAATTTTAATTAAATAATAAAAATAAATAAATAAAAATAATATATATATATAATAATAATAAGGGCGGGAATCTTAAGAATGAAGGGCAGGAATCTAACATTTGCTGATAGTCCACCCATCATCCATCCCTATTAAGGTTAACCGGTCTCTTTTCAATTTCTAAGGCTCCCCTCAACTTATGGTGGTGGAAATGGTCAATCCTCGCAATAACCTTCACATCTTCAATGCAAATGCGATGATTCGTCTTTTCAACATGTTCTGCTCCTTTGCCTTAGCAGAACATATTGAAAAGACGAATCATCACATTTGCATTGAAGATGCCAAGGTTATTGCGAGGATTGACCATTTCCACCACCGTAAGTTGAGGGAAGCCTTAGAAATCGAAAAGAGGTCGGTTAACCTTAACAGGGATGACGGGTGTAGCAGATGTTGGATTCCTACCCTTCATTCTTAAGATTTTCGCCCTTCTCTTTTATTATATATTTTTTAATTTATTTATTTATTTTAATTAATTTATTTATTTATTATGACCATCTCGATAAACATTGTAACTATTTATTTATATATTTATTTATTATTATTATTATTTATTTATTTATTATTATTTATTATTTTTTTAATTAAAATTACCTATAGAATAAAGACAGTAAGAATATTAAATTATATAGAGCATAAATTTTATTATTAGTATTTTATTTATTTATTTATTTATGATTTGCTAATCATTATAGTTACTTTTATTACGTATTCATTAATAAAACTATGAATATTAAATTATAGAGCATATAATTATTAACTATTTTTTAAACATATAAGTATTAGTTCATTAAGTAGATAGGAAATATGAATATTAAATTAAAGAACATATAATTATTAATTATTTTTAAACATATAATGATTTAATTCATTTAGTAGATAGGTATAATAATATTATATTATATTTGTATTATGCAACATATTAATAATTCAAATTTCACAATTAATAAAATAATAATAATAATAATAATACAATCTTTAATTAATTAATTTTTAGATTTTTTTTTCTAGTTATATTAGTCGTTTTTTACAACTGCTAGTTAGGACTCTCCTCGTTTATTTAGATTGGTTCCTAGATCAGATTTCTCATCTTGTATTGATGATGAACCACACTGGTTGGTTTGAAAAGCGTCAACAAAATATACTTTGATGTGATTTTTACTGAAAGATTTTATACACTTTTATGAATCACAGAAGCCAAATTCCTAGTATATTTATATATTTAAATATATATTAGCTTACTGAATATAGCTTAATTGATAATCATATCTATTTAAAATAAAATTTATACTTATTAATATTTTATATAAAAATTATATATATATATATATATATATATATATATATATATATAACCGTCTGATAATGATAATAGTGAATAATGATTCTCTCGAATATTAATTTGATAACTAAATTATAATTAATTTTCTCATTATCAAAAAAAAAAAAATGTTTTCACTTTCGTGTAGTAGAAAGAAAGAAAAAAAAATTGAAAATATAAAAATGAAATATTGAATCCTGTATAACTTACAAATAAGAAATCTTCACAACTCTTTTGGAAATATAAATGAAATAATTTTATATTTTATAAAATTTAAATATTTAAATAACACTTTTCAAACTACACTAATTTAAATGTACGTGATCTTCCTCAAATAAAGATTTTCCAATAAATTATTATGCCTAAGACTACCCATTAATCCTAGAACTACTTTTCTTGATGCAACAATATGGAAATTGATGTATTTTGAATCAATGGAATTAACACTTGTACTCACATTTTTTAAACAAACGAATTAATGCTTGAATCATAGAACTTACTTTGATTAATCTAAGATCTGTGTGTATATGCCCCTTTAGCATCAATCTTTTTAAAAACTAAAACCAAGCATGTGGGTATCTCAAATAGAAACTTTGTTGAATTGTATCTTTCAATATAAGAACTTTTATTGTTAATCGTTACGTGTTGTGAGAGAAGATGAGAACCAATGACCAAAGTGCCAAAAAGAGCAACCTAGAAAGCAATAGTAATATTATCAATTAATAGAACCAAAAGGTTGGGGATTCCTTTTCTGTATGAACATTGTTGTAAGATACATGGAAAAAATACCCAATAGCTATGGAATAATTATAAAAGTTTCCAATATAGTTGTGTTTCCAAAAATTGTGATTTCTCGTCCTTTTTGTTTAATGAATTTGTTTATGCCGATAGTCTTCCATTGGTTGATTGGCACAAGACTCAAGAAACATAACAATACCTGGCTACTTGACGGAAGTAAATCAGCTGATATTCCATTTGTACTTTTCAACGTACAAGGAGAATGGAATTCAGGAAGATGCATAAGCATATCAAGCTATCAAGTGCATAAGGATAATTTCTCTAGAGACATGGCGATTTCCATTTTGGATTCCTTAAAGGGATTACCATCCTTCCAGTCTCATGATTTTTCTGAGAATCCAAATTCTATATGGAAATTAATTATGGAGTTGGACGAGAAAATGAATGCTCACCAAAACGAGAATTTGAATTCCTGTGGAGAAACATTGTTGGTTCATTAATCCCAGATGAAATGGAGGTATCATCACCTAGTTATCATGTTGGAGGTTGCATTATTGCTCATGCTCCTGAGACAGGAAAATCACTCATGATTATAAGTTTCCTACAAATTTATCTGACTTTCTTTCTAGCATGCATATCATTAATCATTGCCCCAAAAAGCATACTCCATACATGGAAAAGGGAGTTTACAAAGTGAAATGCTAACATTTTCATTTATATTTTGAGCCCATTAAGAGACTTCACAAAAAGGGAGTCCCTTTTTAGAGGATCTGTAATGTCTATGTCATGTAAAGTACCCATCAATATTTATCTTGGGCAATGCAACTGGAAGGATGGTGCTTTGTTCTTTGGAATCCAACATTTGATTCATAGCATTTCTGGATGATTGTGATTGATCATCCTTTTTGTATGATGTTTTTTTTTTTTTTTTTTATGTTGATAGCCTTCCATTGGTTGATTGGCATAAGAATCAAGAAACACAACAATACCTGGCTACTTGACGGAAGTAAATTTGTTGATATTCCATTTTTACCTTTCAACGTACAGGGAGTATGGAATTCATGAAGAAGCATAAGCATATCAAGCTATCAAGTGCAGAAGGATAATTGTTCTAGAGACATGGAAATTTCCATTTTGGATTCCTTATAGGGCTTCCCATCCTTCCAGTCTCATGATTTATCTGTGAAGCCCAATTATGTATCGAAAATAATTCTCGAGTTGGATGAGAAAATGAATGATGACCAAAAATGGGGATTTGAATTCCTGTGGAGAAACATTGCTGGTTCATTAATCCCAATTGAAATGGAGGCATAATCATGTAGTGATCGTGTTGAAGGTTGCATTATTACTCATGCTCCTGCGGCATGAAAATCATTCATGATTATAAGTTTCCTACAAAGTTATTTTACTTTCTTTCCAATATGCAAACCATTAATCATTTCCCCAAAAAGCATGCTCCATACATGGCAAAGGGGGTTTAAAAAGTGAAATGTTAACAATTTCGTTTATATTTTGAGCCCATTAAGAGAATTCACAAAAAAAGAGTCCCCTTTTAGAGGATCTGTAATGTTTATGTCATGTAAAGTACCCATCAGTATTTATCTTGGGCAATGCAACCAAAATGATGGAGCAGTTGATTTGTTCTTTGGAATCCAACATTTGATTCATAACATTTCTGGATGATATCAATACACTATATATTCTTCAAAACTGACAGAGAATAATATTACAGGGACTCAAGCCAACACTGGCAGCATTTCAAGCTATCTAAAAAGGTCAATACAATTGTAACCAATTTCAGACATCCCAAAGATTGTAACCATTTGTGAGACACAAAAGAGCTCCATGAATTTCTTGTAGAGTGCACAATGATTACAAAATATAGGGGGGGAATGATACATTGTTTACTACATAATACAGGGGAAAAATGGTACACTCTCCACTACATTTAGCCATTTTCTAAAATAAATTTTGCTAGAGGTCGATGCATGTTTCCCTTGCTAATGTTGGGAGTGGTACCTCTGTACCCACTCTCTTTGGCATCTTGTATCATTTCAGATGCATTTAGAACAGTGAGGATTTATTTTTTAGGTGATGAGCTCCAATTTTCAAAATGGCTACTTACTAAAACAACACAATCTAACTAAACACCCTTCTTATTTCTAAATAAACCTAAGCATCATATTTTATTTGTCTCATTATTTTTATCACTTCATAGATATGCCACTGGCAATGGACACTTTCAAGGATTTAATAGCTCACATGAAACTGTTGCTTATGATTTAAGACAACTGAAACGACGTTTCCTTTGCAACATCCGGTGCAATTACTAGTTATGGGTCTACCAGGTCTGGAGATAGGATGGATCTAAACAGTTACTCTTTCTTTCCATAATTGGTTTCGTCATGTCTTTAAATTTGTTTGATTATAACAAAGGAGTAGTCTTTAAGTGCGACTTTTTTAAGTTTTTGGCCGATTTCTAGCCCGACCAAAAAAATTTGGCCAAATCTTAATTTGTGTTATTTAAACTGGTTTTTTTTTACTGTATATATGGATTCAACACCGTACAAAATCCCTAGGGCACTTTGATTGTGAAGAATTCACCAGTCAAACTTGTTATTTCAATGAATCCTTGATTAATTCTAGAGAAATTAGATCGAAAAATAAACAGAAAATTTTCCAAAAAACCTCACTTAAAAATTAGTCATATTAGAAATACCAAAAACTATACAATATCATAAACCTATAAATAAATAAACTCATGACTAATTTAAAATTATATTAATAATAATTATATTTTATTTTAAATTTAAATAATTTAACAAAGTGAACATTACCTTATATATTTTTTTACAATATCATTGCCATATTAAACTCTATAGATCCTCATAACCCTTCAACCAAAACACTATTAGGAAATAAAATAAATTAGATGTAAACCATTAATAATGTGTTGTAAATGCTCCAATGAATTTTTGTCTCGTCTCCACGTTGGTTGGATATGTCTTAGCCATAAGGTCCTGAAATTTTTATATGTGCACTCCTTTCTAATGAAGGGACAAGTTATCTTATATGAAAAAAAACAGGTGGTCAAAGTTAACCTGTTTTAAACCGTCTTCAAAATTATAATGTTTTAATGTTTTAAATTTATATAGTCTAAAGCATATAAAACAAGAGTGGCTGCGCGCCGCAAGTCCTGTTGCTAGCCAGATCATGTGAGGTTATTTGTGATTATTCTGTGTCGAGTCAAATAAATATTTGTCAGAGATATTATTTTCTGATGCACGTATATGCATCTCAGAAAATCGATGGTAGAATCCCGCCATATGAGACCAGATTGTTCAAAGAATCCCACTGTCTCATATAACAGCGATAAACAAGATCTCAAACTTTGATTTAGTCAAATTTCAGGCAAAAAGGATGATCTTGCCGCATATCTAGCCAAACTCGATGATTTTACTCGGTCTTTGGACAAAATAAGGTTGGAAACGAGAATTCAATTGCTTATTTAGCTAGAAAAACTCCACTAAGTCCTTGATTTGCAGAAGATACAAAAAATAAATTAAAAAAATTCTTAGAGCCGAATGAATTATATTGAAAGTCAAGGTAGATTTCTTGGAGCCGAATGCAAGCATATTAAGCAAAGTTTCCTTCAAATTTTCCAAAGAAAGCAAAGAGCTCTTCGAAATTTAAATATGAAGCAAAGAATTCTTCGAAATTTCCAAATTAAGCAAAGATTTTTTCACGGAAATAAATATCAAGCAACTAACATTAAAACTGAACAAAGAATTCGTTCGAATTTCAAAAGAACATATGATTCCAGCAAAGCTTACACAGAACTTGTCTGAATTCAAAGCTAACCAAAAGAGATCTTAGAAACTCAAAGTTTTGCAAATAATTCTCACGAATCCTTCGGAGCTTCCTTGGCAATGAAAAGAAATGATGGACACAGACGACCAAAAACTGCAACAACCAAGCGGAATGCACTGGTTTTTGGTTTTCCTTACAATGAGGGGAATGCACTAGTTTTCTGATATGTTGCCACTACAACAAATAAAATAGGCTCTTTAATGGTTTTGCTTTCTCTAAATCTTTATGCGAGCTCTCTGCCACAAATTCTTGTCACAGCTTCAAGACGAACCCGATACCGGATTGGTAGGGTTGGAAATTAAATTTTCCGAGACACCGTGGCAAAGCTGGCTTTCTGAAGGCCGTGAAGATTCTGGAATGCTGGTGGAGATGGCCGTGAAAATATGGATAGCAGAAGGCAAAGCTGGTTTTCTGAAGGTCGTGAAGATTCTTCAACATTTCCTTGAAATTCTGAATGCCCTAAGAATGGTATTGTCACTGGTATAATTTGCGATGTACAACATTTGAATGATGGGAATTCATGCATTTGATGCCTTTCTAGGTCATGAGGGTATTCAATTTAATGATAATCATTGTGTAATGGTGAAGTGATAAGTACGTTGTGCTTACAGACTATTTGCATGACATGAGTACATTGCTGATGACATAAGCTTGAAGGCAAAAATCTATGTATGTGGCCTGTCTCTGGTATATGCATGTAATTTTTGTGGATACAAGTGTGAAATATATATGTTTGTTCTTATAGTCTGTAGAAAAAAATGAATAGCAATTTTTTTGGGGGTGAACTTAAAGAAAAAAACTATAGAGGTACTTTATGCTCACGATATTTCTGGATTAGTTCGTTACATAAGTTTTTCAAAAGAGTTTTGGAACTATAATTTTTGTTTTTAATGGTTATTTATGGCTAATTTGTTAAATTGGTTTGATCTCTGGGCACAAATGAACAACCTTTCAATGTTCTTGATGGAGCGGTATCTGCCCTGGTTTAGAGGCTCTTGCAAGTATGGGTGCTCACATTTTTTCTGGATTCAAGAGGATTGCGGGAATTGAACTCAATATCAACCATTTAAAGGTGACATCTTTAGGAATGAATGTCTATGCATCTGCAAAGCCTATTTCTATTGGTAATAGAATTCAGGTATTTTTATCAAGCTTCGACCTCAAAATTACAGGAATATTTTTTGAGTTATAGTTATAGGAAAGCAAAATGAAGTTATACTATTCTCTGTTTACAATAAAATTGTAGGACTGTTCAAGTATAGGTGCTCTATTTGCTAAAACATGAGAGGATTTTGAAGAGTGTTACGCTTAGGAAAGTTAATACTATACAATGAAACGATATTCATAGCTAAAAAATTCCTATCCAACAATGCATTTGGTGCTACATTTGCATAGTTGCTGATAGTTTAATTTCTACATGGGCGCTACTAGATTCGTCTTCCTTGTCGAGGCAGTGCTATTTGAGCTTAATGTCAATGTTGTCAATATTATACTGGAATCTTGATCAAGGGCGTTTTTGGTTATAACATTTGGAAATCAAGAGTGTTTCTTTGCTATTGTCCTGATGGTACCATGAATAATTCAGACAAATGCCTTGAGAATGGTATTGTCATTGTTCCCTATCGCTTTTGAATACAGAAATGCTTCCTTTCTTTACTTGATCTTTCCTATATGGTGATGCATTAAAAAAGTAATAGTAAGTTTACAGATAGAGCTAGGATGCAGACCGAGCTCATGAGCAGCTTAAGTTGAACAACCAGGAGGCTCTAAACCTATTTGTAGTTTAATGTATATTAGCTGCATGTATATTGATATATTTAATCCATTTCTATACCATGAATTTGATCAATGGTAACTTAAAAAATAACAAATCAATGGTAACTTAAAAAATAAAAAATGTTATGTTTGTTGCTCCTTGCTCCTTACTTGTTGTTTGTTGCTCCAGAATGATAGGAACAAGGATCCTCAGTGAGCAAAGGGATGGGTTGCAGTAAGGTCTACAACAATTTGCGGTAATAGTGCAGCCTCAGAATGTGTAGCCAGCTTGAATAGTGCAGCTTAGATCTGCATCTTCCTTCAACCAGCTTAGATCTGCAACTTCCTTCAACCGCAATTGCTAAGAGAATGTCTTCCTTCAACAGCAATAGCTAATAGCTAGCTAAGACAATGTTGTATGTAATATCCCAAAATGGGAACTGTCAGCAAAACATGACTGGAAAATGCAATTTTCAGCAATGGTTGCTACATGATCTGAAACCAGGACCTGGATCCATTATATCAATACATCTAAGTCTAAAATCCAAGAGGTGGCTCAAAAGAAATCCCTTTAGGTGGGTTAAACAGATCTCCCACACCTAGTTATCTTCAGAAATTCCCGATGAAGGGACTGCAAACAATTCTTGAACAAGAAGTGGAATAACAATGTTATTTTAGTAAGCATGGATATATGAAGATACAAATTTCCAACAAGTGATGTTATAGCAGTAAAAAGAGTACAATTTCTTGAGGAAACAATCACTCAAGTAAGGCAAAGCAAGCCACACCAATACATGTACAAGAAGTGGAAGAACACTGCTACATATGTTAAACCCTTGGCTAAGATAGCGCAGTCTATTATGGAGAACTGCTGCAAAATGATGTCAATACATGGATATGACAATATATGGCTCAAATAAGTGAGGGAGCAAGCCCTCAACCCCTGAAAACAATAATACAACCGCTGGAGTTGCTGGCAAAAATGCTGGAGTTGTTGGGTAGCAGCTGCAACTCATAAACTGGAAATTAATGAAGAAGGCTAAAGATGATGCACCAACTGAATAGAACTCCTCCAATGGATCTTCCAGTGAAATTTTGATCCTAACACTGAAGATCTAATCCTCTAAACAAATACTGCAACCCTCACTGCAGATGCTCTATGAAAATAACGCAGTCAATGAGAGGGACTGTGCTGTAGGTGATGAAGAATGGTTGGCATGATGCCAAAGATGATGGGAATTAGCTTAAATCTCCCTCATTGATCCTGCAAAGGATTGGAGACTCCCTCCTTTGCAAAATAGCTCCGGAAGTGTTGTTGTAGGACCTCCACTGCAACACCCTGCAACACAAAATTATCCTGCTTCAAGAATAATGTTGTAGCTGAAGGAGGATGCTTGGCCTCAAGCCTGAATGTGGAGAAAATGAAGAGCAACTCCCTCAAGAGGCCTCTCTTGAAAGGAGAATGAATTCCTAAACAGGAATGCCTTGTGCTAAGCAGCACTGCAACTCTGCTGAACAACAAGAGAATGCACAAAGTCTGAATAGACAATGAAATCAATAATTATATGCATATGAAACAATGGTTGCCTTGCCTTCTTTTTAAACACATGAGAGCTCCCTCTCCATGGGTCCGACTCTTTAGGGTTTCCCCATTCAAGGAATATTCCCTCCTCTTTCTTTGTGCTGTCCCACAAGATGCTTTCCACCTCATACCTTTGCGCTATTTGACTTGGTCAAACTTGACCTAGCCTCTTTGTAAATGTCTCCTTTCACACATGGGGGTGTGAAATCTAGTTCCAAGGCTGATCCCCTTTCATACTAGAGGGATTTTATCCATGTTTTTATTATGAATGGGCCTTCTCACCCAATTATTCAACTCCTAAGTGAAAATAGCAAAAGTTAATATTCCAATTTATTGAAGGAAAAATTTAGAATATTACAGTCCTCCCCTCCTAAATGTTGTTTCTCCTCAAGCAACTGCAATGATAGAACTGAGGATTTGTCCCCCAAGGCATGGAGACTGAAAAGTATTGGAAAAAAATCTTCCCCAAGCAATCATCCAAACAAAATGAGCCATCTCCCAACAAGGCAACTCCTGAAAATCTCCTTCCACCTCAAGCTCCAAAAATGAAGGTGGGTTGGAAATCTGAACATGGTAAGCTTCATAGCCTATCCCAAGCTGTCCTTCTCTCCACTCATGATAAGTGTAGAGTGTGCGTTGATCCTGGGCTGCAAAATTATTGCCCTCAAATGGCAAAGTGAAAAACAACCCTCCAAAGAGTTCTCCTCCAACATTGAAGAACAACCTGGCCCAAAATAATCCATCCGTGATGAATAGGATATGATCATCATAGAACATCCTAATGAGAATTTTACTGCAAGTTTTACATGATGATGCATGATGCAAACAATATCTCAAGAGGATACAACACAGTCTCATCCACTGCAACATCAGAAAATAGCATGGCAAGTAAAATACAAGAATCATCACATCTACTAATGGATAGTAAATGGTTGAATGTGTCAACAATACATGATTAAATACATGCCCATGATTATACAATGGATGAATATCAATCTCATGGCCCACCTCAAAAGAGAACAAACATGTGGCTGTGGTGGCCATATCTCCTCCCATGCTCCCATTAGAACATGTAGTGCAGAAAATGTGGGAACTTTCTCCCCTCGAGGACACATCCAACTCATGTGTCAATCTCCCAATCATGCTCTCAATAAGAATAAATCCAATATCAACAAATGAAGACATGATCAATACAAGAATGAAGGAAATATTGATGGCTTCACATGGTGCTTGAAGATACCAACAGTCTCCTAGGTGTGTACATCACAGTTTTACAAGCTGCTGCTTTAGAAAAGTACAAGGAAAAATGTTTCTTTTTACATGGTTAATCATGCATGTCTTCATATGTGATGCAGGGGCATTAGACACTAGCCAACAATGTAGGAGGTTTTTTCCACATGTTGTGGCTAGGGGAGTTTGGATTCATCGAATTGTAACAGCTAGGTGTCAATACCTTAGCTGACTGTTTCATTTAGACTAGTTAGAGTCCATAGAAGTCAAATAGGTTTGGATTTGATCTATCTGTCTTGTTTCAGTTAATTGAATAATTGTAATTAGGCTTTTGGCTTTCCTAAATGGTCCTCGCAGAGGAACCGAACAGATAAATGTTTATGTATATAAATGTAATCCCTTGGATGTATTAAGGGAGAAGGAGGAGGAAAGGAGAGATTTTTGCAACAAAACTCTGTGTATTGAGCAATTGCTTCCGGTTGAATAGACTTCAAGTCCTCTTGATTTCCAAACTGTCTGAATTGATAATTGTGAAGAATTTTGTTTAACTGTGAAGCGATTGAACTCCGTATATATATAAAAAATTTCGAATCGAATGGTCCCACAGGCTCCGCGACCCCTCTGTCTACTGTTCCCTAAATTTGTTCGTCAACTCTGTTGGTGGAAGCGAAATCCCGCCGGAAGAGAACTACAACAGTTTTGTTGTTAGTTGGAAATCTTACCCGAGGTTAGACCTGGGTCAGTGAGTTCAAAGGGCGGCATAACCCGACTTGAACCGTAGTTAACCCTATCCGAAACCGCGAGCGGATTTGCAGAAGCGGATTGCCCATATCGCACCACTTTTGCGGGTTGATTGGTATTCCCAGAATTGGAGCGATTCCATAGAGCCTTCGACACGTGGCACAGGAAGGAAGTCCAAAACCTCCTTCCAATGCGCGCCATCACGCGTTAATGTTCGACCAAGGAGATCGAGCGATATTGTTGAGCGTAGTCGATATGGAGGGGAGCCATCGGACGGTGGTCGGTTGGTGAAGGTGTGCGGACGATAACCAAGGTACGGTGTGCATTTGATTGGGCTATCGATCGTAGAGGTGGGGCCCGGTGCGAGGGTTTATTATACAGTCATTTGTTTAAGAAATAGAGTGTCGGTATTAATACAAAATCTCGAAGGTTTAACATTGGTTATAAGGTATGGCTTACATGGATAATGGAATTCTTGCGATTGAATGTGGGGCCGGAGTATATTAAGGTGCCCTTTTGTAACCATTGTGGGATTTATATAACGCGCGAAGGATTAAACCTTGATTATAAAGTTGGAGATAAAAATATAAGTCGGGAGATACAATTTATCATATCAAAAGCTACTGAATGTATTTATTTACCAATTTTCTCCAAAATTGATAAATAAAATTGCCAAGAAATTAAAGAACCACGTGGGGGTAAACTAAGGGAAATGCTGACAGAGCGATTGTAGCAAACCAGCTCTCCTTAGGGGTCCGAATTCAGTTTGTTGTTGTCATTTGTGGTATCAAAGCCGTTGTTTCCGAGTTGTTTTTGCAAAAGAGCTGACATGGAAATCCGAGTTGGCAGAAGGAGACCTGTTGCCAACGCAGAGGTGTTGGGAATTTTGCAGAGGGTCGAGGCCAAAATGGATGCCATGGAGCGAAGACAGCCCAGAGATCCTGAAGACATCAGTGAACCTGAAACAGAAGAAGCGGAAGAAAATGTTGAGATTCCTCCTGACATGAGGCTCCTTAGAACTGTTCTGGGGTCTGCAGTTAAGCCCAGAATTGAAGTGTCGAGTTATGCAGGGGGGCTGAATCCAGAGGAACTGGTGGACTGGATTAATGAAATGAACAAATGCTTCGACTATGAAGAAATAAGCGAAGATAAAAAGGTCAAGTTTGTAGTGACAAAACTGAAGGGACATGTTGCACTTTGGTGGGATGGAGTGCAGGCAGAAAGGAGGAGAGTTGGTAAGCAACCTATCAAAAGCTGGACCAGAATGATGGATAAATTAAAAGGAAAATTCTTGCCTAGTGATTATCAGCTGACATTGTATAAGCAAATGCAGAACCTGAGACAGAGGTTATTGACAGTAAAGGAATACACAGAGGAAGTCTACAGAGTGAGCATAAGAGCTGGGAAATTTCAAGATACACCAGAGAAGACTGTCAGATATGTGAATGGTCTCAAGTTGGAGATCCAAGATGAGATTGGTCTTCTGTCTCCTAATATAGTGGAAGAGGCCTACCAGATGGCCTTGAAAGCAGAGGAGAAACTCCTGAGGAAACAATCTGCCAAGAAGAGAGGTACTTTCCGGGGAAAGGGAAGTCAGGGTGGTAGAGGAAAGCCTACTACACCCAGGGATGGAGCTAACAGTAGCTCACCTCAGAATGCATCTACAGAGGATGATGCGAGGGGCAGAAGGGGTTCTTATAGAGGAAAGGGAAGAGGAGGCAGAGACAGAGGCAGAGGTAGAGAATTGAGGTGCTATAGATGTCAGTAAGTGGGACATAAGCACTATGAGTGCCCAGAGAATGTGGGTGCTGGTCCAAGAAATGTTGTTGTTGCCCAGGCTGGAGAAGAGGCAGAAATTGAAGAAGAAATTTTACCAGAGAGGGGAGAGTCCTTGGTGGTAAATAAGGTCCTGTTGAAGCAAGCCAAAGAGGTCACTGAGCCTGCACAAAGGAAGACTTTGTTTAGGAGCATATTCAAGGTCCAAGGGAAGTGCTGCCAGCTAGTCATTGATAGTGGCAGCACAGACAATTTGGTTTCCACTGAGGTGATAGAAAAGTTGAATTTGAAGACAAGGGAGCATCCAACTCCCTACAGGGTGTCCTGGCTGCATAAAGGGCACCAGCTTGTTGTAAAATAACAGTGTGAGATAGAGCTGCGAATGGGAAAATACAAAGATAAGGTCCTGTGTGATGTAATGCCCATGGATGTGTGTCACATACTGCTGGGTAGACCTTGGCAGTTTGACAGAGCAGCAATGCATGATGGCAAGAAGAACACTTACAAGTTATTCAAGGATGGGGTGCATCATACATTGATACCCATGGAAGAAGGAGAGCCATCCAGCAGAGTGATTGATCCAAAGACCTTGTTGCTGAGCGGGAAGGAATATCTGCAGCAGATAGAAGAAGAAGAGGTAAGCTTTGCTTTAGTTTGCAAACCTAAGGTAGTTCTTAATTCTACAAAGATTTCTGATTTGCCAGTAGAAATCCAAGAGATGTTAGACAATTATTGTGACATTATTGTGGATGATTTACCTGATGAGCTGCCACCTGTGAGAAAGATCAGCCATCAGATAGATTTTATCCCTGGTTAAAATCTGCCAAATAAGGCAGCCTACAGAATGACTCCCACAGAAAATGAGGAAATCAGGAGACAAGTACAGGAATTGGTGGACAAGGGACTGATCAGAGAAAGTTTGAGTCCATGTGCAGTACTAGCAGTCTTGAGCCCAAAGAAGGATGGAGGCTGGAGGATGTGTACTGATTCCAGAGCAATCAATAAGATAACAATCAGGTACAGATTCCCTTTGCCCAAAGTTGAGGATTTAATGGATTGTTTGAGTGGTGCTAAATATTTTTCAAAGATAGATTTAAAAAGTGGATATCATCAGATTAGAATAAGAGAGGGTGATGAGTGGAAAACTACCTTTAAAACAAATGAAGGACTGTATGAATGGATGGTAATGCCTTTTGGGTTGTCAAATGCACCTAGCACTTTTATGAGACTTATGAATGAAGTGTTGAAAGAATTCATTGGTAAATTTGTGATAGTGTATCTGGATGATATATTAGTTTTCAGTAGAACTAAAGAAGAACAATTAAGGCATCTTAATCATGTCTTGAAGAAGCTGCACCAAGAGAAACTGCTGATAAATTTGAAGAAATGCTCATTCATGAAGGAAGAGTTGGTGTATTTGGGTTTTGTTGTTTCTGCAGAAGGATTGAAGATGGACCCATAAAAGGTTAAGGCAATTGTGGAGTGGCCTTCACCCAGGAATGTTTTTGAGGTAAGAAGTTTCCATGGACTTGCCAGTTTTTACAGAAAGTTTATAAGAAACTTCAGTAAGATTAAATGACTAATTTAAAATTATATTAATAATAATTATATTTTAATTTAAATTTAAATAATTTATAATTTAAATAATTATATTAATAATAATTTAACAATATCATTGCCATATTAAACTCTATAGATCCTCATAACCCTTCAACCAAAACACTATTAGGAAATAAAATAAATTAGATGTAAACCATTAATAATGTGTTGTAAATGCTCCAACGAATTTTTGTCTCGTCTCCACGTTGGTTGGATATGTCTTAGCCATAAGGTCCTGAAATTTTTATATGTGCACTCCTTTCTAATGAAGGGACAAGTTATCTTTTATGAAAAAAAACAGGTGGTCAAAGTTAACCTGTTTTAAACCGTCTTCAAAATTATAATGTTTTAATGTTTTAAATTTATATAGTCTAAAGCATATAAAACAAGAGTGGCTGCGGCGCAGCAAGTCCCTGTTGCTAGCCAGATCATGTGAGGTTATTTGTGATTATTCTGTGTCGAGTCAAATAAATCTTTGTCAGAGATATTAGTTCCTGATGCACGTATATGCATCGCAGAAAATCGACTGTAGAATCCCGCCATATGAGACCAGATTGTTCAAAGAATCCCACTGTCTAATATAGCAGCGATAAACAAGATCTCAAACTTTGATTTAGTCAAATTTCAGGCAAAAAGGATGATCTTGCCGCATATCTAGCCAAACTCGATGATTTTACTCAGTCTTTGGACAAAATAAGGTTGGAAACGAGAATTCAATTGCTTATTTAGCTCGAAAAACTCCACTAAGTCCTTGATTTGCAGAAGATGCAAAAAAAAATAAAAAAAATCTTAAAGCCGAATGAATTATGTTGAAAGTCAAGGTAGATTTCTTGGAGCCGAATGCAAGCATATTAAGCAAAGTTTCCTTCAAATTTTCCAAAGCAAGCAAAGAGCTCTTCGAAATTTAAAAATGAAGCAAAGAATTCTTCGAAATGTCCAAATTAAGCAAAGATTTTTTCACAGAAATAAATATCAAGCAATTAACATTAAAAATGAACAAAGAATTCGTTCTAATTTCAAAAGAACATATGATTCCAGCAAAGTTTACACAGAACTTGTCTGAATTCAAAGCTAACCAAAAGAAATCTTAGAAACTCAAAGTTTTGCAAATAATTCTCACGAATCCTTCGGAGCTTCCTTGGCAATGAAAAGAAATGATGGAAACAGACGACCAAAAACTGCAACAACCCCGTACAATAAGCGGAATGCACTGGTTTTTGGTTTTCCTTACAATGAGGGGAATGCGCTAGTTTTCTGATATGCTGCCACTGCAACAAATAAAATAGGCTCTTTAATGGTTTTCCTTTTCTAAATCTTTATGCGAGCTCTCTGCCACAAATTCTTGTCACAGCTTCAAGACGAACCCGATACCGGATCGGTAGGGTTGGAAATTAAATTTTCCGAGACACAGTGGCAAAGCTGGCTTTCTGAAGGCCGTGAAGATTCTGGAATGCTGGTGGAGATGGCCGTGAAAATATGGATAGCAGAAGGCAAAGCTGGTTTTCTGAAGGTCGTGAAGATTCTTCAACATTTCCTTGAAATTCTGAATGCCCTGAGAATGGTATTGTCACTGGTATAATTTGTGATGTACAAGATTTGAATGATGGGAATTCATGCATTTTATGCCTTTCTAGGTCACGAGGGTATTCAATTTAATTTAACACTGAAGGGCGTTATCTATTGTGAGGCTTTAGCTCGAGATTCGTGGTAAAACGACAAAACTCAGCAAATTTCAATAGTGCACGCAGTTGTCCAATCATCCGTTCAACAATTAATGTGACCTTCCGCATTTTCTTTTGTAGATTCATTTGCAAAATGCTAGTGATAATCATTGTGTAATGGTGAAGTGATAGTACGTTGTGCTTAGAGACTATTTGCATGACATGAGTACATTGCACTTTGTGATGACATAAGCTTGAAGGCAAAAATCTATGTATGTAGCCTCTATATGTGGTATATGCATGCAATTTTTGTGGATACAAGTGTGAAATATATATGTTTGTTCTTATACTTTGTAGAAAAAAAATGAATAGCAATATTTTTGGAGGGTGAACTTAAAGAAAAAAACTATAGAGGTACTCTATGCTCACGATATTTCTGGATTAGTTCGTTACATAAGTTTTTCAAAAGAGTTTTGGAACTATAATTTTTGCTTTTAATGGCTATTTATGGCTAATTTGTTAAATTGGTTTGATCTCTGGGCACAAATGAACAACCTTTCAATGTTCTTGATGGAGCGGTATCTGCCCTGGTTTAGAGGCTCTTGCAAGTATGGGTTCTCACATTTTTTCTGGATTCAAGAGGATTGCGGGAATTGAACTCTATATCAACCATTTAAAGGTGACATCTTTAGGAATGAATGTTTATGCATCTGCAAAGCCTATTTCTATTGGTAATAGAATTCAGGTATTTTTATCAAGCTTCGACCTCAAAATTATAGGAATATTTTTTAAGTTATAGTTATAGGAAAGCAAAATGAAGTTATACTATCCTCTGTTTACAATAAAATTGTAGGACTATTCGAGTATAGGTGCTCTATTTGCTAAAACATGAGAGGATTTTGAAGAGTGTTACGCTTAGGAAAGTTAATACTATGCAATGAAACGATATTCATAGCTATAAAATTCCTATCCAACAATGCATTTGGTGCTACATTTGCATAGCTGCTGATAGTTTAATTTCTACATGGATGCTGCTAGATTCATCTTCCTTGTCAAGGCAGTCCTATTTGAGCTGAATGTCAATGTTGTCAATATTATACTGGCATCTTGATCAAGAGCGTTTTTGGTTATAACATTTGGAAACCAAGAGTGTTTCTTTGCTATTGTCCTGATGGTACCATGAATAATTCAGACAAATGCCTTGAGAATGGTATTGTCATTGTTCCCTATCGCTTTTGAATACAAAAATGCTTCTTTTCTTTACTTGATCTTTCCTATATGGTGATGCATTAAAAAAGTAATAGTAAGTTTACAGATAGAGCTAGGATGCAGACTGAGCTCATGAGGCAGCTTAAGTTGAACAACCAGGAGGCTCTAAACCTGTTTGTAGTTTAATGTATATTAGTTGCATGTATATTGATATATTTAATCCATTTCTATACCATGAATTTAATCAATGGTAACTTAAAAAATAAAAAATGTTATGTTTGTTGCTCCTTGCTCCTTACCTGTTGTTTGTTGCTCCAGAATGATAGGAACAAGGATCCTCAGTGAGCAAAGGGATGGGTTGCAGTAAGGTCTACAACAATTTGCGGTAATAGTGCAGCCTCAGAATGTGCATCTAGCTTGAATAGTGCAGCTTAGATCTGCATCTTCCTTCAGCCAGCTTAGATTTGCAACTTCCTTCAACCGCAATTGCTAAGAGAATGTCTTCCTTCAACAGCAATAGCTAACAAATAGCTAAGCCAATGTTGTATGTAATATCCCAAAATGGGAACTGTCAGCAAGGCATGACTGGAAAATGCAATTTCCAGGAATGGCTGCTACATGATTTGAAACCAGGACCTAGATCCATTATATCAATACATCTAAGTTTTAAATCCAAGAGGTGGCTCAAAAGAAATCCCTCTAGGTGGGTTAAACAGATCTCCCACACCTAGTTATCTTCAGAAAATGCCCGATGAAGGGACTGCAAACAATTCTTGAACAAGAAGTGGAATAACAACGTTATTTTAGTAAGCCTGGATATATGAAGATACAAATAGCCAACAAGTGATGTTATAGCAGTAAAAAGAGTACAATGTCTTGAGGAAACAATCACTCAAGCAAGGCAAAGCAAGCCACAACAATACATGTACAAGAAGTGGAAGAACACTGCTACATATGTTAAACCCTTGGCTAAGACAACGCAGTCTATTATGGAGAACTGTTGCAAAATGATGTCAATACATGGATATGACAATATATGGCTCAAATAAGTGAGGGAGCAAGCCCTCAACCCCTTAAAACAATAATACAACAATCCTTAAAAGGATTGGCTGAAACTAGTACAAAATGGAAATTCTGCAAAAATGTCGGAGTTGCTGGGTAGCAGCTGCAAGTCAAAAACTGGAAATGAATGAAGAAGGCTGAAGATGATGCACCAGCTGAATAGAACTCCTCAAATGGATCTTCCAAGTGAAAGGCTGATCCTAACACTGATGATCTAACCCTATAAACAAATACTGCAACCCTCACTGCAGATGCTTTATGAAAATAACGCAGTCAATGAGAGGGACTGCGCTATAGGTGATGAAGAATGGTTGGCATGATGTCAAAGATGATGGGAATCGGCTTAAATCTCCCTCACTGATCCTGCAAAGGATTGGAGACTCCCTCCTCTGCAAAATAGCTCCGGAAGTGGTGTTGTAGGACCTCCACTGCAACACCCTGCAACACAAAATTATCCTGCTTCGGGAATAATGTTGTAGCTGAAGGAGGATGCTTGGCCTCAAGCCTGAATGTGGAGAAAATGAAGAGAAACTCCCTCAAGAGGCCTCTCTTGAAAGGACAAGGAATTCTTAAACAGGAATGCCTTGTGCTAAGCAACACTGCAACTCTGCTGAATAGCAGGAGAATGCACAAAGTCTGAATAGACAATGAAATCAATAATTATATGCATATGAAACAATGGTTGCCTTGCCCTCCTTTTAAACACATGAGAGCTCCCTCTCCATGGGTCCCACTCTTTAGGGTTTCCCCCTTCAAGGAATCTTCCCTCCTCTTTCTCTGCGCTATCCCACAAGATGCTTTCCACCTCATACCTCTACGCTATTTGACTTGGTCAAACTTGACCTAGCCTCTTTGCAAATGTCTCCTTTCACACATGGGGGTGTGAAATCTAGTTCCAAGGCTGATCCCCTTTCATACTAGAGGGATTTTATCCATGTTTTTATTATGAATGAGCCTTCTCACCCAATTATTCAACTCCTAAGTGAAAATAACAAAAGTTAATATTCCAATTTATTGAAGGAAAAATTTGGAATATTACAGTCCTCCCCTCCTAAATGTTGTTTGTCCTCAAGCAACTGCAATTATAGAACTGAGGATTTGTCCCCCAAGGCATGGAGACTGAAAAGTATTGGAAAAAAATCTTCCCCAAGCAATCATCCAAACAAAATGAGCCACCTCCCAACAAGGCAACTCCTGAAAACCTCCTTCCACCTCAAGCTCCGGAAATGAAGGTGGGCTGGAAATCTGAACATGGTAAGGTTCATAGCCTACCCCAAGCTGTCCTTCTCTCCACTCATGATAAGTGTAGAGTGTGCGTTGATCCTGGGCTGCAAAAGTATTGCCCTCAAATGGCAAAGTGAAGAACAACCCTCCAAAGAGTTCTCCTCCAACATTGAAGAACAACCTGGCCCAAAATAATCCATCCATGATGAATAGGACATGATCATCATAGAACATCCTAATGAAAAGTTTACTGCAATTTTTACATGATGATGCATGATGCAAACAATATCTCAAGAGGATACAACGCAGCCTCATCCACTGCAACATCAGAAAATAGCATGGCAAGTAAAATACAAGAATCATCACATCTACTAATGGATAGTAAATGGCTGAATGTGTCAACAATACATGATTAAATAGATGCCCATGATTATACAATGGATGAATATCGATCTCATGGCCCACCTAAAAAGAGAACAAACATGTGGCTGTGGTGGCCATATCTCCTCCCATGCTCCCATTAGAACATGTAGTGCAGAAAATGAGGGAACTTTCTCCCCTCAAGGACACATCCAACTCATGTGTCAATCTCCCAATCATGATCTCAACAAGAATATAGCCAATATCAGCAAATGAAGACATGATCAATACAAGAATGAAGGAAATACTGATGGTTTCACATGGTGCTTGAAGATACCAACAGTCTCCTAGGTGTGTACCTCGCAGTTTTACAAGCTGCTGCTTTAGAAAAGTACAAGGAAAAATGTTTCTTTTTACATGGTTAATCATGCATGTCTTCATATGGTACATGTTTGAGTGCAACAACTGAACATACATGTGATGATAGAACATTTTCCCAAGGCCACACAAAAGATGGCTGCCTCCATCATATAGATTGGCCCAACAATGATCATGGAGCAATGTGACAAGCTTGCCCTTTTGTGAAGCAATGCACTGCATAGTAATGGTAAGAGTGTGCAAATCAATGAATGTATAAAAAAACTTCTTACCATAGGGCGGAAGTAAAATGGTACATGGATCCATGAGTGAGTTCTCCATAGTGTTTTGGCATGCTATGAAGATGAATGAACCATGTGCTACAAGAAGATAATCCTCCTCATGCTTGGAAACCCAAGTCAAGAAGAATATGTCATAGTGATAGATGCCTCTATCCACCACTCTATCATCATTACCTCCTTCTTGTTCACCAAGTGCATCCAATGTGAAGTGATCCTGGGGACACTCCATCCATAAATCTTTGCTCCAAAGTGGCAGTGTTGTGAGCTCATGCAAATAAGCTCCTGTCAATACAAAGCTTGGTTCTTTGACATGCTCCTTGTCAAAGACTCCTCTAGTAATGCTGCAATACATAAGAAGTTCCTCCCAAGGTGGAAGTAACTTTCTATCATCTAAAGCCAAGGAGATAATTCCATCTCCTCCTCCTACAACATCATGCAAAGTGTGAGAGCAAATCTGCTCCTGCTCTCCCAAAAAACAAGCAAAGCAACAAAATATTTTGTTGCCTCCCCATACTTCCATCATACAACTCATGTGATGAAGACACAATGAATGATATGAGTATCACATCAACACCATGCATCCATACTCTATGCTGCCCAATGATGCAAGTATCTTGCCACTCTCCTCCTTCCTCCTACTCTTAGGAAGAGTGTATGCCAAGTGATGGCAAAACTCTTTCAAGAGTAACCAGCACAGCCAAGCCTCCTGCTGCTCGGTATCATAAATTTGCAAGTAGCCTCCTAGCTCCTTGCCCATCAACCACATCCAATCAATCACTTGTGGATGCTTTCTCCTTCTCTTCATCTTGGTACTCCTCCCATGAGGGCGACCATCCTCCCAAACCAAATCTCTATCTTTGCACTTCATGGGATTTTGAAATGCAATCTTCTCAAGGATCAATGAGACCCTATAAGGACCCAAATAGGTGGTAGGCAAAAACCTCCCATCATGATGTGCATGGCTCAAGGAATGTCCAACACAATCATGAGAGATGTTATCCATCCGAAGATGTCCTCCATCTTCTATCTGTTCCTGTGAGAAAGGAAGAAAATCTTTGCACTCCATGGTGTGTTGAAGTGCACCTCTAATGAGATCTCTCCATGAGACCTCCCTCTCAACAATAGTCTTCCAAAACCAATGAGGTCTTGGATCTACTGAAAGTAGAAGTTCCTCTTTGAGCTGAGAGGAGCTCATTGAGAAAGTGTCATCTTGAAAGGAGAAAGGGTTTATCACTCCAAGATGTCTACCATCTTCCTTCAAGTCTTCAAACCCCAACCTCAAATGTGATGTACACTCCAACAATGGCTTATGAGAATGATGGTTTGTTTCCTCCTTGAATGTTTCCATGTTGCACAGCGCAGTGCAACCAAGCTGCTCTATAGTAGCAGTGTGATTTGACCCTTGGCCATGTAAAAGTAAATCTCCACATTGATCAAAAGAATTTGTTGTAACAATAGATTGTGGAAATATTTTCATACCTTGATGATGTTTGGGAACTTCTTGTAGGGCTGCAAGAGTTCCTTCCTCCAAAGTGTTGGCTGCCCCAACTGTTGATGCATGTGGTTGCTCCTCCATGAGTGTGACAGCGTTAGGACAAAGCTCCTCAAGTGATGTGAGCTTTTCCTCTTTTGTTCTTTCTCCATCAAAGGTTTTGATCAATCTCTGAGTGAACTTTGCAAAAGTTTTTACCCTTGCATGGCTCAAGTGGCTGCACCACCAAACATAGGCTTCACCCTCCAAGTGTAGCACTGAGATTTCAATAGCTTCCTTCCCTGCTATAGGATGTAGTAGGAAAAATGCCTCCAACTTTCTCACCCAAGTTCTCGCTGTAGATAACCCATCAAAGGTAGACAACAAAAATATATTGCCTTTGATTTCTTTTCTGTTGCAGGGTCTCTTCTCTTCCTTCAACTGGATGAAATGAGGGAAAGCTAGAGTCTCCTTGAAGGCTTTAGGTTGATATTTGTACTCAACAAGGTAATCACTTAGAATCTGATAATCCAAGTGTCCTTCATGCTTGTCTTCTTCTCGATGAGAATAGGAAGTGCATGGTCCTTCCTCTTCTTTTTGCTCTTCCTCTTTGGAGAGGATCTTCTTATTTTTGAATACTGATGAGAGCAATCTCATCTTCTTCATCATTCTGATCTTCTTGGGTTTAGACTCACAGGCTGAGCCAAGAAAGTTGCTTTGATACCACTGTAATATCCCAAAATGGGAACTGTCAGCAAGGCATGACTGGAAAACACATTTTCCAGGAATGACTGCTACAGGATGTGAAACCAGGACCTGGATCCCTTAGATCAATGCATCTAAGTCTGAAATCCAAGAGGTGGCTCAAAAGAAATCCCTCTAGGTGGGTTAAACATATCTCCCACACCTAGTTATATTCAAAAAATGCCCGATGAAGGGACTACAAACAATTCTTGAACAAGAAGTGGAATAACAACGTTATTTTAGTAAGCCTGGATATATGAAGATACAAATAGCCAACAAGTGATGTTATAGCAGTAAAAAGAGTACAATGTCTTGAGGAAACAATCACTCAAGAAAGGCAAAGCAAGCCTCAACAATACATGTACAAGAGGTGGAAGAACACTGCTACATATGTTAAAACCTTGGCTAAGACAACGCAGTCTATTATGGAGAACTATTGCAAAATGATGTCAATACATGGATATGACAATATATGGCTCAAATAAGTGGGGGAGCAAGCCCTCAACCCCTGAAAACAATAATACAACAATCCTTAAAAGGATTGGCTGAAACTAGTACAAAATGGAAATTCTGCAGAAATGCCGAAGTTGTTAGGTAGCAGTTGCAATTCATAAACTGGAAATGAATGAAGAAGGATGAAGATGATGCACCAGTTGAATAGACCTCCTCCAATGGATCTTCCAAGTGAAAGGCCGATCCTAACACTGAATATCTAACCCTCTAAACAAACACTACAACCCTCACTGCAGATGCTCTATGAAAATAACGCAGTCAATGAGAGGGACTGCGTTGTAGGTGATGAAGAATGGTTGGCCTGATGCCAAAGATGATGGGAATCAGCTCAAAGATCCCTCATTGATGCTCCAAAGGAAAGGAAACTCCCTCCTCTGCAAAATAGCTCCGGAAGTGGTGTTGTAGGACCTCCACTGCAACACCCTGCAACACAGAATTATCCCGCTTCAGGAATAACGCTGTAGTTGAAGGAGGATGCTTGGCCTCAAGCCTGAATGTGGAGAAAATGAAGAGCAACTCCCTCAAGAGGCCTCTCTTGAAAGGAGAAGGAATTTCTAAACAGGAATGCCTTGTGCTAAGAAACATTGCAACTCTGCTGAACAACAGGAGAATGCACAAAGTTTGAATAGACAATGAAATCAATAATTATATGCATATGAAACAATGGCTGCCTTGCCCTCCTTTTAAACACATGAGAACTCCCTCTCCATGGGTCCCACTCTTTAGGGTTTCCTCCTTCAAGGAATCTTCCCTCGTCTTTCTTTGCGTTGTCCCACAAGATGATTTCCACCTCATACCTCTACGTTGTTTGACTTTGTCAAACTTGACCTAGCCTCTTTGCAAATGTCTCCTTTCACACATGGAGGTGTGAAATCTAGTTCCAAGGCTGATCCCCTTTCATACTAGAGGGATTTTATCCATGTTTTTATTATGAATGGGCCTTCTCACCCAATTATTCAACTCCTAAGTGAAAATAGCAAAAGTTAATATTCCAATTTATTGAAGGAAAAATTTGGAATATTACATTGTATGATATTCCTTCAACCTTGCTTAGCATGGTGATGTAGATGGCACCGACACTTGCATGTCGAAGGTGGCACCAACACTTGCATGTCGATGTAGGTGGCGGTTGGGCAGAATTGGGGCAGAATTGGATGGGCAAATGCACCTTTTATTTTGCTAGCATTTAGTATCCATGAACTAATGCTAGCATTAGTTCGCGATGTAAAATCTAAAAAACAAATATGAGATGATATCCATAGTTATAGCTTTACTGCCTCGGGATGAGGGCCAATAAGACCACAAACATTTCTATTGGGCTGGCTGAATAAAACTTTGGTATTTATGGCAAAGACTTCATGTTTTCTAGCACATACTAACGCTAAGTGAACTATTTCGATTATTATAGTCCCAGGCCACGACCGAGACTAATAATGATTTTTACAACATGCAACCATATTATTTGTTAAAGTCTAATACATGGGATTTCATGTTGATATTGAAAAAAGTTGTGAGTAGACCTTATAATTTAAGTAGACGAGGTATATCACATAATTTATATAACATTAACATTAAAAAAATGTTCAAGTCTAATACATTGGATTTAATGTTTATATATGATTTTAGGTTTATATATTAGTGTTTATTAGATTTTAGTTTTGTTTATTGAGGAGGTAAATCAGTGAATTGGGGTTATTTTGGATACGATCTAAGACATTTGTAATCTATAATGTATATAAAAGTACTTTTGGATACTTAATGATGTGATTAATCTGAAATTACTTTTATCTATATTAGTATTTATTAGATTTTAGTTTTATTTATTGAGGAGGTAAATTAGCTAATTGAGGCTATTTTGGATGGTTGAGTAGTATGATTATATAGGTCTAAATTTTAGCTAATGACATGATGAGTTATAATATCTCGATAATTATTATTTTAATGACTTCTTACCTATAAATATTATTGTATTGACTTTGAACTTTGTAAACTCTTAAATAAGTATAGTTGCGGGCTAAAAAAAAGTTGATTTCTTTTTAAAATAAAAATAAAAATTAGTGAACATTTTACATTGTCATATAATTTATATCATTAAAAAAAAAAACTTAATATTAAAAATTAAATTAACATGCACTTTATTTCAGTGTTTTTGAAATGATATTACAAATTTTGATTAATTTTTCAATGTAATACATTGGAAATTAAAATAATTGAATGTTAACTAAATTATATTATATATTTTAAAATATAACTAAAAAATGATAATAATATTTATTTGGAAATTAAAATTAAATTTAAAAATATTATTTTCTTAAATTAAAATAATATTAATTTTTTAATATTAGATCCACACTACTTATTTATTGAGATCGACTATTTTTTTCACCTTGTCTTGAAGATGAATTACATTAAGATTTTGATTGGTTAAGAGTTTTCTGTAAGTGAGAACCATTTAACAAGAGCGAAAGCTTGGCCTTTTAAGACTATGAACTGGTCATTTTAGGTGGTATGATTTTTGGCTATCGAGGCTACAATTTGGCTCAAATGGTGAAATTCTTGCCGGAATTTGGTGAATTGTTTTTTAAGAAATTTAATATTGGGATCATTTGAATCCATTGTTTAATAGCCATAATGGATTCAACACCCTCAAGAACCTCTTCAGCTTCTAAAATCTTGAAGCTAACACCATCAAAAACCCCTACAACACCCAAAATCTTGAAGTTTGACGCTGAATTTTCAAAAATTACCTTAAAAATTTCCATTATTTTCTAAGCAAAATTGTAATGAATTTTCATTATTTTCGAAACAAAATTATGATCATTATTTTCGGAGCAAAATTATGATCATTATTTTCGGAACAAAATTATAACATCATTAAACTACCACAAATTAAAAAAATGAAAATAAATTCCAAATATATGAAGTTAAATTCAAAATAAGTGAAAATGAATTGCGCCCCTCCCAAATTCAAATTCTTCCAGCGCACATCGACGTCCTCGGATACCATCACTGGCCTTGACCCTGAGCTCGTAATCCCCCATTTCCCGCTTGCAGACGGAATCTAATTTCCTTCGTTGGTAAAACAGACGTTGTGTATCCTAACGGTCATTTGGTTTTAAAATTTAAAATAACCACCAATTTCATTCGAATTTTCATCGCGGTCTCTGTTCTTCTAGTCTGCCATACACGTTGTGAACGAGAAGCGCTGAAGAGGAAGAAGGAGAATGAGTGGTCTGGAGGATGAAGACGGACCTGGAGAGCTCGTCCCGGTGCTTTCTGTCTCCAAAAATGGAACAAGAATCCGCTCTATTCTTCTGCATGACCCAAATTCAGAGGGAAGCGAGGGAAACTTAGTGGAAGAGCAAATTTTAATGGTGGGAAGGCATCCGGATTGCCATATTGTTGTGGATCATCCCAGCATCAGCAGATGGCATTTACAGATCCAGCTTCACAAATCCTCTCAACGTCTCCACCTCATGGATCTGTCATCAGGTTCAGGGGCTCACAGATTCCCATTTTTTTTCCTCTGGTTCATAATTTGGTTGCATGATTTGCCATTTATCTGAGGGTTTTATACTGTTTTGTGGTCTTATCCTGTTTCCTGCTCTGTTCTTTATTTTTATTATGTGTTCAGTTCACGGCACATGGGTTTGCGGAGAGAGAGCTACACCCCAAGTCCCGTTAACCCTTGGGCAGAATGATACTTTTAAGTTGGGTGCCTCAAGCAGGATCTACACTGTGCAATGGGTTCCATTATCCTCAACCATTCTGGAAGAGGAATCAACCACTTTTCCTACACATAGGGCTTTCACAGAAAAAGAAGTCCAGGTAAGATACTCTAACTCTCCTCCGGATTTTGATAATATAGTTTAATGTTTCTAGAAATAGCTTTGAATTTGATTACTCATAATTTTTTAGGCAAATCCCCCTTTCTGATAATCTTCCTCAGTCTTTGTGGCAAATCCCCCTTTCTGATAATCTTCCTTAGTCTTTGTGGCAAATCCTTCACGTAATTGGAGCCAAACCTTTCTCAATTGGTAAATAATAGATTACTCAAACTTTCTAGTGGGTATTATCTCTGATAAACTCCTATTCTCTATTAGAATAAATCACATACTCTTGTTGCTAGCGAGGATGGAACTCGAAACCTTCCTTCTGTTAGTTATCCACTCAGCTGTTGGAACTTAAGGTCATGCCCGATATATTTTTATCTTTTTTCATCGGCAGATTGGGTTCTTTACACTTAACAATTATTTTGTTTCTATTGCCAGCTTACTAAATAACAGGTTGATTTAGTTTGTATATAGAATATTGAGAACTGTACTTCAGGGTTTCCACTGCGAATTTTCTAGAGCAATTGGGATTTTTCTTTTGCTGAAAATTTTAAAAGATCTCATATCCTAAGAATTCATAGTTCTTTTATGTATTGATATAGATGTTGGGGAAATGCATAAGGTATTGGGCAATTCTCTATACTATTGCTTCTTGTCACATAAATCATTCTCTTTTATGTTAATCCGCCATTTGTTTTTTCTTTGAGATGATTATTTCCTATGTTGGGTTAAACCTAGAACGTTAGTCACTAAGGTCATCTGTTTCATGAATAACATTTTCAGTTTTCTCGTAGTATTTTCATTCTGTGTTTGACTATTTTTGATAAATAGTGTATCATGATTTTTTTCCCAGGCACCAATCTTGCCAGCCACTGATTCTGAAACCAGCAAAAAAGAAAGTGGATTTGATAATGAAAACACAAGCGTCCTAGCTTTGAAGGAGGATGGATATGTGGAAGCAATAAAATCGGTCACATGGAATCCGGTGCAACCAACAGCACCTCCGTTGCCAGGGTCCCCTTCTCCTTCTGCCCAATGGCAAATTTTCTCTGTGAAAAATGAGTCCAATGTGACGCACACATGGGAAAATCATAGTTCTCCAAGGGAAACAAGTAGGATCGATATGACCCAAATACAGGAGAATTCTGTGAAGAAACAAAACAGGGCCGATATGACCCAAATGCAGGAGTATCAGAGCCCTCTAAGGGGAAGAAATGAGACTGACATGAAACAAATGCGGGAGAATCAGAGTCATCTAAGGGAAACAAATGGGGCTGATATGACCCAAATGTGGGAGAATCAGAGCCCTCTAAGGGGGAAAAATGGGGCTGACATGAAACAAATGCGGGAGAATCAGAGTCCTTTAAGGGAAACAAATGGGGCTAGTATGACCCAAATGCAAGAGAATCAGAGTTCTTTGAGGGAAACAAGTGGGTCTGATATGACGCAAATGCAAGAGAATCAGAGTCCTCTAAGGGAAAAGAAAGGGGCCAATATGACGCAAATGCAGGAGAATCGGAGTCCTCTAAGGGAAAAGAAAGGGACCAATTTGACGCAAATGCAGCAGAATCAGAGTCCTCTAAGGGAAACGGATGGGGTTGATCTGATTAAAATTCAGAAGAATCAGAGTTCTCTGAGGGGTAAAAGGGGGGCCAATATGACCCAATTGCAACAGAATCAAAGTCCTCTAAGGGAAGCAAATAGAGGCAGACCAGTTAACATCTGGACAAGAAGACAAAAGAGTGGTAATCTTATTTGCTTGCACACAGCTCGCCTTGAAACGAACTCAATTGGTCAGAAGATTCAGGAAAAACAGGTAGAGTTGGGCAAGAAAACCAGAATTTTAATAGAGAATTCCAGTGTTGATATCCCGAAAGAAAACAATGTGATGTATAACAAAGAAAACGGAATTTTGGGACAGGGGAAGAGAGACTGTCTACACGAATTACAGCAAGAAACCAGTGGTCATGGGTCCTCTTCAACTGGATTTTGGCCAGAAGACGATGATTATTATCCGTCTGACAAGGAGAATGTGACTCCTCCAATATCCAAGGAAAAAACAGAGAATTGTAGTAGAACGGGTGAAGAGATGCATCTTAGAAATAATACAGAGAGGGTACCATTTCAATCTCTTTCTCGGGACTCAAAGGCTAATGGCAGACCACCCGTCGGTTTCTTCTTAAAGAATGCTAACAAGAGTATTGAAAATCATCGGGCTTCGCACTTATCTGAGGTAATCTTCAACTCGTGTTTTGTTGGAGTATTATATCCTGTGTAAGGATGTTTCTATGCCAGTTTGCATTTTTCTATGTTGGCTTGGTGGATATCAATCTGTAATGTTCTTGGTAATAGAAGAACCGATGATTGTTTGTGAATTCTCCCTAAAATATAAAATATTCAGGGCAAACCTGGCGTTGTCCTTTAGAAACCAATAAAGTTTGAAAATACTAAAGCATATATATCAGTTTGTTCTGTTACATGAATATGTGATAGTTTAGTATAGTTTGTGTCTAACAAGGTCATTTGAGGTTTCTTGGTTAATGTATTTGAGGAGGTATGCAATTGAATTGGTAATTGCATACAAGTCATGACACTCCACATATTTTACGAGTGAAAGATAGCATGTTTCATGTTTTAGATCTACGAGCAATTACGGAATTCTGGGATTCTGGGTTTTGTTTCCTTCTGAATGATTTCCAAGGAAGAAGTCCACCATTCATGAAATTGAGATGCTTAGTGCTTTCCTCTAAAGGTTCTTCTGGCAACATGAAAGGATGGAATCCTGCGGACCAGTATTTGATTTATATGCAAGCCATCATTTGCAGGATAATGAGATGCTCCGCTTCAAATTTCCCAGTGTGATTAAGATGCTTTTCCTTAAATAATCACCTATACTCAGCCACAAGTATTTTTGTTTTTTTTTCCCTTCTTTTGTGGGGTGGAGGCTATTAGATTTTATCAATGAACAAAAGAGATTACATCATGCTATCTACAACATGGGGCGAAAGCAGGATCATGCAAATCGCTCCTCCCTATATATAGTGAAGGTTAACCAGCATATCTCTGCTTTGGTTCCAAGGTCAAGAGAGAATATCTTTTCTTAAGATCCCTATCCTAGCTGAAATCTGGAGTGCTAGATCTAATTTGAGAGTGGATAAGCTGAAAGATCTGGAGATGTTGAACCTTAAATGATGCTACTTCATTTGAAGGGAAAAATAATTGTCTCTCCAGCTATTATGAATAAAAATTTCTCTGGGCATTGGGATATCCAGTTGTCATTGATTCAATCTGAAATATTTTTATCATTGTGTTTACTTGGAGGAATTATTTGTTCTGTGCAAGTATATGAGAAAAATAGACTGTTATGTGTGCCTTCTTAAGGGATCATCGATATTATAGCCAAGGGATTGTTCTGCACCTAACAAATTGATCACTGGTACCTCTGAGCCTTTCCGTCATGGGGTGGCATTGGGTGCTGAATGCTATACAGCTTGTTAGAAAAAGGCAAGTTGGTTCATTCTCTAGCATTGATGATAGAATTGTGGCAATACTGACCTGTTCTTTGCATGCCACAGAATATAGAATTGTGGCAATACCGACTAACTGAAATACTGATTGTCAATTTGCCGCTGACTGATTTTTCACTGTATGTTCATTTCAGGTGCACAATATTCACCACGGCTATGGCAGGGTCCAGCATTTGACTCCATCAGAAACAAAAAGGAAATGGCATATGGTTGTAGATACTGGCTGCTTACTAGATATGGAATCTAGGCAGGCTTTGAAGCAGCTTGAAGGCATCAAAGGGACTCGTCTGATCATCCCTAGAATTGGTATCTTCTTTTATCTTTTTCATTGTTGAAATTTTGTTGGTTGAAGTATTTTTCTGCAGTATTTTTCTGAAGTATTTTGTTGGTTGAAGTATTTTGAGTTTTTATTACTCTTTTGTGCAGTTATACGAGAGCTAGATTGTCTGAAACGACAGAAGACATCAAAGAAACAGAATGAGGTCCAAGGAATTTTGAGATGGATAGAGGACTGCATGGTGAAAATTGGTTGGTGGATCCACGTACAAAAATCAACGGAGAGTTTGCCCGTTGGTGCCACTCCCCCTGCATCTCCCCATTCCCGCCAAAGTGATGGTAGCAATGACGCCGCTTCTTCAGTTGCTTTCTCTTCTTATGGAAACTTTATGGACGTTTTGTCGCCGACAGCAGAAGATCACATTCTTGAGTGTGCTCTGCTTTTTAAAAAGTTAGCTACTGATGGAAATGTTGTTCTTCTTACTAATGATGTCGCCCTAAAAATCAAAGCCATGGCTGAGGTATACCACTTTGATAGTTTTAATGTGATTTGTCATTTAAAAAGTTAGGGCATTTTTATATCAATTGCAGATTCTAGAGTGTTTCAGAAATTTGATGGACATGAGGAACTTGGAAGTAAATTGTTTTGACTTTTCTCATATTTATCAAATTCCCAAAATATTCTGGAATCTGTTAAGCTCCAGTTACAAAATTAGGTACTTACAGAAATGTTCTAACGATGTTGCCCTCAAAGGTATTTTCATTTTGACTATTTTTTCCATCTATGCGACTTAAACCCCAAAATTAATACAGCACAGTTAGTTTTCAGATACGAACTGACTGAATTGTTTGTTCACAGGGTATGATATGTGAAAATGCCAAGGAGTTTTGTGCAAGTTTGGTAAGTCCTTATTCAGAAAGGTTTTTGTGGGCACAAAGCACTCCCCGTGGCCATAACTGGGTTCATTTCAACCACACAAATAACTTCAACACTGTACACTTTGGCATGATGAGGAAGTCCGGTTCGCAAGGTGACGAAGAACTAAGGAAAAAGAGTAACGAGGGAGCAAAGGGATTGAAGCTCATCCTGCGCCATAATTCTCAATATGGGCAAAAGAATATCATGAAAAAATGAATTGTAATTATGTTTCCAGCTCAGTGTGTTGGGTTTAGATGCAAAATTCATGGTTGAGCTGACCATTATGTAGCAAATTCATCCGGGAAGTGTGTTGGGTTAGACGCAAAATTCATGGTTGAGCTGACCATTATGTAGCAAATTCAGCAGGGCAGTAGATATGGCCTAATTGAATTCAAATATCCGATAGTTTCTGGACTCTGGTAGTAGGCCAGACCATTTCTCATTTTCCAAGCAAGCATTGTTCTGCTGATGATTTTATGTCTGCATTATTAAATGGGCAATTTGATTCGAAAGCATTTTGAGCACAAGGTGCTGTATTTCATTTAATTTTCTTCCAAAGTTTTCTTCATAGTTGTAAATTCTCAAGTTTGGGTAAGAACAATAACAGGATTGGAAGACACTTATATTTCCTTTAGTTGTATTTTTATTGTCAGTTTTGACTCTCAAGTTTGGGTAAGAACAATATATTTACTAATTGAAGATGTTTGGAGGAGATTTTTCCAACTGAAACTTGAGACTTCATGTCAAAATGATAATTATTTAATAACATAAATATATTGAAATCAGTATAGATTTATGTTAATTCTAGATTCATCATTAACTTCATTTTGAATAACATATTAATTTTTTTTTCCAAAAAAGAAAACTGTATTTTCATTCATAATTGAAAAGGAAAATGCATTTTGCATATGCACACTTTGCGTGTGCATTCATCAAGAATCTGTCCAGAACCTTGAGTGGCAAATAACTGTCAGTATAGATTTATGTTAATTCTGAATTTACTATTTTTTTGTTATAATTGAAGAGGAAAATACATTTTGCATATACACACTTTGTCTGTGCATTCATTCGTCAAGAATCTGCCCAGATCCTTGAATCGCAAAAAATATTAAAATAATATTCTGTTGTACAAATGCTTACATAAGATCAAGAAATATTCCCTGTAATTTTGAGCATGTTCAAAAAACTAAAATAAACAGTTCTACAAAGTTATGCTATATATATACATACAAAATCTGCTATGCAGCAACTATATATGGGTGACGAGAAAATGATAGGTTAAAAAGGATCAGCATGTGGGGCTTGTGGGAAAACTGGAAATGATCTGCACCCTGCAACTCGGGCAGGCCATCTTTTAGAAAGTCTGCCAGCATCCCCGTTCCTCTCCCTGTATACATGGCAACATGAAAATGAAGCGAATTTTTTTGTTTTAATCTCTGTATGTCCTCCGCAAAATGAACAAGCATAATTCCTCTGCAACATGAACAGGCATAATATTTCTACATCTCTGAGTCATATTAAATCAGTTGACAACTAACAAAGAGGCACCAAAGCGCAAAATATATTCACATCCCTTTTCAATAGCAAATGAAATAAGTGATCTGCATGCATTGGCACCAGCCCTATTATTTGTACCCCTGCCCTGAGATGCCCCATCATAATAACCCCATGGAATGTTTACCTCCGGAGTTTCTATGAGCACAACAGATCTGCCACCCGACGGAATTTTGGAATGAAGATAGTGAGAAACAATTACTAAACCTTCGGCCGCGACCAGAGTTCTAGAAAATTTTCTTGTTCCATGCAAGCCAAATTCCCAAGCACAAAATAAAGGAGAGAACTCGAAAAGATTTTGTAGCCTTGTTCTCAGACTATCCTTTCCAAATCTTTTCAAAAATATCTTCCCAACGACAATCTGGGCATAACAAAGAACATGGATCCCAAACTTGCTCAGTGAAAGGACAAATAACAAATATGTGATCTAAGGATTTTTCATTACCCTTGCACAAAGCACACTAACCTGGGCTGATATAATGATATGTGGTTTAATGGCAAGTTTGCTGGGTGAAACCAACGAGACCAAGGTTCAAATCTCATTGAGTATATGGCATGCTATGATCTCGGCTCAAGGAGTAGGCTCCCCCATTTCTGTTGGGGTCTCGGCTCTTGCTAAATAATAAAAGATTTGGTGTATTTGGCTTGCAGGTTGCTGGATATGCTAGTGGTGTTATAAGGCAGCCACGAGGATTGATCCTGGGACCTCCCTTAGATTAGTCTAAAGAATTATCGATTCACCATTGTAAAAAAAAAAAAAAGCACACCAACTTGGCTTGATTTTATATCTTCATTGCATAACATCCCATGTGGGGACTTTTGTCATCATGATGCACCAGACCAACAAACAGGATTTTGATGGATGGACATTTGGATTTCTAGAGGATCGTACCACCACTAGGCCACCTCCACAATTTGGACAATAGCATTAAGGTGGAGACAACCCAATTTTGGAGTATAGTAACCATGAGGAGCGAAAGCCCATACCAACTCATCTTCACTGTCATTTAGGCTTATATGCACTAAATGCGACGAATCTAGGAAACTAGACCACCCCTGCATTCATCCACCCTTGTTGCCAAATGGACGATCGAGCTAGATTATTAATATGGGTGAAACAAGAGAAGCACTGGTCAAACAAAAGATTAATTAAGTGCTTGGGAAAGTCAATGTGTATCCCCCCTTCCCTGTTGGCCTGTGACCGCACTCAACATCAAGAAGTGATCCCTATAAGGAAATCACAGGGCATAAGTATGAATGTTTAAGGGGAAGGCCAAGAAATTCAAGTGCAGGTCGGGCAGAAAGCCCTACAGTCAAAAGAGAAAAGTGTCGCGGTCAAGGTAATATGATCCAAAGTTGTGTTAATTGTCGCATCCCACAAACCGTTACATATACTATATATTACATATAATATGTGTAATATCATTTACCGCACTTAAACCCCTTACCTACATCGCATCGACATTCTACAATATCCATCACATATCATATATCTGATCGTGAGCCATCCTTGCCACGTCATCTTCCACTTTCTGCTCATCGCACTTCGCTCCTCGCAGATCATAACATTCGCCCTCCGCTTATCACTAAACATCTCCACTTATGATTTGCAATGTGCGGGTGGTCCCACTTCTGCCACGCCATGTCATTTCCCCGCTCACCGCACATAGCTCCCCGCGATATATACCTCTTGCCTTCTGTTACTCACAACTAAACCTTGCGATCTGCGATGTGCGGGCGGCCCCCACCTCTGTCTGCCATGTCATCTTCCGCTCGCCGCAATCGCACTTTGCTCCCCGCAAATTATAGCATTTACCCCTCTGCTGCTCACATGTAAACCTTGTGATTTGCCACGTCACCTTCACTCCTCTACCCATCGCACTTCGCACATCGCAATTCTTAACGTTTACTCTTTGCTTCTCATATGTAAAACCTCCAATCTGCAATATGTGATATGAGTTTGGGTCCCACCGCCTTGCCACACCATCAGTAGCGCTTCCACGGATTTTGTTCCGCTCTTTTCAGTGTTAACGAGCCCCGCTAACTCCACTATCGTTTCCGCCATCTTCCCCTCATCTCCGCTCCATATAATTAAAACACAAGCATGGGATTTTGACGGAACAACACAGATATGATTTATTCAGTTGATCCAGGAAATCTCCACTAAAGAGGGAGGCACGAGCAGCACAGATGGCCATTTCATTAAGGTTAAAATGAATTATGAGAATTAGAGAGTGGAAGCCTTTCACAACAGATGAAATCAAGTGGTGGAAACTAGACTGACTGCCCACTTTTTCACAGTCACTCCTCGTCGTCCCCATGAAGGATTCCAGGATTTGGCCTACACGACTCATCATTTTGTTTCTTTTTACTTTTTGATTATGATGTTTGCTGGTGAAATCTCGATTTCACTTGATTTTGTTTTTATTTTCTGTTACAAGAGTGATTGCTTGATGCACGCTCTGCTAGTTTGTTAGGATATTTTGTTTTTCACATGTGTGGTCGATCATGAAAGAATATTCGATCGTAAACTCTGAAGGAGAACTCTATATGTAGTGAGTTTTAAGATGAAAGAAGGGTTTTGAATTTTGGAGAATTTCGCTGTAGTTCTGTATAATTGTGCTCCATGTGCTCTGAGATACATATTTGGGAGAGTTGTTTTGAACTTAATATGATAAAGCGTTGTTTATTTGGATTTCGGATAGGGCAATGAGTAGTAACACTGTTACCGATGAAATAGGCAATTTCACTGGTACTTACTTTTTGACGTAGCAAGAAAAACACTTGATTTTGAAAAGTAGTAATGCAGAATCAATTTATTTTTTTTGAGCATGTTTTTGGCACTATAATTTTATTTATTTATTTTTATTTTATTTTATTATATATATATATATATATATATATTTTATTTATTTATTATTATTATTATTTTTTTTTCTGTGATGCTTTTTATGTCGATTTTGAATAGTGGCGGCATATCATCACCAACGTTTTTTTAGAGGATTGATTTTGACACTACATTTTCTAACGTCTTCTTCTTCCGTGAGATGTTTATTTTTAAGTGCATTTACGTACTTGTGTTTTAAAAAGAAAAAAATATATATTTTTTAGATAAAAATTTGTAATGATGTCTTCACTTTTTCACATAGATAAAAAAATGAAAAAATGGTCAATATTATAAAGTTTATATTTTCTACAAGTTTATGTATTGCTAATTATTTTTTCAATGCACATCAAATAATTGTTGCTATAAAACCAATATTTTGAATGATATGACCAAAAAAAAAAAATTTCAATACAAATAGAATGCAAAAAATACACTTTTAGAGATTTTTTGTTAAAAAAAACATGTTAAAAAAACTAATTTTTTGGAAAATCTTAAGAAAAAAACTTAAGAAAATAGCATTTTTATTGAATTTTATGTCAAAAAATAATAGTAATCACATGTTTTTTGCAAAAAATAAGGATTCTTCTCATAAAATATCAAAGTCTAAACATTACAAGTAAAACTGATTAATAGATCTAAAAAA